>CM054061.1:257373562-257973562 GCA_028641055.1 Alopecurus myosuroides | reverse complement strand
CACGGCAAAAACGGAAAGTTAGCAAATCATTTTTGGGAAAATTGTTTCATCATGCATGGTTTTAGACCTAGCGGAAGTAATAACTATGGACCAGGAAACAATGGAGGTGGCAACCTAGGAAATATGGGAGGTGAACACCCGGGAGCTGGCAACTATGGACCTGGAAATCATAATCCGGGTCATCATGGCCAGGGTAACCAGGGAACTAACCCAGGTGGTAGTCACCAAGGAGGAAATTCTGGTTTTCAAACAAATCCAAAGTAGTTAAGCTCGGAGGATACAAGTTAGACAAAGTATTGATGGATAGAGGAAGCAGTATAAACATACTTTACTACGATACGTTCAAAGGGATGAACCTGCAAGAGAAACAACTTCAGCCATCATCAACTGTGTTTCATGGGATTTTACCTGGTAAGTCTGCACAAGCTATCGGAAAAATACTCCTTGAAGTTGCTTTTGGAGTATTTGAAAATTACAGGATAGAGATGTTAGCATTTGAAGTGGTCAAGTTCAAAAGTCTGTACCATGCTTTGTTCGGACGGCCAGCTTATGCCAAATTTATGACCAGACCCTGCTACGTTTACCTCAAGCTGAAGATGCCAGGTCCCCATGAAAATATTACTGTCAATGGTGACAGAGACATAGCTTTGGAGTGTGAGGAAGGTGCTGCCACATACGCAGAGACCGCTTGCGCGGAAGAGGAGTTGAAATTGTATAAACTACAAGTTGATCCAGAAGACATGACCTCTCTCAAAAATCCATCTGGCTGAGTCCAATTTAAAATTTAAGTCTGCTCAAGACACCAAGCTGGTGGACTTTACCCCCGGTGACTCATCTAAGCAGTTCAGCGTGGGGGCTCACATGACAGAAAAATAGCAAAGCAAGCTCATCAAGTTCCTCCGTGAGAATTGGGACATCTTTGCATGGAAACCTTCTGACATGCCAGGTGTCCCAAGGGAACTTGCTGAGCACACTTTAAGTGTGGATCCTAACCTGAAACCTATTCGCCAGTTCCTCCGTCGTTTCAATAATGAGAGAAGGAAAGCAATTAGAGAAGAGATAGCCAGGTTACTCGCAGCAGGGTTCATAGTAGAAGTATTACAGCCAAAGTGGTTAGCCAATCCAATTCTCGTCCTCAAGAAGAACGAAACTTGCAGAATGTGCATAGATTACATAGATTTGAACAAAGCATGTCCTAAAGACCCGTTCGCTTTACCCCGTATCGATCAGATTATAGACTCTACGGCTGGTTGCGAATTGCTATGTTTCCTGGATGCATACTCAGGTTATCATGAAATCAAAATGAAGGAAGAGGATCAAGAGAAGACCTCATTCATTACTCCCTTTGGAGCATTTTGGTATACGTCAATGCCCTTCGGTTTGAAAAATGCAGGGGCAACTTATCAAAGGTGTATCTAGAATTGTTTGGAAAGTCGGATTGGGCGAAACGTGCATGCTTATGTAGATGACATAGTAGTCAAGTCCCAAAAAGGTGACACTTTGATCTCAGACCTAGAAGAGACGTTTGCCAGTTTACGCAAGTACCAGATGAAGCTCAATCCAACAAAATGTGTCTTTGGAGTACCAGCTGGAAAGTTACTGGGTTTCATTATTTCAGAGAGAGGCATTGAAGCAAACCCGAAAAAAATTCAGGCCATACATAACCTGAAAAGGCCGGTTTGCCTAAAGGACGTTCAGAAGCTGACAGGTTGCGTTGCTGACTTGAGCCGGTTTATAAGCAGACTAGGCGAAAAGGCTATACTTTTATACCGACTGTTGAAGAAAACTGACACCTTTGTGTGGAATCAAGAAGCTGATGAGGCATTGGAGGCCCTGAAAAAACAACTTTCCAACGCACCTATATTGGCCGCGCCTAAGAAGAAAGAGCCCATGTTACTATACATAGAGGCAAATAACAGGGCGGTCAGTGTGGTGGTAGTTGTGGAACGTAAGCTGGAAGTTAAAGAAGGCCTTGTCCAGCGGACGGTTTACTACGTAAGCGAGGTCCTAACAGAGTCTAAACAGCGTTACCCACATTGGCAGAAGCTGGTTTTGGGGGTGTTCATGGCTAGTCGTAAGCTGAAACACTATTTTCAGGAACATCCTATTACCGTGGTTAGTTCAGCACATTTGTCCGATATTATTCAGAATAGGGAAGCAACAGGGAGAGTTGCAAAGTGGGCTATTGAGATGGGGCCATATCATATCAAATATGAACCAAGGACTGCAATAAAGTCCCAAGCCTTGATCGAGTTCATAAACGACTGGACACAATTAAAGGTTCCACCGGATAAACCAGATACTAAATACTGGACTATGCATTTCGATGGGTCTCGACAACTGGAAGGTTCAGGAGCTGGTGTGGTGTTAACATCCCTAAGAGGAGATAATTTTCGCCTTACAAATTTCATTTAAATGCACTAATAATGCAGCAGAGTATGAAGCTTTGCTCCATGGGCTTCGAACTGCGAAAGAGATGAGCATAACCTGGATTCGATATCTGGGTGATTCCGATCTTGTTTCTCAACAAGTCACAGGAACCCGAGATTCTAAAGACCCAGTTATGGCAGCATAAAGATGGGCGGTTACCCAGCTGGCTTGAGATTTCCAAGGATATCAAGTTGATCATATTGACCGACGTCTCAATGAAGCAGCTGACGCACTGGCTCATCTAGGTTCCCAGAAAAAGCAAATTCCACCAAATGTTTTTCTGGATGAAATTCATAGCCCGTCAGTTAAAGTCCCAACAGAGGAAGACCTGGAAAATCCAGATCTAGAGTCAGAATTGGTAGCCGCCCTGGATACAATCCCAGAGTGGACTAAACCATACCTGGCATACCTTATGAGAGGTGATCTCCAGCAGAACGAGGTTATCGCTCGTCATGTTAGAAGAAGGTCCAAGTCATATACAATTATCAATGGTGAGTTACACAAGCGAAGTGCGGCTGGAATTTTTCAGCGATGTGTCTCTCCGGAAGAAGGGTGTCAAATTTTAAGAGAAATCCACTCAGGAGATTGCGGCCACCATGCAAGTTCCAGATCTTTGGTCAATAAAGCTTTCAGACATGGATTTTCCTGGTTAACCGCAAATGCTGATGCAGAACATATAGTAAGAACATGCGAATGATGTCAAAGATATGCAAGACAGGATCACGTGCCAAATCAGGATTTACGCATGATTCCCATAACTTGGCCTTTTGCAGTCTGGGGCTTGACATGGTAGGACCTTTCAAAAGGTCAGCTGATAAAAAGACTCATCTACTGGTGGAAGTTGACAAGTTTACAAAGTGGGTAGAAGCAGAACCAATCGGTAAATGCGATGCGGTTACAACAGTCAAGTTCTTAAAAAAAGCTGATTTTCAGATTTGGTTACCCACATAGCATTATAACAGATAATGGGACAAATTTGTGAGAAGGAGCAATGCAGAAGTTTTGTGAACAGAACCATATACGGCTAGACCTTGCTTCGGTGGCACATCCACAGTCTAACGGAGAAGCAGAGCGGGCTAACCAGGAATTACTTAAAGGTATCAAACCTAGGCACCAGGTTCCATTAGAAAAAACTATTGGATGTTGGGTCGAAGAGTTGCTTGCTGTTTTATGGAGCATAAGAATTACCCCAAACAGGTCAGCAGGTTACACACCATTTTTTTTGTTTATGGAGTTGAGGCGGTTTTGCCAAGTGATATCTGTCACGATTCACCATGCGTGACTGCTTATGTGGAAACCCAGAATGAGATAGCTCGTCAAGACTCGCTCGATGCTTTAGAAGAAGCACGTGACCTCGCAGCATCTAGGTCAGCCATATATCAGCAGGACCTGCGTCGCTATCATAGCCGCAGGGTTAAGACTCGAAGTTTTCAGGAAGGGGACTTGGTGTTACGCCTGATCCAGAAAAAGGACGGGATGCACAAGCTAAGTCCTCCATGGGAAGGACCGTTTGTAGTAAGTAAGAAACTACATAATGGATCGTATTACCTCATTGATATGCGTGATGATGATAAATCACGAGCATCTGAGGACGAAACTGGAAGACCATGGAACATAGCCCAGTTTAGGCCATATTATACATAGGATCATTGTAATCACTATATTATATTGGCAATAAGAAGCAGATTTTACAATATCTGAGTTATTGAGATTTGTTTCATGAAGTTATCATTGTGGCAGAAACTCAAGCTTTTTTACATATGATTACTTGGGGTATGATGCTAGAGCACAGTCTATATCTCAAGAATCTTGCATAAGCCAAAATATAATGGTTATACTTGCCAGTCAGTCAGTGGTTACACGCAATTTTATGACCTAGATGTTTAAACCTGGTTGAGTCAATCATGTTATAGCCCGGCAAAACCGGGTTACTATGACCCTGAACTCACCAGAGTTGTACACACTAGAATATGTCATGCGAGAAAACGGCTGAGCTAGAAAGCAAAGAAAAACCAAGTCAAGAAAAACTTCACATGCAAATAAAAGATGTTGCAAAAGTATATAACCCGGAAATACTTTCAATAACCTTACAGGGAAACCGAGTTATTACATACCAGATTGTAGGATAAGTGCACATGCGCACTTTCAAAAAATAGAGCTAGAAATAAAGCAGTTCATCTAGTCTATTACAAACCCATCTGGGTCGAATTATTGTTTTTTGCAGGAATCAAATGTTTACTCCGCAACATATTTTCCTTTCTGCTGGGCAGCATCTTGATTCGCCGGATCCTCAGGTTCCGGGTCTTGAGCTTTGGGGTTATCCTCAACAATCACTTGGACGTCGTCTATTCCTTCAACTTCATCGGCAGAAACGTACTTCCACTCCAGCTGAGCCAGAGCATCATTGATGTTCTCCGGTTCATATAAAGGGCGAGGTGGAGCAGAAACGGAAGGAGTAATGGATTGAGGCACACCAGATGAAGAGGCTACAGAAAGCCGACTCTTCTGCGGAACTTGGCGGACTGCAGTTACAACTTGAGCGGAAAATGGCATCTTACGCTCACCCGGAGAAACATAACCCGGGCATAGATCCTTCGGTTTAACCTTCTCTGCAATGGTGCAAGCCTAGAACTGACAGTCCTTCTCGATTCTGGCGAAATCTTTTCGGTCGTACTTGGACATATCCGCCTTATACTCTGGGAAGCCCTTTACGAGGAGATCCGGATCCAATTCCGGGTGATAAGCTTTGTGTGGTGACCCAACACACCACTGCATGTGTAGTGCGCAAGTCGATGACATAATACTCACAGAAGGACTTATCCAAGAATACTACATCCCTCAGAGTAGTACAACAGAAACATAGCAGGTCCAAGAAAACCTATAGAATACAAACTTCATTACAAAATCCTGAGAATCTTTTGGATGAATCAAGAAGATCTCCTGTAAATGAAACATCAGAAGAAGCAATTCGAAGTTCCAAGCTGGAGAATTACTCTAGCTCAGAACCTAATCTACTATGGCTGATGTCAGCCCTAATCAATGGCTTATAATAGCTAAGTCCATGAATGTTCTCTACCTACACCTTGATAGCATCACCTCCACCAGCGTTGTTGACGATGATGCTTTACTGGCTAAGTAAGAGATGACTCCTCCTAGCTTCATGAGGTAGTGATGGCTTCACGATTACGACTTCCATAAGGCTTCAACTCTAAGTAGAGGTCAAACGGGAACGAATGAGTAACGAGCGTTACTCAGCAAGTTCATGATATATAGTGGGTATTTTGATGCACTAACTACAGCTTTAGACTCGAAAGAGTCATAAGCTAATGCAAGGTTTTGTAAAACTTTCTTCAATAGGTTGCTTTTAATTCTGAAAACTATGCACGCCACACCATCACGGTACTAGAACTTCATGGAGTTGCCTTTCCTGTAGCGTTCGTAGTTCCTTCCCGGAACGGGGGGTAACATGCCACATCCTTTTACACTCTGCAGAGGTGCGTTACTTTACCCATGGGTGACCAAGACCTTGTTGCACAACTAGGATCGAGATCATGTCCACGCCCACATAGGTGCGGGGCCCGGTTGTTGGTCCAAGCCAAACCATGCTTGTCCGCACAACGCATGCCCACCCATTTCCACCAGCAGGTTGAACCCCTGATTCCACCCCTCACGATGGAGACCTAGGCGCCCCTGGCAGACACTCATAGACCCCAGAGTCTGTGGGGCGTAAGGGCTCCCACCCATGTGCATGTAGTCCCGCAAGATTTATAGCGTACGTCTCTGGCAGCCCGTTGACATGCGAACAAGAGAAGATCACAACTGACTTACTCGCCCCATACAAGACCCATGATTAACGTGGTATTTACAGCGCACCGAGTTCTGACGGCATTTGTGGTTAAGTCCTAGGTTATATTTTCCCATGCAGATGGAACCTTCCTTTTGACCTATTCATCTTACCATGGTCCCATCCGCCCACCAAACAGAACACTACCACTCGGGTAGTCATTCAATTACTCATGTTATTATAAAAATAGGATCATGCATTCTTTTAAGAATAGGTGGTAATATGATAGGGTTTTTGCAAATAGTTCGTTATGAAATACTGCAAAGGATATGAGCAAGTGATGAACTTGCCAGAGATTGAAATGACCATAATAATCAATGTCTTCGGGTTCGAGGGTCGCGTAGAGAATCCCGACATCTGAAAGATAGCAAAGTAGTCCTGGTAAGGACTACAGAAAACACTGGCAAGATGATACATGCATAGTAATGAGATGCATCGTGAATTACCCTGGAAAACACCCTAGCTTACAAGTGTAAGCCACTTTGATACGATATCTTATTCACATAGGTTTTAGGTGAAATGTGTAACATCCAGTGTTTGGGAAGTTATAAGGATCTAAATTTAATATGTGCATTTGCAAAGCATGCATCTAAAAGTACGGGAAATTTTGGCGCGAAAGTTTAAACAAATCAAAGTGACCAATATTTCACTTGACATGATGAAATAGGTCTAGTTCATCTAGTCAAGAGTACATTTGGAGGGATCTTTATAACATAGTATCTCTAGAAACCAAATCATCTGGTTACTCAAACCATAATTGGTATGGACCAATACTAACTCTTAACAAGTTTAACCTCAAGTCTATAAGTGACTTGGGATAATTCACTAGGTATTTAGAACTCAAAGAGGGGTGAGAATCCAAATCTCATAATTGAGGATTATACTTTCACCAATGAGTAATGCATAATTGAACCATCTCATCAACCGAGATGTGATCTTTTATAAAACAAAAACTCCATAAGTTATCAATTCATTTCCACAACATATTTATAAACCATCTCATAATTATCTGGTGAACCATCACAAGTACATAACAAAGAATCAATAGAACACTAGTGATACAAACAAGTGTAACTCAAAACCCACAAGTGGAAAATTAAATAATAATGGTATTATCATATTTATTGAATATGTACGTATCTCATGCATCATAAAAGAAGTATCTTAAAGAAGAAATAAATCTTCCTAAACTACTGTTAAACCGTAATCAGTACATATGATCTTTTCAACCATTATGTCTGTATTATATTTACAAAAGAAGGATATAAATTAAAATCATGACATCAGAGAAAACAACTAACAACTATGACATAAGTCATTAAACCCAATAACTTTCTCATGCTCATTGTTTCAATCATCTTATGTAAGTGAGCATATGAAACCTCAACAGATCAATGAACCATTTGATCAACTTACTATTAAGGCATCATTCCATAAACACTCCACATTTATATCCAAATTATCATTCAACAATTAAAGTATCTTTGGATACAACTAAGTAATAACAACAAGTTATAACCTCTATGAGAGGAAGTAAATTGGAAACTAAGTAAACCAATCATGTATGATATAAGAACACATCTTATGGGAAATAAAATAAGAGGTTTATGGAAGGATAATAAAAGCATGAACTAACTCTTAATCTTGATCTTATTATTTTGTCTAGATCATTTTATCTTGTCATTCTCTAATCCTCTCCGAATCATTCTGCAAGAGAAGAAACCACAAGACAGGAGGAGTTACCACATGAATATCTTCAGGAAGATTATTTAGAGTGTTTTAGAAGTGTTATTCTAATCTATTATAAGAGTACTTGGAAACTCTTATATATTGATCTGATCTTATTAACACTCTTGAAATAGTGTGATACTCCAATGTTAGTGACATATAGAAGTAGTTTGGTAACAAGCCTGTACACCTTGTTAACAGACCACTTTTGTATACTCAAACAATTGAGTGTCATACACAAACAAACAGAAGGTTGAATAACCTAGTACATCTCAGGCTCTTGGATATGAAAAGTAATTTGGGGACAAGCCTTGCAAACTTGTCAACAGATTATTTTTATATGCTTAAGGCTAATTGATGTCATAAAACAAACTCCCATATTTTTATAAACATCTAAGTAAAATCTTTTCTTGGAAATAATGATTGTTTTCACCACAAGGGTGAGATAGTTGAAGATGGAATCCCTGAGTTGATCTTCCTTGCAAATGACAAAGGCAGTACCAGAAGACTAGTAGCAACTAAAGAGAAGAACATCAAGCAATAAAAGAACATGAAGCAACACTGCCTCAATAAGGGAACATGAGGAGTTATCCAGTGAATCATTAGGTATTATTGGAGACCCTATAATCTCTATTCCTTGTCAAGATCATCTGAGATGAGGAACATATAATTATATCTTTAATGGAAACAATTATCCAGAGAGAAAATAATAACAAGCCATTACATACACATGTCTTGATATGTGAAGGTAGATGAAAAAGCTTAATACCTTGTTTTCCAAATCTTTTTCATACACAAGACTACCTGATAACAACAAATATTCATCTGCACATAACCATGTTAAGGATTACATATCTTTAAACAAACATGAGATAATATTCCCAATTGGAACCTATGTGGAAAACAATCAAATAAGTTCTCAAAACCACTCATGTTTTCCACTTGGTCAAGTACTAAAAACAACCAACATGACTTGCACTTACCTAAGTAAAATGTCAATCAAAATTGTGAAGAGGTTCAATTATGAAAATTACATAGTATTATAAAAATAAAACAAGATCCTTCAACCATTATAATAATTTGGTGTAACATGGAATAAAATTCCATATTAAATGATTTTTACAATAGTGCATAGAATCAGTACCAGTTAGTTTTAAGAAACTACTTTCTATAAGGGATTATACCTAAAATGGTCCAATTAGAACACACCACTCGGTGAACCATATGTGTGTTGTGAAAATATGATATTCATGCCTATAAATAAATTTTAAAGCCATTTAATAAATTAAATGGAGAGAAAACAACAAAATCACTTAACCTAGCACCCTAAGTATAAAATTTAAATGTTGCTCAAAATTGAAAAAGAAAAACATGGTGAGCTTGGAAATTCAATAAGGATTTCAAAACTGGTTTTTTATTAATTTTTATGTTTACAAAAAAGCCCTGAAAACAAAGTTTCTTTTAAACAGAAGGACTGATAGGTAAATATGGGAAAATTGAGGGGGTTATTGAAAGTTTCCTTTTCTTTCTTTCTTCTTCAACCTTGGACAGAAGGCAGAGGAGGCGTGGCCGAGCCGCCACTGCCGTGCGCCACCTCTTGTTCGCCTCCTCGTTCGTGGATAAGGGCTAGAGGAGGCAAAGCTCCTCCTAACTTCTCTCTCGCACTCTCATCTCCATACCTCTCTTCCTCTCTAACCAAAACCCAAAACCTAACCCTAACCGTCGACTACCACTCGTCGTCGCCGACTCCGGCCCTCCCGAGTGAAATCAAGACCACCACGAGCTTCCTCTCGACGTGCTCTACCTCTCCAGCCAACCTTGTTTGCTGGGAAGCCCCCAAGAGGCTGAATCGAGCCATCTTCTCTGATTCCGGCCGCCACAGAGAAGACCTCGCCGCCGGCGATTCCGACCATTTCGTGCCTCACCGACCACACCACCGTGCTCAGGGTGAGCTGCTGCATCTCTGGATTCCTTCAATTCGTATTATGGTCGACTAATTTGCCACGGACACCGGGCACCGACACTCGCTGCCGCGCCGGTGGTCGCCGGAGTAACTCCGGTGACCATTTGGTGGAAGCGACACCATCTACGGGTTCGTGGGGATCTCCATGAGCCTATGAACCCCACGGATTGCACCAATTTCTGGTGAATCGTGTGATTGCTATGCATCTGTGAAGATTTGGGGCTGGTGACATCACCTGTGACGTCACCATGACGTCACAACCCCTTTTCCTTTTTCTTTTAAATTTTAATTTAAACCAAATATGACAGGTGGGACCCGCCTGTCAATTTAAAAACAGAAAATCAACTAAACTTAATACATCCATATCTTTTAATCTATTAATTAGAAAAATAAAAATCATATACCAAAATGATTAGTAAAATATAATCTAAATGATTATCAACTTTTCAAAAATATTTGATAAATTTTAAAATTCCATATTTTCTTTAATTTAATGAAATCATTTAAAATTAAGAAAAAATAGAAATAATTCATAAAATCAGAAAAATACAAGTTATATACCAAAATGTTCCAAATGACTAATACAACCCATCTATGATGTTTTCAAAGTCATTTGACCATGTTTTCATGTGTGCAATATTTTGCCTAATCATCTAATTCATTTAAAACTAATAAATTAATATCTTATTCAAATATTTTCAGAATACTTCAAATGAGGTACCAAATTAAAGAAAAAACATTTTCAACTCAAATATGTCAAGCAGGAAATATTTTGTTTAACTTATAAACTTGTTTCTAAGGGATTAATGGAATACTATAATATTCCATTGTAACCAGCAATAGTTATCTTAATTTCATTTTCCTTATTTGATAAAACTCTCATGTTTTCACACCTACTAAGCCTATCATCACAAGACACTAGCAAGTTATGTGATGATAGAATAGTTGTAATCATTCATCATTTTCAACTAAACTCATTGTCATTAGCTCTACACTTTTGGAACATAAAATCAAACATGTTTGTTACCTTTTCAATAATTCTTTTTCATGTACTATTGTCTTGTTACCTCACCAAGTAATCAACACTTCTATCTAAGCATGATAACAATTGTTTGATAAGTAAAAGTGAAACACATGTAAGTCTAAAAGAAGTAATAACCACATCACCACAAGTAATGAAACAACTCTAAGTCACCTAAAAACTATGTGATTAGGTTATCGTTTCAAACATGGCTTACATTTGTAAGCTGGGGTATTTTCCAGGGTATTTCACGATTGCATCTCATTATTATGCATGTATCATCTTGCCATTGTTTCTGTAATCCTTACCAGGACTACTTTGCTATCTTTCAGATGCCGTAATTATCTACGCGACCCTCGAACCCCGAAGACATTGATTATTATGGTTATTTCAATCTCAGGCAAGTTCATCACTTGCTCATATCCTTTGCAGTACTTCATAACAAACTAATTGCAAAAACTCTATCGTATTACCACCTACTCTCAAAAGAATGCATGGTCCTATTTTTATAATAATATGACTACTTGAATGACTACCCGAGTGGTAGTGTTCTGTTTGGTGGGCGGATGGGACCATGGTAAGATGAATAGGTCAAAGGAAGGTTCTATCTGCATGGGAAAGTATTACCTAGGATTAATCAAACTGCCGTCAGGATTCTTGCGCCGTAAATTCGCGTTAACCATGGGTCTTCTATGGGGGGAGTAAGTCAGATGTGATCTTTTCTCGTTCGCATGTCAACGGGCTGCCAGAGACGTACGCTGTAGGTCTTGCGAGACTACATGCACATGGGTGGGATCCCTTAATTCCCACGGACTCTGCGGGTCTATGATGGTCTTCTAGGGGCGCGTAGATATCCATCGTGAGGGGTGGAATCAGGCGTTCAACCTGCTGGCGGAAATGGGTGGACATGCGTTGTGCGGAGAAGCACGGTTTGGCTTGGACCAACAACGGGGCCCCACACCTGAGTGGGAGTGGACAGGAATGTACACCTGGTTGTGCAACATGGTCTTGGTCTTCCATGGGTAAAGTAACACACCTCTGCAGAGTGTAACAGAATGTGACATGGTACCCCTTGTTCCGGGAAGGAGCTGCGAACGCCGCAGGAAAGGAAACTCCATGAAGTTCTAGTCCTGTGAAGATCTGGCGGGCATAGTCTTCAGAATTAAAAGCAACCTCTTGAAGAAAGATTTACAAAAACCTTGCGTTAGCTTATGACTCTTTTGAGTCTAAAGCTGTAGTTAGTGCATCAAACTATTCCCTATATATCATGAACTTGCTGAGTAACGCTCGTTACTCATTCGTTCCCGTTTGACCTCCTGCTTAGAGTTGAAGCCTGATGGAAGTCGTCATCGTGAAGCATCGTCATAAACAACACGGATGGAGGAGAAGCTATCAAGGTGTAGGTGGAGTCCATTCTTGGAGTTAGATGTTATAAGCCATAGATTAGGGCTGACATCAGCCATAGTGGATTTAGTTCTGAGCTAGAGTTCTTCTCCAGCTTGGATCTTCGAATTACTTCTTCTGATGTTTCATTTGTATGAGATCTTCTTTGACCTTCAAAGATATTCTCGAGATTTTTGTAATGAAGTTTGTATCCTATAGTTTTTCCTGGTCCCGCTGTGTTTCTGTTGTACTACTCTGAGGGATGTAATATTCACGGATAAGTCCTTCTGTGAATATTATGTCATCGACTTGCGCACTACACATGCAGTGGTGTGCTGGGTCACCACAGATGGTATCAGAGCGAAGCGACCTTAGGTTTAAAACCTTTTAGGATATCTGTAGGTTGGTAAAGATTATAGGAAGCCGTCTTATTTAAACCACATTTCCTAGAACTATCATGATCATCCACTTGAGAATGATATAAGCATACTTGTATAGAATGTTCTTACTCAACTTGAGTAAATGTACTTATCTATTTTCTTTGTACCTAGGTATAATAAGTTAGAAGTCTACTATGTATTAGTCTTATTGAGAGAAAAAAATCTGACATAGTCAGAGATGATCAAGTGACACATATGATTACCCCATTCTATGAATTAATAGGATGGAGTAGAACATGGTATAGATTAAGTATCGGAGTCCTCAAGAAGGGATGTTAGAGAATCAGTAAGAGTTGTTAAAACCATGGAAACTATGGGGTAAATACCATACCCTCAGTTATCAAGTCTAGAGGAGAATCATTATAGTATAGTATAGTGTAGAATCAGGAGAAATCATAAGCAATGATGGAAGCTACATTACTACTCCTAAGGTGTGATCAACTGCATGAAGGATCAACAAATGCCATGAGAAGTTTATCATGATCAAGATGAAGGACTTTAGTTGTCATGGTACTTAGTTCTATATGGAACCAAGTTAGACAACAACTACTATAGGATCATTTTGTCTTGGTTTATTCCATTGTAGTAAGGCATGCAATTGGAGTAATTATCAAGTCAAAGAGTGGTTGTGTAAAATAGGATTACAAGGTGCGATGTATCTACTTGTAGTGTATAGCATTTAAGAGCCTTGGTACTTGAGATGTTTTACTCTAAGTACTCCTACTTTACAGGCTTTTGATGCATGAGTGATAAATGCATTTGGGATTTATTGGATCTTATTTGGACATTTGATTGACTAGAACTATACATGAAGATTGAACTTGATGTGCAAATGCATGTGCAAACACAGAGTTCTTTCTTGATGTTACTGATCTAGAGGGTATAGGATCAGTATGACAGCGGTCTGAGTTATCAGCAGATGAAAGCATCTACCAAAGCTCTGGAAGACCAGGAAGTCAAGAAGGAAAAATACAATGAAGCCACTGATGGGAATGGACCACATTCCATATCATGATTGCAATTGGTGACATACTTCAACAACACATGGAGATATACCACAAGTGATGAGAAGAAAATCACATGAGTAGTTATATCCGAGAAGGAAATAGGTAGAAGTTTAAGAAATTAACTTGTAGAGTCATCCCGTAGAAGTCAAAATCCAAAGATGTAGAAGGACCATAGGAAGTAATCAGAGGAATAGGTGATAGTCATCTGTAGGAAAAATTTAAAACTCGAAGATATTTTCACTAAATAAGTGAGTCTAAATCAATGTACACCAGGTTGTACAAGTTTCTTTGAGCAGTATTCCTCTTGAGACCATTAGATTGAACAAAATGGAGTCCTAAACATAGACAATATCCATTGCACCGGAAGAATCCTATTGGTTATTCATCACCTAGTGGATATACCAAATGTTCTTCAGAAAGTTCTGAGAGGTAGGAAACCATACCTATTCATCGGAGAATGAAAATTGGTATCCACAATATGGTGGAGATACCACGTGTTCTTCGTAAGACCATTAGACAGGCTTAGTGACAAAACAGAGTTGTCATAACAACAGGCTTAGTATTAGATTATTATGCAAGACAGTGGAAGGTAAACAATCCAGAAAAGAGGCTACACATGCCATGGTCAACACAAGAAAACAGATCTGAAGAATCAACGGTCTACAGAAGTTCTCTCTACCTACCTTCACGTGAGAGAGGTTGAACTTCGGGACAAAGTTTTTGTTAAGGGGGAGATACTGTAACATCCTAGTGTTTGGGAAGTTATAAGGATCTAAATTTAAAATGTGCATTTGCAAAGCATGCATCTAAAAGTACGGGAAATTTTGGCGCGAAAGTTTAAACAAATCAAAGTGACCAATGTTTCACTTGACATGATGAAATAGGTCTAGTTCATCTAGTCAAGAGTTCATTTGGAGGGATCTTTATAACATAGTATCTCTAGAAACCAAATCATCTGGTCACTCAAACCATAATTGGTATGGACCAATAGTAACTCTTAACAAGTTTAACCTCAAGTCTATAAGTGACTTGGGATAATTCACTAGGTATTTAGAACTCAAAGAGGGGTGAGAATCCAAATCTCATAATTGAGGATCATACTTTCACCAATGAGTAATGCATAATTGAACCATCTCATTAACAGAGATGTGATCTTTTATAAAACAAAAACTCCATAAGTTATCAATTCATTTCCACAACATCTTTATAAATCATCTCATAATTATCTGGTGAACCATCACAAGTACATAACAAAGAATCAATAGAACACTAGTGATACAAACAAGTGTAACTCAAAACCCACAAGTGGAAAATGACATAATAATTGTATTATCATATTTATCGAATATGTACATATCTCATGCATCATAAAAGAAGTATCTTAAAGAAGAAATAAATCTTCTTAAACTACTGTTAAACCTTAATCAGTACATATGATCTTTTCAACCATTATGTCTGTATTATCTTTACCTAATAATAAAGAGAGTAAGGTTTCTGTCCAAATTTTTCGTCCGTTCTCACAAAATACCCCTAAACTTGACTCAAATTACCCACCGGTGCCATCAGTAAGTGCAAAAAACGTTTCGATTGTTTTCCTGCCTCCGTATCCTCCCAGGTTCCACGCCAACCCGCGTTTCTCCTCCATGGACAGCCAGCTCTGCACCAGCGAGGGAGGACCCTCCCTCCACCGGCCTGCCCTGCTTGAAGCTTTCGGCCTCCCACGTCACCCGAACGCCGCCACCTACCACCAATACGGCCTCTCTCTTCCATGGCCGGTGGCTGGCGGCTATAGGAATGGGGTGTCTCAGATCCAGTAGCTAGGACTTGCCCTCCACCGATCCTCCTTGCAACGGCTCGGCGTGGCGGAGAACTGCGACCTGCGCCGGCGGTCGGTACCCGTCTATCTTCTTTGTTTTGTTTCCTTGCAGATCCTATGGATAGCTGATTCCGCCTACCACTGAATCACTGACAGATCCTGCACATTTGCAGGTACGCGTATGGTACAGGCGGAAGAAGAGGGATTCAGGAAAGATGATGTTCACTTCCATCTTGCGACATTAAATCTTGAATTTGTAGATAATTTGGTTCTGGTCGCCCTTAATAATTTGTTCAATTTGGAGAATTGTACATAGTTGTGTGTATACGTTTAGTTTTTATCTGCTAAACTGTATGGTCGTCCCTGCATGCCGCCCATCTGTACAACTCATATATGTGAGCGCTGCAATGAAATCATCTGAGTTGTGATGTTGTTTCATAGTGCACCTAGCTTTCAATAATTTCCTTCTAAGTGTGCATGTCAATTTAATCAGTTCAATGATATGACTAAACTGCATGCTACACTTGAAAATATTATTTAATGCTCAAGAGCCGATCGTCTCTCACTGGAACAGAGTAGACTTATACGGCCAAACTAGCAGTCATAGTGCACTGTTTGTACCAATTGAACATGGATTATCAAAGTGTCAACAAACGCATAATTCTATCGTGAATTTAATTATCTCCTTCTCCCAGCTAGCAATTGAGTGATCGTTAGGCGAGGCCACACTTGCTGCTACCTGCACAACTGATTTTTTTTGTTTTACGGGAGTCTTGAGTTTTGGAACCGCTCGCCTTATCATGGCTTCCTTGCAGGTCTATTTCAGAACAACAAAGCCCTTTTGTTGAGAAATGGCAGAGAGCATGTATCAGAAGTATTCTGGGATGTTCTTGCATTTTTGTTTTGCTTGTTTTATAAGTTATTTGTGGGCACCATCCCAAAGCTTAAAGAGGTAAATATTTTCTTTCCATAGGTAAATATTCTATCGATACGCAACAAACAATTGCACCGTCAGAATATGCTTATTCAGGTGAAGTTGTTGATGAGAAGGAGGCTCAACCTTTGACAAAGGGGTCAGATGGTGATCCGGTGATGGTATAAATTGGCATAGACATAAATGTTGGTTTTAACGCTATATTTAGCTTGGAAATCATGAGGCTGAGGAGGACAAAAGAGAGTAGTATTTATTCACTTGCTCCCTACTGCCAGGACAGGAAAGAGTGGTTTGTTGGAGCAAAAATGTTCCAAGGTTCTGGTTTTTTTTGTGGTTTGTTGTTATCTGGTGTTGGTGTTCCTGCCTTACTTGCACAGTTTCTGTTGTACAAGCTTGTGATATTTATCCACCCCTTGCGGGAGTATGAGTTTTTGTTTGACGTGGAGTTCGCATATGCCAAAAAAAATCAAATTTGCAAATCACGTACTATATCACAATGGTGTACATAAAAAATTACAACAATTCCCCGGACCTATAACTCACTCTTGAAACTAAGCATTCGATCTAAGTGACATCTTGCCAATTTGGGGTCTTTTGCTTTCTTTAACATTACCAAGATTTTTTTTTTCAAAACAACCAAGAAAATATTACTAATTCAAACGTTGGAGCCATGGTTTGTGTGACTATGATCAATTGGTCCTGCTAAGGATCGGTGGCTGGTTGTGGGAGCGGTAAGCCGGTAATCAAGAGGATTGACGCGCATCAAGAGAGGGCGCCGGAAAATTGGGGGGACCTAGAGGTTTCATTCTCACGTAGCTTAGTGTTACTTTTGTATGGGCTAAATATTTATTTGGTGATAATCAACCCGTAGCAACGCACGGACATATTTTGCTAGTATTTACAAAAGAAGGATATAAATTAAAATCATGACATCAGAGAAAACAACTAACAGCTATGACATAAGCATTAAACCCAATAACTTTCTCATGTTCATTGTTTCAATCATCTTATGTAAGTGAGCATATGAAACCTCAACAGATCAATGAACCATTTGATCAACTTACTATTAAGGCATCATTCCATAAACACTCCACATTTATATCCAAATTATCATTCAACAATTAAAGTATCTTTGGATACAACTAAGTAATAACAACAAGTTATAACCTCTATGAGAGGAAGTAAATTGGAAACTAAGTAAACCAATAATGTATGATATAAGAACACATCTTATGGGAAATAAAATAAGAGGTTTATGGAAGGATAATAAAAGCATGAACTAACTCTTAATCTAGATCTTATTATTTTGTCTAGATCATTTTATCTTGTCATTCTCTAATCCTCTCTGGATCATTCTGCAAGAGAAGAAACCACAAGACAGGAGGAGTTACCACATGAAGATCTTCAGGAAGATTATTTAGAGTGTTTTAGAAGTGTTATTCTAATCTATTATAAGAGTACTTGGAAATTCTTATATATTGATCTGATCTTATTAACACTCTTGAAATAGTGTGATACTCCAATGTTAGTGACATATAGAAGTAGTTTGGTAACAAGCCTGTACGCCTTGTTAACAGACCACTTTTGTATACTCAAACAATTGAGTGTCATACACAAACAAACTGAAGGTTGAATAACCTAGTACATCTCAGCCTCTTGGATATGAAAAGTAATTTGGGGACAAGCCTTGCAAACTTGTCAACAGATTCTTTTTATATGCTTAAGGCTAATTGATGTCATAAAACAAACTCCCATATTTTTACAAACATGTAAGTAAAATCTTTTCTTGGAAATACTGATTGTTTTCACCACAAGGGTGAGATAGTTGAAGATGGAATCCATGAGTTGATCATCCTTGCAAATGACAAAGGCAGTACCAGAAGACTAGTAGCAACTAAAGAGAAGAACATCAAGCAATAAAAGAACATGAAGCAACACTACCTCAATAAGGGAACATGAGCAGTTATCCAGTGACTCATTAGGTATTATTGGAGACCCAATAATCTCTATTCCTTGTCAAGATCATCTGAGATGAGGAACATATAATTATATCTTTAATGGAAACAATTATCCAGAGAGAAAATAATAACAAGCCATTACATCCACATGTCTTGATATGTGAAGGTAGATGAAAACAAGCTTAATACCTTCTTTTCCAAATCCTTTTCATACACAAGAATACCTGATAACAACAAATATTCATCTGCACATAACCATGTTAAGGGTTACATATCTTTAAACAAACATGAGATAATATTCCCAGTTGGAACCTATGTGGAAAACAAACAAATAAGTTCTCAAAACCACTCATGTTTTCCACTTGGTCAAGTACTAAAAACAACCAACATGACTTGCACTTACCTAAGTAAAATGTCAATCAAAATTGTGAAGAGTTTCAATTATGAAAATTACAAAGTATTATAAAAAGAAAACAAGTTCCTTCAACCATTATAATCATTTGGTGTAACATGGAACAAAATTCCATATTAAATGATTTTCACAATAGTGCATAGAATGAGTACCAAGTAGTTTTACTAAACTACTTTCTATAAGGGATTATACCTAAAATGGTCCAATTAGAACACACCACTTGGTGTACCATATGTGTGTTGTGAAAATATGATATTCATGCCTATAAATAAATTTTAAAGCCATTTAATAAATTAAATGGAGATAAAACAACAAAATCACTTAACCTAGCACCCTAAGTATAAAATTTAAATGTTGCTCGAAATTGAAAAAGAAAAACATGGTGAGCTTGGAAATTCAATAAGGATTTCAAAACTGATTTTTTATTAATTTTTATGTTTACAAAAAAGCCCTGAAAACAAAGTTTCTTTTAAACAGAAGGACTGATAGGTAAATATGGGAAAACTGAGGGGGTTATTGAAAGTTTCCTTTTCTTTCTTTCTTCTTCAACCTTGGAAAGAAGGCAGAGGAGGCGTGGCCGAGCCGCCACTGCCGTGCGCTACCTCCTGTTCGCCTCCTCGTTCGTGGATAAGGGCTAGAGGAGGCAAAGCTCCTCTTAACTTCTCTCTCGCACTCTCATCTCCCTACCTCTCTTCCTCTCTAACCGAAACCCAAAACCTAACCCTAACCGTCGGCTACCACTCGTCGTCGCCGACTCCGGCCGTCCCGAGTGAAATCAAGACCACCACGAGCTTCCTCTCGGCGTGCTCTACCTCTCCAGCAAACCTCGTTTGTTGGGAAGCCCGGAAGAGGCCAAATCGAGCCATCTTCTCCGATTTCGGCCGCCACAGAGAAGACCTCGCCGCCGGCGATTCCGACCATGTCGTGCCTCACCGACCACACCACCGTGCTCAGGGTGAGCCGCTGCATCTCTGGATGCCTTCAATTCGTATTATGGTCGACTAATTTGCCACGGACACCGGGCACCAACACTCGCCGCCGCGCCGGTGGTCGCCGGAGTTACTCCGGTGACCATTTGGTGGAAGCGACACCATCTACGGGTTCGTGGGGATCTCCATGAGCCTATGAACCCCACGGATTGCACCAATTTCTGGTGAATCGTGCGATTGTTATGCATCTGTGAAGATCTGGGGCTGGTGACATCACATGTGACTTCACCATGATGTCACAACCCCTTTTTCTTTTTCTTTTAAATTGTAATTTAAACCAAATGTGACAGGTGGGACCCACCTGTCAATTTAAAAACAGAAAATCAACTAAACTTAATAAATAAATATCTTTTAATCTATTAATCAGAAAAATAAAACTCATATACCAAAATGATTAGCAAAATATAATCTAAATGATTATCAACTTTTCAAAAATATTTGATAAAGTTTAAAATTCCATATTTTCTTTAATTTAATGAAATCATTTAAAATTAAGAAAAATTAGAAATAATTCATAAAATCAGAAAAATACAAGTTATATACCAAAATGTTCCAAATGACTAATACAACCCATCTATGATGTTTTCAAAGTCATTTGACCATGTTTTCATGTGTGCAATATTTTGCCTAATCATTTAATTCATTTAAAACTAATAAATTAATATCTTATTCAAATATTTTCAGAATACTTCAAATGAGGTACCAAATTAAAGAGAAAAACATTTTCAACTCAAATATGTCAAGCACGAAATATTTTGTTTAACTTATAAACTTGTTTCTAAGGGATTAATGGAATACTATAATATTCCATTGTAACCAGCAATAGCTATCTTAATTTCATTTTCCTTATTTGATAAAACTCTCATGTTTTCACACCTACTAAGCCTATCATCACAAGACACTGGCAAGTTATGTGATGATAGAATAGTTGTAATCATTCATCATTTTCAACTAAACTCATTGTCATTAGCTCTACACTTTTGGAACATAAAATCAAACATGTTTGCTACCTTTTCAATAAAAAAAATTCATGTACTATTGTCTTGTTACCTCACCAGGTAATCAACACTTCTATCCAAACATGATAACAATTGTTTGATAAGTAAAAGTGAAACACATGTAAGTCTAAAAGAAGTAATAACCACATCACCACAAGTAATGAAACAACTACAAGTCACCTAAAAACTATGTGATTACGTTATCGTTTCAAACATGGCTTACATTTGTAAGCTGGGGTATTTTCCAGGGTATTTCATGATTGCATCTCATTATTATGCATGTATGATCTTGATATTGTTTCTGTAGTCCTTACCGGGACTACTTTGCTATCTTTCAGATGCCGGAATTGTCTACACGACCCTCGAACCCCAAAGACATTGATTATTATGGTTATTTCACTCTCAGGCAAGTTCATCACTTGCTCATATCCTTTGCAGTACTTCATAACAAACTAATTGCAAAAACTCTATCTTATTACCACCTACTCTCAAAAGAATGCATGATCCTATTTTTATAATAATATGACTACTTGAATGACTACCCGAGTGGTAGTGTTCTGTTTGGTGGGCGGATGGGACCATGGTAAGATGAATAGGTCAAAGGAAGGTTCCATCTGCATGGGAAAGTATTACCTAGGATTAATCACAACTGTCGTCAGGATTCTTGCGCCGTAAATTCGCGTTAACCGTGTGTCTTCTATGGGGGGAGTAAGTCAGCTGTGATCTTTTCTCGTTCGCATGTCAACGGGCTGCCAGAGACGTACACTGTAGATCTTGCGAGACTACATACACATGGGTGGGATCCCTTAATTCCCACGGACTCTGCTGGTCTATGATGGTCTGCCAGGGGCGCGTAGATATCCATCGTGAGGGGTGAAATCAGGCGTTCAACTTGCTGGCAGAAATGGATGGACATGCGTTGTGCGGAGAAGCACGGTTTGGCTTGGACCAACAACCGGGCCCCACACCTGAGTGGGAGTGGACATGAACGTACACCTGGTTGTGCAACATGGTCTTGGTCGTCCATGGGTAAAGTAACGCACCTCTGCAGAGTGTAAAAGGATGTGACATGTTACCCCTTGTTCCAGGAAGGAGCTGCGAACGCCGCAGGAAAGGCAACTCCATGAAGTTCTAGTCATGTGATGATCTGGCGGGCATAGTCTTCAGAATTAAAAGCAACCTCTTGAAGAAAGATTTACAAAAACCTTGCGTTAGCTTATGACTCTTTTGAGTCTAAAGCTGTAGTTAGTGCATCAAACTATTCCCTATATATCATGAACTTGCTTAGTAACGCTCGTTACTCATTCGTTCCCGTTTGACCTCCTGCTTAGAGTTGAACCCTGATGGAAGTCGTCATCGTGAAGCATCGTCATCAACAACACTGATGGAGGAGAAGCTATCAAGGTGTAGGTGGAGTCCATTCTTGGAATTAGATGTTATAAGCCATAGATTAGGGCTGACATCAACCATAGTGGATTTAGTTCTGAGCTAGAGTTCTTCTCCAGCTTGGATCTTCGAATTACTTCTTCTGATGTTTCATTTGTACGAGATCTTCTTTGACCTTCAAAGAGATTCTCGAGATTTTTGTAATGAAGTTTGTATCCTATAGTTTTGCCTGGTTCCGCTGTGTTTCTGTTGTACTACTCTGAGGGATGTAATATTCACGGCTAAGTCCTTCTATGAATATTATGTCATCGACTTGCGCACTACACATGAAGTGGTGTGCTGGGTCTCCACAAAATGTTTCACTACTTGTGGTGATGTTGTTATTAATTTCTTTTAGACTTATATGTGTTTCATTTTTATTTAACAAACAATGGTTATCATGTTTAGGTATAAGTGTTATCACAAGGTTAGGCAATAAAACAACAACACAGGGAAAACAACTATTAAAAAATATGACAGGCACATTTTATTTTATGTTCAAGAAATGTAGAGCGGATGACAAAGAGTTTAATTGAAAACGATGAACTAATACAACTACTCTATCATCACATAACTTTCTAGTGACTTGTGATGATAGGTTTAGTAGGTGTGAAAACATGAGGGTTTTCTTAATAAGGAAAATAATGTTGTGGCAGCTATTTCTGGTTATAATGGAACATTATAGACTTCCATTATACCATTAGAAACAAGTTTATAAGTTAAAAAAATGGTTTATATTTTACCTATTTGAATTGGAAATGCTTTTCTCTTTAATTAGATATAACATTTTATGCTTTCTGAAAATATTTTAATAAGTTATTAATTTATTAATTTTAAATGAATTAAATGACTAGAAAAAATATTACACACATGAAAACTTCGTAAAATTACCTTGAAAACTCCATATATGAGTTGCATTAGTTATTATGAGCAATTTGGCAAATAACTTGTATTTTTCTGATTTTATGAATTATTTATTATTTTCTCAATTTTTTAATGATTTAATTTAATTCAAAAATTAATTAATTTTAAGTTTTATTAAACATTTTTGAAAAGTTCATAAACATTTAGATTATATTTTTCTGTTTAATTTGGTATAATATTTGTATTTTTCTAAGTTATAGAATTAAAGTTATTGAATTAATAAATTTTAATTATTTTCTGTCATTTTTGAATTGACAGGTGGGTCCCACTTGTCATATTCGTTTTTAAATCAAACTAAAAAGAAAATGGAGCATGACGTCATGATGACATCATGAACGCGTCATCACAGAGCCAATCCTCTCTGCGAATACGAATTCGATGAATTCGTTACAAATTTGTCCAAATTGATTCCTCCACTAGCCCCAACATATCACGGCGAACCCAGGGGTGGTAGCGACATGACCATATGGTCACGGACTCGCCGGCGGCGAGCGGTGGCGTGGCGACCGGCGGCAGTACTCGATGAACTCCACGAAAACGACCCGTATTAACTGAATGGAGGGCAGTACAAGATGCAGCAGCTCACCATGAGCATGATGGTGCAGCCGATTGAGCACGGCGAGCTCCACAGCGACGGCGCACTTCCGCGGCGACCGGAGACAGCGCGAAAGGGAACGGCTGATTTCTCCGGCTCCAATCCTTCCCGGCATGCGAGACTCGTCGAGGACGAAGAGGGGAACACGGCGCGTCTACCTGTGGTTTCAATTTGTCCTGAGGTGGTCGGAGTTGACGACGGTGACCGGCAGCGCGACAAACTAGGGTTTGCCCTAACGGTGTACAGAGAAGCAGAGAGAGAGCAAGATGGGTATGGGGAGGTAGCGCTCGATGAGGACGTCTCCCTGGTCTTATCCCCGAAGGCAAGGAGGCACACAGGAGGTGGCACGGTGGCGTTTCCGGCGACAACACGCCTCTGCCGGCCTGGAGGAAGACAAAAGGAGATTTTTCCGCATAACCCCCTGAGAAGATTTGGAAATTGCACATAAACCCTTCTATGGCTGAAAACAGAATAGAAGTGATGTTTTCGGGGCCTTTTTGTCAATAGAAATATTATTATATTTGGAAAGCTCATCAAATTTGCAACCTCGCCATGTTTTGTTATGGTGAATTTGAGCAATATTTGTATTTTTTATTTAGGGTGCTAGATTAAGTGATTTTTGTTATTTCTCACCATTTAATTGATTAAATGGCTTTAGAATTATTTTAAGCATGATTATCATGAGCACACAATGAACATGTGGTTTAACAAGGTGAAATAACTTAATTGGACAATTTTAGGTATAATTCCTTATAGAAAGTAATTTAGTAAAACTACTTGGTACGGGTTCTATGCACTGATATGAAAATCATTTAATACGGAATTTTATTCCATGTCACACCAAATGATATTAATGGGTGAAGGAACTTGTTTTCTTTTATGATACCATGCCATCTTTCATAGTTGGAAGTTTTAGCAATTTTTGGTTGACATTTTACTTAGGTGGGTGTAAGCCTTATTTGATAAATTAGGTTCTTTACCAAGTGGAAAATATGTGTGTCTTTGGAACCTATTTGTTTGTTTTTCACCAGTTTCCAAATGTGGATATTATCTCATGTTGTTTTAGAACATGTAATCATTTACATGGTTATGTGTAGATGAATTTTTGTTATCATCTGTTAGTCTTACATATGAAAAGGATATGGAAAACAAGGTATTAAGCCTATTACCATTAACCTCCTCATATCGAAGACATGTGGATGCAATGGGTGGTTATTATTTCATACTTGACAATTATTTCCATTAAAGATATTATTATGTGTTCCTCATCTCTGATGATCTTGATAAGGCATAGAGTTTATAGGTTCTCTAATACTACCTAATGGTTCACTGGATACTTCTTATTGTCCATTACTGAGGCAGTGTTACTCCTTGTTAACTTCGGTTGCCTGCAATATCCATGTCTCTAATTGCCACTTGTTTTCTGTTACTACCTTTGTCACTTGCAAGTAAGATCATCTCTGAGATTCCATCTTCAATTGTCTCACCCTTGTGGTGAAGGCAACCAATTACTCCAAGCAAAGATTTTACTTAGATGATTATAAAAGAATATAAGTTTGTTTTATGACATCAAGTTACACTTATGCATATAAGAATAATTTGTAAACAAGGTAGCTAGTCTTGCCTCCAAATTACTACTCATATACAATAGGATGAGATATACCAGGTTATTCAATCTTCTGCTTGTTTGTGTATGACACTCAATTGTTTGAGTATACAAAAGTGATATGTTAACAAGGTAGCTAGTCTTGTTATCAAATTACTTCTATATAACACTAACATTGGAATATCACACTATTTCCAGAGAATTAATAAGATCATATCAAGATATAAGAGTTTCCAAATACTCTTATGATAGATTGGAATAACACTTCTAGAACATTCTAGAGAATCTTCCTGAAGATCTTCTGGTGGTAGTTCCTCTTTTCTTGTGGGTGCTTCTCTTGCAGAATGACTTTGAGAAGATTGGAAACAATATAGAATAGTCTAGGCAACATAACAAGATCTAGATTAGGAGTTAGTTCATGCTTTTATTATCCTTCCATATACTTCTTATTTTATTTCCCAAAAGATAGATACTTGTTTCATACATGATTGGTTTTACTTAGCTATCAATTCAGTTTCTCTAATAGAGGTTATAACTTGTTGTTATTCTTTAGCTGTTTCGAGAGATACTTTAATTGTTGAATGTTGAATTTTAATAGAAGTGTGGTATGCTTATGGAACGATGACTTAATAGTAAATTGATCAAATGGTTCTTTGATGTGTTGAGATTTCATATGCTCACTTGTATGAGATGATTGAAATGCTGAGCATGTGAAAATTATTGGGTTTAATGACTTATGTCATAGTTATTAGTTGTTTTCTCATGTGTCATGATTTTACTTGACATTCTTCTCTTTATTACCTTTGTCATTCATATTGCAGATATAGAGGTTTGGAAATATCATATGTAATGATTAAGGTTTAACAGTAGTTTAAGAAGATTTAGTTCTTCCTTTAGATACTTCTTTTATGGTTGATGTGATATGTACATATTCGATAAATATGTTAATACAATTATCAAGTCATTTCCCACTTGTGGGTTTTGAGTTAACACTTGTTTCATCATTTGTTTTCTATTGAACGTTTGTATTTACTTGTAATGGATTACTTAATAGTTACTAAATAATTTGGACAGATGTTGTGTGAATGGTTGATAACTTAAGTGTTCATGATTAGAGAATACAATATATCTACTGATGTGTTGGTTCAATTGTGTATTACTATCTTGTGGAAGTGTGATCATCATCTATGTGATTTGGATACTCACCCCTCTTTGATCTCTAGATACCTAGGGAATTATCCCAAGTCACTTATAGACTTGTGGTTAAGGTTGTTGAGAGTTAGTGTTGGTCATAACCAACTATGGTTTGCCTTATCAGATGATTTGGTTTCTTAAGATGCATGTTATAAAGATCACTCCAATTGCACTCTTGACTAGATGATCTATACCTATTTCATCCTGTCAAGTGAAACATTGGTCACTTTGCTTCTTTTAAACTTTCGCACCAAAACTTCCCGTATTTTTAGATGCATGCTTTGCAAATGCACATATTATATTTAGATCCTTATAACCTCCCAAACACTGGGATGTTACACTTTGGCCAGGCACATAACCTTGATGGCTCTGTGACGACAGGATGACACTTTGTGCTCTTGTATCCATTGAGGGACTTGAGTCAGCTCCACGAGCATGTTACTAAGCCTCTTAGGGGGATTTTCCCAGTTCCTGACGGCTTTAATGCATTCTCCACCTCCAACATACAGCTGTCGGATCAAGGTGAACAAAGCCTTCAGTTTTAGGTCAGGAAGTTGGAGGTTATTGCCATGCATTCTGCCTACAAGTTACAAGAATGTTTTTTGATCAGAACCTAGCTATTGATAACAAGGAAAAGGATATACTGAACTGGAAAGGCAATGCATTAACAAAGGGATAATGAACTGGAAAAACTTACCAAACACACTGTCGTGGGATAATCACGGCAGACGTTACCAGGGGTAACTTATTTTGGGGCAATTCGACTCTGGTGTTTGGGGGAGGGATTAGCTCAGGGGAAATCATGCTATCAATTGATCTGGTAGCTCTGGCAATCAAGTCGCCGAGTCTCCGATCTAGGGTTACAATATCAGCTCTCGTATTACAGGGATACTCGAATATCTGGTGAAGCTCTCTTTCTCTAACCCTAGGAGCCGGCTTATATCTTACCTGGCTTCCTATACAAGGTACACACGGAGTCCTACCCGGAAACCACACACAAACCTTAAGTTTCCTAACAGCAACCCCAAAGGCCGGGTCACTAGGCCTGCGTCCCTTCTTGGGCCTTCTAGAAACTCTTCTTGCCTGAGCCGGGTCTTGTACGATTCCCTTTGGGCCGGGTTACACCTTGACGTTAGCCTACCGGGTTATAATCCCTCCATCAGTAGTCCCCAGAATAGCTTGGACTTCACGGAACCAACCATGAAGCGCACGCTATTCCCTGCAAAACAATAAACATACAAGTCCATAAAATACCGGGTTAGAGCGCTTTGATAATAGCTAGGCCTTACTCTGTAGGTGGTCCATATAGTAACCCGGTTTTTCCCGAGTCAAACATCGTTTTCCCGGGTCAACACTCCGAGAAAACTCACAAGACTCGGACTCGTACCATCCGCTAATCAGTCCGAATATCGCGCTCGCAATCCGTTTCAATCTCTTCCGGATATCCCGTAACGGGCACCTTTAATGCCTATCTCAAAATATCCGGCCGAAATAACTTTTTTCCAAAATTTTGGCTCTTTACCGCCCAGCCCTAGGGAACTTTCCCCTCTGTGCCTATAAATAGGCGCCCAAGGGTTACTTTTTAGATCCGTTCACCATTTCCCCCCTATCCTCTCATCTCCACCTCTTCTCGGCGCCCATGACCTCGAGCCCGCACCGCCGCGCCGCCCGCGAGCACGCTACCAGAATCGAGTCGTCGCTGTCCGCTCGCCACTTCACGCGCCTGTGACGCCGCCGTTGACCTCTGCCACCGTGCCTCTTGCAACTCTCCGGAGATCCCTAGGTGCTGCCGCCGCCGGGCCATCCGCCGCCGCCGCGCTCCCATCTCAATCCTACCGGTAAGCTCCTTCGCTCCCTCGGTTTAGTCCTTAATTTCACGCGAGTAGACGGGATCTAGTTTCGCTTCTAGATGTTCTTCTTATTTCTCATTAGTTGAACACTCTGTACCTCGCTCTTCCATGGCCAATGCTTGGTTTAAATACAATTGTGCACTTCACAACACATCTTCATCACTTGCAATCGCAATCTTTCCCGTATATTTTCTCGACTAGATCCAATCTGCTAGAATTTCTTGCAAGTATTTCTTACTAAGTCGGGTATCTGCCGTTTCTGGGTCTCAAGTTGTTCACACTCTGCATTTGTCTTCTTTTTAGATCATACACATGGCACCTAAGGCCAGCGCTAAGCTGAAGGGGAAACACCCGGCCGGCAAGCAAAAGCCGAGTCAATCGATCTCCGCCAACTGGGCGAGATCGACCGTGACCAAGGCTAAGATGGACGAGCTCGCAGAGTCCGGCGTTCTGCCCGCCCGGGAGGACATCCACTGGAGGGTACCTGGAGAGGAGACCCGGCCTTCTCCGGGTCTTGACGAGGTGGTGGTCTTCATCAAACATGTGATCCGGGGTTTCCGCCCCCCGGGTCACCCTTTCTTCCCCGAACTCCTGGACCACTACAAGCTCCGGGTATTCGACATCGGCCCCAACTCTATACTTAATATCACCCACTTTATCGTCTTGTGTGAGTCGTATCTATGCGTTCCTCCGAATCTAGCTCTTTTCCTTGAACTATTCCAATGCAAGCCGTGCCGAGAGAGTGGTGACGGGGCCCTCCTAGTTTGTAGAGGTGTTTCCATCCAGAGGCAGAAAAATTCCCTCATGCCGACTCTCGGTCTCAGTTCTCACGTCAAACATTGGCAGAAAACTTATTTCTACTGCCAGGATACCTCTTCAGCCGGCGAAAAGCCACTTCCGGGTTTCACCAACGACCTCCTCAATCTGTCTGACAGTTTCAGCTCCTTTGCTCCTGAGGCCGAGAGGCAATCTATCCAGCCCCTCCTGCATAAACTAGTCGTACTGTCGGCCCACGGTATCCTAGGGCTCAATCTAATCAAAACCTGGGTAACTTATCGGATTCAGCCCAACAGTGTCCGGCCAAAACTCATGTGCAATTATTCTGGGCACGTTACCGATTCTCTTCGCTATTCGTTGAGGAATTACCCGGCCTCGGACGCGAACAAGATCATGAAAAATTTCCTGGCCGAGAAGCTGGAGGTGATCCGGAACATAGCCGGCATGGATCCCTACACACGGGATAACCCGGCCCCAGCAGTAAGAACCGGTTATCACTCCTTTACCCTACTGACAGTTTCCTTGCGCAATCATTAACTTTTGTCACTGTATTTTTTCTCAGGAAGATAACGCTTTCTGGAAGATTGATACCCCTCCTCCTTCCAAAAACTCGGAAGAGATGAAGAGCCGGCTGATACTGATGAGGGTAACATCCGAGTCTCACTTATTCCTTCTTCTGTTAACTTGTTCCGACCAACTTTTTCCCTTTTTCCGACAATATGCCATGTTTACCAGTCCGACGAGAGCGAAGCTGAGCCGGAAATCGAGGTTGGAGCAAAGAGGAAGACCCGGGGTGTTGTCTTCAAGGTGCCTTACGCCTCTATTGCCTCCAAACCATATTCGTACGCTAACATGTGCGAACTTAACCAACATTTGATCAATTCATCACGCTTGAAGGAACCCGCCCCAGTCAAGCGTAGGGTAACCCGGAATTCTCCGGGTGACGATCCTCTTCACCCGGGCATCCCTTCGTCCCCCGCTCGCAAAGCCGGTATTCCCAAAACTCATTCTTCCCACCTTCCTCGGAGATATCCTTCTCCAAATCATCCACTAGCCGGACAAATCCGGGTCTCACTTTCCAACTCCTTATCAGCTTCTTCCGGGTCTAGCAACGATCTCCCACCAGATTTCGTCGTGAACACCGGGTAAGTTACTTTTCCTTACTATTCGATACACTAGCTTTTTCCATACCTTTCATTTACCATATACTGATTATTTCTTTTTCTCTTTCCTAGAACCAAGGTCACGAGCAGTGACCCGGAGGACATGGACGTGGATAACCCGGCTATGGGGGACCCGGAAGATGCTGTGAAGACCGCGGCTGGCGGTGTAGAAGAAGAAGAAGACTTGCTGAAAGATCCGGCCGAGCAGGAGGCCGAGTTTCCCATGCCAATGCACACACCCGGGGACGAGGATGTCGAGATCCTGGGGTCGCGGAGGGGTGATCCCACTCCCAACACTCAGGCCACCCGGATAACATCTCCTAAGCGGGAAAGGACCCCGCATCCGGGTGATCAGGACCCCAGCTCCTCGAGGCCAAGACTCGGCGATCTGGATTTTGATGGAATGCTAGATGCGCTCTTCTACCTAAAGACTAATGAGAGGGACATCCTGGAAGCCATGGCATCTAAGCACCAGGTAATATAAACAATGTTGCTTGTGTACTCACATAGTCCCCAAGTTCCAAGTGAACTATGCATAGTTTGCTTGGTACTTTATAACCTGTATGATATACCATACCCGGATATATCTTTTGTCCGACTAACTGTTCCTTTCCTTTTCTCACAGGCCTACGTGACCCAGTCTGAGGAGGTGTTGGCAAAGACCAACAAGCTCCTCGAGGTCGAGACAAAGTTACGTGGAGCGCTAGAAGCTGATGTGAAAAATCTTGAGAAGGACGTGAAGAAGTATAAGAAAAGGTCCCACACTGCTGAGGGTGAGCTGAAGAAAATTTTGGCCCAGATTGACAACACTTACCGCACTCTACTTGGTAAGAATTTCTGACTTACTACTTATAACCCGGATTTGTCATTCTGTAAGGCTTATCATCCGGATTTTAGTGCTTTAACTTTTTCTATTACTCTGCAGGTCCGGGTGAAAAGGCCCCAGATGAAGATGATATTGAAAACCTGAAGACGCTGAAGGCCGTGATCCGGCAACTTACTATCGGCACCAAGTGGATTTTGGAGGCTGTGAAGTGGTCGGGTAAGGGTTATTATGGTCTGAACGACTTGCTTGATGCATGTTCTACCATCCCCGCCTAGATCAAGCACTGGAAGCGTTCATCGTGCCGAGTTGGGGTAACCCGTGGGCTTGCTCTGGCCAAGGCCTATTTTCCTAGGCTTGAGCCGGCAAAGCTCGTGGGCGGGTTTCCCGAGTTCAACAACGACGGCTCCAAGTTCACTGGTAAGGATTACAAGGGCATTCATGCGCAGGTGCGTCACTCGGCGAGCTTGATCGCCGACAATCTGGACTTAAGCAAGATCACTTCACCTTACGATGCCGAAGACAAGCCAATTCAATCGGATCTACCTAAGCCCTTTGACATGCTGGAACGGTGGAAGGCGGAGGCTGCCAAGAAGAAAGCTGAAGCCGATACTGCGCCTTCCTCCTCTACTCCGGTTGTCCCTCCTCCCGCCCGTGTCGATACTGCGGCTAACCCGGACATGGGAGCAGAGAAGACCGCCGATGAGCGTTCCACGGACCCGGCCACCAAGGACAACGTTGATGACTCGGCAAAGGGTGCCGAGTAAAGTTTCGATATCTCTCGCCTCAAACACTTATTCGGCCAATGGGCATTATGTAATATGCCTGATACAATTATCCTTTTAATAGTGCGCCTGTGCACTTTTCGATACAATTTCCTTGGTTTGTAATACGTTTAAACTTTAATAGCTTTTGGTGGCCCTTCTGGCCCCTCATCGTGATGTGTTATTCACTAGCCTTGAACTTTGTTGCTGCTTTTCTGACTTTCGCTCTTTTTCCTTTTGTGAGACTCGGTTTCCGGGTCTCGGTGATTTTGACAAGTGGACTTTATTTCCTAAGTCCGCAAGTCCCCAAGACTCGGATTTTTGGGGTTTTGAGCTTAACAGCTAAACAATTTGTTGCTTTTCTCAAATTCCCAAGTCCCCAAGGCCCGAATTTCCGAGTCTAGGGGTTTGCAGTTTTTAGAAGAGCAAATTGTTTGTGCTAAGGCTAAAAACATAGAGCTACTCTCGTGGGTTTGAGGTTAAGCTTGATATTTTTTGAGTTTCCGGCTTTTAACCTTGTACTCTGCATAACCTGTGGTTTGGATGACCCTTTTGATCCTCTTTGTTGTAAGCCGGCTTTCGCGTGGATATTCAATGCTGCTATAACTTTGTAAAGACAGGGTCAGGCAAGTCCCATTGGGCATCATGACTGATTGTGATTGCACGCTAGCAAAGCATGCCACATTTTTGCGAGTCACATCAAGCTTGAACAAGAGAAATCAAGAAAATTTGGCTCTATTGTCCGGTTATAAGATTGTAACCGTACTTATTACAAGTAATCAGTCCTTATAACCTGATGGCATCGTGGCCGGGTCTTTGAGTTTGCAACTGTGCTATTCAAGCAATCAGCCCCCAAGACCTATATATGCAATCTTAGGAAAAATATAGAACTGGTGCATTATAAAACAAATAAGTAATGCTTACCTGAAAAAATAGAAAACAGAAAATAAAGACAAGAAGATGAAAACTTAACAGAAATAAATAAGAAAGAAACAATATTATAGTTTAACCATCTCTTTATTGATATAAGAAAAGTTAGGTCAGCAGGCCGCCTCATTAAAAACCCTCCAGTCCCCTTAGGTGCCCAAGATAGGAAAAGAGTCCGTCTGAAACCTGCTGCCTGTTACATGTGCTAAGTATAGTAGGGACGTAGCTGAGACACGTTCCATGGTCTTTCCCTCTCTTGCATAGATGAAGTGGTATGAGCGGTATCATTGACAGTATCCGACTCTTCCCTTCCATCTATCAAGTAATATGATCCGTTATGCAGATTCCGGCTTATGATGAACGGTCCTTCCCATGGTGGAGATAACTTGTGCTTTCCCTCCTTTGATTGTACCAATCGCAATACCAGGTCCCCTTCTTGGAAGACCCGGGTTTTGACTCGCCGACTATGGTATCTCCTCAAATCCTGCTGATATATGGCTGATCTTTCCAAGGCTTGTTCTCTGTGTTCTTCTAGCATATCCACGGCATCCTGCCGGGTCTTCTCATTCTCCACCTCAACATAAGTCGATACTCGGGGCGAGTCATGAATAATATCACTCGGCAATACTGCCTCTGCGCCATAAACCATGAAAAACGGGGTCATCTGAGTAAATCTGTTAGGTGTAGTATTAATTCCCCAAACTACTGATGGTAGGTCTTCATCCCATGTGTAACATCCCAAGTATGAAAAACAACCCTAGAATGTTTGCTTTTTGTTTAAATTTAGTTTGCATCATTTCCATCATGAGTTTTGCATTTGTTTTCACTTGTTTTTCCATTTGAATTTCAAATCAAATTTCAAATCCTTGTTTCATACTTGTTTTAGTTACAATTTTTTTCAAATGAAACTTTCAAATCAAACCATTCAATTGCTTCCAATAAATTAGGATTTCCAAAAGTATTAACTTGCCTAATTTTCAATAATTCCATTATTGCAAATTTCACTCAAATCCATTTGAATTTTCAAACAGCAACAAAATTTAAAATTTTGGAAAACAGAAAGTTGCACAACTGGGCTTTTGTAATAAATAACTTATACAAAATTATCCCCAAAATTTTTAAGCCCCAAAACCCTTCTTTTTCTCTCCTTTTCCTTTCTTTTCTTTTCAGCAAAAAAAATAAAAACAGAAAAGAAAAAGGGGGGAGGCAGCCAGGCCAGCCAACAGGCCGGCTCAGGCCACCTACTACCCCCCAGGCCCAGCCCACCTTCTCCCCATCCCCTACCTCTGTACGGCAGGACATCGAGGATGTCCACGTCGAAAGGCAGAGGATGGGACGGCCGGGAGCGTGCCCCCTCCTCCTTAAAACCACGCCCACGGGCTCCTCCCTGCTGCCCTAGTCCTCTCCCTCCTCCATCTCTCTGCCACCGCCGCCATTTTCTCCTCCTCCTTCCTCTCTGCTCCCTGCACCTCCACCACAGCACCGCGGCAGCAGCCGGCGATCGCCGTCGCCATGGCGCTCCTCCGCACAGGCTGAGCGCGGGAATCGATTCCTCGTGCCTCCGTCTTCCTCCTCGACACCGCAGCGGGGACTGGGAGCAGCAGGATCGCCGCCGCCGTCTCCGTCTTGTCGCCGCCGTCGCTGTCTGAAACTCTTCCCCGAGCCGCTGCTTCGACGACAACGGGGGGTGAGCACCCCTTCCTCCTCTCCTTTCTCCTCCTGTCACCTGCACGCACACCCTGCACCTCCCTGTACTGAACCACGAGCAGCAGCAGTGCAGCGTCGCCGCAGGTGACCACCGTGCCCTCCGTCAGGTTCAGTAGCTGAACTAGTTTCAGTTTCGTCAGAGAAATTCCGAGGCTTTGCCTCAAAACCACGCGTTTCCTTCTCCTATCACCACCGTCGAGCCAGCCCAGTGGCCAGATCCAACGGCTTACAGCGCGAGGGCGCGGGTTCGATCCCCCGCCGCGCGATTAAAACCCTCTTTTGCCTCGCTTTGCCACGCACGCCAACTGGCCCCACCTACCATTGGCAGTGGATGCCACGCACGCACACACCCACACGCCACGCACGCACCAGCTGGGCACTGGCCCACTGCCAGTGACCCAGAGGCTGCTCTGCCTGCGTAGAAAAGGTTCCAGGGACCTTTTCTGAATTTCTTTTTCGCACCTAAGCCCCTGGAACAATTTTAACACTTTTAAAAATCACAGAATAACCCCTGTAATTCAAATTCATATATCTTTTGCAAATCAAATCCAAATTTAATAAATAAAATATGTTTTCCATACCAAATTTAATTTTCTACATGTTAAAACTATTTGTATACTGTTTTGAACATTTCAAATGGTTTCAAAAATTTAAATTCAAACAACTCTTTCAAATTTGGTCAAATTCATAACTAATTCAAATTTAATTCAAATGGCACATGTAAAATATGTTTTCCATGCAAAATTGAACAAGCTTTCCAAATATAAACTTTGTTTCCTATTTTGAATAATTAAAATTGGTTAAATAATTTAAATCTTGTTTAAATCATTTAAAATTGCTAAATTAATAACTTGGTCAAACTAAATTCTTTTTGAACATATGAAATATGTTTTCAAACCAGAAAAATATAATCTTTTCAAATATGAATTTTATTTAATGTTTTGAACAAATAAAAATTCAAATAATTTTATACTTGAATTAAATTCATTTAAATCTTGTTTAAACTTGTTTAATTCATAATTAATTCATTTTAAATCCATTGTCAACAAATGAAATATGTATTCCACCTAAAATTTTGTGTTCTTTCCAAATATGAATTTTGTTATCTATTTTGAACAATTAAAATTGGTGAAAACAACAAATGCTTGTGTAACCCATTTGAGAAGCCAAATTTCATAACTTAATAAATAAAATTCCAAACTTGGTAAACAACATATCAAATTGAAGCTATTGTTGTTTTCTTATTGTTTTCATCATCCATGCATCATTCTAATCAACTTTCACATGATGGTCTTTTGTAGATCACCTAATTCAACTTAATTCTAGGGCTTTTCTATATGCAACCCAAATTGCATATGGGCCCAATTAAACATGTTTACCATGTCAACTAGCTCATCTTTGATGCATCAATTAAATTGTCATGCATCATCCCATGTTTGTGCATTATGCCATGTTATTGATTGTTGTCTCTCTGCGTTGTTTGTTTGCTTCTTCTCGAATAGACGACGATGTTGAGACAGACGAGGTTTACGACACTACTTCAGAGGAGTTAGCCCAGTACCAGGCTACTGAGTTTGCAGGCAAGTATTCACTCACATGAACCATTGTGTCCTTTCCACACTGGATACCGATACTTTCCGTTGTCTATTCTGCTAGCCTTAAGATTCGTTGCTTGTGTTCCGATCCTATCACATGATATCCGGTAACCCTGATATAGCCTATCCTCCACACCTATAACCCTGTTGCTTGTTGCCTGTATCTTACTAGCATGCTTAGGGTTGTTAATGCTCGAGTCTGATGTCCGTTATTTCTTTTACCATATTTATTATGTTCTGGGGGCTCGATGTTTAAACAACAACCTGTTAATGTATGAGGTAATGCTAATTTGATGATAAGGCACCGGCAGGAGGCCGGGTATGGTTTTGAGGCCTGCTAGTGTCGAACTCAGGAAAAGTTCTTGTCCTCTAAATCCATGATGAGCGCGCTAACCGCATGTGGGAAGCGTGTATGGGCGCCCCCCTCAACTTTGATTCGATTCGCATCTCGTCCAAATCGCCTCATTTAGTTCGGGTTTTCCATTTGCCGCATGCATATGCAGGTGCGAACCCTTGGCGCCAGGGTGGTAACTTTTGTAGTCGGCATTTAGGGAGACACGTTCTTAGAGTGCTATGAGGGTCCCCTTTTCTTCGTGGGGCTTGATTAGCCGTGCGCTCAACTGCACGGGGTTCTTTGGGCTTGATGCGAAGAAGAGTTGGGTTGTGTTGAGTACCTCGCTTGGTGGGTTGATCCCCCGTCTGGCGGGATATTCTTACGTGTACGACCAAATTGGTGCATCCCTGCAGGGTTAAATCTTCTCGAGAAGCCGTGTTGTCCGCGGTTATGGATGACTTGGTGATAGGGCTGGCTAACAAGGATTAGAAAATTTACACCTTAATTAATAATAATTTGACTAGTAATAGACTTATTGACACAATAACTTGAACCTTCATTAATCCAACTGTGTGGGTTATCCTCGGATTGCTTCTTTGGATAAGGGGCGAGATCTAGGATGGGTTTGTTTGAGGTTAGTGGCAGTTGGTTCCGATGCGCTATCTTATCCCTTTCTTTTAGCCGGATGTTGTAGCGTGTCTCTGTAGTTGGTTAGGGCAGCCCGCTGCCGCATCTTTGTATCACCTATCTTCCGTTGAACCCAAAGCATCTGTACTTGGTGTTGCCGGGTACACTTTGGTATCTTGTGCGTCTTGCTTGCCAGTACTCGTTTGTACTGACCCCTTTGGGGCTGCGTGTTCTGCAGACTACGTTTCCGAGGATCCCCATGGTGGCTACATAGCGGACCCGGGCAGGATCCGAGACTTCGTGGATGGGCTCCGTACTTTTCGTTTCCGGCCTCTTAGGCCTATTTGGATCTTGTCTGTACTCAGACACTTTGGATGCTTCCGCTGTGATGTAATGATGACTTGTTGGGACATGTGTCCTCTGCATGACTGTATTTGCTATCTCTGCTCTAGTGAGAGCTATTTGCCACTTATTTCTATTTCTTTGTGTCTTAGAGATTTGTTGTGATATCACTTGTTCAAATGCCGTTGACGTACCATGTGTGTATGTTATGAAGTACGTCAATGGAAGTAGTCGTATTTCTATGGGATGGTTTACGCAGACGATGAATAGTAGAGGTTGGTTGTCACACGTATACGTTTTGGCCTACTCGTAAGAGATGCGGGTGCAGGTAGGCCCCGTAATCCAACTATCTACTGTTTAGCGGACTGTGAGTATCCTCTAGAAGTACGGGTGCGACAAATGGTATCAGAGCCTGTCTGCCTGTAGGATCCCTTTTACTGGTCGCAGTTGAGTCTAGAAACTATTTTGTAGCTATATAGGAAAAATGAAACGTGAGAGTAGGAATTCTGTTCTTTTATTTCTTTCCCCACCCACCCTCCCTTTTTCTGGTAAGGAAGTGCAACGTTGTTTTCTCTTCTCATCTAAACTTTCAAGTTAGGATTTCACGTATCCTGGTTTCTCTAGGATAGTTATATCTACTAGACCATAGGAATGGAGGTGGTTGTGACATGATTTATCATGTTGCCTACTCACGATTGAGAACGGAGACACATAAGCCCCGGAAGCAGATCCTCTATTCCTTAAGCAGTAGATATTGATCCTTTAGAAGCCCGGATGGGTTTTTCCGTAGTGCCTAAGGAGTGTTTGGTCTCGTGTTTCCCGAATGTTGCTTCGATATCCTGTTCTTCTCACCATCCTTTTCGTCCGTTGAAACCTTGTTGTTGCTTGCCACTTCATTTCTTCTACCGGCGTTTAATCAAAGCTTCCCCGATCATCTGCAGATGGATCTCAGGTTCTACCCGCAGGTGGTTCGTATGACTCGTTGCGAGAGCACTGCCGGTTATCCGGAGATGCTGAGAGACATGGTCACTTTTCTGGGGTTCCGTTGGGCACCAGAGTACCAGGTCTATGAGCAGCAGCGAGAGTTTGAGCAGACCTACAGGCTATCGTCTACATTCTGTCAGATGATGGCATGAGCGTAGTCCACCGCTACGAGGCAGTGGGTTCCACAGTGGATATGGCTGTGCAGCAGGCAGCTTATGTGAGTCTCACCGTCCTTCGTGTTGACTACTGGGGATTTGACGATTCTATCTATCGCCACATCCCCCGTGGTTACATCACTTCGGAGGGAGCTCACTTCACTCTCTACGACAACTTGGATGTCTACAAGCATGATAACTCCAGGCTGCACACCACCGCTCAGTTTGTGAGGCACAGTGACGCAGTTGCCCGCACACTATCTCAGGAGTTGGCTTCAGTCAGAGAGCAGCTTTACCTTGCTTTGACTCGTCTGGCGACTTATACCACAGACTTTGTTGGAGACGAGCACTTTGCACATTTCGATCAGCAAGTTGGGCGTCGTCTGCCAGATGCTGGAGGTTACGAGCCGATCAGAGGTCCACTCCTTAACCTTGGTGCGGGTTACACTGGGATTCCACGCTTTGGAGCACAGGGAGTTGACGCTATGTACTTCACCACGCCTAGAGTCGGTCTCAGACCACGTCAGATCTACGTGGATCGTCGTTCCACCTACTTTCGTGGGCGTGCTCCTCACCGTACCTCTCGCCGTACTCCTAACCGGCGTCCTGCGTGATGAGCATGGGAGTACCGATGTATCCATTCTTAGCTATGTTTAGTTATCCTTTGGCATTCGAACCATTTATGGTGTATTGGATATTCTGATGTATTTGAACATGTGATGATGTACCTGTTGGTTATCTATTCATGCGTCGGAATAATCTCTCTTTCGGTTGCCAAGTCTATCCTTTTCTATTGTTGTGCTAAAATGCATTTTCATTCAGGATGCCGCCAACAAGGAACAACACGCCTGAGCCACCGCCAATCGTGGAGCTATTGACTCAGATGACCCAAGTCATGACGTAGATGGCCTAGTTTCAGGCTAATCAGCACATCAACCAGACAGCTCCACGAGTCAGCATCAAGGAGTTTCTCAGTTTGGGCCCAAGAGCTTTCGTGGCCACACGCGAGCCTCTGGACGCTGATGACTGGATCCGTGAGATAGCCAAGGCTCTGGAGATTGCACACGTAGCTGAAGAAGACAAGGTCAAGTATGCCTCCTATCTGCTAAAGGGTCAGGCAGCTACTTGGTGGGAAAACTTCCAGGCCATGAGAACTGGGATGCCAGTCACGTGGGATTGTTTCAAGGAAGCCTTCCTGAAGCACCACATTCCAGATGGTCTCATGGAAAGGATGCGTGAAGAGTTTTGCTCACTCAAGCAGGGCAAGATGGACGTCATCGGGTATCAGAGTGAGTTCAATCGCCTCGCTCGGTACGCTGGAGATGAGGTGTCCACTGAAGCTAAGAAGATGGCAAGGTTCCGCATAGGTTTTAACCCGGAACTCAAGTATGCCCTCACCAATATCAAGGCCAACAGCTTCGAGGATCTCGTTAACACCGCGCTCAATGAAGAAAATGGGCGCAAGGCGTTCGAGGAGTCTCGCAAGCACTCGCGTGAGGGTGGTTCCTCCTCCAACATGACCACCCCTCCGCAGAAGCGCCGCATCTGGGTACCAAATGGTGCTGTCACTCGGGCTCCATATTCCCAAACTTCTCCAGGCTTCGCTCCCCGCCCACCCAACCCTGCTCAGATGCATGATCCAAGGGCTTCGATGGGGCAGCCAAGGCCAGGGCCTCCTCGTGTCGTCACATGCTACAAGTGCAAGCAGACGGGGCACTACGCCGACAAGTGCACGCAGAGGCAGCTACCTCCACCACCACCTCGTCCTAACACAAACCAGGCAATGGTGCGCACTCCCCCGCCTAAGGCCTTCAACTCCAACAACAGGCCTGTCGGGAGGACCGCAAGGGTGAATCATGTCAAGATCGACAAAGCTGAGGAAGCTCCTGACGTCGTTCTCGGTACATTTCCCGTAAACTCTATTCCAGCTAAAGTGTTGTTTGATACCGGAGCATCACATTCTTTTGTGTCAAAGACCTTTGCCACAACAAACAACCTAATTGTGGTTCCACTAAGCAATCAGATCACTGTTCACTCCCCGGGATCTCAAATGTTGACTTCCAAGATAAGCAAGGACAATCAAATCCTAATTGGAGGCCACATATTCCTTGCTTCTCTCATGTTGCTAGGAAATTCTGACATTGATGTCATTCTTGGTATGGATTGGCTGAAGGCCAATAAAGCAAGGATTGACTGTGCTCAAAAGTCAATAACTCTGTCCCACCCTTCTGGCCAAATAATTTATTCTCCAAATGAATCAAGTTCCATTCAGCTGTGCACTCTCAATGCAAAGCCTCTACCTTCACCTGAAAATGTTCTGGTGGTTTGCGACTTCCCTGACGTCTTTCCAGAAGAGTTGCCAGGAATGCCTTCGGACAGAGCAGTTGAGTTCGTGATCGAGCTTGAACCAGGTACTGCTCCAATCTCTAAGCATCCCTACAAGATAGGAACTCCCGAGCTGAAATTGTTGAAGGAACAAATTGATATGTACATGGAAAAAGGTTACATTCAACCTAGTTCCTCGGCTTGGGGTTGCCCAACTCTTTTCGTTGCGAAGAAGGATCACACAAAGAGACTCGTTGTTGACTATCGTCCTCTTAACGAGAAAACCATCAAAAACAAGTATCCAATTCCTCGTATCGATGATCTTTTTGATCAACTTGCTGGAGCCTCAATATTCTCCAAGTTGGACTTGAGAATGGGTTACCATCAAATAAAGATCAGAAAAGAGGATATTCCAAAGACAGCCTTCACCACTCGCTACGGTCTATATGAATTCACCGTCATGTCCTTTGGTCTCACCAATGCACCGGCGACATTCTCTCGACTCATGAATCCTGTCTTCCATGAATACCTAGACAAATTAGTTGTGGTATATCTTGATGACATTCTTGTCTACTCAAAATCCGAGGAAGAGCATGAAGAACATCTTCGTCTCACTCTCATGAAGCTTCGCGAGCATCGTCTCTATGCCAAATTCTCCAAATGTGAGTTCTGGATTTCAGAAGTTGCTTACCTTGGTCATGTCATCTCTGCCAAGGGCATAGCCATTGATCCAGAAAAGGTTAAAGCAATTGTTGATTGGAAACCTCCAAAGACGGTGAAGCAAGTAAGAAGTTTTCTTGGCTTGGCTAGCTATTGTCGTCGCTTCGTCCCAAACTTCTCCAAGATTGCCAAACCTCTCACAAACCTCACTAAGAAGGACAAGAAGTTCGTCTGGTCTCCACAATGTGATGAAAGTTTCAATCTCCTGAAGACTAAACTCACTTCTACACCAGTTCTGGTTGGCCCAGATCCTACCAAACCTTTCCAAATATTCTGTGATGCTTCTCTCCAAGGTCTAACTGCAGTTCTTATGCAAGAACGTCAAGTTGTGGCTTATGCTTCACGTCAGTTGAACACACATGAGCTCAATTATCCCACTCATGACCTTGAACTTGCAGCAGTTGTGTTTGCCCTCAAGAAATGGAGACAATACTTGTTGGGTAATCACACTGAAATCTTTTCCGATCATAAGAGTCTGAAGTACATCTTCACTCAACCAGATCTAAACCTCAGGCAAAGGAGATGGATTGAAAAGATCAAAGACTTTGATCTTACCATTTCTTACACTCTAGGCAAGGCTAATGTTATGGCCGATGCTCTCAGTCGCAAGTCGTATTGCAATAATCTCATGATCATGGAAAGCCAACCTCCTCTTCATGAAGAATTCCAGAAGCTGAACCTTGGTCTTGTTCCTCAAGGCTATCTTGCGAACTTGACAGCCAGTCCAACTCTCGAGGACACGATTCGTTCTGAACAACTTCGTGATGCTGAAATCAAGAAGATTGTAGAACACATCAAAGCAGGCAATGAGAAATTTGAGTGCTTCTCAATTGATGACAAGGGAACTGTGTTCTTCGAAGGACGCATTGCAGTTCCTCAAATTCAAAGTCTCAAAGATGTCATTCTCAAGGAGGCTCATGAAACTCCTCTCTCCATACACCCTGGAAGTACAAAGATGTACCAGGATCTCAAGATACGGTATTGGTGGCCTAGCATGAAACGTGAAATTGCTCAATACAATTCTGAATGCGACGTTTGTCAACGTGTTAAGGCGGTTCATCAGAAAACAGTCGGTCTTCTCCAACCTCTGAAAATCCCTGAGTGGAAGTGGGACATGATTGAAATGGACTTCGTCACTGGTTTTCCAAAGTACAAGAGGGGCAACGATGCAATCTTCGTTGTCATTGATCGACTCACTAAAGTAGCTCACTTCTTTCCTGTCAAAGAGACAATCTCAGCTAGTCAGTTAGCAGAGCTCTACACAGCAAAGATTGTTCCTCTTCATGGTGTTCCATTGGAAATAAGCTCAGACCGTGGATGCATCTTCACTTCTCATTTCTGGAAAAGCTTTCAAGAAGCCTTGGGCACCAAACTTCTGTTTAGCACAGCCTACCACCCTCAGTCTCAAGGGCAAGTCGAAAGAGTCAATCAGATTCTCGAGGATATGCTCAGAGCATGTGAACTCTCCTTTGGCATGAAATGGGAGGAATGTCTTCCATATGCTGAATTCTCCTACAACAACAACTTCCAGGCAATCCTAGACATGGCACCATTTGAGGCTCTCTATGGCCGCAGATGCAGGAGTCCAATCAATTGGTCTGGAGCTGGTGAACATTCACTCTTAGGCCCTGACATTGTTAAGGAAGCCGAAGAGAAAGTTCGCATCATTCGTGACAATCTGAAGATTGCTAAGTCTCGTCAGAAAAGCTACTATGACAGCAAACACAGGGACATGGTCTATGCAGCTGGTGACAAAGCATATCTCCGTGTAACTCCCCTCAGAGGCACTCATCGTTTTGGTGTCAAAGGAAAGCTTGCACCAAGATATATTGGTCCCTTCAACATTCTCTCAAGGCGTGCAGAAAATGCCTATCGTCTTGAACTTCCAGAAAAGCTATCCAAGGTGCACGATGTCTTTCACGTGTCACAGCTCAAGAGGTGCTTCAAAGATCCAGGTCGTGCAGTTGATCATGATTCCATTGATCTGCAAGAAGACCTCTCATATGAAGAGCATCCTGTTCGCATTCTCGATGAGACCGAGCGCAAAACTCGCAACAAGAGCACCAAGTTCTTAAAAGTGCAGTGGTCTCATCATTCCGATAAAGAGGCAACATGGGAGACCGAAGAGGATCTTCGCAAGAAGTATCCGGACCTTTTCTCTTCTCAGTAGGAATCTCGGGGCGCGATTCCTTCAAGGGGGGGCGTTTTGTAACATCCCAAGTATGAAAAACAACCCTAGAATGTTTGCATTTTGTTTAAATTTAGTTTGCATCATTTCCATCATGAGTTTTGCATTTGTTTTCACTTGTTTTTCCATTTGAATTTCAAATCAAATTTCACATCCTTGTTTCATACTTGTTCTGTTACAATTTTTTTTCAAATGAAACTTTCAAATCAAACCATTCAATTGCTTCCAATAAATTAGGATTTCCAAAAGTATTAACTTGCCTAATTTTCAATAATTCCATTATTGCAAATTTCACTCAAATCCATTTGAATTTTCAAACAGCAACGAAATTTAAAATTTTGGAAAACACAAAGTTGCACAACTGGGCTTTTGTAATAAATAACTTATACAAAATTATCCCCAAAATTTTTAAGCCTCAAAACCCTTCTTTTTTCTCCTTTTCCTTTCTTTTCTTTTCAGCAAAAAAAAAATAAAAAACAGAAAAGAAAAAGGGGGGGAGGCAGCCAGGCCAGCCAACAGGCCGGCCCAGGCCACCTACTACCCCCCAGGCCCAGCCCACCTTCTCCCCATCCCCTACCTCTGTACGGCAGGACATCGAGGATGTCCACGTCGAAAGGCAGAGGATGGGACGGCCGGGAGCGTGCCCCCTCCTCCTTAAAACCACGCCCACGGGCTCCTCCCTGCTGCCCTAGTCCTCTCCCTCCTCCATCTCTCTGCCACCGCCGCCATTTTCTCCTCCTCCTCCTCCTTCCTCTCTGCTCCCTGCACCTCCACCACAGCACCGCGGCAGCAGCCGGCGATCGCCGTCGCCATGGCGCTCTTCCGCACAGGCTGAGCGCGGGAATCGATTCCCCGTGCCTCCGTCTTCCTCCTCGACACCGCAGCGGGGACTGGGAGCAGCAGGATCGCCGCCGCCGTCTCCATCTTGTCGCCGCCGTCGCTGTCTGAAACTCTTCCCCGAGCTGCTGCTTCGACGACAACGGGGGGTGAGCACCCCTTCCTCCTCTGCTTTCTCCTCCTGTCACCTGCACGCACACCCTGCACCTCCCTGTACTGAACCACGAGCAGCAGCAGCGCAGCGTCGCCGCCGGTGACCACCGTGCCCTCCGTCAGGTTCAGTAGCTGAACTAGTTTCAGTTTCGTCAGAGAAATTCCGAGGCTTTGCCTCAAAACCAGGCGTTTCCCTCTCCTATCACCACCGTCGAGCCAGCCCAGTGGCCAGATCCAACGGCTTACAGCGCGAGGGCGCGGGTTCGATCCCCCGCCGCGCGATTAAAACCCTCTTTTGCCTCGCTTTGCCACGCACGCCAACTGGCCCCACCTGCCATTGGCAGTGGATGGCACGCACGCACACACCCACACGCCACGCACGCACCAGCTGGGCACTGGCCCACTGCCAGTGACCCAGAGGCTGCTCTGCCTGCGTAGAAAAGGTTCCAGGGACCTTTTCTGAATTTCTTTTTCGCACCTAAGCCCCTGGAACAATTTTAACACTTTTAAAAATCACAGAATAGCCCCTGTAATTCAAATTCATATATCTTTTGCAAATCAAATCCAAATTTAATAAATAAAATATGTTTTCTATACCAAATTTAATTCTCTACATGTTAAAACCATTTGTATACTGTTTTGAACATTTCAAATGGTTTCAAAAATTCAAATTCAAACAACTTTCAAATTTGGTCAAATTCATAACTAATTCAAATTTAATTCAAATGGCACATGTAAAATATGTTTTCCATGCAAAATTGAACAAGCTTTCCAAATATAAACTTTGTTTCCTGTTTTGAATAATTAAAATTGGTTAAATAATTTAAATCTTTTTTAAATCATTTAAAATTGCTAAATTAATAACTTGGTCAAACTAAATTCTTTTTGAACATATGAAATATGTTTTCAAACCAGAAAAATATAATCTTTTCAAATATGAATTTTATTTAATGTTTTGAACAAATAAAAATTCAAATAATTTTATACTTGAATTAAATTCATTTAAATCTTGTTTAAACTTGTTTAATTCATAATTAATTCATTTTAAATCCATTGTCAACAAATGAAATATGTATTCCACCTAAAATTTTGTGTTCTTTCCAAATATGAATTTTGTTATCTATTTTGAACAATTAAAATTGGTGAAAACAACAAATTCTTGTGTAACCCATTTGAGAAGCCAAATTTCATAACTTAATAAATAAAATTCCAAACTTGGTAAACAACATATCAAATTGAAGCTATTGTTGTTTTCTTATTGTTTTCATCATCCATGCATCATTCTAATCAACTTTCACATGATGGTCATTTGTAGATCACCTAATTCAACTTAATTCTAGGGCTTTTCTATATGCAACCCAAATTGCATATGGGCCCAATTAAACATGTTTACCATGTCAACTAGCTCATCTTTGATGCATCAATTAAATTGTCATGCATCATCCCATGTTTGTGCATTATGCCATGTTATTGATTGTTGTCTCTCTGCGTTGTTTGTTTGCTTCTTCTCGAATAGACGACGACGTTGAGACAGACGAGGTTTACGACACTACTTCAGAGGGGTTAGCCCAGTACCAGGCTACTGAGTTTGCAGGCAAGTATTCACTCACATGAACCATTGCGTCCTTTCCACACTGGATACCGATACTTTCCGTTGTTTATTCTGCTAGCCTTAAGATTCGTTGCTTGTGTTCCGATCCTATCACATGATATCCGGTAACCCTGATATAGCCTATCCTCCACACCTATAACCCTGTTGCTTGTTGCCTGTGTCTTACTAGCATGCTTAGGGTTGTTAATGCTCGAGTCTGATGTCCGTTATTTCTTTTACCATATTTATTATGTTATGGGGGCTCGATGTTTAAACAACAACCTGTTAATGTATGAGGTAATGCTAATTTGATGATAAGGCACCGGCAGGAGGCCGGTATGGTTTTGAGGCCTGCTAGTGTCGAACTCAGGAAAAGTTCTTGTCCTCTAGATCCATGATGAGCGCGCTAACCTCATGTGGGAAGCGTGTATGGGCGCCCCCCTCAACTTTGATTCGATTCGCATCTCGTCCAAATCGCCTCATTTAGTTCGGGTTTTCCATTTGCCGCATGCATATGCAGGTGCGAACCCTTGGCGCCAGGGTGGTAACTTTTGTAGTCGGCATTTAGAGAGACACGTTCTTAGAGTGCTATGAGGGTCCCCTTTTCTTCGTGGGGCTTGATTAGTCGTGCACTCAACTGCACGGGGTTCTTTGGGCTTGATGCGAAGAAGAGTTGGGTTGTGTTGAGTACCTCGCTTGGTGGGTTGATCCCCCGTCTGGCGGGATATTCTTACGTGTACGGCCAAATTGGTGCATCCCTGCAGGGTTAAATCTTCTCGAGAAGCCGTGTTGTCCGCGGTTATGGATGACTTGGTGATAGGGCTGGCTAACAAGGATTAGACAACTTACACCTTAATTAATAATAATTTGACTAGTTATAGACTTATTGACACAATAACTTGAACCTTCATTAATCCAACTGTGTGGGTTATCCTCGGATTGCTTCTTTGGATAAGGGGCGAGATCCAGGATGGGTTTGTTTGAGGTTAGTGGCAGTTGGTTCCGATGCGCTATCTTATCCCTTTCTTTTAGCCGGATGTTGTAGCGTGTCTCTGTAGTTGGTTAGGGCAGCCCGCTGCCGCATCTTTGTATCACCTATCTTCCGTTGAACCCAAAGCATCTATACTTGGTGTTGCCGTGTACACTTTGGTATCTTGTGCGTCTTGCTTGCCAGTACTCGTCTGTACCGACCCCTTTGGGGCTGCGTGTTCTGCAGACTACGTTTCCGAGGATCCCCATGGTGGCTACTACGTGGAGTATGACGAGGCTGCTGACGAGTAGATAGCGGACCCGGGCAGGATCCGAGACTTCGTGGATGGGCTCCGTACTTTTCGTTTCCGGCCTCTTAGGCCTATTTGGATCTTGTCTGTACTCAGACACTTTGGATGCTTCCGCTGTGATGTAATGATGACTTGTTGGGACATGTGTCCTCTGCATGACTGTATTTGCTATCTCTGCTCTAGTGAGAGCTATTTGCCACTTATTTCTATTTCTTTGTGTCTTAGAGATTTGTTGTGATATCACTTGTTCAAATGCCGTTGACGTACCATGTGTGTATGTTATGAAGTACGTCAATGGAAGTAGTCGGATTTCTATGGGATGGTTTACGCAGACGATGAATAGTAGAGGTTGGTTGTCACACGTATACGTGTTGGCCTACTCGTAAGAGATGCGGGTGCAGGTAGGCCCCGTAATCCAACTATCTACTGTTTAGCGGACTGTGAGTATCCTCTAGAAGTCCGGGTGCGACACCATGCTCCAGCAGCTCTGGTGCACGGGACTCGCAGCCGTGGTTTTAACCCACGAAGTAACTCCTGATTTGCCCTTTCCACCTGTCCATTAGCTTGTGGATGGGCTACCGAGGCTATGTCAAGCCGGATACCATTGTTCCCGCAAAATTTTTCCATCTCGCCTAAGGACATGTTGGTTCCATTGTCTGTTATTATGCTGTGAGGGTATCCAAACCTGTAGATGATCCTTTTCAGGAACTTGACTGATGTGATTGCTTCGCAATTGGTAACTGGCATAACTTCAACCCACTTAGTAAACTTATCAATAGCTACCAATAGATGAGTCTTTTTGACGGGTGCCATGTGGAAGGGGCCCACCATATCCATACCCCAAACAACAAACGGCCAGGTCAGCGGGATTGTTTGCAACTCCATAGCCAGCACATGGGTTTGGCGAGCGTACCTTTGACATCCATCACACCTTGCCACCAAGCGCTCCGCGTCTGCTAAGGCCGTGAGCCAGAAAAACCTATGTCGATATGCTTTGGCCACAAGGGATCTTGTTGAAGGATGATGCCCACAATCACCTTCATGGATCTCCTTCAAAATCTGTCGGCCTTCTTCTGGTGCTACACAGCGCAAAAAGACTCCTGCTGCACTTCTTTTGTACAAATCTCCATTGATAATAGAATAGCCCTTTGCTCGTCTTAGAATATGCCTTGCTAAAACTTCCTGTGGTGGTAACACGCCTCGTGATAGGTAGGCAAAAAACGGCTCTGTCCACTCGGGAATAGCACGTACTGTGGCCACGAGCTCCAAATTCGGGTCTTGGTTAGCCACCTCTTCCTCAGACTCGGTTTTAACAGATGGCCGCCATAACTCGTCCAGGAAAACATTAGGTGGAACCGGCTCTCTGCGCGAGCCGAGTCTTGCAAGCGCATCTGCTGCCTCGTTCTTTCGCCTGTCAACATGCTCCACCTCATACCCGGAAAAACACCCGACAACCCTGTCCACCTCTCTGCGATATGCTGCCATTGTTGCGTCTTTTCTATCCCAAGTTCCTGAGACCTGTTGTATCACAAGATACGAGTCTCCGTAGCACCGTATTCGCCTAATGTTCATCTCCTTTGCTATTCTCAATCCATGTAACAATGCCTCATACTCGGCCACATTGTTGGAGCAATCGAAATGAATCTGCAACACGTAGCTCAATTTGTCTCCTTTGGGTGAGGTGAGTACCACCCCAGCTCCTGATCCCTCATACTGCTTAGAACCATCAAAGTGCATCCCCCAACACGTAGCTCAATTTGTCTCCTTTGGCCACATTGTTGGCATCATTGTGGGCATGCTTGTGTGAGTCCAATCATTGATAAAATCAGCTAAAGCTTGAGATTTGATTGCAGACCTGGGCTCGTAGCTGATGTGATAATCTCCCATCTCGATGGCCCACTTGGCTATTCTACCTGTCGCATCTGAATTTCTGATAATATCTGCCATTGGTATAGAGCTAACCACTGTTATGGGGTGTTCCTGAAAATATGGTTTCAATTTCCGGCTGACCATGAAGACCCCGAAAACTAGTTTTTGCCAATGTGGGTAATGCTGCTTTGCTTCCGATAGTACTTCACTCACATAATAAACCGGCCTTTGGATCTGGTGATCTTTTCCATCCTCTTTGCGCTCGACAACAACCATGGCACTAACCGCCCGGGGCCCGGCCGCAACGTATAACAACATGGGCTCTTTAGGACCCGGTGCCGCCAGAATTGGTGCCTCAGATAATTGCTTTTTCAGAGCTTCAAACGCCTCGTCCGCCTCTTGGTCCCAAACAAATTTGTCGGTTTTCCTCAAGAGCCGGTACAAAGGTATTGCCTTCTCTCCAAGCCTGGATATAAACCGGCTTAGCGCTGCTACACACCCTGTAAGCTTTTGAACATGCTTCAGGCCTTCCGGCTTTTTCAGATTCAGAATAGCTTTGATCTTATCCGGGTTTGCCTCAATTCCTCTCTTGGAAACAATGAAACCGAGTAACTTTCCTGCTGGCACTCCAAACACACATTTTGTGGGGTTAAGCTTCATCTGATACCTTCTTAAATTCCTGAACGTTTCCTTTAGGTCCTCAATGAATGTTTTTGCCTTCCTGGTTTTAATCACCACATCATCAACATAAGAGTGAACGTTGCATCCAATCTGATCCTCGAAACACTTTTGAATGCACCTTTGGTATGTTGCGCCAGCGTTCTTTAGCCCAAAGGTCATGGTTTTGTAACAGAAAGCTCCAAAGGGGGTTATGAACGATGTTTTCTCCCAATCCTCCTTCTTGAGCTTGATTTGGTGATACCCGGAATAAGCATCCAGGAAACACAATAGGTCACTTCCAGCCACTTCGTCTATAATCTGATCTATCCTTGGAAGGGCAAACGGATCCTTTGGGCAATGTTTGTTGAGACTCGTGTAATCTATGCACATCCTCCACTCGTTGTTTTTCTTCATCGCCAGAACCGGATTTGCCAACCAATCCGGGTGAAAAACCTCCATGATAAAGCCGGCTGCAAGGAGCCGAGCTATCTCCGCTCCTATAGCCTTTCTTCTTTCCTCGTTCATTTTTCTCAGGCCTTGCTTCACAGGCTGGGACTTGGGATCAACATGCAAATTGTGCTCAGCTAACTCGGTTTGGATACCCGGCATATCACTGGGCGTCCAAGCGAAAACATCCTGATTGCCACGAATAAACTCGATAAGTGCTTCTTCCCGCTTACTATCCAGGTTAGATCCTATAGCAAATTGCTTGGAGGGATCGCCCTCGACGAAAGCCACCATCTTTGTGTCCTGTGCTGCTTTGAATTTTGCTCTCTCATCTTCCGTATTCGGTCTTTTCAACGCTGTTCTATCATCCGGGTCTACCTGAGACCGATAATACTTGAGCTCTTCCTTTCTGCACGCCTGTTCTGCCATTGCCGCGTCTCCCTCGTCACACTCAACTGCTATAACCCGGTTGCCGTGTATAGTAATGGTTCGCTTGGGACCCGGGATCTTTAGCTGTAGGTACACGTAACACGGCCTGGCCATGAACTTAGCGTAAGCCGGCCTTCCGAACAGCGCGTGATAAGGACTGCACAATTTTACTACCTCGAACGTGAGCCACTCCACTCGGAAATTGTCCTTCGATTCTCCAAAAGCAACCTCTAAAGTGATCTTTCCTTCTGGGCACGCTGAATGACCCGGCACGATCCCATGAAAAACTGTAGAACTTTTCTGCAACTGAGACTCCTTGAGCCCCATGCGTAGGAAAGTTTCCCAATATAAGATATTGATGCTACTTCCACCGTCCATCAGAACCTTTTTCAACTCCTAACCATTAACCTGTGGTGCCACTACCAAAGCCAGCACACCCGGATGTTCTATGGTTTCTGGGTGATCCCTCCTGCTCCATGTGACCTCTTGGTCTGACCATCTCAAATATCTCGGAACAGCCGAAGAAATCGAGTTTACTGCTCTTTTGAGTATCTTTCTATCTTTATTGGAAGTCCCCGTAGTATGGACATGATACTGCCCTAGCTGCTTGGGGTTGGCTTGGAAACCTCCAGCGCCTCTTGGTTGTTACCCGTATTACCACCTCCTGGGTTGCCAGCCGGGGGTGGGCCATTGCCCGGGTTTCCACCCGGACCCGGTCCTGATCCCCGACCTGCACCTCTCATTGCTTTCTGTATTTCTTTGTTCTTCCATCTCTGTAAATCTACGCACTGCTCCGGTGAATGATTAGCCGGCCTACCGTTCCTGCTATGACGCGGACAGGGCATCCTGAAAGCCTCTATATGATTAGCCGGCCTTGGTGTTCCTTGATAATTTCCTCCATTGAAGTTTCCTCCGTTGAAATTTCCCTCAGCTCTGGGTCTCGCAAACCCGGCTTCTGTACTGGCGACAAACTCGGAGTTTCCTTTATATGGGCGCTTGTGCTGGTTGTTTCCATTATTTCCTCCATTATTACCCGGTGCAGCTCCATTGCCGGGTCTTCCACTATTACCGGCGTTGGCCTTTGCTTTCTTATCATCAACGTCCTCCTCAGTGGTATCGGTGGCGGTGTGCTTGTTGCATGTGTCCATCAACTCCCCCGTCGTAACCTCCGAAGCGTGACGGCTAGACTTCATGCGTGTCAGTTTTTGCACTAAGGGTGTGTATTTGCATGTTTTTGCCATAGCTTGTAATGCATCCTTTGGCTGGACATCAGTGGATGAGTGGAGAATTTCCATAACCCGGCGCACCCAACTGCGTGCCGACTCTCCCTTCTTCTGAACACATCGCTCTAAATCATCAATAGTAAACAACTTCCTGCATGTTCCATGAAAGTGCTTGATAAAGGCAGTTTTCAGCTCGCCCCACGAATTGACGGATTTCTCGGGTAGATTATTGAACCACAACTTTGCTGCTCCTTCTGACATCATTAGGTACATGAATTTTGCTTGAAGATTCTCAAATGCGTTGCGGATTGACATGGCCATCTCATAACTACTCAACCAGGTTTCTGGATCCATGGTCGGTTCATAATTAACCACTTTACCCGGCTCCTTGAACTTATCCGGGTAAGGCTCAGCCCGGATGGTATCCGACAAACACTTAGGTCCGGCGAGGTTTGTCGGCACTGGCATCAGTCGGGAAACGTGTGACGCCACAGTGGGTACGGCGGGAGGTGCAACCGCTACCGGTCCCCGTACCACAGACCCGGGTGCTGCTCGCCTGGCTCGGGAACTGTCCACAATTGCTTGCGCCGCTGATACCGCGGGCGTTGCCGGCCTACGGGGAGGAGGCGACATTTGCTGCTGCTCTGCCCTCCACCGCGCCGAACTCGACTGGATATTGCCGGTATTTCCATTCTGCCGGCTTACATATGGTGTTCCGTGCATTCCACTCCTGTTATCCGGGTAATTTGCCTGCTGAACTATTGCTGTGCGCAACAAATCTATTGCCCGCCGAGTCTCTGCTGCGTGGGGTGACTCTCCTACGGGTGTGCGATCAAGCGCCAATGTTGTTGCATACACGTTATCCATGGGGTTATTGAAGTGACCTGGTGGAGTATGAAATCGTGGCGGTGGTGGTGGTGGTGGTGGTGCTGCGTTGCCAGTTGCGATTCCTGTTTGCAACGTGGGTAACCCGGCTTGCACGTTTGCCGGCTGTCCTCCCAGGGTTGCGGGCTGATGTCCAGTTTCCTGGTTCACAGCCGGAATTGGTTGATCCTGAGGTGTGACGAACAGTGCGGCCGGGTATATAATTCCACCTGTTGCATGTAATCTCGATTGGTATCTCTGATTGTGCATCCTGGTCGACTGAACCTGGAGCCGGTTCTCCAATTCTTCCAGCTCGCGCTGTCGTGCGGCTATCCCTTGTTTTTCAGCTTCAACGTCTCTCCTTTGTTGATCCAATGCGCGGCGGGCCACATCCAGATCCGCGGCGCGCGCTGCCGTGTTTTCTGGGGTTATCACCATTGCTAGTACTGTAGGATCCAAGATCAAGTTATTGTTGAACAGAGCCGGATTTCGTGGATTTGAGGGCCCCGCTCCTGGCGTTCTGTTCGCCATAAACCCAAACATGTTTCTCCGCAGCTCGCTCTTGGCAGTACGGCTGGTGACTGAAGCCGATTCTCCGTCGACCCGGGCTATAACCGGGTTTCCATCACCCGGATTTTGCTGCTGGGCCAGCGCTCGCGCCGCTCTGACCGCGGCCGTGGTCACGTCCCCTTGATTAAGATTGGTTGCAGGAGCCGTGTAGACCGCGACCTGGCGCGCGATGCCTGGTGAAGATTCGTATTCTTCCTCATCACAGCTATCCTCCGTGTACCGATCTTCCAGCAAGTGCAGGATAGACTCGGTGTCATCTTCTCTCATGACCCGGCCACGCGGGGTCCATACCAGCTCCTCCGGCTGTTCCCTCTTCGTGGTGGGCTCTTCTGCCGGATCTGCCGTCCCGACTGATTCCTCTCCGTCCGATTGAACGCAGGTCGCTTCTCCTGACACAGAATCATACTCAATATCGTCAGGAATTGAACCGGACGTACGTACCATGCCGACGAAGACGTTGACCCGGCCGATCGTGACGATAGACCCGGCTTCTAGCAGATCTGACTCTGGTCCCCAACCAAAGTCATCTACCATCTTTTCACCTTCGGGGTTGGTGTAGATCTCGCCGATGACGAGGTTCTTCATGCTTTCCCGAGCTTCTCCCACGTTGTAAACACCTTTGGACGTAGGCCCCACGGTGGGCGCCAACTGTCGTGGGATAATCACGGCAGACGTTACCAGGGGTAACTTATTTTGGGGCAATTCGACTCTGGTGTTTGGGAGAGGGTTTAGCTCAGGGGAAATCATGCTATCAATTGATCTGGTAGCTCTGGCAATCAAGTCGCCGAGTCTCCGATCTAGGGTTACAATATCAGCTCTCGTATTACAGGGATACTCGAATATCTGGTGAAGCTCTCTTTCTCTAACCCTAGGAGCCGGCTTATATCTTACCCGGCTCCCTGGCTTCCTATACAAGGTACACACGGAGTCCTACCCGGAAACCACACACAAACCCTAAGTTTCCTAACAGCAACCCCAAAGGCCGGGTAACTAGGCCTGCGTCCCTTCTTGGCCTGCTAGAAACTCCTCTTGCCTGAGCCGGGTCTTGCACGATGCCCTTTGGGCCGGGTTACACCTTGACGTTAGCCTACCGGGTTATCATCCCTCCATCACACACTGTAGGTGATATCTCTTAACAGATCTTTAACCTTGGTGAAGCTGGTCCGGGTTTCCTCCAAGTCCTTCTCAGCATTTTCTTCTCTGGTAATAAGAGTCTTTTCCCGACTTTCAAAATCCTGCTGGAGAACAGACCAAGTTTTGGCTGCCTTTGTGATTTGATCTTCTAGGTCCTTCTGCCGGGTCCTGGCCTCCTCAGTATTCTTAGCCTCTTGTGCTAGCAGGCTCTTCAAATTTGAAACCTCCTTTTGGGAGGAGGATTCAAGACTCTGAAAATTATTGGTTACATCAAAACAAGTTATCATCAGGTTTTAGTCATAACTTGAAGAAATTCCGGTTTGTAATAACATAACCCGGAAAATTGAGAGCTTACAAGCACTAATAGCATATTCCAACATATGGATAAGTCCCGAGTAGCCGCTGGCTGGCAAACCCGTCACTTGGGGGCTACACTATTTCAGATTCAAGCATTGGATTATGGGTTATGATTAAGTCACGGGTAGTTTTAGGCTCGCAACCCGGCACTTGGGGGATACACTATTTCAGCTTAAATTGTAGTGGTTAAAAGTACAAGTAGAACAAGTCCCGGTTTGCAATAATATTGTAAACCAGCACTTGGGGGCTACAAGTATTCAGTTTAAAATGTTCAATGGTAAATACAAATATAAACTGGAAGACTGAGGGCTACATTTTATGGATATCAAGGTTACCTCATATTTATTATTTAGAAATTCTATAATTCCATCGGTGCGGCACCGGTTCTCGGAAAGTTCCTGCGCGAGTGTATCAAAATCCTGGCCTTCGATATTCAGGCTAGAAGGAGCCCTCTTTTCTTCTGGTTTTACCTTCAGATCCTCAATAACTTTAGAAAGTATAGTGGAAGTCCCAATAACCTGGGCAGCTTGAGACCCGGTTATAACTACATCCGGATCAGAAACATGTACATCTTCAATCGGAGGATCATTAGCCGGTGTGTTATCAACCGGATTCACCTCCTCTTTAGTCTCTTCAACCATAGCATCAGCATAACCCGGCGATCGAGCAGCCGGTTCTTCTTTTTCTTCTTCTCCAAAAACCCTCTCCTCGAGGTTTGCAGCAGGAGCAGCAGATGAAATAGGGTTGACCTTTAGCACAGCTTGGGCTCTGCAATAAAAAGAGAATTATAAGCTGGGTTGAGTGACCAAACATTAGTAAGTGATGCACAAAAAAAGTAAAAAGGTTAGCTTACCCGGAGTTAATGGAAAACTCACTAGCCCCACTGAAATGAGATGAGTCGGAGTTTCGAGAATCTGAATGAAAAGGACGACTCAGCTCAGGCCTGATTTTTCCGGCCAAGGGATGTGAAGCAGTAGGTGAAAGTCGAGCCTTCGAAACCTGGCGGAGAGGAGTTTTCTCGGGCAAACCTGCTTCTAGTTTGCTTGACCCGGAGCTCCGGGTCCTACTTCTTTTGCTACCTTCTTCATCGTCCTGCGTTTTCTCTGTGTGTGAGGATGGTTTCAAGGGATTTTTTGATAGTCTAGAGATAGGCACCTTTGCAACAGCTTGTCGGGTCCTCTTTTGGCCAGCAGGAGACTCCTTCTCAGCCACCACGTTGGAACTAGTGATGGGAGTAGATGGATTGAGATCCGGAGTAATCTGATCTGGAGCTTCCTGACCCGATGCTTCTTCACCGGCCTGTCCTTGACCTAACCCGGCGCCCTCTTGTTCTGCCTGTTCATCCTGCGAGTAATCAGCGTCGGCAAATTGATTGTGCAAGTGACCAAGGGAGTCAAATTCAGAAACCTCATCCTCTTCGTCACTTTGCTCCTCTGATTCATCATCATCATGAGGAGAAGCTGGCTCTTCCGTGGTAACCCAGAAGGGGTCCGTGACCTGTGAACCGTACAAAGTCAAAATTAGAATGTGCACAGTTTTAAGGAATGAAAATTACTTATCAAAAATATAGAAACTTACAGGAGGAGCCAGGTTAGAGGCACAAAAGGGCTCCAGGCCAACGTCAAAGAACATGTCTTGTTTTATTCCAACCAGGAGTTTGAGGGAAGTCACCATATCAGACTTAGATACTGGAGACTCGGAATATCGCATGGGATCTGCTAAACCTGTGTATTCATGAAACAGCCGGTTCCTGATGCTAAGGGGTTGGATGCGCCAGTCCACCCAAGTTTTGGTTAAATCTAAACCGGTAAGCTCGTGAACTATCAAGGAAGTTACGCGCTTCAGGAGGGGCCGGATTTTGACTCGATCAGAGGATTTGGCGTAGGAGTTCATGGTACTAGTATAAACTAGACGTTCAGGGAGATAACCCGGAAGAGCCGGTTCACCTTTGGGAGAAGTGTATTTTATATAGAAGAAAGTTTTTTGCCATAACTTAGGATGACTAGCAAGGGGAATGCCTGGATACGTGATGTCCTTCCGCCTTTGAAAGGAGACACCTCCATAGTGAATAAGCTCACCCCCGGCTACTTCCGGGTGTTTGTTGCAGTAAAAGTACTAAAGGAAGAGATCTAAGTTAGGCTCTACTTGGAGATAATCTCCGGAGAGAACTACAAAGTTACTAACGTTAAGGATAGAGTTGGGTGGAAGATCCTGAAGGTGGAGACCATAATATTTGAGGAGCCGGCGGAAAAAATGAGATCCGGGTGGGCGAAACCCACGGAGACTCTGGGCCTCGAAGACGATTACCTCGCCCGGCCCTGGTTTAGGCCGGGTCTCATTTCCTAGGGCTCTCCACTTCAAGTTCTTCGGGAGTAAGCCGACGTCCTCCATCCCAATCAACCATCCTTGAGTCATTTCTGACTTACACCAGTTAACTTGCATCATAAACCGGTCAGGCTTAGCCGCGGAAGAACCGGAAGCGCCTCCGACCTTCCTCTTCTTTCCGGTTCCTCCAGGTTTGGACGCCTGGCTCTTCACCTTCACCATGATCGCGGCGAACGCCAGCGATGCTCCGGCTGCGGCTGCGCGAGGGGAAGAGTGAACCTCTCGAGCTCTTGTTCGAAGGAGGAAGACGAAGTGGAGGCTCAAGGGGCTAATGAGCCCTGGGGACCGTACGGTGGAGTATTTATATGCGGAGGCCTAAACCCTAGGATTAGGTGGTAATTTTGCACAGCGGGCCCTTAGGATTAACCTTTTTACGAGAAAAACGCAGACAAATTGGATCTATAGGAGAAGATTTTTCTGAGAAAAATGTATTAATTGCGTGGAGAAAAATCCGGGTTAAATTAAGATATTTTCTAGCTCCAGAGATCTGGGAGATAAAGACGCATGAGTTATATTTCCAAGAAACGGAAAGATATGATCCCGAAGATAAAGAACTAAGCACGAAAATCCGAATCGGATATTTCTGAAGGTTATTTTATAAAGGCAAATGATTTTTTACCTGGCTTGTGCTCCAAGTAGCTTAACATGAACATCATAAGTTTCGGCTTAAGTGTCCATGTTAACCTGGGGGCTAATGTTGGGGGAATAGGTGAGGGGGAGCCTCACCAACCGCACATATAAACCGGAATCCGCTTGATCCGGCTCAGATTGGCTAGTCTGGTTTATAGCAAGGAGAACAGGATTGTGATGAAAAGAAGGCCCGGGTTACCATGTGCGTAACCCGGAGAAGACAGAGGACCGGCCCGCGGTCTCAGCTGGGAGGCGTAAGGGCCCAAGGCCTGGAGATCAGCCCAAGGCCGGACGGATACGACCAGGTCATGGGAAGAACCGGAACAGAACTACCCAGAACCGGATATAACTAGGATTCCGACGACGAGTATAACCCGGATCCTTTGTAACCCGGGGGACTCGGCCACTATATAAGGCGAGGCCCTGGGATGTAGAAAGACAATCTCTAAGTCAATAGCAAGGTAACTCGAGACATCAAGAGCCGGAATCGCCCATTGTAATCGAGACCTTGTTTCCTGATAGTAAGAAGGCAGGAGTAGGTTTTACCCTCAATCGAGGGGCCGAACCTGGGTAAACTTGCGTCTCTCATTTCCACCTTAACCCTTTCGAAGTTTCGCTCAGTAGCAATGGCCTCGCAATATAGTTCTCGCATGAGGACACTTGTCGTGACAACACCACGACAATATCCCTCTCAAGAGGGAACATGCCATGTGCGGATGACGTCCGCTCCTCTGCACACTGACGAAGGTGGCGCAGAGCCGCAGAAACCCTTTGGCAGCAGTTGTCATTCTCGTGTATAAAGCATGGGAGACAGCTGCCTACACCAAAGCGCCGCCCTAGGACTTCCTCTTTAGTGCAAGAAGACCAAGATGACGCTACAAGATAAAGGAAACGTCGCTGGGCGGCCCCACCGCCCTGTCATGGACGGTGGCGCTGTCCTCGGAGCTCCGCCCGTCTCCTCTTTGGCACTTTGTGGTACCCTTTCCCGCCAAGTATGAGCGGGAAGGAGGTCCAAATGCCAGTACAAAGGATCCCCTTGGCTCCCATAGCAGGGACATCTCAATTCACCTAGAGCCTCCCTAGTCTGAACCTAGCACAAGCTCGCATCTTGTACTGTAACTACATCAATGTCATCCATAAGACAAGCAGGAGTAGGATTTTACATTGCAAGGTGGCCTGAACCTGGGTAAACTCCCCATGTCGCCAGTGTCATCTGCCCCAAGCTTTCCTCACGAAACCTCTCGAGAGGTGTAGGAAGTGCGGTTAGCCCCCAGTGTTCGAACCTCTTGAGAGTCCTTGTCCTTGATAGACCACTCTCCGACAACTGTGGGATTCCTCTTCTTGACGCCACACGCTCTTCGCCATCCCTTTTCCCACCAACGCAGCTGCAATGATGCGCAAGGGAGGGTGGCGAGGCTCGCACGTCACCAACTATGACATCTACATGACCCGCTGCGAGGGCGTCCTTGGCAAGGCCGGTGAGGTGGAGGCGCACACTCCTGGCAAGGAGCGGAAGCCAATGCCACGACCCGGGGAGTACGTGGTCTTCATCGGCCACCTCGACCGCGGCCTTGCGCTCTCGGTGAGACCCTTATTCCAGAGCCTCCTCGATGAGTACGGCATCCTGCCGCACCACCTCGGGGCGAACTCCATCTCGCAGATTTCGGCCTTCGCAGCCACCTTCGAGGCCTACGTCGGTGTGCTACCGATAGTGGAGTTGTGGACTCGGCAGTACTACTTACGTTGTCGCCCCGCTCAAGCGGGTCAACCAGTCGGGGCATGATGCCGGCTAGAATTAGGCCGTTTTCTCTTTCCGTCTGGACGTTCGACTGGGGATGTGCCACTGAGGCGAGATCTAGCTAGATTTATTTTCTTTTGCAGAAATTGGCGAATACCCCTTTGGCGAAGTTGGTCTCGTTGTTGGTGATGATGTTGTGGGGGTAGCAGTAGAGGTATATGATATCTTGGAAGAAATTGACGACTGTCTGACCATCTAGCCGCTTGATCGGATTCGCCTCGATCCACTTTGTGAACTTGTCCAGCAGAACCAGTAGGTGGGTCATGCCGCCGCCTGCCGTCTTGAACGGGCCAGTCATGTAGAGGCCCCAGATGGCGAATGGCCAAGTGAGAGGGATGGTCTTCCGGCTTGAAGATGGTGTATGTATTTGCGTGCGGAAGCGTTGACAACCGCTGCAGGACCACACCATCTGCTCCGCGTCCGCCACGATAGTTGGCCAGAAGAAGCCGTAGCGATTGGCATTGGAGGTGATCGCCCGAGAGGACGCGTGATGATTGCATTACCCCTTGTGAATGTCCTCGAGCAGGCGGAGTCCTTCCTCCCGGCCGACGCAATGCTAGAAAATGTCGCTTACACTGTGTTTGTATAGTTGGTTGTTGATGATGGTGTAGGCGCGAGAGCGGTGCTGGACTTGCCGCTCGTGCACCTCATCTTGCGGCAGCTCGTTGCAGGTGAGGTAGTCGAGAATGGGCTGCGTCCAAGATGGCGTGGTGTGTATGACGAGCACGGCTTCTGCGGTCGGTTGGGTAGCCCCCGGGTTTGATGTTTCGGCTGAGGATGCTGATACTGGGCCGGCTTCCTCCGTGCTTTCTTTGTCGATCCGCATCAGTATAGGGACAACAGGCGGCTGGGAGGTGGCAACCCCCGAGTTTCCTGGTTCATCGGCTGGGACGATTGAGGCGGCAACCTCTGGGTCCATGGACTCAGGCGGCTGGTTGGCGTCATCCGGTAGGATGATCTGGTCGCAGCTTGATGAGGGCGTGATGGATGGCTTGCACAAATGCTCGAGGGAGACTCCAGGTGGGATGGCTTGCCGGGTGGAGCCAAGTTTGGACAACATGACCGCCGTCTCGTTGAAGGCTCGGGGGACATGGTGAAATTCGCACCCCTCAAAGCAGGCATAGAGGTGTTGGACGAAGAAGAGGTAGGCCATGTTGGCATTGTTGGCGTCCCAATCTCCTGAGACATGTTGTATTACCAGGTCTGAATCCTCGAAGTAGAGGATGCTATGGATCCCCATTTCCTTTGTAGCTTGAGGTTGTGGACGAGGGCCCTGTACTCGGCCACATTGTTGGAGGCCTTGAAGTGGATCTCCAGCATGTATTCCAGCCGGTCTCCCTTGGGAGAGGTGAAAACAATGTCGGCTCCAAAGCTCCCGCACATTTTTGAGCCGTCAAAGTGCATGTTCCAATGCGAGGGGCCAGGAGCAGGCCACATGTATTAAGTTTCAGCCCAGTCGACGAATAAGTAGGTGAGGACCTGGGACTTGATGGTGGTGTGCGGCTCGTAGAGCATGTTATGTGCTTCCAAGTTGATGGACCATTTGGCGACGCGGCCGGTTGCGTCCTTGTTGCCAATGATCTGTGAAAGTGGGGCCATGCTCACCACGGTGATGGTATGCTCCTAGAAGTAATGGAGGAGTTTCTTGGCGGCAAAGTGCACACCGTAGACTAGCTTCTGGTAGTAGGGGAGTTCTGCTTGGACCGTGAGAGAACCTCGCTAATGTAGTAGACCGTTCTCTCCACCAGCTGCTCCTCGTCCTTCTGCGTCTGTTCGACCACCAAGACGACGTTGATTACCCGGCTGGTTACTGCGATGTACAACAACATGGGTTCTTTTGGAGCCGGAGGTGTCAAGACCGGGGCGGTGGATAGTTTCCAATTGAGGTCGAGGAAGGTCGCGCCCTCCTGCCGGGTCAAGGCAAATTCGTCTATCTTCTTCAGGAGCTGGTAGAGCAGGAGGCCTTTCAATTTGTCGTCCGCTACATGTTCTTGATGGTTGCGATCTTGTTCGGGTTGGCATCGATTCCTCGTTTGGATACGATGAAATCGAGGAGCAGACTGACTGGAACCCCAAAGACGCATTTCTCTGGGTTGAGCTTTATCTTGAACCAACGCCAAGTTCATGATGGTTTCTTCTAGGTCCTCAAGGAGGGTGTGCTGCTCCTTGGTCTTGATCACCACATCGTCCACATAGGCATGGACGTTTCTACCGGTTTGGTCGTGCAAGCATTTCTGCATGCACCGTTCATAGGTGGCTCCCGCATTCTTTAGCCCAAATGGCATGCTGACATAACAGTAGGCCCCATAAGGCATTATGAACGCTGTCTTGATTTGGTCAGCCGGGTTAAGCTTGATCTGGTGGTAGCTGGATTAGGCATCCAAGAACGAGAGGAGCTCGCAGCCGGCGGTGGATTCGATGACTTGATCTATCCGCGGTAGATCAAACGAGTCCTTGGGGCAGGCCTTGTTGAGGCTGGTGTAGTCGATGCAAATGTGTCACGTCTTGTTCTTTTTTAGGACCAGAACTGGGTTGGCAAGCGAGTCCGGGTGGAAAACCTCCATGATGAAGCTGGCTGCGAGCAGCCGAGCGATCTCTTCACTGATGGCCCTTCTTCTTTCCTTCACGAAGCAGCGTAGTCCCTTCTTGATCGGCTTCGAGTCTGGCTTGACATGAAGTGAGTGCTCGGCCAACTCCCTCTGGACACCTCGCATGTATTTAGGGGACCATGCGAACATATCCCGATTCTCATGGAGGAAGTTGACGAGCACGCTTTCCTTTTTGGCGTCAAGGCCTGTCACGATGGTGACGAACTTCTCGTCGGGCCAGCTAGCGTTGAGGGGCATCTTCTTTGTGTCCGAAGCCGCCTGGAACTAGGACACACCCGCCTGTCCCTTCGCATCCGGAACATCTAGAGGCTCATTCCCAATGTCGCACTGGATCTGTTGGAGCTCCTTGGTGTGGGCGACAGATTCAGCTAGCTTCGAGCCGTAAGAGGCGCAGGCGATTGACCGCTTGTAGTCCCCGGTGACGGTGATGATCCCATGCGGGCCGGGTAGCTTCATCTTCAGGTAGGCGTAGTGTGGACCGCCATGAAGTTGGTCAAGGCGGGCCAGTCGAGGATGGCGTGGTAGGCGCTCTGGTGGTTCACCACCTTGAACCAGACGGGAACGCTGCATAAGTTTACTTCTTTGCCGAATATGACATCTGGTTGGACAGTTCTAATTGGGGTGTAGAGTTTACCACACACGGTGTCGTGGAAAGTCGTCCGGTTGGGCTGCATCATTGCCTCAGTGAGGCCTAGCTTGTCGGCGGTGTCCTTGTAAAGGATGTTGATGATGCTTCCACCGTCGATGAGCACCCGAAAGAAGGTGTAGGTGCGTTCGTTGGCTATGATGATGGTGTCTATCAGGAGTGACTAGCTCCTAGGGGTTGCATGACATCCGGGTGATCTTCCCGGCTCTAGGTGATGGGCTGCTCGGACCAGTCGAAGAACTGGGGCACATTGGGGGAGGTGGAATTCACTTCAGCCATGCGCATGCGGGTGTTGCGCTTGTCGCCGCGCTCGATGACGTAGGTGTCGTCTTGGCGTGGTTAGTTGTTGCGGGCTTCGCTAGCTGGATTGGATTGATGGCTTCCTTGCAGGTCGTCGCGGTTACCGCCTTGAGGGTTCAGGGCCGGTCGAGGCGGAAACCCCTTGCCCTTGGTCAGGCGCGTCGTCCAGCTACACTGCCGGGTGGTGTGAGTGGCTGGCTTGCCAGGTGCAGTGTGTTACTTGCAGAAGGATTCGAGCATCTGCTCGAAGATGTACTTGGGCTTCTGCCATGAGCGATCGTCGTTCCATTGCCTAGGGTAGCGGTTGCCGCCTGCTCTGGCCGCGGCTGGGATGAGTCGGTTGTCGTATCGCTCGTTGGCCATCTAGCCGGCCCTCTCTTATGGTTGTCCTGGTTGTTGCCGCCTTGGTTGTAGTCGCGGTCATTCCGGCTGGATTAGCTGGCTGCTGTGCTCGAGCCGGTTGCATCTTTCTTAGTCGGTGGAGTATTGATGAGTATACCAGACTCGTCCAGCCGGATGGTCTTCTTCATTGCTGCATCGGCTATGGCATACTTCTCCGCAATGGTCAGGAGTGTCGCCATGGTCTCGGGGTCGCTCGAAAGATCGTGTGCTTCAGCATGGTGCCATCCCGACACCCGGCTGATAAGTGACCGATGGCGGTCTTCTCGTCGGTTCCCTCGCAAGTGTTGTGCAGGGTGGTCCACCTGATGAGGTACTCGCGGTCAGTCTATTTTTCTCCTTGGAAGCATTGCGCGAGCTGCTGCGATCGGCCTGGTCGCTGGTAGGTGCTGGCGAAGTTGTAGATGAATACTTCCTCGAAGTCCAGCCAGGTGTTGATGTTGCCTGCTCGAAGGCTATTAAGCTAGACTTGAGCCAGCCCATGGAGCATGAGGGACGCATAGAGGACTGTCACCCTCTTGTTGCCGCCCGCGATGGCCACATCAGTGACGTAGTCGGTCAGCCAGTCCTCCGGCTTGGTGGATCTATTGTACTTGGCGGTGTCTCGGGGAAGGGCTCCCCCTTATGCGTGGTCCTAGGCACGCGGGGCCGTTTGCCGGCTCGTCCTCTATATCTTGGGTGAGCCTGAGTGTGTTGACGCGGCCACGCATGTCATTGTTGACTGCAGGGCCGAGAGGTCCTAGGCGTCCTTGGACGCGGCCTTCAGGGTTGGCCGGCTCGTGTTCTTGGGGATAGTTCCATTGGTTTGGTGGAGGCGGCGGAATGTTCACTTGGCTACCCTGTGCGGCCGGCTGGGGTCGCCTTCCGCCTTGATCGTTGTTCCAGCTACCGTTCGCAGCTGGTGGAGTGCGTGGTTCGGCCCGAGGGATCGAGGTTGCGCTATGCTCTCGACGCCCCTGCAGCCGGTTTAGCGTTGCGTTGGTGGTTCAGGGTAGAGTCCTACTAGCCGCCATGAGTTCCGTCGGCTCCTTCTTGGCCGCCTGAGCATGCGGTGGAGGCGTCATACGCCGCCAGTTGCTGGTTGGCGGCCCTCGCGAGGTCTTGGAGGCGTTGCGGCTGACGGAGTAGCTCCCCCCTTCTAGGCCGGCTAGTTCATGTGCGGCCGCCTGGGCCCACGTCATGTTCTTGACCGGGGTGCTGTGGACCGGCCTCCTAGGGACAGGCGGGGCCGAGTGATCCCCTTTGTTCATATTTTTGTTGAGGTTGCCACCTCGACGTCACACCTCGTCTGCCCGGTTGGGCTTGTTTGCCGTTGGAGTGAAGCCTTGGGCGACGTTGTACTTGCTGACATTGGCGTCCACTATGCATAGCTTTGCTGCCACCTCTTGTGCCTTCCGCGAAAGTAGAAGGCGTGTCTTCTCTAGTTCTTTGGCTGCCTTCGCCGGGTCGGTGTTGGGGGTTGGGTACGTTGAGTCCTTCGGTGATTCTGCTGGTGGTGGGGCCAGTCAGACGAGGGCCGGCTGGTTGGTGCCAGGGTCGGTGACCCGACGTGATGGAGTGCAATCGACGATGACGCGATGCACCGTTGTCGATGAAGAAGAGGTCGCTGGCCTTCCCCTTGCACCGCCTCCTGATCTGTGAGCCGCCGGGTTGTGCTACTGCCAGAGGTAGGGGAACCGCTGACGGAGAGAGGTGAGAGAAGAGGGCAAGTGGAGTGAGCGGGGGTGTGAGCAGTGAGGCGATTTATGACGCGTGTTCCGAAGGGACGCGCCCGTCTCCCGCATATGCGTGAGCGTGTAGCGCTTGCGCCCCGCTCCGCTTGACCCTGGAAAAACTGTTGATTCGACCGTTTCCACGGGGCTTGGCCCGGTGGTGCTTTAACGCGCGTGCCGCCCTAGCCTAGAGCCTTCGTACTAGCAACCAATCGCCTGGACCTCGCAGCTGACGGGGCTGGTTCACGTGGATGCAGGCTACCAAACGCACCCTTAGAGGTCGGAGTGTGCGACCAATGCGAGATCTTCGAGGGGAGGTCGAGGGCAGTGGACTGACGGAGGTGGAGATCTAGGTAGGGCGGAGCGGCAAGGCCACGTCAGGGTGCCAACTACGGGGGGGGAAGGTGGAAGTTAGGCTGAAAGAGGCGGAGGAGTGCATCTGGGGTGGCGGTGCATCCCGTGGTGTCGCTCCGTGCCCGCGGCTCTTCCTCTTCCTTCTCCCATATGTTTCGACAGAAAAACGTCTGTGTACACGTGGTTGGAATCGACCGCGCCCACGTCTATATATAGATAACTTTTAGTATATATGTTCACCCGTGTTAATCCATATGTAGTCAATATGTGCAATAATTAGAACATCTTACTACTCCCTCCATTCAACAATACATGACTTTCATTTATTCAAAAATAGATGTACTCCGAATATGTCTAGATACATCTATATTTTGACACACTAGTAGGTTTGCACGTGCAACGCACGTCTATGTAGTTGATAAAAAATATTTCCCTAAACGATGTGTCGTACCTGTTACCATGACGTCGCACCCTCCAAGAGCAGGTTGCGGGTTGGTCGACGACGGTGCCGACCTTGAACCACACGCCACTGACACCGCAATAGTGTGTATACCTCGTCGTGGATCCATGCTCACCCCTTGAGGAACATGCGAGTATCCGACATGCGATGTCTTCATCTCCCCGCATGTTGCACCTCCCCAACCTACTCCATTTGTGATGGAAGCCTCAGCAAACTCCGTCACCGTGTTGGTAGCCACGATCTTGGCATGGTGTCTTCATCTTCTTGCATCTTGCACCTTCCCACCCTGCTCCGCCGGTAATGGAACCCCTAGCAGATGCCATCATTGCGTTGGAAGACACGATCTTGGCGCGGATGAGGAGGACCCAACAGCGGCATCCCAATCAATGGAATCGAGCGTCGTATCAACACTGGGGTTCCCTGCAGCGATGATGAGGGGAGCTAAAGTAGTTAGAGAGGAGGAGGGTCGATTAGGTTTCTACTTTTCTTCCTTTTTCAGTAACTTGCATTTGAACCGTGAGGTCTTTTTATTATAGGCATGATAAATTTATACATCGGTACAAGATTCAGGTGTTGATCAATAGATCACGCAATATACATCTCTTGGCTAGTAAAAATGCACGTGTAATATAAGGAAACACTACAAAGTTTAAAATTGCTGAGGCGAACTTTTGTTCGTTTAAAAAAAAATCATTAATCAGTTAGCTAGTAATCTTGGAAATAAACAAATGTATTAATTATTTTTCATTATTCGGTTCTTAATCTTGGAAATAAACAAAACTCTTGCTATTGGGGTTGGTGTATATCAATGATTGTAACGTTTTCATTGTAATATCCTTTTTAGGTGTAAATAAATTTATAGATGGATTGATCTATTAGTTGCTACATAAGTAGTTTTAATTAACTATTTTTTGTTACAATCTGGCCGAGTCAAAACTTTATAAAATTTAGTGCAAGATGCAATAATCATACAAACGATGTCTATTTTCATATTTTGGGAAGTGTTATAATTAAATATCTCGTAAGCTACTCCAATTTTCTAATTTTAAAGTGAACGGGGTACTCCTGCTCACCAACCTCGAATGCGGTCTTCCTTCATTGCGACCGCCGCTCGCTATTGGCCGCACAATGTTTCGTCTGTCTGAATCTCTCACAAAATGCCCATTCCCTCTGAGCACTGGTACACCAATCATTCGTAGGTCTGATTGCCTGAGCATATATTTGCGCATGTGTCAAAGGCATAGGTAATCCGTAATGTGAGAAAAAACACACCTTAAGTCCTACGCGGTATGTTGCAAAGTATATCTTATACATTGTGGAGATAAATAAAGTCATCCATAAGTTTAAAGTGCACCTCAAACTTATGATCTACCATAAGCAATAGAAAAATAATATCCCATCTCCTCTATCTCTTGCATGTAGTAGTATGATAAGACATGTGGGTCCTGACTTATGGCTTAAGTTCATCTTATACATTATGGGAGAATTCTATAGAGCAAGTGGGACCCAACTTATGGCAAAACCTCACCTTGTACATAGCAGACGCACTAAGTGGATAACACATATGTCAAGGATCCAAAAGTGACACCGGTCCAATTGGTGTTTCTCGTTACAAGTGCCATCGTTGGAGGATAGTATTAAACACGCTAGACGGATATTTTGCTAGTTTATATGCACTTGATATATACAATTTCCCAATAACACACAATCGAATGATTTTTATAAACTCGCCAGACATATAATTTCGCACATACAGTTCTAATAGAATTATACAAAGTTACCATGTAAAAAAATTGTAAAAGTTAATAAGATTACCCCAGTTCGCATCTTTGTACCGCTGAATGTAAATGATCTACTAAATCAAATTAAAAATTTCATTCCAGCCATAGGAAACATGAAGTTATCCAAAGCTGAAGACTTGCTTGTTGCTCTTGGCGATGGAAAGATAAGGACACAACACCTTGCTGCAGATTAGCATGCAAGCTGTCTATACACCTCAATTAACCACACTATTTAAGGAATAGTGTAGCCTGTTTTGACGATGGAAAATACATTCATTGAGTCTTAAATCTACAGTAGGAACTTACACTTTTACTGCACAGAGGAAAAAAATTGGCCTTGTCGAGAAAAACCTCATGTTTGAATCTCTTTCTGTTAGAGGCCATAATCTTAATATCGAACAAAAATTTGGACAGACGATCATAGAAATCAGAGGGACCTACTGTAAACTTTTATTTACCACAAGGTCTAAAATCTGCCATGTTCACTAATCTTGAGCTAAGGTGTTATAATTGGTTCGATACAATTCAATACTTACTGGTTCAGATAAACTAAAGTTTCCCATTCCAAATCAAACTATATTTCTATGAGCCCGGTTGAAATATTCCCATCCACTTAGGAGTCAAATAATAGCATAATTCTTGCACAACTTATGAGCCTGGTCACTTTGGTGTTACCAATCCGCTCTGATATCAGTCCATCCAAAGAAAAAAAAAATCCTTTTGTAAGTTGCAGAGGAAAAATGAATGCAACCAGCAAGACATTTTGTCAAGCACTTGAAGAGCAAAAAAATATGTGAGTTAATTGTTGATTACCAGCAGAGATGATGACGCCCACACGCTATAGAGCAGCCATGGAATCCACACGGCCTGAGTCCTGTCAACCTTGACGCCCCTCCTGCCGCGGACCCTCTGTCTTGCTTTGCAGACGCTAACTCGGCCGAGGCCAGCATCGCTGGATATACCCCGAGGAACAAGGCTGGTTAATGGAGGTACTGCCATAAGAGTGGTAAGGATTTTGGAACGGAGTTGCCGTGCCTGCATATACTTCGGCGGCGAGCAGAGGTACATGTGTTATATTCTAGCATCATCGGCCGGATAAGTGGGACTGTGGCAATTGGTGACGCGTCGATGGTGCTCCCAGGGAAGAACGACTAATCTTTGCCGTGGCTCTTTATGCTGACTGTGGTTGACTGCGCCTCAGTATTACCCGGTGGGAGTTTGTACAGTAGGTGGCGGCGCTAGGTTAGGACGGCGGTGGACGGTGAGAGGAGGAATAACGTGTGGTGGCAGGGTCTCTCGACTGCGGCGCGGCGCCGGAGACGGCGTGGACAGCGACGAAAGCGTCTAGAGACGGCTGTGTGTTGCGTGAGATGCCCGACGCCGTGGTGGGACCGGTGGCAGCATGGTGTTGCGTGACAGGCGGGGCGCCATGGTGCGACGGAGGCGGCCGCGAGCGCACGCAAGGCTTGGAGGGCTGCTGATTCTTTCATTGCACTGAGAGAGGACACGGCACATACCGGTTCGTTGGTGCCACTTAGCGGTGGCAAAATTGTAATTTAGACTTATGTTTGTTAACTCAACATTGGAGAAATTTTGTCCATTTGATCTACATGGCTTGACGGCTGAGATTGACTGTATCTACGAAGTTTGCTCTTTTATAAGTAGTTTAGATGAAAGTCAACTATTTTTGAAACGGGGGAGGGAGTATTTAGGTTGACAAATGAAAGTCAACTATTTTTGAAACGGAGGGAGGGAGTACGTCGTATCACATTCTCCAGCTTGTGTTGCCCAACCGGATATCTTTGTAGAAATGGAAATTTCCTATCGTTACTCCGCAGTTGACAGTTCACATTTATCGTATGCAGTACAGCCACAGACACAGCAGATCAGGATTGAGCTCCAATGGATCGATCGGATCCGAGGCCAGACGGTACAACCGTACCTAAAATGCACAACACTGATCTTTCGACGTTGGATTCTATTACTCCTTCATTGTAAGTGGTACACTAGTACTGCTATCCACGACCACGAGAAGTTATTTGACGGTGTTAATGCACTGAGACGGACCTTCCGTGCACTGTACCACGGTGGAACGCAGTATGCGTGCTTCCTCTCTGTGTCCATGATGTTCCACCCTAAATGGTCGCACAATTAACCATTTAACTCATTATTCGGTAAATGACCATTCTCTGTTTCCCCCTCCCCTCCTGGCTCCCAGTACTGATCAAGTGGATATAACTCCGGATGAGCATAAAGTTCCGGGACGAGGGTACGTCGTCCGACAAGTATGTCCTGAATTAATTGTCCTCTCAAAATACGGAGGTATCTGGACGCATTTTAGTATATTGATTTTGACAAATCCACGACGATTAATTCGGAACGAAGAGAGTATTTGGAAAAACCGGCACACGTTATCTTCTTATTGGGAGCGGATGTCCCCACTTGCGTTCTCCAAATTATTTTCTCCAAACAAATTTGAACCACGAATAAAAACGAGCTTTTTTATTGAATTTTAAATAATTTTTTACAAATCTATTTAAAATTTGACAAATTTAAACACAGTTTAAACTAAACCCTAGATCTAGCGGAGACTTGTGCTCCGGCCTTGAGGAACTTTCACACTCCTAGCATGTCTGGTTGATGGTGGCGGCTTCTATGCTCCAGCCTTGAGGAACTTGAATGCTCCTGACCCGTCGGAGTCGATGGTGGCGGCGGCTACGCTCCGACATTGACTAACTTGCATGCCTCAATGGTCTGCCGATGGTGGTGGCCGGTAGAGGGACTCTTCGATCCCCACTAGCAGGCCGCGCCACTCTGTCTCTGGCCAATCGTCGTCGTCGTCATTAATGACATTCTCCTCAGCCGAGGCATCTCTCGCGAGCCACAACGTTTTTGTCCTTAGCCTCCTCGTTGGCTTTGCGGGAGAACTTGTAGAGACGGCCCTCGTACTCGTTCTGCACTTTGGCGTCGCCATTTGTTATACCACCGCCATTCGTTATCCCACCGCCGGTCTCGCCCGTCGAGACCAGTCCAGGAACTCCTTGGTCGTGTAGTGCTCCACGCCCCTGAAGTTGAGGCCATTCTCGCGCAGTAGGCTGGCGTCGATTTGCCCAGCAAGAATGGACACGGCCAAGCAGTGCAACCCGAAGGCCTCGTCGTTGGGCAGCCGAGCCGTCTCCTTATCGGCGAAGGCGTTGATGCGGTCGTGCACGACGAAGCTCCGGCGCGAAGTAGAGAGCTCTTGGGGTACCCGGACAACACACTTGTTGACATGTACCGCAAGTGCAGCAGCGCCGGGCATTTATGGCCGCGCCGGAGAGAAACATGACCATGTGGACCGCCGTCATCTCCGGGCACGGCCAGCGTGGTGATGGCGTGTGAACACACGTGCGTTAGGAGACCCCAAGAGGAAGGCATGGTAAGTACATCAGTAAGTTTTTCCCTCCGTAAGAAACTAAGATTTAATCGGACCAGTAGGAGAAATAAATCACTTCTGAAGATTGTTGACAACTGATGTTGGCAGGGTGCACTACCAGGCTCAGCAGCAACGTGAAATCTGCACACAACATAACCAAGATACTTTGCCCTAACAAAACAGTGAGGTTATCAATCTCACCGGTCTTGTTGAAAACAAAGGATTAGACGTATAGTGTGAAAAATGATGTTTATTTGCAGCGAATGAAATGAGAACAGTGTTTGCAGTGAAAAATAACAGTGTTTGCAGTAGGTTGTATTATCAGTGTAAAACAATGGACCAGGGTTCACAGTTCACTAGTGGTGTCTCTCCATAACAGATAAATAATATGTTGGGTAAATAAATTACAGCTAGACAATTGACAAATAGAGAATGCACCGTAATGCATATACATGACATGATAACTACTATGGTATTTATTTGGGCATTACAACATTATACATACACCGATATCCAACAACATTTATGACTAATAATCTACCCTCAGGACGTCATCCGAGCAAACTTTGGGTATCAAGTTGCAAGCAACGGATTATTGGATTCAGTAAAGTGCGTAATGTAAACAACACAATTATCCTTAGACAAATCATTGCTATTTTACCCCTAGTGGCAACAACACATCCACAATCTTAAAAGTTACTGTCACTCTCCTAGATTACTGGAGGCATGAACCCAATATCTAGCATAAATAATCCCTCTTGGAGTCACGAGAATCTACTTGGCTAGAGCATCTGCTAGCATCGAAGAGCATGCAAGATCACAAATAACATATATGATAGATCTATAATCAACTTGACATAGTATTCAATATTCATCGGACTCCAGCAAACACAACATGTAGCATTACAACAAGATGATCTTGATCATGTTAGTCAGCTCACAAGATCTAAACATGATGGCACAAAATTGGAGAACACGATCATCTAGCTACTGCTATGGACCCATAGTCTAAGGATGAACTACTCACGCATCACTCCGGAGGCAGGCATGGTGATGAAGAGCCCTCCGGTGATGATTTCCCTCTCCGGCAGTGTGTCGGAAGAGCTTCAGAACCCTCCCGAACTAGGGTTGACGACGGCGATGGCTGCGGAACTTTTCGTGGATGGAGGCTCGGGTCCTTAGGGTTTTCCCGAGGAATATAATATATAGGCGGAAGGGCGATGTGAGTGGGCGACCAGGGGGCCCACACCACGTGGTCGCGCGGCCTAGGGGAGGCCGCACCACCCTATGGTGTGGTTGTCTCCCTGGCCCCCTTCGAGTCTCCTTCGGACTCCGTGTACATGACAGAAAAATAGGGACTTCGGCTTTTGTTTCGTCCAATTCCAAGAATATTTCCATAACAGATTTTATGAAATACAAAACAGCAGAAAACAGGAACTGGCACTGTGGCATCTTGTCAATAGGTTAGTCTCAGAAAATGCATAAAAATGCTATGAAGTGTATAGAAAACATGTAGTAATTGGCATAATATCAACATGAAACATCAGAAATTATGGATACGTTGGAGACGTATCAAACATCCCCAAGCTTAGTTCTACTCGTCCTCGAGTAGGTAAAACAATAACAACAAAATAATTTCTGAGGTGACATGCTACCACACAATCTTGATCAAATAATAACGTAAAGCACAAATCATGAATGAAGTGATCCATGTCAATGGTCTATAGTTTGCTAACAAATAGATAATGAGTAAAAAACTGAATCATAAGGGGAAAAACTTTTCATGAATAGTACTTTCAAGACAAGCATCAAAAAGTTTTGCATAAGAGTTAAGTCATAAAGCAATAGATTCTAAATAAAAGGCATCGATCAACATGTAGAAAGATTTAAGTTTCAGCACTGTCTTTGAACTTTCAACATATATATCTTATGGATATTATCAACACAAAGAAATATAATAAGTGCAATAAACTAGCATTAAAAATTGTTGCACACAAAGTTGACAGAAGTGTTTGCTTCTGAGACAGAAACAAGTAGGAAAACTGACTCAACATAAAAGTAAAAGAAAGGCTCTTGGCAGAGGAAAGTAGGAATAAATCATGTGCTACAACTTTTTAAGGTTTTACAAACATATAGAGAGTATAAAAATAAATTTTGAGAGAGGTGTTTGTCTATGTCAACGAATGATATCGAATTATTTATCATCCTTTCATGTTTAAAGGCTTCAAGAGCGGCTCCCATAGAGAGAACAAAAAAGTTCCTCTTCTCCTTTGTTTGAACAAGCTAAGTTCATGATTTCTCAAACCCATAGTGTTAGGAGATTTAATTTGTTATAAGTTGTAATTTATCTTTTAGGGGCTGGGCAACCGCTTGCCTGCTATTTTTCCAATATTAGGGACTAGCACATTATTCATGCTAGTCAAGTTGTGAAGCCAAATAAACATGAAACATACAATAAAGCAGCCAATACTTCCTCATAACCTAAAACAGAGCACAAAACATGTTTAATAATTTTGAAGGTTTAAAGGTAGCACACGAAATATTTACTTGGAATGCCAGGAAATACCACATAATAGGTAGGTATGCTGGACACAAATGGCATGGATTTTGGCTCAAGGTTTGGATGCACGAGAGGCATTCCCACTAAGTACAGAGTTTAGGCTAGCAAGGTTGTTTGAAGCAAACACAAGATATCAACTAGTGCAACAAGACTTACATGAAAACAAATTGCAAGCATGATAAGACTCTATACTGTCCTCCTTGTTACTCAAACACCTTTTACCAATCATGCAAACCAAATTTTAACAAGCTCCATGGTAGTTCTCCACTAATAGGTTTTAACCACATGATACAAGAGCTTAAACATGAACTACTTGAAAGCTCAAAACAATTGCCAAGTATCAAATTATCCAAGACAATGATCTACAAGAATATGAATGTATTTTCCAATATACCATCTACCACATGTAGCATTTTCTGTTTCCAACCAAACATCATTTAATTTATTTCAACACAAACTCTCCAAAAAATTTATCAATGAAACAAGAGAGTGCTACTCTACAAGAACTAACAGCTCTGAATAAGAGATGCATGAAAAACATGAGCTAAAAGAATTGCAGCAGCTAGACAATAAATGAAGAATACGAGTATTCTTATGAAAAAGCGGAGCGTGTCTCTCTCACACACAATAATGCTAGGATTCAAGCAAGTTTATTACAGAAAATAAAATAAAATAAAAACAAATAGACGCTCCAAGTAAAGTACATAAGATGTGAACGGATAAAAAAATAGTTTCACTAGAAATGACCTGATAACTTGTTGATGAAGAAGAGGATGCCTTAGGCATCCCCAAGGTTAGACGCTTGAGTCTTCTTGAAATTTGCTGGGGTGATCCACGACGGCATCCCCAAGGTTAGGCTTTTCACTCTTCTTGATCACATTATATTATCCTGTTCTCTTGACCCTTGAAAACTTCCTTCAGATCATATTATATCATCCTCTTCTCTTGAGCCCTCCGGTGATAATTCCCCTCTTCGGCAGGGTACCGGGAAGAGTTTCAGAACCCTCACGTGATAAGGGGTTGCCCGATCTTCTCGATGAACTCACACGATAACAAGGATCAGATAAATTGTGTCTCTCCACGAACTCTCCGGCTAATTCCTGATGCCAATTGCAGCAGCAACCAATCCCTTGGATATTCGTAAATCCACACACTTGCACGAGCAGCCACTGACTACTAGTGGTCCTGTATCAACTAATTCCCAGTGGAATAGCAGATAACACGCAAAACTTGCAATATCAATTCCTGATGAATGCTTCAAGCAATCAACAATGGAGTTCTAGGGTTTATGAATAAAGGTAGTCTAACCTTTTCACACGCAGGTGAAGAGGTATATAAGAGGGCTAAGGGGTGCGGCCACACCATGGATGCGCAAGCACCAAACCTAACCCAACTAGGACTCGAACCAATAATGTTTGGACTCAAACTAGGGATACAAACCGACCCACAAGAGGGGGGGGTGCGGCCAACCAGCCAACATGGCTTTATTAGACTCGGGTGGGACTCTCTCCCAACCTAAGACAGCCTCTTATGTTTGGAGGGAGCCATCCTAGGCGCAGGGCTTCTCTCCTAACCATAGACAGTCTCTTATGTTTGGAGAGAACCCAAAACAATTATTCTGCCTCCTCCTTCTCCCTTGGACTTGCATGATCATCTCCTTCCATGAGCTCTCCAATGCTTTGCTCCATGATTCCATGCTCCTTGCCTCCCATGATGTTTGTGTTATCAATAACCTGAATCATACATAAGTGTAGGGATTTAGGTAGTATAAAATTCTCATAAGAACAAACATCATAATTTAAAAGGAGTGAGTTCACCTGCTGTTCTAATAGTTTGGTTCTTGATCTTGTCATTGGACCAATTCTAACTTCATCATGCTTCTCTTGAACAGCAACATCATCATCAATAGGAGGGATAACAAATGTATTAGGGATGTCCTCATCATCCTCCCCCCCTTGAAAAGGCGTCGACCTCGACGCATCAAGGTCATCTCCATGGTATGGTGAAAGATCAGCAACATTGAACGAATGACTCACACCAAACTCATCACCAGGAAGATCAATTGTGTATGCATTATCATTAATCTTGTGAAGCACTTTATAAGGACCAGCACCACGGGGCATCAACTTGGACTTGCGCAATTGGGGAAACCTATCCTTGCGAAAATGAACCCACACCAAATCCCCGGGCTGAAAAAGTACCTCCTTCCTCTTCTTGTTTCTCTTCTCAGCTACATGTCTTCCTGTCTTCTCAATTGCTTCTTTAGTCTTCTCATGGATCTTCTTAACATAATCAGCTCGTTTGGAAGCCTCCATATTAACTCTCTCATGCACGGGAAGTGGCAATAAATCAAGCGGTGTTATGGGTTTGAAACCATACACCACCTCAAACGGGCATAGCTGAGTGGTAGAATGCACAGCCCTGTTGTATGCAAACTCAACATGAGGCAAACACTCCTCCCACTCCCTCAGGTTCTTTTTAATCATGGCTCGCAACAATGTGGATAATGTGCGATTCACCACCTCCGTTTGTCCATCAGTTTGGGGGTGACAAGTAGTGGAAAACAGCAGCTTTGTTCCCAGCTTCCCCCAAAGTGTCTTCCAGAAATAGCTCATGAACTTGACATCACGATCAGAAACAATAGTCTTGGGTACTCCATGTAATCTCACTATGTCCCTGAAAAACAGATTAGCAACATGCGACGCATCGTCGCTCTTGTGGCATGCAATAAAGTGTGACATTTTAGAGAATCTATCAACTACCACAAATATTGAATCATGTCCTCTTTTAGTCCTAGGCAATCCTAACACAAAATCCATACTAATGTCTTGCCAAGGTGTAGTGGGTGCAGGAAGAGGAGTATATAAACCATGAGGTTTCAGTTTTGACTTAGCCTTGTTGCATGTGATGCAACGTCTCACAAACCTCTCAACATCTCTTCTCATACGTGGCCAATAGAAGTGATCAGCCAACATCATCAGTGTTTTCTCCCTCCCAAAGTGTCCCATTAAACCACCACTGTGTGATTCCTGCAACAATAACAAACGCAAGGACGACTCGGGCACACATAATTTGTTAGCTCTAAACAAATATCCATCATGCAAATGAAATTTATCCCATGCTTTCACATTAGTACAATTTGCATATGCATGTTTAAAATCATTATCTTGAGCATACAAATCTTTAACACTCTCCAAACCAGGAACTTTCACATCCAATTGAGTTAAGAGCATACTTTTCCTAGAGAGAGCATCAGCAACAACATTATCTTTGCCTTTCTTATATTTAATTATATATGGGAATGACTCAATGAATTCAACCCACTTAGCATGTCTTTTATTAAGGCTAGATTGGCTCTTTAAAAATCTCAAAGCTTCATGATCAGAATGTATGATAAATTCTTTTGGCCACAAATAATGTTTCCAAACCTCAAGAACTCTAACAAGTGCATACAATTCTTTATCATAAACAGAATAGTTCAATTGGGCACCATGCAATTTCTCAGAAAAATAAGCAACAGGTTTATTTTCTTGCATAAGCACACCACCAATACCAATACCACTTGCATCACACTCAATTTCGAATTGTTTGTTGAAATTAGGCAATATTAACAATGGGGCCGAAATCAATTTGTTCTTAATCTCATCAAAAGCAATATCTTGTTCAACCCCCCATGTAAAATCAACACCCTTCTTAGTTAAATCATTCAAAGGTGCAGCAAGAGTACTAAAATCCTTGACAAATCTTCTATAGAAACCAGCCAATCCATTAAAACTTCTCACTTGACTAACATTAGTTGGAATAGGCCAATTCTTAATAGCTTCAATTTTAGATTCATCAACTTCAATACCATGTTTAGATACAACATATCCCAGAAAAATGACCTTGTCTTTGCAAAAAGAACATTTAGCAAGATTACCATATAATTGATTTGCTCTTAAAACATGCAAGACTTGTCTAATGTGATCAACATGCTCAGTTTCATTGTGGCTATATATGAGAATATCATCAAAATAAACTACCACAAATTTTCCAATGAACTCTCTCAAAACATGGTTCATAAGTCTCATGAAAGTACTAGGTGCATTAGTTAAACCAAAAGGCATCACTAACCATTCATATAAACCAAATTTTGTTTTGAAAGCAGTTTTCCATTCATCCCCTTCTTTCATTCTAATTTGATGGTAACCACTACGCAAATCAATTTTAGAGAACACAGCAGCACCACTTAATTCATCTAACATGTCCTCCAAACGAGGTATAGGATGACGATAGCGAATAGTGATGTTGTTAATGGCTCTACAATCAACACACATGCGCCAAGTACCATCTTTCTTAGGCACTAAAATAACAGGAACAGCACATGGAGATAAGCTAATACGAATATAACCTTTGTCGAGTAGCTCCTGCACTTGTTTCTGAATTTCCTTGGTTTCTTGGGGATTAGTCCTGTAAGGGGCTCGGTTTGGCAATGTTGCTCCAGGGATTAAATCAATCTGATGCTCAATGCCACGCAATGGTGGCAGCCCTGCTGGTACCTCTTCTGGAAAAACATCATCAAAATCCTGCAACACATGAGAAACACCAAGAGGAATAGGGGTCATGTCAGAAGAAACCAAAATTTCTCCCTTGTGCATGAGCACTATAGGAAGCATAGTAGGGTCCTCTCCAAACTCTCTCAAATCCTCTTTGGTGGCTAGCATACATAATAAGTTCACTCCCTCACTTTTATTTTTACCACTCATCTTATATTTTTCACTCATAGAAGGAGTACTCTCTTGTTTTTCTCTCTCACTCTCAGTTTCTAAATTCACTTCAGTTTTTTGACGAGACTCATTTACAATTTGCTGTGGTGTCATAGGTCTCAAAATAATATCCTTCCCATGCCAATTCAACTGGTAGGTGTTTGCTCTCCCATTATGTGTAACATTCCTGTCAAACTGCCATGGTCTTCCAAGCAACATGTGACAAACAGACATAGGCACAACATCACATTCAATGGTGTCAGTATAGGGCCCAATCTGAAACTCAACTCTCACCATGTAGCTCACCTTCATCTCTCCTTTATCACTCAGCCACTGTATATAATAAGGATGAGGGTGTGGAATATATTTCAATTTCAGCTTTGCACATAGGTCTTTACTAGCAAGATTTCTGCAACTCCCTCCATCAATAATAACTTTGCAAGCCATTTTAGGGCCTACAATTGCCTTGGTTTGGAAAAGGTTGCACCTCTGATTTTCTGGAGAAGGAATAACACTCAAAGCAGCAGCTTTTTGGGAGCAAACAATAGTTGGGTAATGTGTAGCATAAGCATCCAATGGACCTCCTTGCTCATCACAATCATCCTCCTCATCAGGATCAGCATCATCTCCAGTTTCATACTCATTTTCTGCATTAATAACCATGATCTTTTTATTTGGGCATTCCCTCTTAAAGTGGCCTTTTCCACCACAAGTATGACAAGACATATCTCTATTTCTAGCTGTGGAAGAAGTGGATCCACTCGCACTTGCTGCTGGTTGCACTTGCCTCCTAGAGGTGGAGGGTGTGCTCTCGGCCTTGGGTGTAGAAACCCCACGGCTAGGTGCTGGCTGTGATGATGGAGAAGAAAAATTACTATTTCGAGGTGAAAACAGCCTTCTAGCACTCAATTTTGCCTCTTCAGCTAACTGTGATTCTGCCTCCTTAGCATGATCAAGCAATTCATTCATATCATTATATTGGAGGTGCCTCACAATGCTTCTGATTTTAAATTGCAAACCTGAGAGAAAACGTTGCATAGTATGTTCTGGTTCTTCTCTCACTTTAGCCCTTTGAAGAATCAACTCCATTTCTCTATAATAAGCATCAACAGATAATGTACCTTGCTTCAATTGCTGCAATTTATCATACAATGTTCTCACATAATTCTTGGGCACAAATCTGTTCCTCATGAGTTGCTTCATAGTAGTCCAAGTAATCACTTCAGGATCACCATTTTCTTCCCTCAGTTTGGTAATATTATCCCACCACAATAGAGCATAACCATCAAAACTAGAAGAAGCCAATTTAATCTTCCTATCCTCAGTGTACTCATGCAATCTCCATAACTTCTCAATTTTCAGCTCCCACATCAAATATTCCTCAACATCATCATGATCAAAAGAGAAAGGAGGAATAGAAAATTTTGGCTTGCCCAAGCCATCATCTTCTCTAGTATTATTTGGAGCTTGTACTCTTCTAGCATGAAAATCACCACGGCCATGATAAGCTTGCACTCGGCCTGGTTCCCAATCATCATGATCTCTATGCTCTAATTGAGTAGTCAATTGTGTGATTTGCCTAGTCAAATTGGTGAGAGATTCTTGCATAATATCAACAGATTCTTGAGAAGCAGCTTTCTCAATTTTAATATCCATTTGCTGTAAATCCCTCCTCAAATTCTCATCATAGGCATCAAGCTTTTTATCCATTCTGGTGGCTACCACTTCATCATATTCATCAAGTTTTGTATCAATTCTTGAGCTGATCATATCTCTAAATTTGGAGAGATCTCCCCAAGTAAGAGGATCATCCATAGTCTTCTTAGCAGCAGCCTCAGTAGGTTTCCCAGCATTCTTGTCCACCTGCACATTACTAGCCAAAGAGGAATTGTCCATGGATTAATGTGTTAGTGAAAACAAAAATATAGGATGTGGTGTTCTCTCACAACTCACTCAAAACAGCAAAGCAATGAGGTTAACTTACTGTTCCAAAGTGAATAGCAATACTTACCACAAGAAAACAGTAGTACTATGGCTTGGTGTGAATAAAAGAATACCCAGGGATTTTAGCTAACACAAGGCAAAGCAGGATATATAGTGGGGCTTGGTATGGATACCTAACAACACCAATAACAAGTCCTATTTGCTATTTGTGATGACTGAAAAATAGCACCTAGGAAACACACACCAAAGGGGAGACAGTTGTGGCAATGCAATTATATGGATGGAAATATTGCAATGCTCTGGAAAGACAATAGCTATGCTCCAATGTATCACAGGCACAAGATTGCTCAATGGAAAATGTCAATATAGTAGTGTGAAAACAGCTCCAAGACAATATGGCAATAGATCAATAGGCCTTTTTCTCTTTTCACAATTCTGTTTTTCTCTTTTTCTCTTTTCTGTTTTTCTATTTTTTTTGATACTTTTAACTGGCCAAAAATAACTATGAGCAAGATTAAGCACACAAATATCAATGTGACACAATGTAGATGATAATGAGCAGCCTGGACAGAGCAACAAGTAGCTATTCTTTGTGGGAAAGATACCTAACAATTGCTGTAGACAGGCCGTAGCTATGGTTCACAAAGATAGGAAGAAAAACCTAATGAAAATGTAAAGGAAAAACTAAACCGAAAAGAAGCTAGAGGAAGAAATTACCTCACGGCAGCAATTCTGTACCGCGGCAGAGATTTGGGGCAGTTTGGTGCCCACGGCAGCCTGCCGCGGCCGCAAAACGGCGGAAAACTGTGCCGTACGGCAGCAGTCCGCGCGCGCGCGCAAGGGCAGAGCCTGGTTGTGGTTTCGCGCGAGAGCAGCGTGGGCGCGCGGCAGGGTTTTCGCCCGCGGCAGAGAAAAACGCGGATCGCGTGCCGCGGCAGCGCGCGGCTGCTCGATTGGTAAGCGCGACGCGGGGCTCGGTGATGGTTTTGTAAGCGCGAGGCAGGGCCGAATCCGAGTGCGGTAGGGAGGGAGCGGCGGCAGGGAAACGATCAATTTTCTGCCGCGGCACAACTACGAATCCAACTCGAATTGGATGAAGACCACCACACGGATTGGGGAAAGAGGGAAATTTCGGTGGACTCACAAGGAAGAACACGAAGAACACAAACCCTAAACCTAGAACGACTAGAACAAGACACAAAAAGGGAAAAGAAACGCAAGGATCAAACACAAAACAGCAACTAGAAGATGGAATTGGTGATGATCTACGGCTAGGCAACAACTACTCCTGTTTTTTGTGGCTGTTTTTCGGTGGATAGGTAATGAAAACAAACTAATCTACAAGAACACGATAGCTCACCGAGTTAACCTGTAAATCTGATACCAAGATGATGAGGGGTTGCCCGATCTTCTCGATGAACTCACACGATAACAAGGATCAGATAAATTGTGTCTCTCCACGAACTCTCCGGCTAATTCCTGATGCCAATTGCAGCAGCAACCAATCCCTTGGATATTCGTAAATCCACACACTTGCACGAGCAGCCACTGACTACTAGTGGTCCTGTATCAACTAATTCCCAGTGGAATAGCAGATAACACGCAAAACTTGCAATATCAATTCCTGATGAATGCTTCAAGCAATCAACAATGGAGTTCTAGGGTTTATGAATAAAGGTAGTCTAACCTTTTCACACGCAGGTGAAGAGGTATATAAGAGGGCTAAGGGGTGCGGCCACACCTTGGATGCGCAAGCACCAAACCTAACCCAACTAGGACTCGAACCAATAATGTTTGGACTCAAACTAGGGATACAAACCGACCCACAAGAGGGGGGGGTGCGGCCAACCAGCCAACATGGCTTTATTAGACTCGGGTGGGACTCTCTCCCAACCTAAGACAGCCTCTTATGTTTGGAGGGAGCCATCCTAGGCGCAGGGCTTCTCTCCTAACCATAGACAGTCTCTTATGTTTGGAGAGAACCCAAAACAATTATTCTGCCTCCTCCTTCTCCCTTGGACTTGCATGATCATCTCCTTCCATGAGCTCTCCAATGCTTTGCTCCATGATTCCATGCTCCTTGCCTCCCATGATGTTTGTGTTATCAATAACCTGAATCATACATAAGTGTAGGGATTTAGGTAGTATAAAATTCTCATAAGAACAAACATCATAATTTAAAAGGAGTGAGTTCACCTGCTGTTCTAATAGTTTGGTTCTTGATCTTGTCATTGGACCAATTCTAACTTCATCATGCTTCTCTTGAACAGCAACATCATCATCAATAGGAGGGATAACAAATGTATTAGGGATGTCCTCATCATCACGAGTTAGGGTTGACGATGACGGCGGCTGTGGAACTTTTCGTGGATGGAGGCTCAGATCCTTAGGGTTTTCCCGAGAAAAGCAATATATAGGCGGAAGGGCGATGTCGGTGGGCGACCAGTGGGCCCACACCACGTGGTCGCACGACCAATCGGCGCCTCGCCGCTCTATGATGTGGCTGCCTCCCTGGCCCCATTTGAGTCTACTTTGGACTCCGTGTACGTCACAGAAAAATAGGGACTTCGGCTTTTGTTTCGTCCAATTCCGAAAATATTTCTAGAACAATTTTTCTGAAATGCAAAAACAGCAGAAAACAAGAACTGGCACCGTGGCATCGTGTCAATAGGTTAGTCTAAAAAAATATATAAAAATGCTATGAAGTGTATAGAAATTTTAGACACGTTGGAGACGTATCACATGGGCATGCGCGCAAAGTGTTTGGGCTCTTTGGCCAGATGACGCGGGACGGGTTCCGGCCGAACCACGTAACGTTCCTCGTTGTGCTGCAGCCTGCACGCACAATGGGCCATCGACAGGATCTCAGTACTAGAGGGGTGGCCGCTGGGACTCCTGAGCCATATGGGGCGTGGGCGATGTGGTCCTTGCGCGTGCAATAGTGGGCGTGTTGGAGGTTAGGGACAGTGGTGCCGACTCTTGGGCTAAAAGGGAGGGGTCGGCTGGTTCGGTGTTGTGTGCGAGAGCAAGCGGGTCGCGCGAGCAGTGTCGGCGACGTTGACACTCTTTGGATCTGCTCGACCTTGGTGCGGCCCTGGAGCATGGGGAGTCGCGCGTGGAGCTCCACGAAGACGCAACCAACGCTCTAGAGCTCCTCTTGCCAAGCGTTGTTGCGTACGCGTCGAGGAAGGTGGACAAGAGGTATGCCGCCGCGCTGCTCATCGTGCTCGACGACGGGCACCGATTCTAGTTTCGGCGGGGATGGATGACGGGCATCTTCGGCGTCGTGCCCAAGAGTTATACCGATCCATGGTGGATGGCGATGTGAAGTTCTTTGGCTGACGCGTGGGACCAGACAAAAAATTGTGACCGGACATTGTCCAGCATCCCTAGAAGGCCCCTCTAATTTGGCGAGTGGCCTAGGGGTGCCAGACATATTTTTTTGTTTGGAGGGTCACTTGAAGAGTGCCGCTGTCGGAATTTTCGGACTTTTTCTGTCCGGCGCCCATTGGGGGTTCTTTTGTGGGGTGCCGGTGGAGATGCTCTTAGTCACTCTAACATGAAAGAATGTGACCATGATAACTCACAAGTGTAGCAGATCGCAACAGTCTTCGACGGTAAGTGTAGCCCAATTTACTGATTCGACACAAGGTGAGCCAAAGAATACATATAAGGCTTAGGAGCCGAGTTGTCAATTCAGCCACACATGAGAAGCACTTAACATAATATATTAGTAATAAACAGTGTCAAAAAATAAGATGTTGACGAGATGATTCTCTTGCATCCCCAACACCTAACACAATGTGATTATATAGATGCACTGGTTCGGCGAAAAGACAATGATAATGATGTAATATGGACTGAAAGAGGTAATTTATATAATATGAAATAATAATGGCAGCAAAGTAACATGTGACAAAACTGAGAGCAAACAATCTAGCAATGGTTAGAAACAAGCCCTAAGGATCATACTTTCACTACTAGTAACTCTCAGCAATATTAACATAATTAAGCACATGATATTTCCTCTAACATTATGCATGATGGATGTTAGTCAGAATTCGTTCCTAATAGATCAGATAGGATGAGAATCGCGTAGGGATACACAAACACGCCTTAAAGTTCACATTCCACATCTACAGACACTCCAACCCTGTCACTTTGAGCATCCAAAGATAGTACTAACAAACACCACAAGATATATCTTGAATAGTATTTTTCTAATACATCCAAACCACCCACACTATAATCTTGACACTATAGAGATTATACTAAACACGAGCATAAACAATTTCATGATTCTATAATTCAATTCAACAAAATAAGAACAAGTTCATGATAAGTATCCCTCTAATCCATGGTCCATAGAGTCACACACGGCACCCGCACTTTCACCGTGGCACCGTGGGACAAAGATGATTCCGGAAGATTATACTAGATAAAATCATTTTAGCACATTATATCCATTACATAACAAAGGGAAAACATCATAAAATTCAGCTATAATAATATAGCTCACGATCACACGAAGATCACACCATGAGAGAGAGATAACCTCATAGCTACTAGCACGAGCCCTCAACCCCGCGGAGGGACTACTCCAACATCATCGCAGGAGCCATCAACGTCGATGAAGATGGCTCCGGGGGAAATTCCCCGTCCCGGCAGAGTGGCGAAACCGAGACTATTGTCCACCGAATTAGGATTTTGGGTGGAGGCGGAGCTCGAACACGTTTCTGGAAAAAATCTCCGGTATTCTTCCGTTTTAGGGTAAACATGATTTTATACGCGAAGAGGCGACGAGAGTCGGTGCCCCAGGCAACGAGGTGACCTCCAGACTCGGGTGGGGGCTAGGCCGCGCCTGGCACCCATCTGGTCTCCCTGGGTCCCATCTCCAGGTGTCCTTCTGGCTCCCGGAGTCTTTGGTGAATAAAAAATCCTTAAAAAAATTCAGCTCATTCTGAGCACTTTTAGTTTTGGCTATTTTCCGCAATACACAGACAAAATAAACATAAACTGGCACCGGACACTGGATTAATAGGCTAGTCCAATAAATGATAGAAAACATAGGAAAAACATGTAGAAAACAAAGCATGGAGTATCAAAAATTATAGATACGTTTGGAACCTATCAGACCACACTAGACACCACCCATCACCGTAAGAGCATCTCGAGCTATTTGGACCCCCAACGCACCCGCGAAGGCATTTCGACACTTGTGCTGGCCTTTTTTTTTTTGGCTTGGGGGCACACGTTTCCAGCCGCACCTCCAAGTTTCGCCTCCAAAACGCAAAAAAATTGGTATAAATTTAAAGTTGTATTTCCTGTTATAAAAAGGCAAAGATTCAGCGATCATCAAGCCTTAGTTCGGCGACAAGCATGCCAGAGGTCGGCGAAATTTTTTGGCGATCTGAATGACATTAATGGCGATAAAATGGCAGGCTCCTCAGCTGTGCCTTCGTGCGAAGGGTTTGATTCGGCGGTCGGAGTAGAGCCCGACGAAGGTGAGGTCGGTGTAGCCTCGGGTGCGGTAGTGCTCGGGTCGGGGTAGCTTTTCTCTCGTTGGCTGATGGTTTTGTAGTCGTGGCCCGTGTTGACATTTGGTGGACGATGATGTCGTTCTCCGCCAAGTACTACGCCTTCACCTGTGGGTCCATCGTCGCTGTGTTGGCACCCATCACAAACGTCGGGTTTGTGTTCCTGTTCTTTGCTGCGATGTTGGTCTTGAGAAGCTCGAGTTTGACGTCCTGCCCATTCATCAGCACTTACCATCTCGCCTTCGACTTCTCCTCCCTCATGGCAACATGGCTCTTGGCGTCGATGATGCACATCTCGATCGTTGACTGCAGACGGTCGGCCCGCTGTAGGCACTGAGTCCCTCTCCACCTTGGCTTTCTTGTTGCCAACTAGACATCCTTTGGTTGTCGCTGGGGTTGGCGCGTCTAGGTTGTAGCCGCCGTCCTTGTTCTAGACGAGAGCGAGTCGGACCTCTATCCATTTTTCACAACTCGATCCTGGTGAAGACATGGAGGAACTTGAACTCGAGATTGTTGTTATCCTGGCGAACATGTCGAACATCCAGACCATTTGCACAAACAACGGAGATGCGTTGGAGAATTAACAAGGCGAGCTGGCTCGGCGAGGCTTGAACGTACCTCATGCTCGATGTTGGTGCCGCTTTATGGGGGAGGGATGACCTCCTCCTGTATCCCATGCCATTTGTTGTAGGCCTGTTGGATGATTCCGAATGGTTGGACATGAGCTTCTCGCCGCGGTGCATGGCCTTCTCGCTTGTGAAATCGGGGTTGACCAACTTCCGTTCGTTGAACGTCGTCTTTTCCCTCCTCTAGTAGTTTTTGGTGTTCTGGTTCGTGTCGGTGATCGGGTCGATGCTGACTATCTTTCATACTTTGGCGAGGCACTCGTCTTCCTTGGGCGACCATTTAAATCGGGGCTTGGTCTTCGTGGAGCTGGACTCACGCCGCTTCCTTTTTCAATTTAGTCGCTACATGTGATGTCTCCGTCGGTTTGTCCTCTTCCACCTCCAACACGACATCGTTGTGCTTGATGTCTTCCCTTTCGATGCTGGTTTCCTGCGAGCGGGGGCGGAGCTAGGTGTAGTACTGTAGTGAATGGGTTCAATTGACCCTAATGGACATTGTAAATACTTTGGTAATTTAGTGATTAACTTAGTAATTTAATAGAATATGAAAACGATGACATGAAGATGACCCCAATGCTCTTATAAGCTGGCTTCGCCCCTGCCTACGAGTCGGCATGCGTGTAGAACCCGGGGCACAAAGCGGCGGCGTCTGAGCCGTGAGCAATGATGTCACTCATCTCGGCGTCGGTGTTGTTGTACTGCAGCGCCGAGCTTGTGCTTAGGGCGAAGGGGAGATGTCCATGGCGCAACGTCGGCACCGGCAAGCTTGCGCACGTCGGAGAGTAGCCGTACAAGGCGTTGATGTCGTCTTTGAAGGCGAGAGGGGCGCGCGACGCAAGGCAATGCGGGAAGGTGATGTTGGGGTTGAATCCGCCGAGCGGTTTCCTATCGATGTAGTACAGCGACCGCGAGTACCTCCACACCTGTGGCGGTAAGTTGGTCGACGAGACGACGCTCAGCTAGCTTCCCTACACACCTTGTAGGTACTGGCTCACGGTCGGCGGAATGGGTTGCTGCTCATTCGCGCTCTTCTCCATAACAGCGCGAGACTAATCCTCCTCTCGCTGCCGCGTCCTTGGCCTTTGTCAAGACATCGTAGTTGAGTTCATAGACTGGGGTACCATGAACCTACGGATAGAAACGTGGGATACGTGGTAGCACAACAACGAGGAACACCAAATTTACCCAGGTTCGGTACGTGGCAACTAGGCGGCGTTCCTACTCCTGCAATATCACTAAATCAGGGCTGAAGCCTAAAGTATACAAGGTACAATGTGAGTAGGTTTCGCTAACTCGGCGAGGATCAACTTCTCGGCGAGTTGGCTTCTAGCTAAATTTTCTCCCTGTTCTTCTCTCCCGTCCGGGTTTATATAATAGCCGGGTTAATGCTTTACAGAAAGGAAACCTAGAAGACTACGGAAAGTATCCTAACTTGGAAAGCAGGAATCCGTCTTCTACTCCAAACCGCTGGGCCGTGGTCCGGGTTCTTCTAGAATCCGGCTTCTGTGTGTCAGCTTACTGGGCCGCCTAATGGACTGTGATCCATTACCAATCAGGCCACCCTGGTAATCCGGCTCTTTTAGGACCATGCCAGATATACCCCTACTCAGTATGTATCTGACAGCCTTCTTAGTCTGCTCCCTCCTTCGCTAGTCGGTGTTTACTGTCGCCCTACGCTCAACGTCGACCTTCCACCCGGCGTTTGTCTTGCCCGGAGATCTAGCCATCGACTTCCTTGTCTTCGGCTGGTCTGGATCGACGGTGAGCCGAGGTTGCTTCTACTTTTTCGGTGGCATGGCGGGCGGGCGGATCTGTGGAGGCTAAGGGAATGGCGGGAGCTACAACGAGGTAGTGGTTTTGTGGTGGTGGTGGGGGTGCTGGAGGGAAAACAGGGGAAAAGATGACAAAATCGTCTAGTCATGCCGACAGTTTGTACACGCGCATTTTTTGCTGCCTCCGGTGCCCGCGAGGAGCCCTCGGTGCGTTAGGTTCGGCTTTGATTCACAAACTGGCGACAAATCGATGTCCTAGGGACGGGGGCGAGTTGGGGAAAACAGGAGCGCCAAAAAAAGAAAAACCTATGCCGAAGGGGCTCTTGGAGGGCGGATGGAAATGTCTAACATACAAAAATGTGACCACTCTTGCCATGCAAGCGCGTGAAGGCACTTATACTATTATTGGAGGTTATTTTTCTATGACATGAAATTGTTTCAGACTTTTCTATGCCCGATTACCTTCTTATTTCCTTTCAATTTTGTTACTTTAGTTTTTATATATATTAAGATTCTCAAATTGTTAATTCCATAATTTATGTACTTTTCTGCTCGTAAATTAGTTGTCTCTTTTGGAGGTCGATAATTTTGTGTGCATATTATCGACCCGATAGACAATACCATCCGACCCATCGGAGCTACTCCCTCCGTCCCGATTTATAAGTCATAATTTCAGAAACATGCAGTCCTAAAACCCTTTCCCCTTCTAAACGCATTAGCATTTAATTCCCTCTCAATTAGTGGCTAGTTGTCTCTTCCACCAATGCATGCAAGATTTTAGCTACAACCAGCTAACACTCTAGTCAAAGAGATTTGCTAATTGAGCTCTATAAATTAAGCCATAGTGAGTACCATTAAAACCATTAAGGGTAGAATATGAATTGATTTAACTCATGCCTCATGCATTTTGGGTCTTGATAAGTACAAAATGTATATATAATTTTTTACTCTTCCATGCTTGTTATGTGTCATTGCTATATGTTTTTACTATGCTTTTTTATCATTTATTCGAATAAGATATTAATATTTGCAAAAGTTTACAAGTTCTTGTTTCACACTTTGATATGTAGAAATTATTTGAACATTGTCAAAAACGCAAAATGTGACTTATTGGAGGAGGACTCTCATTTTCCTGAAATATGTCTACTCAACAGTTTTTAGAGATCGTCGGTTTTACCTCCAAACACGACATCAACTGAAGATCTCGTTGCCTACAATGTTGTTCGAATTTTTTATAGTTTTCATTTAAGGCCAAGAACAACCCGAGCGGAGTACGTACACGGCATGTGGACAAAGTTATACTGGAGAAAAAAATATTTGATTACGGGAATTCAAAAGTTTGTGACGTGATTGACTCCAACTCTTACCAAACTTGATGAATTTGGCCAAGCAACGACTTTGGAGCATCATGGGTATGGAGAGAGGTAAATAGGAAGGTTCCAGAGGTTCCCAAGAGCCATTTAAACAAAGTGACATCCATCGGAGGGTCATAGATCATCACGGAGGCACATATAAGGAGGAGAAAACCCTAATTTCTGGACAACCACCCATTATCACGAATTTGCCTCTCCTTTGGCAGCCCCCAAGAAGAGGAGAGGTTCCTCCATTGATGCACCAAGATCAAATAAGAATAGGGTCAAGGGGATGCCGCCGCCCTAGAGCTGCCTCCCACCATGGCGCCGTGGCCGCCGCCTCCTCCGTCTCCTCGGGACAGTACCTTTGCATCAACAACTCTCTCTTTCTCACCATGGTAATGTGTGAGTAGTCCTCATCGGGGTTGAGCGCTTGTACTAGGAACTATGTGATTATCTATCTCTCCCATGGTGTGGTCTTCATTGTGATCATGAGCTATGCTAATGTAGCTAAATCATATGATATTTCCCCCTCTATTCCTTTTATGTATTGAATATGATGTTTCCCAAGTGGTTGATGTATAGTATAATTTCTGGAGTCTCGTGGTGACATTGGGGTCTCCATGGATAATATTAGAGGGATATTGATAATGAGTTTGTTCTTCTTATTGGATTGAATAATGGAATTATGAGTTTTCTTGATGCTTCTGTTTAGTATGATTCTCATGGTATCACAGTGACACTGTGGATACTTTGTTATATTAGAAATACACTATTCAAAAGATGTTTTGTGGTGTTTGTTAGTACTATTTTTGGATGCTCAAAATGATAGCGTGGAATGTCCATTGATGTGCAATACGAACTTTAAGGTGTGCTTTTGTAGCCCTACGTGTTTCTCATCCTGCTTTGACCCATAGAAAAGTGATCTCCGAGTAACGTCTATTGATGTCTACGCACGCTTCTATTCTTGTAGACAGTGTTGGGCCTCCAAGTGCAGAGGTTTGTAGAACAACAACAAGTTTTTCTTAAGTGGATCACCCAAGGTTTATCGAACTCAGGGAGGAACATATCAAAGATATCCCTCTCAAGCAACCCTGCAATTACGATACAAGAAGTCTCTTGTGTCCCCAACACACCTAATACAATTTTCAGTTTTATAAGTGCACTAGTTCGGCGAAACTAGAGTGAAATACAAGTAATACGGATGATTGTAAGTGACAATAGCAATCTGAAATAAAAATGGCAGCAAACAAACATGTAGCAGAACAGGCTGTAAACAGTGTTTCAATGCTTAGAAACAAGGCCCATGGATCCTATTTTCACTAGTGGACACTCTCAACAATGATAACACAATTGAATGCATAAATATCTCTCTTCACTATGCTACTCCGAACCACTCTCCGGTTGAATAACAAACACCAATTCATTGCATGGGGTTGTAACAACACCCCTCAAAGTCGCATTCTCATGTCTAGTTAACCCCACACTGTCACTATGAGCGCCCTAGAAGGTACTAGACAAACACCACAATTTCATAGGGTCATCCAACACAAGATATAAATATCATGCTAAACCACACGGTGCACACACTGTCACCTTTACACCGTGATCAAAGTATTTACGGGGATCTCATAACAAAACCACTCGAGTAGCATAATAGATGACAAATAACATCTACTAGTTCAACCAGATTACAAAGCTCACGATCACATAAAGATCACACCATGGGAGAGAGAGATGAAACACATAGTTACCGGTAGAGCCCTCAGTCCCGGGGGAGAACTACTCCCTCCTCATCATAGGAGACAACAACGGCGATGAAGATGGCGGTGGAGTCAATGGAGATGGCTCTGGGGGTACTTGCCTGTCCCGACAGGGTGCCTGAACAGAGATTTATGTCCCTCAAAACTTGTCGGCGGCAGCGGCGGAGCTATGGTACTTTTCATGAAAAAGGCTGATCTTTTTAGGGTTTGTGCATTAAGGGGCATATATAGACGAAAGGGCGATGGCGGTGGACGCCCGAGGCGCCCACACCACCTCCCGGCGCGGCCAGGGGCCCACCCACGCGGAGGCATGGTGTGAGGGCTCCAGGGCCCCCCTTCGGGTCTCTTCGGGACTCCGTGGAACCTTCGGGAATTCTAAGACTTCCAGGCTTGAAATTTTCGAACTCCGAGAATATTTCCAGAACAACTTTTCTGAAACTAAAAACAATAGAAAACATGAACTGGCTTTGTGTCATCTTGTCAATAGGTTAGTCCCGGGAAATCGATAAAAATGACATAAAGTGTCAGGAAAACATGTAGCATATGGCATGAAAACAACATGGAACATCAGAAATTAAGGATACGTTTATCATGTATCATCTATCATGCATGCTTTTGGAGGATTTATCATGTGTTTAATTATGTTAATGTTGTGGATATTTACCATTAGTGAAATTACAATCCCGAGATCATATTACCAAACATTTTACACTATTTACTTTCAATTTTACTACCTGTTATCTTGCTGCTATTTTGATCACAGATTTACTAAACCTTGTTTTACCATCCACACTACCTTATTTTGTAATCTCTTCACCGAACTAGTGCACCTACGCAGCTAACAATTGTATTACATGTGTTGGGGGATGCAAGAGACTTCTTATATCTTAGTTGCAGGATTGCTTTAGAGGGATACATTCAGCATACACCTCCATGGGTTCTATAAACCTTTGCTTACCCACTTAAGTGAAATTTGCTACTATCCTACAAACTTCTGCGCTTGGAAGCCCAACATAGTTTAGAAGAATAGAAGCTTGTTGTAGACATCATTTCTACCTCATGATAAACATGGTGTACATTGTTGAAGGAAAGGACCAAGAAGGATAACCGGTTTATTTTCGAAACGAGAAGAAATATATTTAATCATAAAAGGTTGCTCCGTAATCAACAAGGCCCTAAATTGGTAGTATTGCAAATGGTGGAAAATCAACTGGATTAGGGTAAGAAGATACCAAACCTATATAAAGGCCGTGGTACCAAATATCATTGAAGACTTTCTAAGTTGACCTAATTTCTAGGAAATCGTGTCAATATCTACAACGTCAATATTATATAATGCTAAAATATATTGTACAATGGTTCTAATAAACATAAATTAGTGTTATAAACGTTAATATATCTCTGCATAATCTTGGTCAACCCTAAAATTGTTTTATTGAGGACAAACCTATAACTTGGCTTTTGAAACCGGTGAAGTAGACAGACAACACCATCCAATTTTGAACTAGAAAAGCTTGTTTCACTAACAACATGTAGAAAGAGAACACATTCTTGACCTGTCTATTGTCTCTTAAGAGCATCGGTGCATTAAAAAACTTTTTTTTTTGGCATAAGAAGGTAAAAAATCACTCTCCAATAGATGCCCCAAGCGGTGACCTAAAACAGGGCAACCTTAAAATTTGCCCCTCCGTGCCTCATATTTGGGGTAGAGAATACCGTGTGCGGCGATGCCATATCCATTCATTTTTCACGCGCGGGTTAACTGCCATTTCCCTCCCCTCCATTGTCCCACCACCGACCGCCACCGCCGCCGCAATCCAGCATAGCAGCCAGATTCACCCGCCCTCCGCCGCTAAAATCAACCACCACCGCCCGTGCGGCCCCTGCTTCGCCCCCATATCGCCGCTGCCGCTAAAAATCAAAGTCGTCATCGTGCCCCTTCCATAGGCCGCCCTGTTGTGCCGCGCTGCCCTAGATCTTAGTCGCCACTCCTGTCCCCCTCCCCGCCTAGCCGATGCACTGCCACCCTGCCCCCACCGAGCCACTGCACCGTTGTGCCCCTGCCCAACGTGCCATGAGGCGTGCGACTGCGGTAGTCGGGCCTATAAGCCGCCGAGCTACAACGTGATTTCATGTGCTACCGGCTCGACATATTTGACATGCCATATTTGGCGGCTCGAGCGTACAACATCGCCGACTGGAGTCTTGGTGTTCTGTCGATGGAGTTCAACTTCCCGGATATCACCTCTCTGCAGGATGCGATGTTCATCGGTCCTCCGATGAAGAAGAAGATCAAGACCCGCCTAGTGACACGCAAGGAGTAGGTGAACATCGAGGAGAACGACGACAAGGCAATGGCGAGGTTTGCACGATAGAATCCCTAGTACGTGCCTTGTGAGCGGAAGTTCTTCTGGAAGCGCGACATGAAGAGGAAGAAGAAGAGGGATGAGGCGGGACCCTCGACGGTGAGGGTGGAGACGAAGGTCACAGTGATCAACTTGGACTCTGATTCCTTCTCCTTCGAGTTGTCATTGGATGACGGCGATTTCAATGACTCGTATGATTTCGTGTATCCGTAGGATGTACGATGATCAAATAGCATAGGATACTTTTCCCCCTCGTCTCTCCCGTTGAGAGTCGACTCCAGATTCCAGGGGCGCTTCCCGACGCGCTTCTCTTTCCCCTCTGGCGGCTCCGGCGGCTGGCGTGGAGGAGGATGTGATGCTTGGGCTGTAGATATTAGAGGCAGGGTTTCTTTTCCTTGTAGTTTGTCCCATGTGGCGAATCGGAGTGGAGCGCTGGATCCCATCGGCCGGATCTGGGGTGTGCTCGCCTTGGTTTCCATCGCTGCTGAGCTCTGGTGGCAGGAGCTGCGGCTAGGGGTGAAACTGCAGCGAGTGTTCTTCGACAATAAGGCCGTCTTCCCCTCTCCGAGTTCCTCTGCCCTGCTGTGGTGCGGTGCGGTGTGGGGTGATATTGACCATGGAAGCCTGCTGCGGAGGGTTCGGCGCCGACTCGGTTCAATAAGCATCACATATGCTTTCTTCAGTTCGGTGTTGCGGTGACCCGGCTGCTTCCTCCGTTTTGCCGTGGTGGCGAGGAGATGAGGCGGCTGGTTGTTGTGGTTGCCGGCGTTGTGGAAGGTCGGGAAGTGGGCGATTCTGCTCAAGCCCGGAGTAGATTCTCGGTGACCGAGGTGCGGCCACCGACTGTTGAAGCTGGCGGGCAGCTGCTCCGAGACTTGGCGTCGTGGCGCCAGGTTATCTTCAACCTCCATGGGAGGCCCTTCGGTGAAATCGCAGCGGCACGCACTCCCATCCTGTATCAAGTGGTTTTTGTCCCCGATGCTTGTGTGGGGGGTCGTTGCTCGAGGCCACAAGCACAACGGTGACGACGGAGCCGGCGAAGGAGGCGATTGCGTTTTCCTAGCTGTTTTCGAGCTCTTTTTTTTATTTTTCCAGGACCTGGTTGCTCTTCTTATTTTCTGCAGGGTCCTTTGTGTAATGTGTTTCGCCGCTTTGACTCATCGATGCAGTTTCTAGGTCCTTCGGGACCCTTCCCTGTTCAAAAAAAAAAAAAAACACAAGATGTTCCAATTTAGTTTGAACGTTTAGTTTATGAAATGGTTATGATATTGGTGTGGATGTTCGAATCTTTATCAGATTATGCAATGCAACGTTCGAATATTTATTTATGAAATGCAATATCAATGCAAATGTGTATTAAAATAGGACATCCGTTTAGATGCTCTAGTGTATCATGCGAATCGAGTCAGACACCTACTCCAATCCACTCTTTGTGAACAAGTCATCTGGAAACTATGCTTACTAGCACATGAAAATGTGGTATAGTAAGCAAAATCGGATGCAGGGAAATGCAATTGCACAACTTCCATTTACTCGAACAGGAAGGGTCATCTGTTGTGTAGACAAATTCACTTGGAATTCGAATCCCACACTGCACGTTTTGGGCATGAGCCTAGGTGGAGGGCGAAGTGGTAAACGCGCCCAAAAGGCACAAAGAGCCAAGGCACGGCGCAGTTGTCTGCACCGCTGCATGCGCTCGTTTCACTGCCAAAAGCAGCATCCAGCTGGAGCGAGCAGAGCGACGCGGAGGGTAGCAAGGTAAAATCCCAGGGAGCGATAAGATCGAGAGCGGTAGTGGCTTCCACCTGTGGCGTGAATATATACCACCTCTTTCCTCTTCTCCGTTTCTTCGAGCTCTTCCCCTCCTTCTTCCCGCCCTTAACCACCCACTAAAACCCTGTCTTAAACCTCCCAAATCGCATCAGGATTTCTTGCTTCCCCCCTTTGTCCAATCTCAATTCAGAGCTTCGTCTCTGGTTTTGAGGTACTCGGTTGGGGGATCCTCTGGTCTCTGGCTTGTTTGACCCGTTTCTAGGAGTGTGAGCTAGCTCACTCGGAGCGGTAGATCTGTGGCGCTGAACCCCAGCAAAACCCCTCCCCACCCAAATCTTTTCCTGGTTATTCTTTGCTGATTCAGTCAAGGATTTGGTGTTTTACCCCAATTTGAAGTAGTAAATCTGTCTTTGGATGAGATTTCTGCTCAAGTCTCACTAGTACTGGTGGGGATGGCGATGTCTCCTGTGGACTCCATCGCCGCCGGCCGGAGCCGCCGCGCGGGTGCTCCTGCTCTGACCCCCCGTCCCAAGCGCGTCCGTGTCTTCTTCGTGGATGCCGACGCCACCGAGTCCGAGTCCTCGGGTGGCGAGGAGGTTGAGCCGCGCGGCAGGCGGCGCGTACGGGAGTTCATCAGCATCGACGTGAAGGCCGCCTCGCCGCCGTCCCCGTGGACGGGACCGTCGAACCCAAAGCGGCTCGCTCTGGCGCGGCGTCGGGTGGCGAAGGCCAGCGATGCCAGCTTCCGGCGGCGTTTCCGTGGCGTGCGCCGACGTCCGTGGGGCAAGTACGCCGCGGAGATTCGCGACCCGAGCCTGCACAAGCGGCTCTGGCTCGGCACCTTCGACACCGCGGAGGAGGCCGCCGCCGTCTACGACGACGCCGCCGTGCGCCTCAAGGGGTCCCTCGCCGTCACCAACTTCTCGTGCAGTTCTGACTCGGACTCGTCCACCAAGCCCCGTCCCCCGCCGCAGATGAAGCTGCGTCTGCCCGTGGAAAGAGCAGTCGGAGACCCCGCGACTGTTTCTCCCTCTGCGCCGACACCGGAGCCGGTACCACCGCCCCAGCCAGAGGCCGTGGCGGACTCGTTCTACCTATACGCGTCGCCAACGTCCGTCCTCCGGCACGCTGCCGACGAGGTGCTTCCTCCAGCCTTCGACCTCCTATACGGCGGCCTCGGGGAGCTGAGCGAGCTGAGCGTGGCGCCGCCGCCTTTGAAGTCGGCAGAGTTCGACTGGCAGCTGCCATGGTGGGAGAACGAGGACTTCGTGGCGCCGGGCGGACTGACGGCGGCGAACGCCGTGAGCGTGAAATGACGGCCCTGCCCCTACCCCTCGGGGCGCGAAGTGGCGGGAGACGCATGAGCAAGTGGGGGCGGCTGCAGCAGTATTTAATACTGTTGTTATTATTTTATTCTATTAATCAGTTGTAGTAGAGGGTAGTGGAGCAGTGTAGCGATGGAGGTGGTGGTAAATGGTTCGTTGTTCGTGGCCGTTGTGCGTGAGCTGCCTTAACTCGCACGTCTCTCCCGCGTGGAAACGGAGCAGTGTAGTCGCGTCGCACGCAGACAGTGGCTGACGGTGGTTCTGAGGAGCAAATTGTAATTTGTAATTGTAACCGTTTCGGTTGGTGGCGATGTTGTTGTCTTTGTCAGGTGATGCGCTTGCTTTGCTGTTTTATTGCCGAATGTCACTCTGGTCAACCACTTGGGGTTAATTAATCTTTTTTTTTATCGTAGTATATACTAATCCATCTTGCTCGGGACATCAAGTGAGATCACTGCTCGGAAGTGTCGGATCTCGACCAGTTCCAGTGGCAAGTGCCAACCCAAGTAGTAATTCCTGATTCCATTTTTCGAGCTGGTAGGGCCGCGAATCATTCTCTACAAAAGCCGTGTAGTAGATCAAATGAACGTAGCCGCCGTGTCGCCATCACTCGCCAAGAAATAGGGATAATGATACTAGAAAACAGACATAGCCTTGCCATGGCCACGTTTCCATGCCTTCGTCTTTCTTCCGCGACTTTTCAGTCCAGATTTTTTGCTTACCAGTGCTCCGGTGAGCCACGAGGCAGCATCTCTGCGCTGCTTTAGTGCGGCACGGTGAGGCGGTGGGGACCGCGGGCTGGATTTGGCGGGAATTCCCCGCATGGCCTCAGCCGACAGCGACCTCTTTCGCGCCAATTCTTTGCCAGACTCGTCCAAATGACGCTACTGCCCATGTCCAATGGACAATAACAGGCGGTGCTCTGGCCGTCTCCGCTGGATCCCTGTATAGAGGACAAAATCGGCATATTTTTCAAAAGTTAGCACAAAATAAACTGATTCTGAAATCAGTTCATGAAACAAACCTATTCAATTGTCTCCGTCCATGGAGCCAAGCTCTGAACCATGCAGCCTCGAGTAAGCCCATGAATCCATGCACCGCGGGCGCCAACGATCAGAGCATGCCTCCATGGGTGGCCTCCCGTAGGTAGTTTGTGAATCGACTTTTGAAACAGGGTACTTTTGTGCTGACTTTCCTAGGATAGGTCAATTTTATCCATGAACAAGCCAATAAGAGCCACCCATTTAGGGTCCACGCTTACTCCGTTTTCGTCCGCTTTGACCCGGCAAACGGATAGGGAAATCCGTGCGCGGACGCGCACAACGCAAGTCCACCCAACGCGCCCAACCCATTTCACATTTTTTTTTTCAAATTAGTTGTATTTCATATAGGGCCCGAAGGCTAAGACAAGTACATACATATAAAAAAACATAAAATATAAACAAAAAACCCTAGCTAGGTGCTAGGGTTCGTCATGGTGGCCTCCCGCCGGCCAGTGCGACTACTCATAGTCGTCGTCGACGTCGATGTTGGCCGGCGCCCACTCCTCTAGCGCGGGAGGGGTCTGTGGACATGCGACCGGAGGAGCCTCTGTCTGCTTGGTCTCGCGGTCCTGCCACAGGTGACCAAGGTTCCTCGGCCGTCGAGACCTCGAGGGCGGCCGGCAGATCTGGCCACATCTTGGCCTCTGCCGCCTCGGAGGCCTCAATGGCGAGGCGGAGGTCCGCGGCCTCCTCCTCCTGCGGGAGTTTCTCGACGGCCATGTCCGCGGCCTCCTCCTCCTTCTCGTCGGGCGGGAGCTCCTCCTCCGCCTTGGCCTCCTCCTCCGCCTCCATGGCGTCGAGCTCATCGAGGTAGTCGAAGAGGGAGCCGCCGTCGCTGTCGCTGGAGACGTCGTGGACGCCGGGCGGCAGCGGCACGCGGGTGGCGCTGAGGTGCCACCCTGGCGGGAGGTGCACCCGCTCCTAGGGGACTGGCTGCCGGGCGCGGTAGAACGTCATCGCGATGTCAGTGGAGATGCGCATCGCCGGGGGGGGGGCAATTTTCGTCGGAGAGCTTGCTCCGGTGAGGTTTTGTGTTGGGGCTAGGGTTTGAGGGTGGTGGGGATGCAGATGGGGACGCGCCCCGGTCCCATTAAAAAGGACGCGGCGAGTTAGGCGAGAGGGTGGTGTGCCACTGACCGATGGGCCCGGAAGGCGAGAGGGCGTCGTTGACTAGCCCCATGGGGACGCACGCACGCGATCCGCCCGCGTTCGCGCCGCCGCATTTCTATCCCAAATATGAGACGAGAATGGGTCGAGACGGAGCAAAACGGGCCATCCGCTCATCCGTTTACTAAATGGGTCGGCGCACTGGGACATGATTTCGCAGCGCGCGGAGAAAAACGGACGCGCGCGAACCAATTGCGTCGGCGCGTTGGAGTTGCTCTAACTTCTTCCTTTATCTCAGTGAACTAATACTCTCTCTATTTTGTATTACCCTATCTTTTGAGTTTAGTCAAAATATTTATTTTATAAATTTTTATCAAATATATAGAAAACATGTCAAAATTCATGATATGCAATCAATATTGTTAGAATCACCATGAAATATTTGTTTTATACTATGTGCATCTAAAATTAGACATGTTAGTCTAGCACGACAGTGGACACAAGATTTTTTAACGTGGAAAAACCTTCCAATGTCGAAAAGAAAAAAACCACGAGCTCCAGCGAGCAGAACTTCCTATATCGAGTGCGGTTACAGGCGCCGGAAATTTACAACTTGTGACTTATCCCAAACAACGCTTACCTGAGGTATATAAAGGGATACAACCCTAGACAAGGTAGAATTCAAAGCAATTTAACCTTACTTTCCGTTTGTCTTTATATCATAACTTTCCACTATTTAAACGCAACAAATGTTTCATCTTTAGTTTTCAGAAAATAAGGGAACACCGTTCAAGAGTAATCATTAATAATGGTAAGTATGTAACGAGAACCACCATAAGAGGGCTTATTGCGATGGCCCCCATTAATCAGCATGCACATAATCAAGTATACCTTTGGTGGTATGAATGGAAACATTGAACTTTACTCTCTTGTGTGATGGATGGGTTAACCTCTTGGGTGACCCGATCTTCACGAATCGACCAAGAACACGAAGAACGAACGACGAACAAGAGAGGAAAATCGTGGGGAAAACAAAGGGGAGATAACTAGCAAGAACCGAAGAACCCAAATCTCCCGTCAACTAAGCCGCCACGGCCGCCTACAGGACGATCGATCCAACCGAACTCACCTTATCGGAAACCGCTTCAACACCACGTGGCCGGTCAACCACGCCAATAGAACCTCAAGGGTTAGTTGAGATAGATTGGAAAGTACCTAACTGATTCCTAAGGGGAAAGGATAGGTAACCCGGTGTAGCCTTGATACGATCCTAGATACAAATTATAGGAGTAGCCTTTATACGGTCCTAGATACACATCATAGGAGTAGCCTCACAAGAGCGGTACATGGGCAAAGCTCAAATGTCTAAATTCATCTCTAACCCTAGATCTAGCCCGAGGGGGGTCCTTATATAGCCAAGGGGGTAGGTGGAGGAGGAAAAGGGGGTTTCCCCTCTCTTTGTGCAGTAGCAGGGCAGCCGGCCTGGCCGGGTCTTTAGGCCCGGGTGGGAGCAGCAGATTGGGGCCCGACCTGGAGATGCAGCGGAACCGGCCCGAGGCCGGGGTGGGGGTCGGGTCCTTCTGTTGGGCTGTCGGCCTGACACGCATGAGGGCTAGCCCGAGGCCGGGGTGGGGCCCGACTCCTTCTGTTGGGGTCCCGGCCTGGCCGGGCTTTGAGGCTGGCCTCCCAGTTTCCCTCCTCCCTTCTTCCTCTTCTTCTCCCTTCTCGATGCCACCTTCTTGGACTTTCTCCTTAGCTTCTTGGCCACCGTCTTGGGCATGATCTTGAGCACGTTCCTGAGCATCGTCTTGGGCTCCATGGTGGAATCAAACCTAGGCACGTATAGGGGCATTCCATGAGGTAGCACACCATTCACAAAAACACTGAAGGCATATAGAGATAGGGGTGAGTTCACCTTGTCTAGTATTGATGTCGGGCTTGGTGGAATGGGGTGTGTTGCATCATTGTGCTTACCAAAAACGCAGTGCTCAGAGAACGAGGTATCTTACTCATAGTGCATTGATGGTGCTAGAGTGCACTCGTTGGGAGACCCCAAGAGGAAGGTATGAAGAGCACAACAGCAAGTTTTTCCCTCAGAAAGAAACCAAGGTTGAATCGACCAGTTGGAGAAAGAAATCACTTCTGAAGGTTGAAGACACCTGATGTTGGCAGGGCGCACTACCAGGCTCGGACGCAACGTGGAATCTACACAACACAATCAAACTGCTTTGCCCCAACGAAACAATGAGGTTGTCAATCTCACCGGTTTTGCTAACACAAAGGATTAGATGTATAGTGTGGAAAATAGTACTTGTTTGCAGTAAATGAAAACATAATAGTGATGGCAGTGAATGAGAGGAAAATAGTGGTTGCAGCAAAGAAAATAGTGTTTACAGTGGTTGTATTACCAGTTTAAAAGAATGGACCGGGGTCCACAGTTCACTAGTGGTATCTCTCCAAAACAGATAGATAACATGTTGGGTAAACAAATTACAGCTGGGCAATTGACAGATATAAAGGCCGCACCGTAGTGCATATGCATTACATGATGATTAGTGATTCATGTGGGCATTACAACATAATTCATATACCGTTATCCAATTACATCCATGACTAATAATCCATCCTCGGTGCGTCGTCCAATCAAACCTCGGGTATTAAGTTGCAAGCAATAGATTATTGCCTTAAGTAAAGTGTGTAATGTAAACAATGAAACCATTGGTGTTTTCTCCCTAATGGCAACAACGCATCCCCCATCCGTTCCGTTTTTGTCACTCGAGCGTGAATGAAAGGGAGACATGAACCCACTATCGAGCATAAATACTCCCTCTTGGAGTTAAAAATATCAACTTGGCCAAAGCATCTACTAGTAATAGAGAGCATGCAAGATCATAAATATCATAAACATGATAGATTGATAATCACTAGACATAACATTCAATATTCATCGGATCCTAGCAAACACAACATGTAGCATTACAATAAGATGATCTTGATCACGTTAGGCAGCTCACAAGATCTAAACATGAAGCATAAAGAGGAGAAGACAACCATCTAGCTACTGCTATGGACCCGTAGTCCAAGGATGAACTACTCACACATCACTCCGGAGGAAGGCATGGTGATGAAGCGCCCTCCGGTGATGATTCCCCCTCTCGATAGGGTGCCGGGGAGAGCTTCAGAACCCTCCCAAACTAGGGTTGACGATGACGGTGGCTACGGAACATTTCGTGGATGGGGGCTCTGCTAATTAGGGTTAACCCGATGAGGAGCTTAAATAGGCGAAAGGACAACGTCGATGGGCGGCCAGGGGGGCCACACCACCTGGTGGTGCGGCCAAGGGGAGGGCGCCACCCTATGGTGTGGTGGCTCCAAGCCCCCCCTTCCGGGTTCCCTCCGGACTCCCTGTACGTGACAAATTTCTAAGACCGTGTGATTTTGTTTCGTCCAATTTCGAGAATATTTCCAGAACAACTTTTATGAAACCAAAAACAGCAGAATACATGAACTGGCTTTGTGGCATCTTGTCAATAGGTTAGTCCCAGGAAATCCCTAAAAATGACATAAAGTGTATAAAAACATGTAGCATATGGCATGAAAACAACATGGAACATCAGAAATTATAGATACGTTTGAGACGTATCATGCATCCCGTCAGCAGATTTTCTTCATCAATTCTGCCATACCGAGTTCCCTCATATGTACCAGACGCACATGACACAACTTAGTCTTACTTGGTTCATCATTAGAAACATGCCTCATCAGCAACAACACCATAAAAGTACTACCTCTAAGAACATATAACTTGGCAGAACTTAAATCACCAATCATGTGAATAAGAGAACCTTTTGATACCTTCATCACACCACATGAACCGGTGAGCTTATACCCCTCAACATCAAGAGGCTAAGGGAGATCATATTTCTAGTCATGGTCGGTATGTGATACGTCTCCAACGTACCTATAATTTCTGATGTTCCATGATGATATTTTGCCAATTGCTACATGTTTTCTCCCTTCTTTATGCCATTTTTATCGATTTTCTGGACTAACCTATTGACAAGATGCTACAGAGCCAGTTCTCTGTTTTTAGTTTCAGAAAAGTTGTTCTGGAAATATTCTCGGTATTGGAAAATTCGAAGCCCGGAAATCTTAGAATTCCCGAAGGTTCCACGGAGTCCCGAAGAGATCCGGGGGGGGCTCAGGGCCCCCACAACATAGGGTGGCGCGCCCCCTTGGCCGCGTCGGGGGGTGGTGTGGGGCCCCCAGGGCTCCACCTCCTTTGCCCTTTCGCCTATTTATTCCCCTCCGAAGGAAAACCCTAGGAACATGATAAAAAATCCCCGAAAAGTTCCGCAACTGCCGTCGTCGTCAACCCTAGATCAGGGGGTTCTGAAGCTGTCTCTCGGCACCCTGCCGGAGGGGAGATCATCACCGTAGGCCTCTTCATTACCATGCCTGCCTCCGGAGTGATGCGTGAGTAGTTCATCCTTGGACTACGGGTCCATAGCAGTAGCTAGATGGTTGTCTTCTCCTTCTATGCCTCAATGTTTAGATCTCGTGCGCTGCCTAACATGATTGAGATTGTTCTTATGTAATTCTATGTGCTGTGTTTGCTGGGATCCGATGAATATTGAACTTATGCCAAGTTGATTATAGTCTTTATTGCATATGTTATTTGTGATCTTGCATGCTTTCCGTTGCTAGTGGTTGCTCTGGCCAAGTAGTTGCTAGTGACTCCAAGATGGAGTATTTATGCTCGATAGTTGGGTTCATGCCTCCTTTTCGCCTGTGATCGAGTGACAGAAACGTGACGGGGGAGGATGTGTTGTTGCCACTAGGGAGAAAACAACGGTGTGAGTGCCCGCATGCACAATCCTTGGTTACATTACACACATTGCTTAATGCGATTATCTGTTGCTTGCAACTTAATACCTAAGGGGGTTCGGATGATTACCTGAGGGTGGATTATTAGTCATAGATGCAGTTGGATTATAGTCTATGTATATTGTTGTAATGCCCGCACTAAATATCATAGTAGTCATCATGTCATGAATGTGCACTACGGTGCAACCTCTATTTGTCAATTTCCTAGCTATAATTTGTTCACCGAGCATGCTATCTTTTATGGAGAGACACCACTAGTGAACCTATGAACCCCGGTCCATTTTCCTACACTTTTAAACAAACCATTACAATTTCCTGCTTTCTTTATTTACTGCAAGCATACACCATTTTCCACACTATACATCTAATCTTTGTTTTCAGCAAGACCGGTGAGGTTGACAACCTCACTGTACCGTTGGGACAAAGTATTTTGGTTGAGTTGTGTGCATGTTCCGCGTTGTTGCTGACACCGGTGAGGCGCCATCACCACCGTCAGTGGCATCAACCTTCCGAAGATCCTCTTTCTCCTACTGGATTGATAACCTTGGTTCTTAACTGAGGGAAATTCTTACCGCTGCACTCATCACACCCTCCTCTTGGGGTTCCCAACACACCATCCATAGCAAAGGATTTCTGGCGCCGTGACCCGGGGACTTAAAATTCATCATCATCAAGAAGTCTCCCCGTCAAGACGCCATCACAAGCAGCAAGAAATTTCTGGCGCCGTTGCCGGGGAGAAAGAAGTCTTCTGGCAAGGGGAGTCTCTCACTCTCAACCTCTTTATCTTGTTTATTGTCTTGTTTTTATTTTTGTCTTGTTTTGCTTCTTTATATAAAAAACACACAAAAAATTAGTTTACTTTATAGCTGTTATTTATTTGCTTGCTTTTATTTTGCTAAAACGAGTTCCTCTGAGAATACTAAGTTGTGTGACTTCACTAGCACAATCAACAATGATTTTATTTGCACATCTATTTCTCCACTTGCTCCTACTGCTGCTTTCTATGAAATTAAACCTGCTTTATTAAATGTTGTTATGAAAGAGCAATTTTCTTGTGTTAGTACTGATGATGCTGCTGCTCACCTTAATAATTTTTTTGAACAATGTGAGATGCAAAAATATAAAGATGTGGATGGAGATATTATTAAACTGAAATTATTTCCTTTCTCTTTGAGAGGAATAGCTAAAGAATGGTTGCTATCTTTGCCTAGAAATAGTATTGATTCATGGACTAAGTGTAAAGATGCTTTTATTGGAAAATATTATCCTCCCACTAAGATTATATCCCTGAGAAGTGACATAATGAATTTTAAACAATTTGATAATGAACATGTTGCTAAATCTTGGAAAGAATGAAAATTATGGTGAAGAATTGTCCCACTCATGGACTGACTACTTGGATGATTATACAAACCTTTTATGCAGGACTGAATTTCTCCTCAAGGAACCTATTGGATTCAGCTGCTGGAGGTACCTTTATGTCCATCACTTTGGGCAATGCAACAAAGCTTCTTGATTATATGATGATAAATTATTCAGAGTGGCACACTGAGAGAGCTCCACAAGGTAAGAAGGTAAATTCTGTTGAGGAAACCTCCTCTTTGAGTGAAAGGCTTGATGCTATTATGTCTATGCTTGTTAATGGTAAAGCTCAAGTTGATCCAAATAATGTTCCTTTAGCCTCTTTGGTTGCCCAAGAAGAGCATGTTGATGTGAACTTTATTAGAAATAATAATTTTAAAAACAATGCTTATAGAAATAATTTTGGTGGAAACAATTATAAGCCTTATCCTCCTAATAATGGTTATGGTAATTCTTATGGAAATTCCTACAATAATAATAAAACATCTACCTCTGATCTTGAAAACATGCTTAGAGAATTTATTAGCACACAAACTGCTTTTAATAAATCTGTTGAGGAAAAGCTTGGTAAAATAGATGTTCTTGCCTCTAAAGTAGATAGCCTAGCTATTGATGTTGATTTTCTAAAACTGAAGGTTTTGCCACATGATGTTAAATAAAGTAAAACTTTGAATGCCATCCAAGTTTGAATTGATAATAATGTTAGGTTGATGGCTGAATTACGTGCTAGGTGGGAAAGGGAAGATGAACTGGCTAAAAAGAATAATATTGCTAGAGTTTGCACTATCACCACTAGTAAAACTGAAGATCCAAGTGCTAGCAAACCTCCTACTGTCAATGGTAAAGTAGTTGATGTTAACAAAGTCTCCACCCCTTTCGTGTAACGTGCTAAATTGCCTCAAATTGCTGAAATTGCTTCTGATAAAAGTTCTGCAATTTTTAGAGATGTGGGAGATAATGGTCCCATTACTTTTGATGATAATAATTTTGATTTTTATGATTGAAATATTTTTGAAGTTATTATGTTTCTACAAAATCTTGCTAGAATTCCCAATGCTAGTGCCATGAATATGGCCTTTACTAAACATATTGCCAATGCTCTCATGAAAGTTGGAGAAGAAAAGCTAAAATTGAAACATCTATCCCTAGGAAATTAGATGATGGTTGGGAGCCCATCATTAATATAAAAGTAAATGATTTTGATTGCAATGCTTTGTGTGATCTTGGTGCTAGTATCTCTGTTATGCCTCAAAAGCTTTATGATATGCTTGATCTACCACCGTTGGAACACTGTTATTTGGATGTTCATCTTGCTGATAATGCTAAGAAGAAACCTTTTGGTAGAATTGATGATGTTCTTATTATGGTTAACAATAACCTTGTCCCTGTTGATTTTGTTGTTATGAACATTCAATGCAATGCTTTTTGTCCTCTTGTTTTGGGAAGACCTTTTCTTAGTGTTGTTATTGATATGAAAGAGGGGAGTATTAAATATCAATTCCCACTCAAGAAAGGTATGGAACACTTTCGTAGAAAGAGAATGAAGCTACATTTTGACTCTATTATTTGATCAAGTTATAATGTTGATTCTTCTTCAATTGAATATACTTGAGTTGCTTTCTATGCCTAGCTGAAAGGCGTTGAAGAAAAGCACTACCTGGAGACAACCGTTATATTTCTCCGTTTTCAACCCGTTTTCTGTCGTTTGTTTTTGTTTTCTTTGCACCTGGGTGTTGTCTATTTCCTTAGCAACCCTGCTGTATCTTTTCTTTTGTGTATTTGTTGAGCCAAGTAAAGCCTTTAGTGGAAAGTTGAGACTATATTTCGGATTTATGCACCGGAAACACATTTCAGCTGTCTACTGTTAAATTCGTATAAAATCATAGAAAATTCAAAATGACCTGAGTTTTTGTGTGCGTAATCCTGGGCTATATACTCAACTTTTCTTAGTTGAACACTTTTTTATTTGATCAACATAAGATTTTCTAAAAAATCATCTTTACCTGCTGTCCTGTTTTGGCAGATTTCTGCCAATAATTCCATTTGTATCTTAATATCTTTATTTTGGTGTTCTTTTGAGAAAAGAGTTTTAAAAGAAGTTGTGACAGTAGATAATGTGTTAGGCTTGTGTTAAAACTGAACCATGTGAATTTATTATTTCGATTGCACTAACGTTGCTAATGAAGATTGTGAGAAGTTTGGTGTCAAGAAGGTTTTCAAGGGTCAAGAGAAGAGGATGATATGACGTGATCAAGAAGAGTGAAAAGCCTAAGCTTGGGGATTCCTCGGTGGTACATCCCAGAAAATTCCAAGAAGACCGAAGCGTCTAAGCTTGGGAATGCCAGAGGCATCCCCTTCTTCATCGACAAATTATCAGGTCACTTCTAGTGAAACTATATTTTTATTCGGTCACATCTTATGTGTTTTACTTGGAGCATATTTTATTTTTGCTTTCAGTTTATTTTTATTTTTGCAATAAGCTTGGTTGGACCCCACCATTCTTTTATTGGAGAGTGACACGCTCCGCTTTTCATGGGAATACTTTGTATTCTTAATCTTTGTCTGGCTGCTGCATTTATTTAGCTCCTGTTTTGCATGCATCTCTTATCTAAGAGCTGTTAGTTTTAGTAGTGTTATGTGAGTACTCTCATGTTTGCTTGCGGTATCATGTAGAGTATTTGTAGCATCCCAACTTTTAATAAAGATGGAGTACCTGTGTTATTGCGCTAGTCCCTGGATCAATTGCTAGCACCATAATACAAAATGAAATACCATGCAAATCCATCAAATTCTATTACATCGCATGATCCAGTCTTTACAAAATAGTATTACAACTTGCATAGTCTTAAAAGCCTAGCAGAAAACAAGAAATACAACGGAAAAAATAATACAACATTGAGCCCATCTTCTTCATGTGCCACAGGCAAAACATGTTGGCGATAGTCTCGAGATCCTAAACGAAATCCTCGTCTTCAGAATCATCTGCAGTATGGAATATGAAGCCACAAGGGAGTCAATACAATTTAATGTATTGGCAAGTAACACTATGGTGGATATAAATGGCAAGACTATATCTACATGCATATTTGGCTTGGTGGAGTTTTGGCTAAGTTTGCATAAAGCAAGTTTTCTCCTATAACTTTTGTAAAACAACTTTTCTTTTCAAAGGGTGGAAACATTGGATTAAGATCCAAGCACCACAATACTGTTCACTTGGTCAATATTTTACTTATTGAAAATGGTGATGTGATTCTTCCGTCCATCCTCGTCCAGCTGCTCATACTTGTCCATAACCGGGGACACGACTAAGATCTTAGTTTGTTGACTCTGCAGAGCTTGTGCACTTTCACCTTCAGACTCAAATCAGCCCAAACATCCTATACACCCTGAGTGCATTAAGGAAAGGAGAAGATTGAGATGAGATATTTCAGAAGCAAGAATTCAACCTAAGGGCAAGACCCGTTCCGCCTATAATTATGCTACATCTGCTTGTCAAGCCCAGGCTGAACCCTCACAACTTAGTTGATCAAGACAGATCCCATATGACTAAAGGCTGCGCTGGAAGCAATCTAAACTTGGGGAACATCATAATCACTTTGTTCCTGGGTGGCATTCCTTCAAGTGAACACCCCTCGGGGATACACTCAAGTCTCATCAGCCAAGCAACCAAATCCACCCAGGTGGTTCATTGAAGTTTATACTTAGTATTTTTCCTTAACATCTAGTAAAACCATTGGTAACATTGCATAGCATATACTAAGTTCTAAGGCTATAAAAATAACAAGGGTAAAAGAGATTGCTACACACTACTAGGATAATAGCATAGCATAATATAACTTAGTAAAATTTCCTATCATGCATAGTACTCAAAAATTAACTAATGCATATAGAAAATAATAGGTGGTTGATGGTGTGTTACTTGCCTTGTTGAAGTTGGTGAAGAAATCACACTCTATTCACAAAAGATCATTGCTATCCGTACAATCTATTCATTGAAAACACAATAATAAAATAAACAAACATGCTATCAAGCAAACATACAAGTGAAGAAATCATACAAAGCAACATTCATGGCAAAAGGGGTTTAACCAAGTTGGTCAGGACAAGGTCAAGGTTTGATTTTTAAAAGAATCATTCTCAAATGGTCCAATACTTGTTATGGAGTTTCCAAGGGTTTACTTGAAATGGACTAAGTTGAGTTTGATGTGATCAAACTTTATTGAAACCATATTTATCTAAGAAGTTCCGAGAGTTCACCAAGGATATATAGGTTGGGTTTGTAGTGATGAAACTTTATTGAAAACATATTTATTTAAGAAGTTCCAAGAGTTCACCAAAGTGATTTAACTATCTCCACTATTTTAACACATAAAAATGTGTAACACTTAGTTATTTTCATCAAGACATTTGAGTGATCTAAGTTAGTCCTTCCATTTTGGGTTAAGGTAGGTTTAGATTCAACTAACTTCATAACAATGGAGATAACAAGTTAAAGTCTTAGGATTTTCCATTTGGGTCAAGGGTTGGACAAAAACAACTTGTTATTCTTCAATTTGTGTGGATTGCTCCATGTCTTCACATGCTTGTCTTCTTGAAGATCATCTTCATGATTCCATTGTAGTCTTGTTCCTTGGATGTATTCTTCTCTTGGTCTTGATAAATTCTTCATGGTTTTGACTTCAATAATTTGTTTTGGGTATGGGATGGGCACAATTATCACTAAGTAAAATAGAAATAAAATAGGAAGAAAGATAGAAACAGAGAGGGAGATGTTTTCTTCTGAATTTCTTCACACTTGTACTTCTTTGAGTTGCTTAGTTTTTGTGAAGTCCAATTCCCTTACTTCAAATTCTTCAATGATCTTCTTTGTAGCTCTTCATGTTGTCACCAAGTTGAAGATGGAGTTCCTTCTTGTGGTTGAGCCTCGACTTCCATTTTGAAATCTTGATGGATTCTTGAAGCAAGAATAGGGGAATGGATAAGTAGATAGAAAACTATGGTACTAGTGTTTGAGGTTCACTACTTGGTCTTATATGTGATTGACACATACTAGGGACTTGGTCTTGGATCCAAAATAGCCATAACATCAAAGAACAACAGTTGAAAACAATTTCTAAGACATGGTGAAAATGGTCAAAACACATGGCCATGGTCAAAACACATGGCCATGGTCAAAACACATGGCCATGGTCCAAGGGTGTCCAAAATAGTTAGGCACTTATGTATCTGGTTCAAGGTTACCAAAAGGAGCAATTTTGGTTAAGGAACCATAATCTAATTATTTATAGAATTAAAACTATGTCAAAAATACTCAAATATACCAATTAATTCTAAATTCAAATTTAACTTGTTCAAAAATTATTTTGGGGCAGAGGGTGTGAAAGTACACATCCTACGGTTTCCAAATATATTTTATTTGCAATTTTTGGATTAGTAGAATTTGAATTATGCCAAAATTCATCAAACAAACATATCTAAATTTGAACCAATTTAAGTTTGTCAAATATGAATTTGAACAGTGCTAAAAGATTCTACAGATCCAGGGGATTTCAAAAATTCAAAGTTTTCTAAATTTGGGCTTATGGATCAAAAGTTATGATGATTTTAATATGAAGGGGTTTATCTACAAAACTGCCAAATAAATCTAGCGGGAGAAAAATCAAATTACAGCATGGGCCACGTGGCTGGATCTGATTGGGTGCTGCTGCTGACTGTGCTGCTGCGTGGCTGCGGACTGGACTAGTGACATGGTTAAGTGGTTGGATCTGGGATGTTAGATCCAGATCCAACGGAAGCGTACCGCTTCGGTCCAGATCTAATCTGGGCCGTTCATTATAGATCCAAGGGCTGAGGGAGAGAGGGGAGCTCACCGCGCGGTTAGGTCGCCGGAAAATGGAGGTGGGCGGCGCGATGCTCGGAAAAAGACGGGGAACGTGCTCCGGTGGTCCTTGAGCTCAACGAAGAGCACTACGACGCTCAGCTCGTCACGACGAGCACGATGGTGTCCTCGACGGTGCTTCTCTCTTCCCGGGATGACGACGCAAGGAGGCATGGGCGGTGAATGCTCCAGCGAGCTGCAGATGAACTCGGCGCTGCGGTTCCTGGGAGCGAAACAAAACAATGAGGAAACGGGGAGGAGCGCACGGGCAAGGGAAAGCGGATGGGGGTGGTCACGGGCGCAGAGAGGGGCTCACCTCACCAGAATCGATGGAGCACTGCCGCGAAACGGTGCGGCTACGTCGAGAAATAACGGCGGCGTCGGGGAACCATTCGTGATGGGTGGAGAGGGGAAACAGAGAGGGGGTCGTGGGCTATAAGGGGGCACAGAGGGGCGCATCAATTGGAGGCTTAATGGAGAGTAATCGGGGGGGGCGAAATTTTGGGAAGAAACGGTGGAGGGAGTAACGGGCAGATCTTGACGACGATGACGTCATCATGATGCCATCTTTCTTTTTTCTTTTTCCTGTTAAATAAAAACCTTAATAACTTCTGTTTTAAATATCCAAATAACATGAAACTAATTTCTAAAATCTTAAAATTTCTAATACTTTCCAACAGTACCATTTTTTAAAAACAATTCAACATATTTTATTTTTGAATTTTGGAAATTTGAATAATTCCTTAATAGTTACTTAATGTGATTTTTAATTTAAAATTTTATAAAACATAGTTATTGGTCAATTAAAATTTCAGTGGCATTCTAAATGTTGAAAACATATTTTGGAAGTCATTTCATCTTATTTTCAGAATTTTATATTTTTAAATAGGGGTACACCCTAGTAGCAACTTATGTTATTTTCTAAAAAGAAAATAATTAATTATAATAAGGCCAAGTATTTTTTTACAGACATATCACATGCGAAAACATGTTTTCTCTAGGTCCTTTTCTCACAAATAAATTGGTGGGAAACATCTTGTTATTTCATACTTCATATTGTAGTTGAAAGGTGGTATAATTAATTTTTTGTTTGCAAATATTTCCAGTAATCAAATAGTTGGAAGATGAAAAAATATTATTAGGTAGAAGTTGAAAACAACCCTTTGGAAAACATGTGTGTAGTGAAACTATCTTATACTATTTGGGTTTGATAAGACATTAATGTGGTCACAACTAATTTCAAGTTTAATTACATTATTAAACATGGTGAAAACAATTCCGAGGGCTTTGAAAAACAGAGGCATATTGGATTATATATTGTTAAACAATTAATATGACTTTTGTGTTTTGAGTTGTATTTGTTTTTGGTGATTACTTTAATAGAAAACAAAAAGTTTCAAATTTTTGTGATTTTTGAATTTTCCAAAAATCAGGGATGTTACAGACTACCACCCTTAAAAGAAATCTCGTCGCGAGATTCGGGAAGGCTAGAAAGAAAGATAGGTCTGGGCAATTGGGTTACTGAACAAATGGGTGGGCTACCACCCTTAAAAGAAACTTTTGTGGGTAGTCTATTTTCATTAGATTGGAGTGTAGTTGGATTCCAGATTGGCTTGAGTAGAACTTTCTTTCGCGGTAGAGCTGTAGACCAACATAGGTATGTTGGACTACCTTTGACACTGAGGGGTCACTCTTTGGGTCAATCAAAGGCCTTTTGTTCACTCTCAACTTGATCTTTTGATATCCTTGGCAATCTTCCATCTTCTTGTTGTCATCCTTGAAGGCAACCACCATACTATTTCTAAGGAAACTCTCATGGTAGGAAAAATCTTCATACTGTTGTCGAGAGTACTCCACTATATTGGTAGATAGTCTAGGCTGCTTGTTGGGACAATTTCTATATAAATGCCACAAGAATAACAATTTTTTGGTGGTGTGTTTGGGTGAATGGGGATGTGGTGTAGTCTTGGCTCTGGTATCCATCTTGACATGGTCCATCTGAATAGTATTTAACTTGTGTTTTTCCTTCACTTATGGTTTTCCTAAGTTCTCTTGGAGTGCACTAAGAATTCCCACTTTGTCCTGTTGTCCAACTTGTTGTACCATGGGGTAAAGTGGACATTGTGTTGGAACATGTATTGTTCCTTCACACAGAAAACAAGTAACTTGAGTGAAGTATCCTTCAGTTGAGTTGGCTGCATCACCATGGGGCCACTCATTAGGGAAATCTTTGGAATAGTGTCCTATCTCTCCACAAGATTTGCATGCTTTGAGTTTTGACAACATTTCTTCTTCTGCCTCCTCGTTATGTCTAGCTATCAAGCATTGATTGTTTTCACTATTGGCCATGCTTTGGGACATCATATGCACTATCTGAGATTGGGTATCTAGCACTTGTTGTATTCCTGGTGCTAACTTCACATTGGGGTTGCTGGCTTGGCTCTGGGTCCTTAGTTGAGTCTGGGCTTCTAGTAGCATCTTCATTGCTATTGACTTCTGAGGGTTGTTGTCATTTTGGCTAGGCAACTGTTTTGGGTTTTAGGGAGAGATGAGTAGAGGTTAGAAAGATTAGCTAAAGGTGGTTTCCTATCCAAACACAACAGATCAAGGAAACTCATCTTGCAAAGAACACATAACACACATATAACAACTCATTCATTCCACCAAAGAACAAAGTTTCAGAAAACAACTAGTATTGTCATACCACACTCATTGGTATGATCAATACAGTAACACGTTAACGTTGTTCTAACAAAGTAACTAGATTGGTGGTCTCATCTATATCTTCTTGAGTTCTTCAAATCCTTCTCTCAATGTCTTAAGGTATTCTTGATTGTTGTGAAGTCTGGGTATATCTCCAAGTCTCTTCAGTTGTCTTAGTGTAGGTATTCATCTGGTGAAAATACTTGTTGCACTTCATGGTATGGTCATAAACATTCATGTCTTGATGGTGTTGAAGAGGTAGGTTATCTAGAAAATTGTGAAAGTGAATAATAGATGACAGGATATGAGAAGAATTAAGATGATTGTTTTGTTTCTAGAAAGTTTGAACATAGAAATTTTTCAATCCTAGGGTCTTTTCCAAACTTAGGGTCTCGAATTCTATAGGCAACACAATGCTCTGATACCATTTTGTAGCATCCCAACTTTTAATAAAGATGGAGTACCTGTGTTATTGTGATAGTCCCTGGATCAATTGCTAGCACCACAGTACAAAAGGAAATACCATGCAAATGCATCAAATTCTATTACATCGCATGATCCAGTGTTTACAAAATAGTAATACAACTCGCATAGTCTTATAACTTGCATAGTCTTATAACGAGATCCAGTGTTTACAAAATAGTAATACAACATCGCATGATCCAGTGTTTACAAAACATGTTGGCGATAGTCTTGAGATCCTAAACGAAATCCTCACTCGTCTTCAGAATCATCTGCATGATGGAATATGCAGCCACAAGGGAGTCAATACAATTTAATGTATTGGCAAGCAATACTATGGTGGATATAAATGGCAAGACTATATCTACATGCATATTTGTCTTGGTGGAGTTTTGGCTAAGTTTGCATAAAGCAAGTTTTCTCCTATCACTTTTGTAAAACAACTTTTCTTTTCAAAGGGTTGCAACATTGGATTAAGATCCAAGCACCACAATACTGTTCACTTGGTCAAAATTTTACTGATTGAAAATGGTGATGTGATTCTTCCGTCCATCCTCGTCCAGCTGCTCATAGTTGTCCATAACCGGGGACACGGCTAAGATCTTAGTTTGTTGACTCTGCAGAGCTTGTGCACTTTCACCTTTAGACACAAATCATCCCAAACATCCTATACACCCTGAGTGCATTAAGGAAAGGAGACGATTGAGACGAGATCTTTCAAAAGCAAGAATTCAACCTAATGGCAAGACCCGTTCCACCTATAATTATGCTACATCTGCTTGTCAAGCGTAGGCTGAACCCTCACAACTTAGTTGATCAAGACAGATCCCATATGACTAAAGGCTGCACTGGAATCAATCTAAACTTGGGGAACATCATAATCACTTTGTTCCTGGGTGGCATTCCTTCAAGTGAACACCCCTCGGGGAGACACTCAACTCTCATCAGCCAAACAACCAAATCCACCCAGGTGGTTCATTGAAGTTTATACTTAGTATTTTTCCTTAACATCTAGTAAAACCATTGGTAACATTGCATAGCATATACTAAGTTCTAAGGCTATCAAAATAACAAGGGCAAAAGAGATTGCTACACACTACTAGGATAATAGCATAGCATAATATAACTTAGTAAAATTTACTATCATGCATACTACTAAAAATATAGAAAATAATAGGTGGTTGATGGTGTGTTACTTTCCTTGTTGAAGTTGGTGAAGAAATCACACTCTCTTCACAAAAGATCGTTGCTCTCCGTACAATCTATTCATTGAAAACACAATAATAAAATAAACAAACATGCTATCAAGCAAACATACAAGTGAAGAAATCATACTGTGGCTAGAACTTTTTCATATCATGCTAGATGTTATTTTAGTTTTAAATCCTTGTGGTTATTGAGTAGCATGATTAGCCTCAAATAGCTAAGAGTGTTTAACGTGCCACTGAAAGAATCATGAGTTGTTCTTGTCATATTGAAGCATAAATTTGTGGTATTCTCTTTCGAATGTTTTATTTGGTAGACTTGGCGCATGCTCACACCATGTTTATGACTATGAACCAGTCACTAATAGACTCTATGATCATTTAGTTTTTGAACTTGTGGTACCACTTATGATTTGATTAATGATGTTTATGTCTCTATGCATGATTATGGCTCTTACGCTCTCTTGATTTGTCGCTCCCAGTATTTTGCTAGCCTCCACCTGTACTGAGTATGGAATTCTACTCGTGCATCCAACTCCCTAAAACCAAGTTTTCCCATTGTGTCCACCATACCTACCTACATGTGGTACTTAACTGCCACTCCAAGTAAATTGCTCATGTGTTACCTTTAAAACCTTCAAAATTACTCCTGCTTTGTGTTCCTGTTTTTGCTCATGAGGACGTAAATAGAGAATCTTTATCTCACTTGTTGATTGGATTTCACACCCTGGACTAGTGGCTTCATCCTCTTATCCAATTGATAGAAGAGATGGCATCAGGGTGCCCAGCCCCAAATTAATACACACAAAATCTCTTTACTATTTTTGCCCCTGATTTATCAGTCAAAGCATAATTGTGTAAACAAAAGAGAAACAGGGATGACCTTCTACACCAGTTGTGTCCTTCATATGGGAGCCACTCTTGTGAAATATAGTTGGCTTGTGACGTACTGTATTTTTTGTTTACCATTCTTTGACATTAGCATACATCTCCCAAAATATATACACTCCTCCATGGTATGCGATTGTTGGCAGGCACCGGAGGATTCGGTTAGCCATGGTTTGTGTAAGATGGATGGGAGGAGTGTCAAACTTTTAATACCCCTGTTTAATAAAATAAAAGCTCTAACACATGAGTGATCCCTGGTTCCCTCTGCGAAGGGCCTTTCTTTTACTTTTATGTTAAGTCTCCATATTCTAACTTTATGCACAATTGAGAGAGCATTTTTTCCATTCTGAGTTTTATGTGCATTTGTCCCAGAAACATTATTAATTGATTCATGATGTGTTATTGCTTGTTCTCAAATTATTTGTTCTAGTCTTCCTCATGAACTTTGAAGGTGTCCTGGCATTTATGTTTTGCCCCACTCTTAAGGACTAGTGAAATACCACTTTGCCATGCTTTCTCTATACTTTAAACAAACGTATACCTTTCTTTGAATTGTTATTCATGATCTTTTATTTGAGATACTTCCCATGATGCAAAGTTATTGCTATGCTTTATTATTAAAGTTCTATTTATCATGTTTGTGTTAAAATATCTATGATCTCAGCTTACATACGCTTTTACATTATTATGATCAAGATTGTGTGGTAGAATGTCACCCTAGAAATTATTTTGTTTTATCGTTTACCTACTCGAGGACGAGTAGGAACTAAGCTTGGGGATGCTTGATACGTCTCCAACGTATATATAATTTTATGATGTTCCATGATGATATTTTGCCAATTGCTACATGTTTTCTCCCTTCTTTATGTCATTTTTATCGATTTTCCGGACTAACCTATTGACAAGATGCCATAGAGCCAGTTCCCTGTTTTCTGCTGTTTTTAATTTCAGAAAAGTTGTTTTGGAAATATTCTCGGAATTGGAAAATTCGAAGCCCGGAAGTCTTCGAATTCCCGAAGGTTCTACGGAGTCCCGAAGAGACCCGGAGGGGGACCTCAGGGGGCCCACACCACCCTTGGCCGTGCGGGGGGTGGTGTGGGGTCCCCAGGGCTCCACCGCCTTTGCCCTTTAGCCTATTTATTCCCCTCCGAAGGAAAACCCTAGGCACCTGATCAAAAATCCCCGAAAAGTTCCGCAGCCGCCGTCGTCATCAACCCTAAACCAGGGGGGTTCTGAAGCTGTCTCTCGGTACCCTGCCGGAGAGGAGATCATCACCGGAGGCCTCTTCATCACCATGCCTACCTCCGGAGTGATGCGTGAGTAGTTCATCCTTGGACTACGGGTCCATAGCAGTAGCTAGATGGTTGTCTTCTCCTCCTATGCCTCAATGTTTAGATCTCGTGAGCTGCCTAACATGATCGAGATTGTTCTTATGTAATTCTATGTGCTGTGTTTGCTGGGATCTGATGAATATTGAACGTATGCCAAGTTGATTATAGTCTTTATTGCATATGTTATTTGTGATCTTGCATGCTTTCTGTTGCTAGTGGTTGCGCTGGCCAAGTAGTTGCTAGTGACTCCAAGAGGGAGTATTTATGCTCGATAGTTGGGTTCATGCCTTCTTTTTGCCTGTGCTCGAGTGACAGAAACGTGACGGGGGAGGATGTGATGTTGCCACTAGGGAGAAAACAGCAGTGTGAGTGCCTGCATGCACAATCACTGCTTACATTACACACATTGCTTAATGCGATTATCTGTTGTTTGCAACTTAATACCTAAGGGGGTTCGGATGACAACCTGAGGGTGGATTATTAGTCATAGATACAGTTGGATTACGGTCTATGTATATTGTTGTAATGCCACTAGTACAAATAGGCTCATCTGTGGCGCACCAAATACCGTTTCTGTGGCGCACCATGTGGCCACAGGGGTGCACCACAGAACACACGCCATTAAAATATTTTCTGTGGCGCACCCCGCACATGCGCCACAGAAATAAATGATTCTATGGCGCACCACTCACATGCGCCACAGAAATAGTCGATTTTGTGGCGCACCTCCTCCCTGCGCCACAAAAATAGTGATTCTGTGGCGCATCCACTCTGCGTGCGCCACAGAAATATTTATAGGTGCGCCACAGAAAAAGATGCAGTATTTCGAAATTTAAATTGTTTCTGGTATAAATACAATTATATTACAGGATTTATACAATTTGAATACAAGCATTGATATTTGACAAATATATAACACAGTAGTGATATTTGACAAATATATAACACACACATTACTTAGAGTAGTGATACATAGTGCAAAGAATCGAATTTGGTTCAAAGTTAGTCAAACATTATCGAACAATTGTCACCACGTAGTTACTCGATGATGTCAAGTTACAAATGCCTAAGCTAAGATGAAATAGACTACAAGAACGGCGACGATGGTGAGCAAGAGCGATAGCACGATGGAGGTCTTCATCTTGTTCTTCTGTTTCGACTGGTGGTCACTCCACTTGGCAACCGCCTCGTGTCTAGGTTCGTATCCTTTATAGCTGTTTCCGCTGAACTTGTGCACCTGTGCTTTACAGTCCTTCCACTCGTCATAGACTCCTGGAACCCGACCCTCGAACACCACGTAGTACGTCATCTATATAGATAGACACAAGGCATATTAGTAAGTAATGCAAAAACAGCTAAGGCATATATGTTCACAAAAAGTAGAGCAAGGTAACAAAAATGAACATCAAAGATATACAACATTGATATCACACAAGTTCAAGCTAACTAAGCATAAGTTCTAGCCAATAACAGCTAGGCCTAAGTTTAGAGCTAATTAAGCAAATTTTGTAAAACAAACTAATAGTAGATAGGCACACCTCGATCAATGAGATCTCTTCTGTGGCGGGAGCAAGGTGAGCGGCGCCGGAAACGGCTTATATAAGTCTTTCGTCATCCACGTCCTATGATCAACCTGCCGCTCTAGGCGTTCCGGGATATCCCTCTGGCATAAACCTATGCGATTGTTTAAGGACCCCTTTTTGTTGACATCTTCATTGAGTATCTCCGACAACTTGACTTTGATGCGATGAAAATCTTCAATAAGATTGTAACAGCCCAATTTTTGGAAGAAAGGAAAAAACTTGTTTTCAATAACCCAAAAATCAGGGCCAACAAAAACTTTTTGATATAATTGACTAATGCTTGTGTTTCTTTTCTGTTTGCTTGTTGATTATGTTTTGTTTGTGTTTGTTAACACCTGACATTAAAACCAATGATCATTAACTTTCTTAAAACACAACCCTTGTGATCAAGTCATGACAAGAAAGCTTATCCTCTTCATCCATTACACTCTTTTGGCAAAAACCTTCTGGAAAATGTTTTGATTTGAGAAGAAACCGAAAAGCCAAGTTTTGAGAAAACAAAAGATAATTTCAAAAACTATATGAAAGGTATTTTGGAGCTAATCATCTCCAAGCTGTTTTCAACCAAGATGTTTTTGCAAGTATTTCAAAAACCCTTCTCACCTTCTTCTTTTGCAAAAACTATAAGAGGGAACTATGTTACCCCTGTGTTTTACCTCAATTATATTCTTTTGTGAAATAACCATTTTTGAGCCAAACCTCTTTAGAAAAATCCTCTTGTCATGGTATGTCTTGATCACTACCTAAAATTAACACTTGAGAGAAACATCTGGAAATTAAATTGAAGAACTCAGTTGTTTGAGTGATCTTGTGTGTCTTGTTATTTTATCTGCTTGTTGTGTGAACTTATCTTGTGTTTGTTTTGAAGTATTTATTTCTGTTTGTTGATTAATGTGTGTTGTTTTATGTAAATAAAACCTAGTAATAACAAGATCAAACATCAACACCATATGCCATCTCATCTCCATATCACCTTCTGTTTTCTTAAAAATCTCCAATTTTGGGGACAGACTTCTATGACAAATCTTGAGCTAATCATCATACATCTCATTGTATATTTCTATGATAACTATCCAAGTTGTTATTTTGGATGTTGACACTCTTTTGTATCATCTATCAAAGTCCTTTAGAAGGCATCCCTAAATAATGATCATATCTCCTTTATTATGAAGCACTTTGTCCATGTTACTCAAAACCACTCCTGTTTGTTTTCAAGCCCCATCAACCTACCCTTGTACTCTACATACCCTATACATCACCTCCAATTGGCCCATTTATTTTCCAATGGCCATTTAATTATTTATCTCTCATGGTTTTTAACCTATTAAATAAACTCCCGTTTTCACCCTCTTTCCACTTGGTGTCTCAAATATTTTCAAAGGAGTTGTTGATTAAAAATCACTTTTGAAACCTATATCATGTACTCTCCCCTCCAAACTCAAAAATATTGATTTTAAAAGCATTTTTATAATTATTATTTTCCATTTTCCAAAAGGCCAGAAATGGACTTTTAAATATTTTGTGAAGAAAAGTATTTCCTAAAATCTTGGAAAAATACCCAACATGCCTATGGTCATGTGGGACTTATTTATACAAGAACATTTGGAAGTTGTGTTGAAACTTTTGGAGAAAACATTTCAAAATTGTTTCTGCCATTTTTGAATTCCCAAAATTTTGTGAAAGGAATGTTTTCAGAAAAACTTGAGACCACCATCCCTAGACTCAATTTTTCACCCTCTATCCAATGGACATGATATTTCATACCTGTTCTATTCAAAATTTTGGTGAAAACAAGAAAAAACCACCTCTGTTCTTTCTGGACACTGTTGAGTTCATGCCTCTACTAGTCAATCATTGTTCTCTCTCCACCTCTCTCTTGTTCTGAGCAGTAGTAAATATCTCCCTTGACCTCCTGGACATGGTCTACCTGCCCCTACACCTCTCTCTCTTCCTCTAGATTAGTCACCAACATAGGGACAAGGATGGTGATCACCACCCATTTATCTAACCCACTCCCTCAGACCATTCCAAGCCAAGCCCCTGCGCCACTAGGCTCCTAGGTCATCCTGTGAACTCCCTGGAAGATTTCCACCCCCTCCCCTTGTCTCCATCTCGCTAGCTTGTGCGCTGGCCATGGCGCCCAGAACGCCCTCGACACGTCGCCCGCGTTCCGACACATGGGTCGCATGCCCGAGCTCCAAACCTTGTCACCCAGCTCTGTGATCCTCCCAAGAACACACCCGTGCCTCCCATTCCTATCCTTGCGCTCTCCTTCCTCCTCGAGCTGCTGTCGAACACCTTCGGGTGCCAGGTACTCGCTGTCGATTTCCGACACTCCCATGCCTCTCCTGACCCCTTCTCTCGCCAGGATCACTCCCTCACCATGCCCTAATGCCCTGGCAACCTCTCACCTGAAGAAATCATGTGTGAACATCTCGCTCGCACGCCGGCCGTGGCCGCCATGGACGCCGAGGCGCCTAGCTCTGTGGCAAGACATCCCCGAGACATCCCCTTACTTCCCACCTTGTCCACCCACCTAAACTCCCTCACAGTCAAGCCCAAGAATCGAAAGGCCCTTCCCTATATCATTGTATGGCCGGAATCGAGCGCTTTGTTCCCACCGGCGATCCCTCGTCGAACGGAAGGTACAGGGACTCTCCGCCATTGCCGATTGCTCCCTTAGCCTCCCCTCCCATCCCTATTACTCATGCCAAGCCTTAATACCTTCCTGGTTCATCGCAGGTCCGCCGCCATCTGTGACATGGCCGGCCGCCGCGGATTCCCGCTAAACTCCGGCCGGGAGACTTTCCCAGCAAGCGCCGGTGGAGGCATCAGTCTCGCACCATCATCTTGGTCCTCCTTGACCTTCCGGCGCATCTCGGAGACCTCCAGAGGGGCGTGCGGCAAATCTCCGGCGAGGCTCCGCCCTGGGCCGCCGATTTCCTCTATTCCACCGCCAGGATTTGGTCACCGCCGACTGGTGCCCGCGTGGCTGCATCGCTGCCCTCCATTTTCGATTCAACGGCATGATGCCGGTTCAACCTTTTCAGGTCACTAACCACCGGGCCCCTGCCACGGCCCACCGTCTGGATTGAACCCTCCCCCGCGCGGGAGAAGTTCTTGGGCCGGCCCAGACCTGCGTGGCCTGGCTCAGAGCAGATCCGGCCCATTACCTTTTTTTGCAGGTTGTATTCTTTTTTTCTGAAGATCTGTTTTCTGATGTTTGGTTTAAATCAATATGAAAATGTAAATAAGCAAATCTTGAAAAACTAAAAATCACAGTAGTAGATCTACAAAATGTGAACCATATCCAACTTGTAGATCTTCTTTTTGTGCAATATTTTAGGAGAAATAAAATAAATGGAAGAAGCACTCATTAACACCTTTTATTTAATAACTTGAGTTTTAAATATCCAAATCATGCAAACTCAACTGTTCTGAGTAGCCCTTGAAAATGTATATCTGTGGAAGTTGGCCTTGTGTTGACTTGAGTTGTGGTGTGAAAATGACATGCATGTTAGTTTTAGGCCAGAGAGCACTTCTGTGAATTGTTTAATTTTATTGGTGATGATTTTTGAAGTAATCCAATTGTGTTGGTTTGATAATGACTAGGAGCACCTTATACTAGCTTTTCATGATGTTAGAAGTTACAGAATAGGATTGGTGCAATATTTAGTGTTTAGCCATTTTCTGCATATTATTGCTATGCCTTTATTAAATTGTGTGTTATATTGTTTTTGTTATAAAAGTGATTCCTAGCATGTGTAATGTATTAATACATTATTGAGATGTGTTTTGAGTGTTTCACTGGCATGATAGGGTTTGTGTGTGAAAAACCATGTTTGTTATGGTTTTATTCTCATAGGGTGTTTTTCCTAGTAATAATAGGTTAAATTATGTTATTCTTCATATTGGTATGATGAATTGAATAAATGCTTTAGTATTGTTTTCCATAGCCTAGCTACTGTTATTCTATCTTATTATGCTTGTTTTCATGCTTGAGTGACCTCTAGATAAGTTTGTCATGCTATGATAGTTTTAGATGATTTTCGGCCATAAGTTGTTATTTGCATGCTTAAATCTGGAGGCATTGATTAGATTTTTATTTTGATATTACTAGCATGTTTAGGTGTTGTTTTCTATGTTATTTGGATGCTATCTTGCAGATACATCATGTTAGAATAAATCTTGTTTGATGATCTAGTATTCTTATGCATGTATGCATGTCTAAATGGCCCTTTTTCATCTCTAGTTTTAGTAGTCTTTTGCCCCATGATTATTTTCATGTATTGAGTGATGCCATGATATGTTTGGTATTGTTTTGTCTCTGTTATTAGGTTGTTTAGCTACTGGTTATATTAGTTCTCCATGTTTAGAAAAGCATGTGTTACTATGGGCTTGTAGTATTGCTTGCTATTATTTTCCTATGCATGTGTATGTGTTCCTAGGTTGTTTTCTTGTTATTTTTCTCATCCTCATGAATGACCAGAGAGTCATTCAACCTTATTTGAGCATGATATGAGAGTGGCACACCCACTGGACTCATGCCATTTTGGTTGAGGATTCATAACATCAATTCTAGTGTTATTCTTGTGTATTGTCTGTGCCTGTTTTGCTTGATGGTGTGCACCCTAGTACCATTGTTTGTGAGAGTAATTGTTTGAGTAAATGCTTGCTGTATGTTTACATTTTATCAAGTTCTTGCCTTTGTTTGGTTCTGATTGGGTGTTTTTCCTTTTTGTTTTACGACGTTAGAAAACGAAGACGGTATTATTTCCCGCAGAGGTTTTTATTGCAACTCTTGTTTATTTCAAGAGCAAGACCAAGACCAGTGCCAAGGCAAGCCATTCTAAATGCTTGCTGTTGTTTTACTTATCATTATATATCATGCATGTTTTACTTCTGAAGTTTTACAAAAGTTGATTCAAAAACTACTCTTTTAAGTGGACTATACCACTATCTATTTTTATGTATCTAATATGCTATATCCACTATATAATCTTGGTGTTACCAAGCCCCTTAGACATTTTAGTATCATGAATTAACCAACTTAAGTCCCCTAGTGGACATTTTAACTTGATGTTTTTGGAAAGCAAAAGCTTGGAAAAACCCCGAGGAAAGGTGGGACCTTGTCCAAGGGAGGTTCGTGAAGAAGGAAATGTTTTCGACTTGTTTTCCAAAAATGACACATAACCTAGTCTTCGCCGGACAACCAAGCCGTGCTGCCACATTACCCCAATATGGGAATGGGGTCTAGCTAATTGCTTGTCGGTGTTAGTCCGTGTCTACCTCAATGTGCTATAGGGGTTAGAGTCCCCCGAACCGAATTGTCGCCAGGAGGGAGAAATGGGACATTCAGAGTGTGGGGATTAAGTTCGCCACCGGTTGCAACAGTTGGGTCTCCTGCCATGGCGGTGTGTTGTCAGGGGAAACCGGATCGATACGGCTGACTCACTCGGTGCCGGGGAGAACAAACCTAGTTGAAGAGGTAGTCATTTACTAGCGCTGACATAGTGGATGGTTAGGACCAGTTATCCGATGTTTGCATACTGTCTCGGACAGTCCGTGGTTGTTCACGGCGGATGTACTAGATCTTGTGGATTGTGTACACCTCTGCAGAGTAAAAATATTCAGAATAGCCGCGTCCTCGGATATGGACAGTTGAATGGCCATGTAGCTAGCATTGTGTCAATGTTTTCAAAAAGCTGGAAAAGTGTTTTGGAACATGTACCTGGGAGGTACGTTGAAAGGGAATGATTGTACCTTTGAGGTACCGGATAAATGATGATCTTGAAGATGTGATCTTCCAAGAAGTTTTGCAAAGAGAAACTTTTATTCTATTTAAAATGCTTTATCAAAACCTTGTGGACATGCTATATCTACAAGAGAAATAAAATATCTTTTGAAGTATCTTCTTCAACAAAAACAACTAAAACCTGTGCAACCATGATGTGTCTTAAATTCATCATGGCTAGTTGAACCTTGACTACAGCCTTCCTACCACCTATATATATGCATACTTGCATGTTTAGCTTTCATTTGGGGTGTCTTGCGGAGTACATTCAAACGTACTCACATTGGTTTTGTCCCTGGCTATTGTCTTAGCCAGACTTTGAGCAGAAATCCGGAGAACCTGAAGAAGATGGTGTCGCTGACGGCTATGCGAACTAGGAGCGTCTCCGAGTCAGTATCTTGTAGGTAGTCAAGGCATGACTTGGGTTTACCACGAGTGTGTTTTGCAGTCTTCCGCTGTTTTTAGTGTGTGTTCCTGCTCTGCGTGGCAGTTGTTTTCAACTGAGTCAAGTGACCAGTTGTGTAAGCCGTGTATTCGTGTAGTGGATGTTGTAATCTGCAATGCCAACTCGAGTATGTTGTTCACGACTAACTGATCATGGGATCGTGAATGTATGCATACTGGAGGTCTCGGACTACTAGTCTGGGGTCCCCACAAAGATCTTCCTGTGAGATTTCCCCCGCCATTTTATTGGACCATTCCCGAAGTTTAGCAGGTTGATTCAAATTATTTGCATCGCGGACAATCCCTTTAAGGCGAGGGAGGGCATAGAAGGCCTCCTTCGTGCTCCAAGCCGGCTGCTTGATGCAGGGGAACTCGGTCACGTGCCTGAACCCGTATTTGCCAGTAGCCGGCCTGATACATTCTTGTTTCTTTTCGAAGGTGACTCCATTTTGGGCGTAGCCATTGATAGCCTCATCGAGAACACCCCTTATTATGGTGTAGTCTTTCCTCTTCGTCGTATTCGACGAGTCGAAGTACTGGGCAAGTGACCACTTTGGGCAAAGCATGATGAGTGTGCAGTATGTGTCCGTGCTCAACACATGCAATTGAAACAAGGATAAGCAATGGATGAAATCTAGAAAAAAAATATTAGCTACGACAGCCGCGAGACTTACTTGGGAAAGACAGGCAAAAGAATGTCCCTCTTCTCACTGTTTCTCAACAAGAAGCTCTCGAGGTACTTCACTGCCTTGGTCCGTATACTTGATCCTTCCTCCAGCTGGCTATCACGCATGTAGTAGGGATCCGCTACCACAACGTACGGGGGTAACTCTCGCTGGATCTGCAGCTGAGCATTGAGCGCGTATAGGCGGACCAAGTTATAGTCCAGCCGTCTCGAGTGAAAGAGATTGAAGATATCCTTGTACGCTATGAAGAACAGTCCCGCGGGGTCTTCATGGATGAAGTCCGGGCCCTCTGGCACCTTGACCACCAACACCGGGTAATTTGGACACTCGTCTTTAAGAAGGAGGCCCTCTAGCATCACGATAATATTCTGCAAAGTGAGCATTGGTCCAATTGCCCCATGTATCTCGTCCGGACCCAGTATCGGTTGGCCAGCTTCATGCAAGCGGTTCAAGCCATCCTTACGGGGTCGTACCACGACGTCGGCCAAGATCTTACTAGGCTGGTCCTTTTTACCAGTTCTCTTCCTAGCCTTCTTCTTGCTGGAGGTGGCCTGGTCTGCTGCTGGAGCTGGGGGTGCTGCTGGGCGTACTGGTGGGGGTGCTTCTTGGGGTGCTTGGGGCGACCCTAGGACTGTCTTATGCAGTGTGCCAGGGCTGAATATTGTACCCTGCTGGAAGGTCAGGCACTGCGTGATTTCAGTACGCCTAGGTGATCGTCGTGACTGTGGAAGGCTTCATCGTCACGATCCATAGCAGGCATGTACCTATCTTGGCTGCAGCCCGTGTTGAGGTAGGCATCGATGTCGAAATTGTCATCATAATGATAGTCATCGACACTGTCTCCAGCAAGCGCCATGTCCACGTCCTTGGGTGGTGGCGGCGACTGTGATGCCGGCGGTTGAGGCACAACTGCCTTTGATGATGTTTTGGCCGGTCGTTGCGACATCTTTCCCAACAACTGTTGGTGCCTTGCGGTGGTGGAAACAACCGCCGGTTCCTTCTGGGTGGTGGTGGCGACGACTGCCATTTCCTTCTGAGGGGCGACGGCCTTGGGTACTGTCTGGAGGGCTCTTTGCTTCGTGGGCCGGACGATCTTATTGGGTGGGGCCATATGGGATGTGGCGTCGATGTTGTGCTTGATCACAAGACCCCCCAAGACGAATCTGGCTCTTCGGCCATTTTATCACCCATGTGGTGCAGTCTCCAATGACCAAGTTGTCCTCCGCTTCACATCCTGGAGGTGGAAAGGGGGGGAGGACGTCGCGATACTCCGGCACTACATTGGCCAACTTCACCTTCATCACGTTCTCGTCCATTCGAGAGTGGTGCATAGTGCGTTCCCTGGGTTGTATAATAGTGCCGGTAGCAACATCCACCAATTCTCCGCCGGGCACCACACGATGCAGGAGTACGCAAGGTTCGTCCTGTTGGGCAACATATCAGGCATCATGAGATGGCAGTCATCATGAAAGGCGTAGTTAGATCACGACTAACTAATTAGTTACCTTGGTGATGGCGTCGAGCTCGGCGGGTGTCAAGACAAGGGCGACGGTGTCGGCGGCCGGCCCATCATTCTTCGACATTGCTGCGGAAGGGGGCGCCGATGCGACCAGAAGTAGCGGCGTCTGGGGGGTCACATGTTCCGGCGGCACTTGCTGTTTAATGCTTGAGTTGCTGCCGACGAACGTGGGAAGTTGGATCGGCCCAATTTGACCCCCGCATTCCAAGCAGCTATCCCCTCCATCAACCCAGCGGGGATGACTTGCGCGAGCCTCTCATCCACTAATTTATTTAGCGTGTCGGGGTCCACCTCTCTGCTCTCAAGTTTCTTCTCTAGAACCGCCATCTTCTTCTTCAGCTCCTCGACCTCCTCTTTATCCGTAGTCGATGTCGTCTTCCTCTGCTTTCTCGACGACTTGGCGTCCTATGCGTAGTACTCGTCTACCTTCATGTTTAGCCCAAAGCCGGAGATACGGCCAGCTGACGTCGGCAGGGCCTCCAACGGCCTTTTCTTGTATGCGTTCGTCGCCCTGTTGAAAGGCGTGTCCCACCAATCCGTCGACCCTTCGGACGACGGGCCAGATTTCCGCAACTCCTCCTCCTTCGGACAAAAGGAAATTAAGGTGAGCCCATTTGGCTTCATTACCTAATTATTAGATCAATGCAATATACATGTATTTGAGATACATGTGTCCTTACCAAATGTTTCTCGAAATCCTTCACGGCCTGGTCTTTCGTCACGAATTCCCCCGTCTTCCAGTCTAAGAAGTACACGGACCGGACAAAGTTCCTAACCTGTATATCCGTGATTTTGTGCCAGGGGTTATGTTTTCCGAGACGTTCCATCTCGCAGTCCTCCTTCTCCCAAACGGGCTGTTTTCCTCGGTAACCACCACTTCCACAATGTTGGACCCCTATGTTTTGGTCCTGCATATCCTGCCCCCATTTTGTCCATTTTTTACACTCCTCGGTGTTTATGTACGCCTTCAGTATGTCGAAATCTTCTTTCATGAGCGTCGGGTCTTTGCGACTTATCTCCTCCCAGCTTTTACCTTTCTCAATCTTCTTCTTCACCCGGGATTTCCAGCTGCTCAAGGCGGTGCTCATCTTCGTGATGGCTAAAGAGTCCACCTTTTTGTTGAATGGCTCCGGGAACGTGTATCGATGGTGAAGCTTCTTCAGGAGGATTTCGACCAAAGCCGCGTTGTCGCTGCTTCTAAGCTCCACCGTGTTGATCGACATGCTTTCCCGCACGATGCACCCTAGTTGCATGCCGTACCCTGAGGCAACCGCTCGAGGCGCCAATGGTAGGCCACTTGGCGAGACCTCAGTGATTGTATCAGTGACGTTGGCGAGCACTTGCGGCATACGATCCTTCGTTGGCACCCGAGCCTTCTTGTTCTTCTCATCGGTCGTCGGGGCGGCGTTGCCGCTACCACCAGCCGCCGTGCGGTCAGTGCCGCCACCGTCGGTGTTGTCATCACCCTCTTCCTCCAAGTACTCCCACTCATCACCAGCGTCGGCCTCCCGGACCTCTTCCTCAATGCCGGTTGTAGCGTGGGCATCCCAGCCCTCTTCCTCGGCACCGGCTTCGGGCATGGACCCGTGCTTGGAAGTGCCCGACATGTTTCTATAATAACATTCAAATGTTCAGAACTTATCGTGTCGGGTGGCAGAGTTGTAATCGTCACTGAGTACTACTAACAAAATATTTAGTGCTTATGCAGTGATGAATCGGCGCTGATAAAGAAACATTTAGTATAAATGGTCTACTAAGTATCCATGAATGTCATTTAGTGGCTGATGGCCCTCACAAATCATGTAACTTGATAAGTTTCAGTAACATTATCTTAATTTGCTCTCTCTTATGTTATAGACTTATGATGAAAATGCTAACCTATACTAACCAAACTCGGGAAAGTATAGTAAATTAGTAAGTTTGTTTTCTAGGCTGCACCAATACTAACCAAACTCCTGGAAACTCCTGGAAACAATCTAGAGCACATTGCAACACTATCCCTCCTTAGGTTCACATTTGACACGTGTAGGTAACTATATCAGCAATGTGCTTTTCTCCTTTCAAAAAAAAGCAATGTGCTTTTCTCCTAGACCTTGGTTTAGTTTTGTATTGTTAGATGTTAAACTGACTGCCTGTCGAATTTTCAACTGCATCAGAAGTCATCCTTGTTTGCATTTGCAGACGAGGTTAATTTCTTAGGGTGGTAAGAACCTTGTCTGCATGCTGACCTTGTACCACACAGTCCAAGCATGACGCCTTTCAGTAGCGCGCATAAAAACATGATTACTTTGACTGTCTGCCTAAGTGGTCTAAGTCCAGCGGAATGTCTTTTATCCTTTGCTTCTGCGTTATTTTTACCTGCTTATGCTTCCATGTTTATCCACATTCTTCATGGACCTGCCTATTACAAATGTGGTTGCCTGTTATGTTTTTGCAGTAAGTAAGAATTGCTGTTGCGGTCCTTTACCAACACCATTGTGTGGTGACATATCTGCTGTTCTGCAGTGTAGCACAATGGAGAATGAAACCGAGGCTGCTGCTGATGTTAGGGAAGGCCAACTCAAGTTCCTTCAGGAATGTCTTGCCGCCACAAGAATTGCCTTTGGGGACATAACCTGAGCCCCTTAGGGGTCAAAGCCCCAGCTCAGCGACTCCTCGCAAGAGGAAGCATTCGTCTGCACGTGCCCAACAACAACTCCTGCAACTGTTCTCCAATAACGCTGATGACCTCGCCCGGGTGCTACACCGTCCTGGATGAGCTATGGTGATACCTACCTACTGAAGTAATATATATATAGTCCTCACTAATATTTCTTCCTAAATACTCCATCTTGACTGGAACTATCATCTGGTGCGGCTTTCTGCCAAGCCGCATGACTGCACATGTGTCAAGGTTGTTTATTTTGGTTGGCTGTGAACCAATTTATAAGTTGGAATTTGGTGGATCACTGTAGTACTAGTATTTCGTATGCCAGATTCTGAATGGATGCTCTGAACTGTGGTGAACTAATGGATGAATGACCAACTATGTGATGATGCATTGCTGCTCTTCTTTTCTTATGCCCCTGAATGGTCATAGTTTTGTTTGTGTACTGAAATCTCATTGATGATGCCCCTTCAACTAACAGAAGGTTTGTGCTGCTGAGTTGTGTTGTCGCCAAACGAGGTTCTGTAATGTGGCTTGCTGTAATATGCGGACTGGTACTAATTACAGTACCATTTACCATGTGTAGTGTTCTTCAGAACTTGTAAGGGCATCTCCAGCCGTCCCCCAGAGCCCCCCAAGCGGCGTTTTTGGCGCCGTTTCGCACCCCCAGGAATCGATTTAGCGCCGCTTTCCGCCGTTTTTCGCGCCGTTTGGCGCCGCCGAACCCAGGCCAAACCCAGCGCGCTGGGTTCGGCCTGGGGGGGCGAAATGCTCGCGTGGGCCACGCCTGTCGGCGACGGAAGACGATTTTCCTCTCTTTTTTCGGCGCTTCCCTCCACTTTCCCCCCACATGTACCTCTCCCCCGGTTCATTCCCGCCATTTCCCCCCGCACCCGAGATCTACGCGCCATGGCTCCCGCTCGATTTACAGGACCCCGCGCCGCCGCCGCCGCCGTCTCCATTCCCGCGGCCTCCGAACCGGCCAAGAAACCCCGCAAGCCAAGAGCACCGAAGGAGCGACCACCCGGCATGTCGAACAAGGAGTGGATCGCCGAGAGGTCGCGGCTGGAGACAGCCAACATCAAGCGCCGGGGTAGGGAGGCGGCGCAGCGGCAGAGGCAGCTCATGGCGCAGCTGCAAGCGGAGGAGCAGGCAGCCGCCGAGGAAGACGAGCTGGAGGAGGAGGAGGAGGTCCCAGACGAGCCACCTACGCCGGCCGCGGCGCCTCTCGCCAAGAAGAAGGGCCCTTTCGGCCCACGTTTCGCCGGCTGGAAGCAGTCGCCGTCACCGTCGCCCCGCATGTCACCGCACCCGCCGCCAGCATGGTTCGTCGAAGGTGATTCGCTGGGAGGTTTCAACCCCAACCTCACCTTCCCCTACCACCCGCCGATGATGTATGGCAACGCGCCGGGCTACGCAGCTTCCCTATCCCACCGCCGCGCGATTCTCGCCGGACTGCAGCCCCAGGACAGCTACATGGAGGAGATCATCGCGTCCGGCTCGATGGCGGCGGCGGCGAGCCCGGGCTTCCTCGATGGCAGCGGCGAGTTCTTCACGCAGGTCGGTGGCGACTACGGCGAAGGCGGCTCCGGCACGCAGGCGACGGAGGAGCAGGGCGAAGACGACGACGTGGACGAGACGCCCGTGGTGCCAGAGGGTACAGATCCGGCCGGCGAAGGACGGAAGCGCCGTGGCCCTGGCCGCCCCCGCAAGGAGCCCAAGGTGCCCCTGCCGCCCGCCGAGCCTCGCATCAAGTGGCTGAACAGGGAGGACTCGCTCCTCGCCGAGGCGTGGAAGACGGTGAGCTTGGACCCGATCGTCGGCGCGAACCAGCACGCCGACAACTACTGGAAGCGGGTGAAGACGGCCTACGACGAGCGCCGCATGATCGATCCCTACTACGCCCCATGCGTCCTCGACCGCGGCCAGAAGGCCATGGCGAACCATTGGGCCAACATCCAGGCGTCGTGCAACAAGTGGCACGGCATCCAGGAGGAGATCTCGGCGAGGCCGCAGAGCGGCGCCAACCGCGAGATGGAAATCGTCCGCATGCTCGAGGCGTACAAGAACGACGAGGGAACCGACTTCAAGTTCCTCCACGTGTTCGTCCTCATCGAGACTTGCGAGAAGTGGGCGGAGGTGCGTCGCTCGATCGGCAAGGGCAAGGAGTACGTCCCCGACGCGGTGGCTGCGTGCGCATCCGAAGGGCGTCCGCCGATGGGCCACAAGAAAGCCAAGCTGGCTAGGGACGGCGCGCCTGCAGCGGCAAAACTCCAGGCATCCATCGAGACCTGCATCGCCGACGCTCAGGTCCAGGCCGGCAAGAGGGAGGAGGTCTCCAAACAGCGATGGGCGACGCTCATGGCCAACTCGCAGGTCAAGATCGACCTCCTCCGGACTGGCACCGCGGCGAAGAAGAGGAACAACGACCTCGCCTTCCTCACGGGCGGCGATCCGACCGCGATGACCCCCGAGGTGAGAGCTTGGTTCCTGGCGCAGTGCAACCTCATCCTGACCGACATCAGTGCGCCCCCGGCCCCGACATCGTCTGGCGGCGCCAGCTACACCACCGCGCCGACAAGCCCGCACGCCGACCAGGAGGATGCCGCCGTCGACAAGGAGTGTTTTGGGGCATTCAGTTGCATTTGGCGCATATAGGTGTAAGTTTTGGGGCAAAAGGCTATACCTATTAAAAAACCCAACCCATTATAAGTTTTCGGGCACGCAGAATGTGGAGACACAATGCAAACAAAGATTCTCTTCCTAGAATCTATTATCTATAATTTAGAAAAAAATGTCTTCGTGGAATAGTCTGGTGGTTTTAGAATACAAAAATGCTTTGCCCTTTAGGAGATGGAACACTTGAATAGTTAGTTGAAATAAGAAAACTTCAATAATTCATTGATTCGACAAAAAATTTCGGCATGACCTTTGCAAAAAAAAGGCCATGCCGGAGTGCCAGAAATTCGCCGGAACGGAAATGAATCGACGTTCCGGCGAAACATTGGCAACTCTCAATGTATACCTGAAATAATAAACTATCCTATCTATCTCCATTGAATTGACCAACATCTAGATAGGATCATCCAGAACAAATATCACAGTTCAAGCCACTTATTCCGAATGGCTCAAATACAGAACTCATCCAGAACAATATCCAGAACAACATCATCAAGCTACTTGTAACATACTAGCTCTGGCATGCACGCTCCGAGGCCCGCAAGCGCATATGTCCAGCAACACACAGTGGCAGTCAGCTCAAAGTAGTACTACTACAAGGTATAAAAGAAAGAGTTGTAGTACGACTAGTAAACTGCTAGAAACATGGGACAATTTTTCTCACCACTGCTTGCACTCAACCCCCTTTAATCAGGACATGGTTGTGACTAGGAGAAAAACAAACAATCAACTGTTGAGTTTGATGTATGGCAGAGTGTTTTGAAAACTTACACTGAAAAAACAACAAAAATTGTAGTACATGAAACTACTCTATAGGCTAAATATAGGCTACATCAGTGATGTTACTACTCTGAAAATGAATTACAAGTGCTTGGCTGATCTTTGCTAAGTAACCACTTTAATTTTAGCTAACAGGAGTTCGTTTTTTCCTGGTCATATTTCTGTCACACAAGCATGCTAACAGAACACCTAAAAACATAGCAACAATACAACTACTTCCAGTTTCAGGACAAAGCACACTTGGTGCTCAAATGCACACATAGCAGCTTCCATTTGTCTATTAGATATTTAGATGGTGTACCAACGAACTGATCAGATTGTTCAATTTTTTTATCTCTACTGTAACTTCTGAATTAAAACAAGAAAACAAAAGTGAACTGGAGTGTTTCTTGATCCTTGTCAATTATTAGCGTACTGCTTCCTTTGAAGGTGTGCTGTGGTACTCATAATTTTGTTTTTCTGTTGTTATTTTGGTTCAATAGGCTGGACCGGGTACCATTGCTGAAGCCTTGATTAGGGGGCTTCCTATCATCCTTAATGACTTCATACCTGGACAGGTTGTGTATTACTTACTTTCATGTTTTATATTGTTGCAACATGCATTCAAAGTATATGTATTTTTAACACTACACGGGACCGCAAGGCCTGACAGTTAAGTACTCAGAATGATCTTTGCCCCATCTCTTGTCCTTTAAAAAACTCAACAACATACATTTGTTCGGTGTACTATTAGTGTAAGTTGGCCTTGGATGCAATGCCGTGCTTGATTATTGTTTAGCCTGAAGAAAAGTTTTATGCAGTAACAAATATGTAGGATAATCTGTTTGCACTTTGGTTGAGACTAGTACTGTACAAAAAACAAAATACTCGTGCATTGATCATGTGCAGCCTAAAGTTTGCAAAGGGTCGTGTGCTTCTCTCTGGTTTTAGCAGTTAGCCTACATCAAACAACATCGTCTAACATAAGTTTGTTTTCTCGCATCCTCAAGAAGTTGGCAACATCCCATATGTGGTGGATAACGGTGCGGGCAAAGATCGTGGAGAAGAAGGACAAGGACCAGAGAGAGAGAGAGAGAGAGAGAGACCTATGGTGCTCGGACGGTGGCGTGTGGACGAAGTCGTGGACGGCGGCGCCTGGACGGAGTCGTGGACGGCGGAGCGTGCACGAACTCGAGGACGGCCGGGGCGCGTGGATGATGCATGTAAAATGCATACATGAACTTTGCATGTTATTACTTATTTTTCCTACATATTAGCAACTTATATTCATGTTTTATAATGATTTGGGGATTTTCTAAACAATCCCCCTTCTTTTGGTTCTAACCCTGTTTTTCCAGAAAACGTACTTTTTAGTGTTTCAGACTTTCCGGGAGCTTCGGGACTCAAAAAAGGGCAAGGCCAAAGAGCACGGTTCAGAATTTTCGAGACGAAGACCATGGGCCAAAGTAGAGGGCCAAAAGGCCAACCAGGTGGCAAAGAGGACCCTCCACGCGGCCAGATTCCTTGGCCGCGTGAGAGGCCCCCTTTTTGCCCCCGTGGCTCCGATGCCGTCGATCTTTCTTCTCCCGAGTGTCTCGTGACCTAAAAACGACTATATAAAGGGTCCCCTGGCCTTTTCGAGGAGGAGGCGGCGCCGAGAGACGAAACCACGAAACAGAGAGACAGAAGGCTGCCGCCGGAGAAGATCGGAGGGGGGAAACGCCGCCTGGATCACCCCTGGAGGGCTCCACCCCCCTCCGGCGTGTTCATTATCAACATCTACAGCAAGATCAACTCGATCTCTCCACTGTAATCTCTTGGCAAACACGATGCATGATGCAATACTATATTCCCTTGATGTATTGTGTCTCCCCGTCTATGTTTGAGTAGTGAATTGTTCTTGGCAATGGTGAAATAGTTCGTTGATTGGTTGCATACAAGTTTGTTATCTTCTATGATTGTCTTTATGTACAATATATGAGTGCACGCATATGTTGGGGAATGCATGTAAGGTGATCACCGGTAGCATAATGGAGTGGTGGTGACTTGAGAGTGACAGTAAGCTGAGACCGAGCCATAAAGTTAAGTTATTGGGGGATATATATAGGGGACCTTAGAACGTAAGGCTATGGTGGGACTTTATGTCTTAATCAATCTTGTGCAGTCATTTACTTGGCCACATGATCCATCATAAGGGGTTGTAGATCATTTACTTGACTATACCTATTCATGGCTCCTTCATAGAAGAAACAACTAAGACTAAAACATGTGCTTCACTAATTGTGACAACCACACGAATGAAACATCTATTGCTAGAACACTTGCTCCCTTGAGATACTTGAGATATTTGCTGCTTGCTACTTGTGAAACTTGCTTAGAAATTTGCATTTTAAACTTGCTTCACTAGTTACTAGACAAACCACACTCCACATCACTTGCTTTTAATTAGTTAGTTCCTTTTAGTCAAACTTATTGCTTTGCATAAACAGCCATATAAGAGGGTTATAGGGTTTTAGAGAATAGATAGCTTACCTTCAGCTCCTCGTGGATTCGACACTCAAATACTTATCGAAAGGTACTACAATTGATCTCCTGCACTTGGGAGTCATCAGTGGACGGAGTCGTGGACGGGGGCTAGGCGGCGCGTGAACGGCGGCCAGCACCTGCTCCTCCAAAGGCAGCACGATCTCCTCCACACGGGCGAGCGCAAGGGAGAAGAAGGGGGCTAGGGTTCGTCGCGCGAGGGAGAACGAGGGGATCGAACTGGCCGGATCAAATTTTTGCTAAGTGTGGAAGATTAGCGCGCGGGGCCACATGTTATATGCTGAGAGGCGTATTCTGTGGCGCACCCCGACCCCGTGCGCCACAGAATTGTTAGAATTCTATGGGGCTTCTTCTAAGGCATGCGCCACAGAATTTCTTGTGCGTATTCTGTGACAACGTGTGCGGGGCCACATGTCATATGCTCGAAGGGGATTCTATGGCGCATCCCTTATACGATGCGCCACGGAATTGCGTGGATAGATAAAATAAAAAAACCAAACGTTGTACTGTGACGAATATGTATTACTAGCCCCATTGGTTTGGCTGTGAATTAAATAACCCTAGTGCCATGGGTTCGAATCCTGGGGTCGCCCCACATTTTTTTAATATTTTATTTAATTATAATTAAACAAAGAAAACAATAAATTACAATTAATGAAAGAAAGAAAAATATGGCGTTGTCTCAAAATATGTGATAATTTTTTTAAATATTTTATTTAGCGTCTCTTCACAATCTTGTCTCACACACACATATGATTGTCTCACATACACATGCACACATATACACACAAAAGTCTTCTTAATTTGTCTCGGTTCCGATCTAGCTTAATTAGCGTCTCTTGCCCTTTTTGTTGGCGACTGAATACTTTATGCCGGCCACCTTGAGATTTCTTCGCGTGAACGGACAACCGTGGGTAGGTAGGGATGTCTTCCTTCTTACTTTACTAGTAGTAGGCATGTCGAGGTGCTTGTCGAACTCCTCCTCGATCTTCGGATCACCGTTCTTGTCCAAGTCTTGCTTGTTGGCGTCTCCTTCCATTCCGATGATGCTCCTCTTGCCCCTCCTCACGACAACACGGCAGGGCCTTGACGGGTCGGTGATGAAGAAGCATTGGTCAACTTGGCTAGCGAGTACCCATGGCTCATTTTTCGTGGATGCGTTCTTCGATTTGGCATCGGGTATAACCATTGTGGTGAAATACCGTCCTTCTTTCTTGACATTCTTGGCCCATCTCACACGGAACATTGGCACCACCGTCTCTCCGCAGTAGTTGAGATCCCATATCTCCTTGATCTTTCCGAAGTATCTTTCCTTGACATTAGTCTCATCATCGCCATATGATAGCATAGTTACTCCTGAGTTTTGATTTTCGCTACTCATGTCCTTGTCCTTGGTGGAGAATCTGTAACCGGAGATGTCGTACCCCTGATAGGTCCTTACGTTCTGCCCGAGGCCCTGCGATAAGGTGTATATGAGTTTTTCGTCTTCCGTAGAAGGCATTTTTCTCCGTGCTTCAATCAGTTGACTTTGCTTGAACCAACGCGTGAAGCCGGAGTTGTGATCTTTGGTTACGTCTCCCATCTTCCTCGGCCCGCCCATTTTGACATAATTCTGGTTGATTAAGCTTTTGTATCTTCCACGAAAGGCTTGATCAATTTTAAGTGTTGTAGCGCGAATCGGTGAGCCCTTTCAAAGTCGTCGCGTCGTTTCTGACTGCCGACATGGACGTCGCGGCAGCCCTCGCGGTGACCGACTCCGGTGAGCCTGCCGAGGTGCGTCCTGGTGGACAGACTGACATCCTGGTCGTCCTTGGTGCTTAGGTAATTGTCGCAAAAAGAGATGCACTCGTTGGTTAGAAATCCTTTGGCCATGCTTGTGTCTGGACGGGCCCTATTGCGAACGTATCCTTTCAGGACACCATTCTGCCTTTCCATCGGCATCATGTAGTGCAGGAACGTCGAGCCGAGATGCCTGACATCATCAACGACATGGAGAAGGAGATGGACACATATATCACAGAATGCCGGCGGGAAGTAAATCTCGAGCTCGCATAGTATCACCATGATCTCATCCTGTAGCATCTTGAGCTGCCTCACGCCGATCGACTTCCGGGTGATAACGTCGAAAAAGTTGCAAAGGCCAAACAACGTATCACGGACGTTCTCGTCCATTATCCCTCGGATCGCAACGGGAAGTATCTGCGTCATGAGCACGTGACAATCGTGAGACTTCATCCCGGTGAACCTCTTCTTCGCTAAGTCCAGATATCTGCTTATACTCCCTGAGTATCCGTGAGGAACTTTGACTTCTAGGAGGCACCTGAAAAACTGCTCAAGCTCCAGCGGACTCAATGTGAAGCAGGTGGCGGGAAGCACCACGGTGTTCTTCTTAGCCTTTTTGCGGGGATGTTGAGTCCCTTCCGTCTTATCCTCATTATCATCATCATCACTATCGGCGGGGACCTGTAGATTTTTCCTAATGCCAAAATGTTTCAGATCGTATCTTGCTTTCGCCCCATCCTTGGACTTTTCCGAATCGCAAATAGTGCCAAGCAGACTCTCTGTAACGTTCTTCGTAATGTGCATCACATCGAGGCTATGAGGCGTGTGGAGGACCGGCCAGTACTCCAAGTCGTGGAAAACAGACCTCGCTTTCCATACACCTAGCAGCGGCTCTGGCTTGGGTCACTTCTTTCCCGGCGAAGGGCACTCATCACAATTTTTCAGAAGCTCGTCGATTTCTGCGCCGCTCCTCGCGCGCGGGGCTCCATCGGGTTTGTCTTTACCATTGAACAATTCACCGCGTTTTCTCCATGGGTGATCCAGGCGAAGCCACCTTCGAGCCCCTGGGTAAACGGTTTTCGAAGACCCAGAATCCCTTGGTAGCTGGAGATGCGGGCCCCGTCCATGCACTTCACGCAGCCGCAGAATCCGTGGCCGACCTGGGAGATACATACGCGTAACCAGGATAGTATGTGACCGTCGTGAGCAACACGGCTCGTATATGGAAATAATCTCTAGTGTAGGCGTCCCACGTACGGGGTGGCGTCTTCCACAACGTGTCTAACTCGTCTTTCAGCAGCCCGAGATACAAATGCATGTCGACACCTGGTTGTTTCGGCCCCTGGATGAGAATACTCAAGTGTATGTACTTTTGCTTGGTGCACAACCACGGGGGTAGGTTGCAAGGACATACAAACACGGGCCAACTACTATGCGTGCTACTCTGGTCGCTGAACGGATTGAGTCCATCGGTGCTCATACCCAGCCTGACGTTCCTCGCGTCGCCCCCGAAACTCGGGAAAGCTATGTCCAATGCTTCCCACTGGGCAACGTCTGCAGGATGTGTCATTATATAGCCCTTCTCCGGATCTTCTTTCGGCTTCTCCCTTTCCGCGTGCCATTGCATGAGCTTTGCTTCCTTAGGGTCCACGTAGTACCGCTGAAGACGGGGAGTGATAGGAAAGTACCATACCACTTTTCGAGGAATTTTCTTGTTGTTGGCTCCACTCTTGTATCGTCCGTGGCCGTACTTCGGACATGTGGTTGTGTCCTTGTACTCCCCCCCCCCCCGATAAATTACACAATCATTGATACAGGCGTGGAATTTTTTGTGAGGTAAGTCAAGAGGGCACACGACTTTCTTAACCTCGTTGATACTACTTGGCAATGTGTTCCCCTCGGGAAGGCGATCATGCCAGAATTTCATGTTCTTGTTGAAGCTCGAGTCGGTCCATTTGTTTTGCGTCTTCATCTTCAGAGAAGCAAGCGTTACATGCAAGCGCGTATCCTCGGGGCGGCACCCAGGAAACAATAGTCACCCCATCTATCTCCATTTGCGCCAGCTTGGCTTTCTCCCTAGCTGCAGCTATGTCGTTGCTCGTCTCGTTGAGCAGCAGATCCTGAACATGAGAGTCCCGCAAGGCCGAAATTAGCGGGGTCTCCGTGTTCACGCCTTCATCGTCATGTTGATCTTCTCCGCCGACATATCCTTCTTCATGATGATCTTCTCCGCCGTCATTCCCTTCGTCACCTCGCTCGCCATCTTCTTCATGCACACCTTTTGCTGCCAGTGGTGCCACGTGGTTGTGGTTGTCACATCCCAATTTTGGAATACCGGTTAACACAGTTGTTTTGCTAATTGCTTGACTAATAAACCTTGGTTGTGTTTGTTTGTGTTTGTTTAAGTGCAACTAAACAAACTTAAAAAGGATAGCAAAGCAGTAAACTAAAAATATTCAACATATTGTTCCAGGGATAAAAAAATATTCAACATATTGTTCCAATGACCTTGGCAATATTTTCTAAAGTAAATATTGATCAAAGAGTTTTCCAAAAACTATCTTATGAAACTCATACTTGTTGAATATTATTCCAAGGCCCAAATTAAGAAAGATAAAACACTTAATAAATTTCCATAAAGGTTTATCAGAAAATGAGGCATTCTTAGATGCTTCACCAAAATCTTATCAAATGTTTTTCCAACCTTGCAAGCTTAAAAACAAAAGTATTGGAGAGCATTGACTTGCTATCTCTAGTCACATAAATATTTTGGCAAAGCTTTGCTAAAGAAAAGCCAAGTGCTTTATTAAATAGAAATTCCAATATTTCCAGAAACAGAAAACTAAAACAAGTTACTATTAGAAACTTTCTTGAAATGATTTGCAATTCATACCATTGCTTCCTTATATCAAATAAGGAACACACACAAGAGGAGACAAAAAATTGAATCCATTAAACATGATTTTTCTCCACAGCAACATTTGGGATTTTGAACAAGTTTGTTCTACAAACTTTTTCCAAATGCCATGAAATAAATACCACATGCTCTATATCATAAATAAGGATGAAAACCAAAAGGGCACAAGTTTTTGAATAACTTAAGTTGCCAAAAACCCTTGTTTTCTTGACAGCACCTTTTTGAAATTTGAACAAGTTTGTTCTATGAAGTAACTCAAAATGACTTGAATTTTCTACCACTTAAGTAAAACATCAAATAAGGAATGTGTGCCAAAAATTATCATTTTTGGAAGCTCCTAAGTAGTCCAATAAATTCAATGTCCATTTATGTAAGAATTTGAATTTGAACAACTTTGAATTATAAAGTTTCTCCTATTGAGCCAATTTTCATATATTTTGTACATCTAAACTAATTAGAATTTTGGGAAAAAGGATTTAAAATTTAAACTTTGTTTGATTGGTGAAAACAGGCTTTTTCAGAGAGGACAGGGACCTAGTTGTAAATACCCAGGGACCAAAATGAAATCCGAGTCATCTTCAACCTCTAGCTCTCTGTAGCAAACAGCACACCTACGACATTGCTTCGATGAGAAGGTATTGAGGAGGATAAAGAGGCCCCCCATGTGCACTGGTCGTCCACATGCCCCCTCTCTCTTCCCCTCAAGCTCCCTCTCTCTCTCCTCTGAAAAGATCTTCAAACCGAACCCTAGCTTTAAGACTCGCCGTCGATTCGGACGTTCCCGAGCTCGCCGCCGCTAGCCGTTGGTACCAGAAGCTCCGCCTCGTCGTGGTGGTTCTAGGTGCCAAGGGAATCGAGATGGGACGACCCGTAGTGCCCGCGCCGTCCCCGTTTCTTCTCCGACTCCGGCGGGCTCCGGCGAGGCATTGCCGCCGCCTCGGGTCCTCTCCGACCTCACCGAGCCTCCTGTCGCATCCAAGGTGAGCAGGCGAATCACCCGCCGCCTTTTTCCCCTCCCTCTCCCTCTAGGTCGCCCCCGAGACACCCTCGCTGTCCGGCCGCCGCCGCGCGCCGTCGCCGGCCGTCCTCCAGCGTTTCCCCGGAAACGAAACCACCCCAGGTAGGTAGCCCGCGTTGAGAGAAATGTGAGGGTGCGGTTTAATCGCGATTTAAGGCTCCGGTGCGTCGATTGCGTGCTCGCCGGAGACGTTCCTGCCGGCGGCATGACGCACGCTCGCGTCATGCGGGCGTCAGCAACCTTTGACCCCGCGCGCGTAGGGGCTGGTCAAACTGGCTGGTGGCCCTGCGCTGCCTGCGTGGCTGCCTGCGTGGCTTCTAGGCCCGCTGGTCAGTGGCACTGGGTGGATCTTCCCGCGGTGCAACAGATCTGGCCGGCCCAGTTGGATCTGGCCCAGGATAGTTCTTTTTCCAAATTAATTTTTACAGAAACATTGCAGTTTACTTTTGGCTTTAAAAGGCAACCTAAAAGATGATTTTGACCAAACAAAAATTCACAGTGGTACCTCAACTAATTCTAAACCACCTCCAACTTGTAGATCTACATTTGGATGGATATTTTTGCAATGAAAAATGATTTGGCAACAGGTACCATAAACACCAAAATGAGCACCATTTTTATTTCACAACTCATAATGAAGTGAGGCCAATTGCATTGGAAAGCCCTTGAAATTTACTAACAGGAGCAATTAACCTCGTTTCCAAATTCATTGTATTTTTGAAATGGCATGCAGTTTGGTAAAACACCAGAGAGCACTTTGGTGATTTTTATAAAATTATTAAAAATGATTTTTGATGCAAAATCAACTGGATGGTCTTGTATATGTTTAGGGCTATCCAAACCTGGAAGGGTTTAATTTTTAGAGGATCCTATAAAATTTGGTGGACAGATCTTTATTTTACATGTTTCTGCCATTTTGGCATTTTAGGTAATTAAATTGTGTGATTATATTTTTGTGTTTCCATATTGCTTTCTAGCATGTAAAAGTTGTGTGAACTTGTTTTCCAAGTTTTACTTAGCTATTTTAGCATGTTAGATTGTGTGGACTTGAGTTGAGAAGAAATATGATTTATGTTAGTAGCATATGTTTATTCTCTATTTAATACTTGCATATAATTTTGAGTGTTTAATTTGTGTGCAAGCTTTTGGATTATTGTGTTGATAGATTGTAATCAGTACCATGTTGATACTTATATTTTGTTAGTATCACCTCTGCTAGCTTGCATTTTATTTGGTAGAGGAGCATGAGTAATTTAGTCATCACTATGCAAATATTGGAAAAATTCCCTCATGTGTGGAATTTTTTGGCATTAATATTTGTGGTTGTGTAGCCTTATATTTTTGTGTTATGTTCATAGGACCAGTAGCATTTTGGTTATGTTGTTATGAGTACTTGACCCCTAAAGTTTTCACTTGTGTGAAAATAATAGCATGAGTAGCATTGCCTTGCTTATTTAAGCACCCTATTATTTTCTGCTAGTATTGTTATTGCACTAGGTGCTAGTTTAGGTTTTTTTTCTAATTGTTGTCAAGTGTGACCAGAGGCCTTGTGACCTCTTAATGCTTTGTTATGCTAGTGGAACACCCACTGGTTTCATTGCATTTTTGGTGGAAACATTATCTCCCCAAACTAGATGCATTTCTCTTATGTAGTTTCATAACTAATGAGTGCCTAGTATTTTTGCTTTGGGAATTTTTGTGCTAAACAAAAATGGGTATGCTTCTATTTGTAAGTGGTTGTAATCATGTGTGGCTTTCTAGGAAAAATTCATCTCTGAAGTGTTGATTGATTCCTCTGAGTAATGCCCTTTTTATTACCACTAGTATGTAGGAGTTGCCCTGCAAATTGATACCTTGTTTTATTAAATTGGATATTTTTGTTATAGCAAGTATAGATGTTTTTCACTACTGTTTTTGTGACATGGACCCTCTGGTTGTATTTCAATTACTTGATTGAAATGCATCCATTGATTCTTCATGTTTAAGTAGTACTAGTTTTCCCTAGCATTTTTGTATTGAATTATTTTTCCTGCCAACTTGTGTTTGGTAGATATGTGTGTATCCTTGCATGAGGAAATGTTTTCATTTACCATTATGATAACATGGTTCCTTGTTTGAATTTTATTACTTTACTTATTATGCATGTTTGCATAGCAAACCCTTAGTAGAAGCATGTCTATAGGATTCCTCCTTTTCAGTCATTGTTTCTATTGTTCTCACTATGAGAATTGTGTGCTTTGTGATGAGTCTATTACCTTGTTATCCTTGTGTAGGCTCACTGATTTGTAAAGGTAACTTTTGCAAATCATGTGCCTTATTTATTCTTGGTGTGAAATTAGATTTAGTAGGATAGCTACCTTTTTCTTTTTTGTGTTTTGATTGACAGACCCATTGCCATGCTTATTATTGTGCATGCTTTATACACTTTTAGTAGTCTCACCCTTGTGAAACTAGGTTCATTTTAGGCTTATTAATATCTTGGTATGAGAGTGGCACACCCACTGAATCCATGATATTAAGGTTGTGAGATATGTCCCTCCAACCTTAAGTTGTCTTATTAAATGGCATTTCTGCCAAGTAGGATTGTTTGATTGTTTGCCTCAATTAATAATTGAGTGATTTTGTTATTATTAGATTTCCTTGCTGTATGTATTGTTATGTATGGTTGCTTGCCTTGATTGGTTCTGAATGTGTGTCCTTTATTCCTTTTACGGCGTTAGAAAACGAAGAGGAAGGAAGTGTCGGGAAGCTCTGTTTCAAGTTCCAGTCACTCCAAAACCAGGGACACAAGGAGATACCAGGCAAGCCATCCTGATGCTTGCTGATACAATACTTATCATTATCTATCATGCATGTTTTACCTCTGAAGTTTTACAAAAACTTGATTATCAAAACTATTTTTGATGTGGAATTTACTACTATACTATATTATAGGTTACTATCATGCCAATAGTTAAACTTGGTAATACCAAGCCCATAAGCCACCATATGGTATTTATTACCATCAAATATACTAGTCCCTAAGTGGACACCCTAAAATTGTGATTCTACAAAACAAAGGCTTTACGGAAAAACCCGGAGAAAAGGCGGATCCTTGTTCTCCGGAGGAATGTGGAAGTGGTCATTTTTGAGAAAGTGGTGTTTTCAAAAATGACACATAACCTAGTCTTCGCCGGACAACCTTTACCGTACTGCCACCCTACCCCAACATGGGCAAGGGGCTTAACTTGAAGTTTGTTCTTATTAGTGTGTGCTATCTCAATGTGCTATAGGGGATGCGATCCTCTGAACCGAATGTCGTGGAGACATATAAAGTGTGGGATTAATTTTCCCTCCGGATGCATCAGCTGAGGCATCCTGGCTTGGCGGGGATTAGCTCGGTGCCGGGGATGTGGGAAAACTCAACTGAGAGATAGGCATATTCTAGCTTGAACATAGTGGATGGTTATGATCAGATACCTGATGTTTACATACTGTTGTTACAGTCCGTGATTGTTCACGGGAGGTGTACTGGATCTGGTGGATGTGTACACCTCTGCAGAGTACAACTTTTTCGAAGAAGCCGCGTCCTCGGATATGGACAGTTGAATGGCCATGTAGCTAGCATTGTGTCAATGTTTTCAAAAAGGAAGTTTTTGAAAAGGGAAATTTTGGAAAGGAAGTGTTGAACTTGTGAAGTTCGGAAAGGAATGGAAACTTATACCGTGGAGGTATCGTCGATGATGAAAAGCCAGATGTTGTTATACAAAACAAAGTGTTTTGCAAACAAAACCTTTTCTACTCTAAGCAAGAATTCTGGAAACTGATTCCAAGAAGTTTTGCAAAGAGAAAATATTCTTTAACAAAACTTTACAAAACCTCTTGTACATGTGATATCTACAAGAGAAATAAAACTATATTATTTTCTTCTGAAGTATCTTCTTCAACGAAGATACAGATTAACCTGACTGCAACTGTGGTGTCATCATATATGAACACCATTGGTAGTGAACCCTATTTATAGCCTACCTATTCCACCATATAAGCATATTTGCATGTTGGTAAGTGACATGATGGATGTCTTGCTGAGTACATTCAAATGTACTCATTATGGTTTCGCCCCTGGTATCTACTTATCAGATTTGGAGAAGGAGCCTCCAAAGGAGATCTATGAAGAGAAGTACGGAGTTGACGGCTTTGCGAACTAGGATCGTCTCCGGGTCAGCAGCCTGTAGGTTAAGGCGTGACTTGGGCTCAACTACGCTGTGTTTTATTTGTCTTCCGCTGTGTTTGATAAGTTGCCTGCCCCATGTGGCAGTTGCGTTAAACTTGATCATGTGATCATTTGTGTAATACCTTTATGTATTCGTGTAATGGATGATGTTTTTCTGTGTGCCAACGTTGTATGTTGTTCACGACTGATCTTTCTGGGATCGTGAATGTATGCATACGTAGGGTTTCAGACTGCCGGTCTGGGGTCCTTACAGTGGTCGTCAAAGAAACCGCGTCTGAGAAGGTGCTCCTCCAATTGTCCGGAATCAGGGCCAATCCAGCGCACGAGTTTGCATGATCGACACAGACATCTTATCTGCCGCCTGTTGCACCAAATCATGTCCGCCTTCGCGTCTTTCTTGTATCTAGCGATTTGAGCAGAGCTCATTTCTAGTACCATGGTTGCCTGCACACACATAGAGAGCAGAAAATTAGAACCACAACATGCATAGTCACCGGAAAAATTCGGCATGACCTCTCCTATAAGTAGGACATATGGGGTGCAAAAGTTTGCCGAAATGGAAGTGAATCAATATTTCGGCAAACATCCATGCACCGTGGCCGCCCGCGCGCGACAATCGGTCCACCTGCACATGCATGACAAGCACCCATACACACCGATGGACACGCGAGACATGCGCATATGCACCTCCAACTATACTCACCTAGTAGATTCGATACCGAGACGCGAAAAGAGCAAGGAGGGAGGGACCGAAGTATAGATGGAGGATAGGGCTTCCCCTCAACAACAAGAAACTTCACCAACAATTATATATCGAAAAAATTAGGTTCACCTACCAAAAAAGGAGAATTAAATGTGTAAAATAGGAGGGGAGAGAAGGGGGGGGGGTGGAGTTAGCAACATCCACTTGGAATGAATGAGAGAGAGGGGAGAGAGAGGGGGGGCTACCATCTTTATGTGCATAGTGCACCTTTTCTGTGGCGCACATGCACACTATTCTGTGGCGCACTACTGGGCTGCGCCACAGAAAAGTCACATTCTGTGGCGCATGGAGATACATGCGCCACAGAATATGGTTTTTCTGTGGCGCAACCCATCAATGCGTCACAGAAATGCCATATTCTGTGGCGCACCTGGTGCCTGCGCCATAAAAACAGGTGTGCTGACAGCCAGTCCACTGATTGGGGGTGGGCCCCACAGAATTTCTGTGGCGCACCAAGCAGCCATGCGCCACAGAATTAGAATTTTCTGTGGCGCACCACGTGCCATGCGCCACAAAATTTTCTTTCTATGGCGCATGGCTTCTGGGTGCGCCACAGAAGCTATTCCATAGAAAGCCACTTCTCTACTAGTGTGCCCGCACTAAATATCATAGTAGTCATCATGTCATGAATGTGCACTACGGTGCAACCTCTATTTGTCAATTGCCTAGCTGTAATTTGTTCACCAAGCATGCTATCTTTTATGGAGAGACACCACTAGTGAACCTATGAACCCCGATCCATTTTTCCTACACTCTTAAATAAACCACTACAATTTCCTGTTTTCTTTATTTACTGCAAGCATACACCATTTTTCACACTATACATCTAATCTTTATTTTCAGCAAGACCGATGAGATTAAAATTGGGACATGGTTCCCATTTCACCAATGGTTAGGTTAACCTAACCTAAAAAAGAGCCCAATGGGCCAAATGGCTATCCACAAAATCAATTAGGTTATTTAGGTTCGACCACTCTTGTACCAATGGTTAACCGTCACAATGTCACTTGTCTTCCTCGTATCTGGCTGGGCAGTGGGCGCGTCGCATCCTACTTGCGGGCACTAGCTTTCCTCTGGCTGTCATGGTGGCCCCTGCGCGCCTCCATTGTTTGGAGTGGTTGCTATCGTCGTCGGCCGATGTGGACTGCTCTGCTTCCTTTTGTTTCTTCCTTGACGCCATCTATCACCGCGACTGCATATGTATGGACATATGCGTGCGTGCTCTATAGGAGCGTATACTAGGACGGCAGCTGCATAGCATAGTCAGCAAGCTACGTCAAGACTCAAGACTGAATTAATCCTACGATAGTTTGGTAAAAAGGTGTTCTGCACAAGCAGTAGATATACAGTATACCTAATATTAGTGGTACAACCGTTCTCAATTTCTTGCCGCGAATGGAGGAGTTGACTACTGGCGGTTCGAACCTAAATAACCAATGGTTAACCATTTCTAACCATATTAACCTAATGGTTAACCCATTTTGCTCTCTTTCACGAAATGGTTAAATAGGTTAGAATCTGGAACGAAAATGGTTAACCAAATCCCATCTTGAGGTGAGATTGACAACCTCACTGTACCATTGGGACAAAGTATTTTGGTTGAGTAGTGTGCAGGTTCCGCGTTGTTGCTGACACCGGTGAGGCGCCATCACCATCGTTAGTGGCATCAACCTTCAAAATATCCTCTTTCTCCTACTAGATTGATAACCTTGGTTCTTAACAGAGGGAAATTCTTACTGCTGCACTCATCACACTCTCCTCTTGGGGTTCCCAACACACCATCCATAGCAAAGGATTTCTGGCGCCGTGACCCGGGGACTTAAAATTCATCATCATCAAGAAGTCTCCCCGTCAAGACACCATCACAAGCAGCAGTATGTACCTCACATCCGTTAGAGTACAAATCATACCATCGTGCATTCTGATCTGAACAATTCGTCGAACGATTCGGGCGCCTCGGAATCGCTATTTAATTAGTTATTTCGAGTCACTCACTACTTGCTGCTCACGTTTTAGCTTTCCCTCTCTCTTGTATTGATATTTTGCCGGGAAGCTTGACCGAACTCCAACTACCGGAAACATTAGCTCGAACATTCGAGTTAACGATTGATACTTGATGGTGGTATGCCTTGACGTTAGGCTGACATTGGTAAACCCCAAGAGAAAGGTTGTGAAGAGTGTAGCAACAAGTTTTCCCTCAGAAAAGAAACCAAGGTTGAATCGACCAGTAGGAGGACAAGCAATCTCTGAAGGTTGATGCAGCTGAGGTGGCAGGGCGCACTACCGGTTCAGCAGCAACGTGGAACCTGCAGAACACAAACAAATCACTCTATCCCAACGTAGCAGTGAGGTTGTCAATCTCACCGGTTTTGCTGAACACAAAGAGGTTAAACATACGGTGTGGAAAACAGTAGGTAAACAGTAGGAACATCATGAAAGTAGTATGAAAGCAGTAGGTGTTTTATCAGTATGACGAAAATGGACCGGGGTCCACAGTTCACTAGCGGTGTCTCTCCGTGAAAGATAAATAACATGTGTGGTGAACAAATTACAGCTGGGCAATTAACAGAAATGAAGGCTGCACCGTAGTGCATATGCAAGACATAAAGATTACTATGTGATTCATGCGGGCATTACAACAAAATTCATAGACCGTCATCCAACTGCATCTATGTCTAATAATCCACCCTCCGAATATCATCCGAAAAAACGTTGGGTATTAAGTTGCTAGCAATAGATTATCGCAGTAAGCAAAGTGTGTAATGTAAACAATGTAAACTAGGTAAACACTATTGTTTTATCCCTAATGGCAACAACACATCCTCCATCTGTCACGTTTCTGTCACTCGAGCACAGATGCAAAGGAGGCATGAACCCACTATCGAGCATAAATACTCCCTCTTGGAGTTACTAGCATCTACTTGGCTAGAGCATCTACTAATAACGGAGAGCATACAAGATCATAAATAACATATGCATGACGATAACATGATAGATTGATAATCAGAAGACATAGCATTCAACATTCATCAGATCCCAACAAACACAACATGTAGCATTACATAAAGATGATCTCGATCATGTGAGGCATTACAACAAAATTCATAGACTGTCATCCAACTGCATCTATGTCTAATAATCCACCCTCCGAATATCATCTGAACAAACGTTGGGTATTAAGTTGCTAGAAACAGATTATCGCAGTAAGCAAAGTGTATAATGTAAACAATGTAAACTTAGTAAACACCGTTGTTTTCTCCCTAATGGCAACAACACATTGATAGGTCTCCAATGTATCTATAATTTCTGATGCTCCAAGATCATATTATGTCAATTGCTACTTGTTTTCTCCCTTATTTCTAGCATTTTTATACGTTTTCCGGGACTACCCTATTAACAAGATGCCAAGTGTCAATTCCCTGTTTCCTGCTGTTGTTGGTTTCAGAAAAGTTGTTCTGGAAACATTCTCGGAATTGGACCCCACAAAGCCCAAATTGCCTATTTTCTCCGGAAGCATCCAGAACACCGAAGAAGAGTCAAAGACAGGCACCAGGGGGGCCACACCATAGGGTGGCACGGGTCCCCTGGCCGCGTCAGCTATGGGTGTGGGCCCCCTGGAGCTCCACCGCCTTTGCCCTTTTTCCTATTTAATCCCCCCGGATGGAAAACCCTAAACACCTGAGAAAAAATCCTCGAAAAGTTCCGCAGCCGCCGTCACCGTCAACCCTAGATCAGAGGGGGTTCTGAAGCTGTTTCCGTCACCCAGCCGGAGAGGAGATCATCACCGGAGGCTTCTACATCACCATGCCTGCCTCCAGAGTGATGCGTGAGTAGTTCATCCTTGGACTACGGGTTCATAGCTGTAACTAGATGGTTGTCTTCTCCTCATATGCCTCCATGTTTAGATATCGTGAGTTTCCTATCATGATCGAGATTGATCTTATGTAATTCTATATGCCGTGTTTGCTGGGATCCGATGAATATTGACCTTATGCCAACTTGATTATAGTCTTTATTGCATATGCTATTTTGTGATCTTGCATGCTTTTCGTTGCTAGTGGTTGCTCTGGCCAAGTAGTTGCTAGTGACTCCAAGAGGGAGTATTTATGCTCGGTAGTGGGTTCATGCCTCCTTGTTGCCTTGCTCGAGTGACAGAAACGTGAAGGGGGAGGATGTGTTGTTGCAATTAGGGAGAAAACAGCGGTGAGAGTGCCCGCGTGCATAATCATTGCTTACATTACACACTTTGTTTAATGCAGTTATCTGTTGCTTGCAACTTAATACCTAAAGGGGTCCGGATGATAACCTGAGGGTGAATTATTAGTCATAGATGCAAATGGACTTCGGTCTATGTATATTGTTGTAATGCCTGCACTAAATGTCATAGTAATCATCATGTTATATTGTGCACTACGATGCAACCTGTATTTGTCAATTGCCCAGCTATAATTTGTTCACCCATCATGCTATCTTTTATGGAGAGACACCACTAGTGAACCTATGAACCCCGGTCCATTTTCCACACTGTTAAACAAACCACAACTATTTACTGCTTTTTTACTTACTGCAAGCTGTCACATCCCAGTGTTTGGGAAGTTATAAGGATCTAAATTTAATATGTTCATTTGCAAAGAATGCATCTAAAAGTACAGGAAATTTTGGCGCGAAAGTTTAAACGGATCAAAGTGACCAAAGTTTCACTTGACATGATGAAATAAGTCTAGTTCATCTAGTCAAGAGTACATTTGGAATGATCTTTATAACATGTATCTTAAGAAATCAAATCATCTGATTACACAAACCATAATTGGTTGTGTCCAACACAAACTCTCAACAACCTTAATCACAAGTCTTTAAGTGACTTGGGATAATTCACTAGGTATTTTGAACTCAAAGAGGGGTGAGTACCCAAATTACACAATTGATGATCATACTTCCACCAATGAGTAATACACAATTGAACCATCTGATCAATAGAGATGTTATCACCTATAAAACAACAACTCTCTAAGTTATCAACCATTCACATCACACTTTTATAAATTATCTCCTAACTATTAAGTGCACCTTCACAATCAAATAACAAAGGTTCAATAGAACATAAGTGATACAAACAAGTCATAACTTAAACCCCACAAGTGGGAAATGATATGTTAATTGTATTAACATATTTATCGAATATGTACATATCTCATCAACTATAAAAAAAGTACCTAAGAGAAGAATCAAATCTTCTTAAACCACTGTTAAAACCTTGATCATCACATATGATCTTTCCAAACTTCTATGTCTGAATCATGAATACAATGACTAATATAAAATAACAACGTGACACTCTGAGTAACCAACTAACAACTATTACACAAGTCATTAAACCCTAATATCATTCACATGCTCATTGTCTTATTCATCTTATATAAGTGAGCATATGAGATCTTAACACATCAAGGAACCACTTGATCAACTTACTATCTTAAGTTATCATCTCATAAACACTCTATATTTCTATCCACATCAATATTCAACAACTAAAGTATCTCTGGATACAACCCATGGATAACAACAAGTTATGATCTCTGTTAGAGAAATTGAATTGATATCTAAGTAAAACCAATCATGTATGAAACAAGTATCTATCTTTTAGGAAATAAAATAAGAAGTATATGTAAGGATAATAAAAGCATAAACTAACTTTTAATCTAAATCTTGTTATTTTATCTAGATCATTTTATCTTGTTATCTTCTAATCCTCTCAAAGTCATTCTTCAAGTGAAGCACCCACAAGAAAAGAGGAACTACCACCAGAAGATCTTTAAGAAGATTGTCTAGAATGTTCTAGAAGTGTTGCTCCAACCTACTATAAGAGTACTTGGAAACTCCTATATATTGATCTGATCTTATTAACACTCTTGAAACAATATGATATTCCAATGTTAGTGTTATATAGGAGTAATTTGATAACAAGACTAGCTACCTTGTTAACAGATCACTTTTGTATACTCAAACAATTGAGTGTCATACACAAACAAACAAAAGATTGAATAACCTGGTACATCTCAGCCTATTGTATATGAGTAGTAATTTGAAGGCAAGATTAGCTACCTTGTTTACAAATTCTCCTTATATGCATAAGTGCAACTTGATGTCACAAAATCAACTTATATTCCTTTATAATCAACTAAGTAAAATCTTTGCTTGGAGTAATTGGTTGCCTTCACTACAAGGGTAAGATAACTGAATATGGAATCCCAGAGATGATCTTAATTGCAAGTGACAAAGGTGATAAGAGAAGACTAGTGGCAACTAGAGAGAAGAACCTCAAGCAACAGAAGACCACAAGAAGCAACACTGCCTCAGTAAGGGAATATAAGAAATTATTCAGTGAAGCATTAGGTAATATTAGAAGATCTTTAACTTCTATGCCTTGTCAAGCCCATCAGAAATAAGGAACTCATAGTAATATCTTAAATGGAAATAATTATCAAGAGTGAATTAATAACAAGAAATTGCATCCACATGTGTTGATATGTGGAGGTAGATGAAAACAAGCTTAATACCTTGTTTTCCAAATCCTTTTCATACAAAAGATTAATAGATAACAACAAAGATTCATCTGTAGATAACCATGTAAAGGATTACATGTTCTTAAACCAACATGGGATAACATCCATATTGGAACTTGGGTGGAAAACAAGTAAATAAGATTCCAAAGCCACTCTTGTTTCCCACATGATTAAGTGCATAAAATAACAAATATGGCTTGCACCCCAATATAAAGAAATGTCCACCTGACTTGATAAGAACCTTAATTATGAAAATAACAAAGCCACCTAAAAGAAAACAAGTCCCTTCCCCAATTAAAAATTATTTGGTACGACTTGGAGTGATATTTCATAATTGGTGAATTTTCCATAACAGATAAAAACACTACTCACTAGTGTTACCAAACTATTTTCTATAAGGGATTATACCTAAAATTTTCCAATTATGATACACCACCTTGGTATCCACAAGTTTGGAGTGTGTACTTTTATTAAACATGCTTTAGCATAATTTTAAAGCTATTAAATAAATTAAAAGAGGAGAAACCAACAAAATCACTTAATCTAGCACTCTAAAGAAAAAATACAAATATTATTCAAATTCACCAAAACAAAACATGGTGAGATGTGAAATTTGATAAGGAATTCAAATATGATTTTTAAATAATTTTTAGGTTCATAAAAGCCCAGAAAACAAGCTTTTCTTCTCAGTTTTAATACAGAAGGACTTGATTGCAACTTATAGAAATTACAGGGGGGTATCGAAAATCACAGTTATATTTTCCTTTCTTCTTCCTCTCCCAGAAGGCAGAGGAGAACGCCGCCGTGGCGTGGTCGGTGCCACGACCTGCTTGCCGCCTCGCGCGAGGATAAGACCTCCAGGCCGAGAGGCCGTGCCGCACTTCCTCTCTCCCTCGCTCATTGCCTCTTCCTCTCTGTATTTGAACCCGAAAAAACCCTAACCCTAACCCACGGCCACCGGTCACCGCCGTCGACTCCGTCCATTCCCGGATAACCTGAGGCCACCACGAGCTCCGCCATGATGCCCCCTATCTCCCCTGTGAGTCTCGCTTGCTGGGAAGACCGGAGGAGGTCGAATCGGGTCATCTTCTCCATCACCGGCCGCCGGATGCAGTGGTCGCTTCTGGCCGATTCCGGCGAGTCCTTGCTTCTCCGACCACCTCATCGTGTTCCTGGTGAGCTGAAGAGCACCACGGTGCCTTTGCTTTGGTCAATCGCTTCCATATTCATCGAGTTCATCAAGCACCGCCGCCGGCTGCCGCGCAACTACACGCCGGCGAGTCTCCGGCGACCATATGGTCCAATCACTACCACCCTCGCACTCTCCTAGTTCCCCTCTACCTGTTAGGAGCATCAGATTGAACCAATTTGGAGTGGATTGGCGAATTCGAGCTCAACAGAGGAGATCCTCTCCTCTGGTGACACGATCATGATGTCATCATGACGACATATTTCGATTTTGTTAATTTTTTGATTTAAAAATCAAATATGACAGGTGGGTGTAGCATCCCAACTTTTAATAAAGATGGAATACCCGTGTTATTGTGCTAGTCCCTGGATCAATTGCTAGCACCACAGTACAAAATGAAATATCATGCAAATGCATCAAATTCTATTTCATCGCATGATCCAGTCTTTACAAAATAGTATTACAACTTGCATAGTCTTAGAAGACTAGCAGAAAACAAAGATATACAGCGAAGACATAGTACAACATTGAGCCCATCTTCTTCATGTGCCACAGGCAAAACATGTTGGCGATAGTCTCGAGATCCTAAACGAAATCCTCACTCGTCTTTAGAAACATCTGCAATATGGAATATGCAGCCACAAGGGAGTCAATACAATTTAATGTATTGGCAAGTAACACTATGGTGGATATAAATGGCAAGACTAATACTATATGCCTATTTGGCGGAGTGGAGTTTTGGCTAAGTTTGCATAAAGCCAGTTTTCTCCTATCTTTTATCATAAAACAATTTCATCTATAATAGGTATCACTGATAGAAACCAATGAACCTTAACTAAAATTAAGGAGTACCACTGATAGACATCAGGGTAAAATCTTACCCTTGTTCACCCATCAAAATTTTATTATGAAATTGGCATGATGAGATTCTTCCGTCATTCCTTGTCCAGCTGCTCATAGTTGTCCATAACCGGGGACACGGCTAAGATCTTAGTTTGTTGACTCTGCAGAGTTTGTGCACTTTCACCTTTAGACTCAAATCAGCCCAAACATCCTACACACCCTGAGTGCATTAAGGAAAGGATAAGATTGAGACGAGATCTTTCAGAAGAAATTCCACCACCGTCAGGCTTGACCCGTTCCAACCTACACCCCCTACATCTGCTTGTCAAGCACTGGTGAGTTCATCCAACTTAATTGATCAAGACAGAGCCCATATGACTAAAGGCTGCACGGGAAGCTACTAAACTTAGAGGGACATGGTAATCTCTTTGTTCCTGGGTTCCCTTCCTCAAGTGACAACCTCAAGTGGAATAACCCTTAGACAAGGGCCCTGAGGAAACACTCAACATAAACCAGTCTTACCACTTCCACCTAGGTGTTTCATTAAACTTAGTAGTTTTATCCTCAACATCTAAATAAAACATTTGAATAGCATAGCAATTCTACTAAGTTCAATGTCTTCTATCTAGCAGGATATAAAAGGATGGCTACACACTACTTTGGATATTAGCATAGCATAATATAACTTAGTAAAATTTCCTATCATGCATACTACTCAAGATCAACTAATGCATATAGAAATAATGGGTAGTTGAATGATGTGTTACTTGCCTTGTTGAAGTTGGTGAAGATATTCACACTCTCTTCACAAAAGATCGTTGCTCTCCGTACAATCTATTCATTGAGAACACAATAACAAAATAAACAAGCATTCTAGCAAACAAACATACAAGTGTAGAAAACATACAGAGAAACTAACATATCAAATAGGGGTTTAACCAAGTTGGTTAGGACAAGGTCAAGTTTTGATTTTGAAATATTTATTCTCTAATGGTTCAATACATTCTAAGGAGTTTCCAAGGTTTACTTGGAATGGACTAGGTTGAGTTGGTAGTGATCAAACTTTATTGAAACACATATTTATATAAGAAGTTCCAAGAGTTCACCAAGGTGATCTCACTATTTTAACTAAAATATCACAATATAAAGTGTAACACTTAGTTGTTTTCATCAAAACATTTGAGTGATCTAAGTTAGTCCTTCCATTTTGGTTTAGGCTAGGTCTAGGTTCAACTAACCTCATAACAAAGGAGATAACAAGTTAAAGTCTTGGTCTTTTCCATTTGGGTCAAGGGCTGGACAAAAACAACTTGTTATTCTTCAACTTGTGTGGATGGCTCCAAGTCTTCACATGCTTGTCTTCTTGAAGATTATCTTCATGCTTCTATTGTAGTATTTTCCTTGGATGTATTCTTCTCTTGATCTTGATAGATTTCTTCATGGCTTTCACTTCACTAATTTGGTTTGGGTATGGGATGGGCACAAAATACCACTAAGTCCATAGAAAGAAAATAAGAAGAAAGATAAAAGAGAGAGGGAGATGTTTTCTTCTGGATTTCTTCACACTTGTACTTCCTTGAGTTGCTTCTAGTGGTGGAGTCTTTTCTTCAAAATTTCTTCATTGATCCTCCTTGTAGTTCTTCATGTTTCCACCAAGTTGAAAGTGAAGAGCCTTCTATTGCTTGAGTCTTGTTTTCCATTTGCTAACTTGATGGATTCTTGAAGCAAGAATAGGGGGATGGAGGAGTAGATAGAAAACTATAGTACTAGTTTTTTTGAGGTTCACTACTTGGTCTCTTATATGGTTTACATACTAGGTACTTGGCCTTGGATTCAAAATGGCCACAACAAACAATGGTAGAAAGAATAGAAACAAAATCTAAGGCATGATCAACTAGTGGTTCACTAAGATGGATTTTTGGTCCAACTTACAAGGAAATGAGTCAAGGTTGTCCAAAAGTCTTAGGTACTGATTTCTCTGGTTCAAGGTTACCAAAAGGAGCAATTTTGCTTAAGGGAACATATTCTAATTAATTATAGAATTAAATCTATGTAAAAAAAATACTCAAATAGACAACTTAATTCTAAATTCTGTTTAAATTTGATCATAAATTATTTTGGGACAGAGGGTATGAAAATACACATCCAAAGGTTTCCAAATATATTTTATTTGCAATTTTTGGATTTGTGGAATTTGAATTATACCAAAATTCATCAAACAAGCATATTTAAATTTTAACCAATTTAAATTTGTCAAATTTGAATTTGGACAGATCTAATAGATTCTACACATTATGGGGATTTGAAAAAGTCCAAGTTTATCAAATTTGGCCAAGTGGTTAAAAAGTTATGATGGTTCAAAGTTCTAGGGGCTAATCTGCAAAATTACAAATCTATTTTCTATTCGAAAAAAATAACAGAAAATAGCTGGGCTCAGATTTGGCTATCTACCGCGCGTGGTGACAAATAAAGCATGGGCTTGGGCCGTCTACGCGCTGCACCGAGCGAAGAATAAGGAACTTAACGCGTGGGCCGACGTGGCGATCTCTGATTGGCTGATACCCCCTACGATAAGTGATCTAATCGTGGCCCTCCATTGTAGATCGAACGGACAAGGACAAAAGGGCTCTCACCTCGCCGGCGTGGGTCACCGGAAATGGAGATGACGGCGGCCGGCGATGCAGCTATTTCACCGCGACGGCGCTCCGGCTTGTTTTCGGGCACGGGGAATGGGTCCAGATGGTCAGCTTGGCGCGGCGAACTCGATGATGCCCTCAGCGATGTCTCTGGTGGCCTCCCACGGTGGCGCGGCATGGATCCGAGGCGGAGCTACTCCGGTGAGCAAGACTGCTCGTTCCAGTGCACCTGGGGACGGGAAAATTGTCACGGGAGAGGAGGGAGGCAAGGGGAACTGAATAGATGTGGTCTCGATCTCGGGCGCATGCTCACCTGGCCGGAAATCGAGATCGACGGCGGCGGCCTAGCACGACTCCGGCGACGAATTGCTACCAACTCGGGGCACGATAAGGAGAGAAAAGGGAGGGGAAATGAGGAGGAGGCACGGGTCTTTAACATGGAGGGATCGGGGTGATCAAATGCGCCCCGAAACGGACGAATTAAGGAGATTCAATTCTCCTTTCCTCGGGAAGAAACAGATGAGGTGGGAGGTTGATGACAGTGACGTCATGCTGACGTCATCCCGTTTTTTTCTTCTGTTTTTAATATCTTTAGTTTTAATAATCCAATTGACCTCAAAATAATTTCTAAAAAATTGTAAAATTAATATCTTCATGTTTAGAACATTTTTATAAACTTTTGAACACATTTCACATTTTATATTTTTGAAAATATAATTAATTACTAATAGCACTTAATGTTATTTAAAATTGGAATAATAATAATATGATGTTTTTTTTATTAAATAAAATTTCAGAGACATAATACATTTCAAAAAACTATTTTTGGAAGTCATTTTTAAACCATTTTCATATTTTATAATTTTAGGATAAGAAGGGTTTATTAATAGTAACTTAATGCTATTTTTAAAATAGAAAATTCAAGAATTATCAAAGTGGCTTAGGAAAATTCCACAACCCATAATATTGTTTTCATAGTCCTCTTTTATGTTATTTTCAAAGTAATTGCATTTATATTCACTCATTTATGTTTATAACTTGGAATAACATTTGCATATCAATATAAATAGTTGTTATTCTCATAAAGTAGTTTTGAGGCATAAAAATTGTTATAGGTAATAATTCTCTCATTTCAAAGGCTATAAAACATTTTCAAAGTAATATTTGATTTGAAAACATGTTATAAAATAAGGTTTTATAAGAGAAGACAATTTCTTTGAATAATTAATATTTATTTTAAATGGGCTTTTAGGGTTTATGGAATAGAGGTATAATTGGATTGGTAAATTCAATTTCATTGAGTTATGTATTGTTTCCATTTATGTCTTGCATCTCATTGGTTTATGGTGACTTGCATAACATGAAAACAAAAAGTTTCAATTTTTAGTGATTTTTGGGCTTTCCAAAAATAAGGGATGTTACAGTGGGACCCACCTGTCAATTTGAATATTGGCAGAAAATTTATAAACCCTATTAATTCAATAACTTTTAATCTAATAATCAGAAAATATAAATAAAATATGGAATTGTTTTGAAAAATATAATCTAAATGATTATCCACTTTTTAAAAATATTTGATAAAGTTTAAAAATTAATATTTTCTTTAATCAAATTAAATCATTTAAAATTGAGAAAAATAGGAAATAATCCATAAAATCAGAAAAATACAAGTTATATACCAAAATGCTCCAAATGAAAAATGCAACTCATATATGATGTTTTCATGGTCATTTGACCAAGTTTTCATGTGCGCAACATTTGCCTAGTCATTTAATTCATTTAAAATTAATAAATTAATAATTTATTCAAATATTTTCAGAAAGCATTGAATGATATATCAAATTAAAAACAAAAGCATTTCTAATTTAAATATGTCAAACAGAAAACATTTTATTCAAATTATAAACTTGTTTCCAAAAGTATAATAAAATTCTATAATGTTTCAATATAACCAGAAACAACTACCACATCATTATTTCCTTATTAATAAAAACCCTCATGTTTTCACACCTACTAAACCTATCATCACAAGTCATTACCAAGTTTTGTGATGATAGAGTAGCGGCATTAGTTCATCGTTTTCAAATAAACACTTTGTCGTTAACTCTACACCTGTGATAATAAAATAAAATGTGTTTATTACTTTGACAATAGTTGTTTTCCATGTACTAATGTCTTATTGCCTAACCATGTTATAACACCTCTATTTAAACATGATAACAAGTGATTTGTTAAGTAAAAGTGAAACACATGTAAGTCTAAAAGAAGTAATGACCACATCACCCCAAGTAATGAAACATTTCACCCAAAACCTGTATGAGTAAGTTATCGTGTCAAACGTGGCTTACACTTGTAAGCTGGGGTATTTTCCCGGGTATTTCATGATGCATCTCATTACTATGCATGTATCATCCTTGCCAGTGTTTTCTGTAGTCCTTACCGAGACTACTTTGCTATCTTTCAGATGCCGGAATTATCTGCGCGACCCTCGAACCCCAAAGACATTGATTATTATGGTTATTTCAATCTCAGGCAAGTTCATCACTTGCTCATATCCTTTGCAGTACTTCATAACAAACTAATTGCAAAAACTCGATCGTATTACCACCTAGTCTCAAAAGAATACATGATCATATTTTTATAATAATATGACTACTTGAATGACTACCCGAGTGGTAGTGTTCTGTTTGGTGGGCGGATGGGACCATGGTAAGATGAATAGCTCTAAGGAAGGTTCCATCTGCATGGGAAAGTATTACCTAGGATTAATCACAACTGCCGTCAGGATTCTTGCGCCGTAAATTCGCGTTAACCATGGGTCTTCTATGGGGGGAGTAAGTCAGCCGTGATATTTTCTCGTTTGCATGTCAACGGGCTGCCAGAGACGTACGCTGTAGGTTCTGCGGGACTACATGCACATGGGTGGGAGCCCTTATGTCCCACGGACTCTAGGGTCTATGAGTGTCTGCCAGGGGCGTGTAGATCTCCATCACGAGGGGTGGAATCAGGCGTTCAACCTGATGGTAGAAATGGGTGGGCATGCATTGTGCGGAGAAGCACGGTTTGGCTTGGAGCAATAACCGGGCCCCACACCTGAGTGGGAGTGGACAGGAATGTACACCTGGTTGTGCAACATGGTCTTGGTCGTCCATGGGTAAAGTAACGCACCTCTGCAGAGTGTAAAAGGATGTGACATGTTACCCCTTGTTCCGGGAAGGAGCTGCGAACACCGCAGGAAAGGCAACTCCATGAAGTTCTAGTCTTGTGAAGATCTGGCGGGCATAGTCTTCAGAATTAAAAGCAACCTCTTGAAGAAAGATTTACAAAAACCTTGCATTAGTTTATGACTCTTTCGAGTCTAAAGCTGTAGTTAGTGCATCAAACTACCCACTATATATCATGATCTTGCTGAGTAACGCTCGTTACTCATTCGTTCCTGTTTGACCCCCTGCTTAGAGTTGAAGCCTGATGGGATTCGTCATCGTGAAGCATCATCATCAACAACGCTGAAGGAGGAGAAGCTATCAAGGTGTAGGTGGAGTACATTCTTGAAGTTAGTTGTAGCAAGCCATAGATTAGGGCTGACATCAGCCATAGTGGATTAAGTTCTGAGCTAGAGTAATTCGCCAGCTTGGATTTTCGAATGCCTCTTCTGATGTTAAATTTGTATGAGATCTTCTTTGATTCCTCAAAGAGATTCTCCATATTTTGTAATGAAGTTTGTATCCTATAGTTTTGCCTGGACCCGCTGTGTTTCTGTTGTACTACTCTGAGGGATGTAATATTCACGGATAAGTCCTTCTGTGGGTATTATGTCATCGACTTGCACACTACACATGCAGTGGTGTGCTGGGTCTGTTGGGGAGATACTAACCCGATAGGCCCACAGGAAAGGATAAAGACCCGGCTGGAGCAAGATTGGGTGAAGACCTTGTAAAGTGATGATGGGCCAGGTGTTATTAATGGGCCAGTGGTTGTATTGGTAACTTGGCTCAATGGAAGGAAGTTCTAGAAGGCCCGAGAGGCGGTGTAAAACCGTGGAGTCCAAGACTTGGGGATTACGAAGAGTATTTTAGGGTTACGAGAGGACTCCGAGTAGGACTCTAGCCGTATCTTGTAAGGAAAGCCAGGAAATCGGGTGTTATATAAACCCGTTCTCCTGGCATAGATCGGAGAGACTAAGAGATTTCGAGTGGAAACCCTAGATTCAGGGTATACGAGAGTTAGTATTTGTAACCCTAAATTTGGAGTCTCGGCGACATTGCAACCCGAACCTCTAGATCGATAGTTAATAAGATCCCAGCTGGAAGTAAGATATTATCTCCAATGGAGAGGCTGAACCAGGATAATCCTTGTGTCCAATTCGAGCTAAACCCTCTCCCAAACACCAGAGTCGATTTGCCCCAAACTAGGTTACCTCTGGTAACGTCTGCCGTGATTATCCCACGACAGTTGGCGCCCACCGTGGGGCCTGCGTCCAAAGGTGTTTATATCACGGGAGAAGCTCTAAAAGGCATGAAGAACTTCGTTGTCGGCGAGATCGTCACCAACCCCGAAGGAGAGAAAGTTGTCGACGATTCTGGCTGGGGGCCAGAAACGGACTTGCTGGAGACCGGATCTGTCATCGCGATCGGTCGCGTCAACGTCTTCGTGGGTATGGTACGCACATCGGGTTTAATTTCTGACAATAATGAGTATGATTCTGTGTCAGGGGCCGCCACTCGCGTTCAGTCGGATGGTGAAGAGTCGGTAGGCACGGCAGAACCGGAGGAAGCACCCACCGCGAAGAGGGAACAGCCGGAGGAGCCGGCATGGACCCCGCGTGGCCGGGTTAATGAAGATGACGATACCGAATCTATCTTGCATCTGCTCGTAGATCGGTATGAGGAGAATAGCTGCGAGGAAGAAGAATATGAATCTTCACCAGGCATTGCGCGCCGAGTCGCGGTTTACACAACCCCTGCGATAAATCTAAACCAGGGTGATGTGACCTTAGCCGCGGCTGGTGCGGCGCAAGAACTGGCCCAACAACAGACGCCGGTTAATGGAGACCCGGCTGGAGCCCGGGTCGATGGCGAGCAAACATCCGTCACCAGCGAAACAGGCGAAACTGCCCACAACGGGAACATGTTCGGATTTAGGATAAACAGAATAGCCGGTGCGGGAACATTGCACCCGCCAAATCCGTCTCTATTCAGCAACAACTTGATCTTGGATCCCAGAGTGTTGGCTACGGTGATAACCCCGGAGAACGCAGCGGCCCGGGCCAGAGACCTGGATGTAGCCCGCCGAGCGTTGGAACAGCAAAGGAGAGATGTAGAGGCCGAGAAATTACAGATGGCCGCGCGTCAATGTCAGTTGGATGAGTTAGAGGACCGTATACAGGCACAAACGACTAGAGTATATAATCAGAGGCATCAGACGAGACTGCCAGCGACAGGCGGAGCCCTACAGCCGGCCGCATTTTTTGTCACACCTCAAGACCAGCCGATCCCGATTGTGAACCAAGGAACCGGGTATGCAGGAGCGACGCTTGGAGGACAACCGGCGAATGTACCGACCGGGTCACCTGTGCTACCCGTTGGGGTGCCTGGGGGCAATACTGTGCAGCCACCACCATCACGATTCCATACCCCACCGGGTCACTTCAACAACCCTATGGACAACGTGTATGCCGCAACTTTAGCGCTCGACCGTATTCCACTGGGAGAATCACCTCAAGCGATAGAGACCCGGCGAGCTATAGAGATGCTACACACTGCGGTGGCTCAGCAAGCCAATTACCCGGACAACAGGAGTGGGATGCATGGGACGCCATATATCAGTCAGCAGGAAGGCAATACGAGGAACATTCAGTCGGCATCAGCACGACGGAGGGCAGAGCAGTAGCAAATGCCGCCTCCTCCACTTAGGACAGCAGCTCCAGCGATTTCAGCGGCACAGGCTATTGTGGATAGTTCCCGGGCAAGGCGTGCGGCCGGGTCTGCGGTACGAGGTCCGGTAATTGGCGCACCTCCCGCTGCGGTAGCCGAGGTTTCACACGTTTCGATAGTAAGGCTAGTACTGACAAACTTAGCCGGACCCAAATGCTTAGCAGACGCTATCAGGGTCGAGCCTTATCCGGACAAGTTCAAGTAGGCGGGTAAAGTTGTCAACTACGAGCCAACCATGGATCCTGAGACCTGGTTAAGCAGTTACGAGATGGCTATATCTATTCGCAACGCTTCAGAAAAGGTCCAAGCCAAGTTTATGTATCTCATGATGTCCGAAGGAGCAGCTAAATTATGGTTCAATAACTTTCCTGACAAATCTATCAGTTCATGGAGCGATCTCAAGTCGGCTTTCGTCAAGCACTTTCATGGAACCTGCAGGAAATTATACACGATTGATGACTTGGATCGGTGTGTGCAGAGAAAGGGAGAGTCGGCACGCAGCTGGGTGCGCCGAGTTATGGAGATACTCCACTCTTCCACTGATATCCAGCCTAAGGATGCGATACAAACTATGGCGAAGACATGCAGATATACGCCCTTAGTGCAAAAATTAGTACGCATGAAATCCAGCAGGCATGTTTCGGAAATTACTACGGGAGAGTTGATGGACGCATGCAACAAGCATGCCTCCACCGACACCACAGAAGAAGATATCGAGGACAAAAAGGGGAAATCCAGTGCGAACAATAGTGGAAGAACCGGAAATGGGACTGCACCGAATAATATTGGAGGTAGCAATGGTGGTAATGGAAACAATCAGCATAAACGTCCATATGAGGGAAGCTCCGAGTTAATCGCCAGCGCTGAAGCCGGGTTTGCAAGACCCAGAGCGGATGAAAACTTTTTCGGAGGAAACTTCAACGGAGGAAACAATTATCAGGGACCACCACGGCCGGCTAATCACATAGAAGCCTTCAAGATGCCTTGCCCGCGTCATAGCAGGAATGGCAGGCCGGCTAACCATTCATTGGAGCAATTTGTGGATCTGCAGAGGTGAAAAAATGAAGAAATACATAAGGCTCTGCAGGGTGCAGGCCGGGGAGGAGGGCCGGGTCTGGGTGGAAACCCGGGCAACGGACCACCCCCCGCAGGCAATGCAGGAGCTGGCAATCCGGGTCATAACCAGGGTGGGGCAGGTGGTTTTCCGGCTAACCCAAAACAGTTAGGACAGTATCATGTCCACACCACTGGGACCTCCAAAAGGGAGAGGAAGATACTCAAAAGAGCTGTAAACTCGGTTTCCTCAGGTGTTCCAAGATACCTGAGATGGTCAGATCAGGAAGTAACATGGAGTAGGAGGGATCACCCGGAAGCAATAGAACATCCGGGTGTGTTAGCTTTGGTGGTAGCGCCGCAGGTCAATGGCTACGAGCTAAAGAAGGTTCTGATGGATGGAGGGAGTAGTATCAATATCCTATACTGGGAGACCTTTTTACGTATGGGGCTCAAGGAGTCTCGGCTGCAGAAAAGCTCCACAGTTTTCCATGGAATCGTGCCAGGACACTCGGCCTGCCCTGAGGGAAAGATAACACTAGAGGTTGCTTTTGGAGAATCCAAGGATAATTACAGAGTGGAGTGGCTCACATTCGAGGTGGTGAAGTTGCGTAGCCCTTATCATGCACTGTTTGGAAGGCCGGCTTACGCCAAATTCATGGCAAGGCCGTGTTACGTGTACTTACAACTGAAGATCCCGGGTCCTAAAGGAACCATCACTATACATGGGAACAGAGCTGTGGCAGTAGAGTGTGATGAGGGAGATGCGGCACTTGCAGAACTGGCTTGTGCAAACAAGGAACTCAGGTATTACAGGTCTCAGGTAGACCCGGAAGATCGAACCACTTTGAAGAAACCAAATACTGATGATGAGAGAGCTAAGTTTAAGGCAGCCCAAGACACAAAGATGGTGGCTTTCATTGAGGGCGACTCTTCCAAGCAGTTTGCCATAGGTTCAAACCTGGATAGCAAGGAGGAAGGCGCGCTTATCGAGTTTATCCGCGAGAATCATGATGTATTTGCTTGGACACCTAGCGACATGCCGGGTATCCCAACTGAACTTGCTGAACACAGCTTACACGTTGATCCCAAGTCCCGGCCAGTGAAGCAGGGTTTGAGGAAAATGAATGAGGAGAGAAGAAAAGCTATAGGAGCAGAGGTAGCTCGGCTCTTGGCGGCCGGCTTTATCGTGGAGGTTTTCCACCCCCAGTGGTTGGCAAACCCGGTTTTAGTGCTGAAAAAGAATAACGAGTGGAGAATGTGGATAGATTACACGAGCCTCAACAAGCATTGTCCAAAAGACCCGTTTGCCCTTACAAGGATAGACCAGATCATAGATGCAGTGGCAGGAAGTGACCTGCTATGTTTTCTGGATGCCTATTCCGGGTATCATCAGATAAAGCTCAAAGAGGAGGATTGGAAGAAGACGTCATTCATAACCCCCTTTGGAGCCTTTTGTTACAAAACCATGACCTTTGGATTGAAAAATGTTGGCGCAACATATCAGCGGTGCATTCAGAAGTGTTTCGAAGATCAGATTGGAGGCAATGTCCATGCTTATGTTGATGACGTGGTGATCAAAACAAGGAACGTAGAAACATTCATTGATGACCTGAAAGAGACATTCAAAAACCTGAGGAGATATCAAATGAAGCTCAACCCAACAAAATGTGTATTCGGAGTTCCTGCGGGGAAATAACTCGGCTTCATCGTTTCTGAGCAGGGAATCGAGGCTAACCCGGAGAAGATCAAAGCTATTCAGAGCCTAAAAAAGCCAGAGGAATTGAAACATGTCCAGAAACTTACAGGATGCGTGGCGGCACTGAGCCGGTTTATATCTCGGCTCGGAGAAAAAGCAATACCCTTATACCGACTCTTGAAGAAAACAGACAAATTCGTATGGGATCAAGAGGCGGATGAGGCGTTCGAAGCTCCGAAGAAGCATTTGTCAGAAGCATCGGTTCTCGCAGCACCAGGTCCCAAAGAGCCCATGTTGTGATATGTTGCGGCCGGGCCTCGGGCAGTTAGTGCAGTAGTCGTGGTTGAGCACAAAGAGGATGGAAAGGATTATCCGGTGCAACGGCTGGTTTATTATGTAAGCGAGGTCTTATCAGAAGCAAAGCAGCGGTATCCGCATTGGCAGAAACTGGTTTTGGGGGTATTCATGGCCAGTCGGAAATTGAAGCCGTATTTTCAAGAACACCCGATTACGGTGGTAAATTCCATACCCATGGCAGATATCATAAGAAATTCGGATGCTATAGGAAGGGTAGCCAAGTGGGCTATCGAGATGGGTGATTATCATATCAATTACGAGCCCCGATCTGCAATCAAGTCTCAGGCGCTGGTTGATTTTGTTAATGATTGGACTCAGACAAGCGTACCCTTGTTGGTGCCAAGTTCAGAATCCTGGGTTATGCATTTCAACAGCTCCAAGCAGTACGAAGGATCAGGAGCTGGTGTAGTGCTCACATCGCCAAAAGGAGATAAGTTACGTTACGTCTTGCACATTCACTTTGATTGTTCTAACAATGTAGCTGAGTACGAGGCATTGTTACATGGATTGCGTGTAGCAAAGGAGATGAACATTAAGCGTATAATGTGCTACGGAGACTCGGATCTTGTTGTACAACAGGTCTCAGGAACATGGGACAGGAAGGATGCAACAATGGCAGCATACCGCAGAGAGGTGGACAAAGTTGTCGGGTCTTTCTCAGGATACCAGGTGGAGCACATTGACCGGCGAAAGAACAAAGCTGCAGACGCCTTGTCAAGACTCGGCTCTCGCCGAGAGCCGGTTCCACCCAATGTTTTCCTAGATGAATTGTGGCGGCCCTCCGTTAAAACCGAGTCAGAAGAAGATGTAGCTAACCGAGACCCAGACTCGGAATTTTTGGCCGCTGTGCGCACTATTCCAGAGTGGACTGGGCCATTCTTGGCGTTTCTATTGCGGGGCGAGTTACCACAGCATGAAGTCGTAGCCCGGCAAATCCAGAGACGGGCAAAAGGTTATTCCATCATTGCTGGTGAGCTTTACAAGAGAAGTTCTACATGCGTCTTTTTACGCTGCGTAGCTCCAGAGGAAGGCCGACAAATATTGAAGGAAATTCATGAAGGTGATTGTGGACATCATGCCTCCACAAGATCCCTTGTGGCCAAGGCATATAGGAACGGTCTCTTTTGGCTTACAGCTTTGGCAGATGCAGAACGCTTGGTGGCAAGATGTGATGGATGCCAAAGGTATGCTCGGCAAGTCCATGTGCCGGCTATGGAGCTGCGGACAATCCCATTGACCTGGTCATTTGCTGTTTAGGGTATGGATATGGTAGGCCCTTTCCATATGTCTCCGTGCAAAAAGACTCATTTACTGGCAGCCATGGATAAGTTCACAAAGTGGGTTGAGGTTATGCCAGTTACGAACTGTGAGGCGGCCACAACTGTGAAGTTCTTGAAAAGGATCATATATCGGTTTGGATATCCGAATAGCATAATCACAGACAATGGAACCAACATGTCCTTAGGAGAGATGGAGAAGTTTTGTAGAAATAATGGCATTCGACTTGATGTAACCTCGGTGGCCCATCCACAAGCCAACGGGCAGGTGGAGAGAGCAAACCAAGAGTTACTTCGTGGGTTAAAACCATGACTACGAGTCCCGTGTCTAAGAGCTGCTGGAGCATGGGTTGAGGAGTTACCTTCTTTTGTTTGGGGAATCAATACTACACCTAACAAGTCTACTCAGATGACCCCGTTTTTTTATGGTTTATGGTGCAGAGGCGGTTCTCCCAAGCGATATTATCCATGACTCGCCACGAGTGTCGGCTTATGTTGAGGTAGAGAATGAGAAGACCCGGCAAGACGCTGTGGACGTGTTAGAAGAGCACAGGGAACAGGCCTTGGAGCGGTCCGCAATATATCAGCAGGATCTACGGCGATACCATAGCCGCCGGGTCAAGACGCGTGTTTTTCAAGAAGGAGACCTGGTGCTACGTTTGGCGCAATCCAAGGAAGGAAAACACAAGTTGTCTCCTCCATGGGAGGGTCCATTCATTATAAGTCGGAATCTATACAACGGATCGTATTACCTGGTAGATGCAAGGGAAGAGTCGGATTATGTGAATGATACTGCTCATTCCACCTCCTCCATGCAAGAGCGTGAACGACCATGGAACGTGGCTCAGCTACGTCCTTACTACACTTAGCATAGACCAGGTTTGCAAATTGTATTACACGATGTAACAGGCAGCAGATTCCAGACACACTCTTTTCCTATCCAGGGTACCTAAGGGGACTGGAGGGTTTTTAATGAGGCGGTGACCTAACCTTTTTATATCAATAAAGAGATGGTTAAATCATAATAGTCATTGTGTTCTTTGTATTTTGTCAATTTCTTGCATATTTTTCTGTAGTTAATCATGCCCTGTATTTACTAGTGAACTATTTCAGTTAAACATGATTTAGTTGGTATAATTTGCACATCTCTTCCTTTTTTAGTATTTAAGCTATCTGTAAACCGGTAGAGCAGAAAGTCTACTGTTGCATAGTACATATATTTAGCTCTTGCGGGCTGATTGCTTGAATAGCACAGTTGTACACTTAGACCCGGCCACGATGCCAATCGGTTATGGGACTGATTACTTGTAATAAGTACAGTTACAATCTCATAACCCGGACAATAGAGCCAAATTTTTTCTTGACCTCTCTCGTTTAAGCTTGATGTAACTCGCACCAAAATGGCGTGTTTGCTAACCTATAAATCCAATGAGTCATGATGCCCATGGGGACTTGCCTGACCCTGTTTTTACTAGAGTTATAGCAACATTGAAAATCCATGCGAAAACCGGCTTATAACCAGAAGGGTCAAAAGGGTCATCTAAACCATAAGTTACGCAGGGGCAAAAGCAACAACCGGAAGCTCATTGCATATTGCGCATAACTTCAAAATGTATAAATATATAACATCCAAAATTTGGGACTTGGGGACTTGAGAAAAAAAAAATCTCAAGCTAAGTTTCCTAAGACCTAGAATCCGGGTCTTGGGGACTTGTGAGAAATTCTTCATAATCTTAAGGTCAAGACTCGGCATCATTCTCACAAAGCATATAATAGATAAAGCTGTGCCAAAATGAGTTTGTAACGTGCATATTAAAGCGACAACCAGAAGGGTCGTCGAAACCACATGAGTTTAAATGTGTTACAAACCAGAGGAATAGTATCAAAAGTGCACAGGCGCACTATCAAATAACAAGTGTAAAAGGCATATTACAATGCCTATTGGCCGAATGATTGTTTGCTGATAAAAATGAGAACATTACTCGGCTGCCGTAGCCGAGTCATCACGAGTGGTCCTGGCGGCCGGGTCTTCGGTATTCTCCTCCGTTGCCTTCTCTGTCTCAATGTCCGGGTCAACCGCGGAATCAGCGCGAGCTGGAGGAGGAACAACCGGAGTCGATGACGTTGGCGCAGAACCAGCCTCGACTTTTTTCTTGGCGACCTCTTCCTTGTATCGAGTCAATATAGCAAAAGGAGCAGGGAATTCGGAGGGCACCGGCTTATCCTCAGCATCATATGGGGGGGGGGTAAGCTTGTTTACATCGAGATTTTCGGCAATCAAGCTGGCCGAGTGACGGATCTGGGCATTGATGGCCTTGAGGTCTTTTCCCGTGAATTTAGAACCATTAGTATTAAACTCGGGAAACCCGTTCACAAGCATTGCTGGCTCAATCTTGGGGTAATAGGCTTTAGCCAGTGCAAGGCCGCGTATCACTCCAACCCGACATGCTGAGCGCTTCCAGATATCAATCCAGGCAGGGATTGTTGAGTACGCTTCAAGCATTTGTGTTACACCGGCGTAGGTAGCGGTCCACTTCAAAGCTTCAAGAGTCCATTTTGTCCCCGCCGAAAATTGTTGGATGACAGTCTTGAGTATTTTCAGCTTTTTGAGATCATCATGTTCCCCAGCAACTTCACCCGGACCTGCAGTACAAAAAGAGAAGTAAGATAGTAAGATTCGGGTAAAAAACCTTCTAAAACGGAAAATCCGAGTAATACAAGGCGATAGTCGGTAATTTAGATGTGCCTTACCTATGATGGAGTTATAAGTCTCGGCAATGAAAGTTGAGAGTTTCTTCACAACCTCATCAACGGCGTGGAGTCTCTTCTTATACTTCTTGCACTATTTGGAGAGCTCCTTGACGTTGGCCTCCAGGTCTTCACGGAGTTTTGTTTGAGCTTGCAGGAGTTCATTGGTCTTTGCCAACAGTTCATCAGTCCGGGTAATGTAAGCCTGAAAAAGACAAAGAAACGTCAGTCGGCAATGAGCTCAAAAGCTATGTTTGCAAGTACAAGGTGACTGTGGACAGTTCACTTGGAGCTTGGCGACTAGGATGTTCTGAAGTTGCATAAGAAATACTATATAGTTGCAAAGTACCGAATAACTGTTGACAGTTCATTCAGAACTTGGGGACTAGGACGAGTATATAAATAGTACTAGTTAAACTAACCTGGTGCTCAGCTGCCAGAGACTCGACAATCTCCTCTTCAGTTGCCTTTAGGGAGCTATACTCCTTCAGCAGCTTTTCAAACTCATGACCGCTGAGAGTCGGCCTGGAAGAGCTGGCGTTCTGATCAGCCGGTGGTGGGTTGCCTCTTGTTTCCCCACGTCGACTCCGGTGGCTGTGGTATTTGGAGCAGGAGCTGCCCTTTGCGTCCCAAGATATTCAACATCGGGATCAGCCGACTGATGCGCGGGAGGAGGAGACTCGGTCCTTGGGTTGGCCGTGTTAGCCGGCTCTTGCTCTTCAGTAGGTGGAGGATTAGCGGCGCTCTCCGGGTCTTCCGTTGTTGGATCGTCGACAGGGGTCTCAACCGGGTCGCTGAGTGTGACCTTAGCCCTGAAGGAAGAAAAAGAAAAGTGTTAGTGGTTTATAAAAGTAAAACCTGCAAAGTATAGAGGTATTGTCAAGAAAGGTATAAAAATTACCCGGTATTCACGACAAAGTCACTGGGGAGATCATTGCTAGACCCGGAGGACACTGATAGAGAATTGGAAAGTGAGACTCGGAGTTTTCCGGCTAATGGATGACTCGGAGATGGAAATTTTCGAGGAGTGCAAACAGGATAAGTTGAAGGAGTACCGGCTCGGCGAGCGGGTGATTGAAGAGAAATCCCGGGGTTAAGGGGCTCGTCACTCGGCGAAGACCGGGTTGCCCGCCGCTTAGCTGGAGGAGATGCAACCTTCTGAGATGATATGGGGGTTAGATATTTAATGGGTTTGCACATATCAGTATATGAGTTCGGGTTTGAGGTTATGAGAAGAATAGGATACCTTGAAGGTGACCCCCTTGGCCTTCCTCTTTTTGCTTAACTTGGCTTCCGGCTCTGCCTCGCTCTCCTCAGACTCGGAATCGACCTTGTCAGCCGGAGCTGGTGATTGTGGTGTATTTTCAGGAATAAAGGTGTGAGGAGAATCTTGATCTAGTAAGTTGACAAAGTACTTGTTCAGTAACTCGGAATCACCCTCTTCGCTGTCACTCGGCTCTTCTTCTTCCGAGTTTTCAGAGGGGGGAGGGGTGACAATCTTCCACCATTCGTCAGATTCCTGGGTAAAAAGCAGCAGAGATAAAAGTTAGTATACGCAAGCTAGAAAAATCAATCGGAACAATAGGGATTAGCCGGTTCTTACTGGTGGAGCCGGGTTTGAGCGAGAGAAGGGGGAGAGCCCATAAATGCTCTTGATAGCATCCATCTTCTCAGCCAAGAATTTTTTCATAGCCTTGTTGACGTCTGCGCCGGGTATGACTTCTCCGAGTATCGGAGAGAGTCGGTCAGATGGCCCGAGTATTCGCAGAGAAGCTTTGGGCGAATGCTATTGGGCTGGATCCTAAAGCTGATCCAGGACTTGATCAAGTTTAACCCACACAGACCCTGGGCTGCTAAGACGGCTAATTTATGAAGGAGTGGTTGAATAGATTGTCTGTCGGTTTCTGGAGCGAAAGCGATTAAGTTATCTCTGAGAGAAAGGGTTTCAGTGGAAAAACCCGGCAAAGGCTTTTCGCCGGGTTTGGATGTGTCCTTGCAATAAAAGAACGTTTTCTACCAGTGCTTCATGTGGGAATGAAGACTGATAGTCGGCATTAACGATTTCTTGAGTCTTTGGATGGACACGCCCCCACAGACAAGGAGGGGTCCATCCGTGTTTTCACGGCAAGGCTTGCATTGGAAAAGTTCAAGGAACAAAGCAAGATTGGGGGCGATGCAAAGATAAGCTTCGCAGAGAACAATGAAGTGGCAAATGTTTAAAATCGAGTTAGGGCCTATGTTGAAAACCCGGAGCTTATAGTGATGGAGAACCTCGCGAAAGAAAGGATGACCCGGGGGACGGAAACCCCAGGTCACGTGCTCAAGAAAAACGATAACTTCAACTGATTTAGGCGAAGGCCGGCTCTCCTCCTCAGGCGCCCTCCAGGAGATCTCCGACTGAGGGGGGAGGACCCCAGACTCGGCCAACTCTTCTAATTTCTCGAGCGTGACGGTTGACTTAGCCCAGTTGGCTGAAATGGATTGACCCGGCTTTTGATTCAAAGCCGGGGCCTTGCCCTTGGACCTAGGAGCGGCCTTGGGTGCCATTGAAATGGATCTAGAAGAAACCAAAAATTAAAAACAAAGCGAGGAAAAAATGAAGGCGAAAGGCGCGAAGAACACGAACTCAAAAATCTAAAAGTGAAAACCTAGATCTAGAAAGGCTTACCGGAAAACGGCGACATAGTGAAGTCCGGCGAGCGCGGCGTGGAACTGCGGCCCGGCTCTTGAGGGTGACGGCGGCGTGCGTACGGTCCGACGCTCGAGCTTTGAGCTTGAGATTTGGGCTCCAATGGCGCGGCGAGATCTTGAAGATGGAGCCCGGTGCGGAACGGCGGTGCAGAACAACGGACCGGCTGTCAAGGTCAACGGCGTGCGCGCGGAGTCCGGCGGCTCAAGTTTCGAGCTCGTGCCCTTGGGCTCCAATGGTGCACTTGGAGGAAGAAGAAGAAGAGGATGTGCGGTGGTGTTTGTGATTAGGGTTTTCCCCCGGGCCCTATATTTATAGGCACGGTGAAACCCTAGAATGCCAAACGGTAAAATGGGGAGATTTGCGGAAAGATATACCCGGCCCGTTGATTACGGGAATGAGATCTTGAGAGTTATCGTCAAGCAGCCGAGCTACAAGTGACCGCCAAAAAAGCCGGACTCAAGATTGTTGCTCGAACTAGCTTGCGAAGAGTATGAAAGCCGGGTTATGAAATGTACGTCGTGGAGAGTCGATCCAAGAGATGATATTCGGCTTATTGTGATAGTAGGGTTATTATATGGACCGCCAAAAGAGCCGGCCTGGCTATAGCCAAAGCAATCTAACCTGTAACCTTAATGTATTCAAATGTTTATTGTTTTACAGGGAATAGCATGCGCTTCGTGGTTGGCTCAAAGTTTGAATTTACAAAGGAGGCGCGCCAACCAGGATGCCCAAGCTATTCTGGGGACTACTGTTGGGGAGATACTAACCCGATAGGCCCACAGGAAAGGATAAAGACCCGACTGGAGCAAGATTGGGTGAAGACCTTGTAAAGTGATGATGGGCTGGGTGTTATTAATGGGCCAGTGGTTGTATTGGTAACTCGGCTCAATGGAAGGAAGTTCTAGAAGGCCCGAGAGGCGGTGTAAAACCGTGGAGTCCAAGACTTGGGGATTACGAGGAGTAGTTTAGGGTTACGAGAGGACTCCGAGTAGGACTCTAGCCGTATCTTGTAAGGAAAGCCAGGAAACCGGGTGTTATATAAACCCGTTCTCCTGGCATAGATCGGAGAGACTAAGACATTTCGAGTGGAAACCCTAGATTCAGGGTATACGAGAGTTAGTATTTGTAACCCTAAATTTGGAGTCTTCGCGACATTGCAACCCGAACCTCTAGATCGATAGTTAATAAGATCCCAACGGGAAGTAAGATATTATCTCCAATGGAGAGGCTGAACGAGGATAATCCTTGTGTCCAATTCGAGCTAAACCCTCTCCCAAACGCCAGAGTCGATTTGCCCTGATAAGGGGTTGCCCGATCTTCTCGATGAACTCACACGATAACAAGGATCTGATAAATTGTGTCTCTCCATGAACTCTCCGGCTAATTCCTGATGCCAATTGCAGCAGCAACCAATCCCTTGGATATTCGTAAATCCACACACTTGCACGAGCAGCCACTGACTACTAGTGGTCCTGTATCAACTGATTCCCAGTGGAATAGCAGATAACACGCAAAATTTGCAATATGATCAATTCCTGATGAATGCTTCAAGTAGTCAACAATGGAGTCTAGGGTTTATGAATAAAGATAGTCTAAAAAGGTTCACACGCAGGTGAAGGGGTATAAGAGAGAGGGGGTGCGGCCACAACTAGCCTTGCGCAAGCACCAGCCCCTAACCTGACTAGGACTCGAACCAAAAGAGGTTTGGACTCGGACTAGGGATACAAACCGACCCAATACAAGGGGGTGCGGCCAACTAGGCATACAAGCCTTTATTCACCACGCATGGGACACCCTAGGACATGTCCTTGGTGACCCCATAAGCCTAATGCGCATCACACAATAATAATTGATGAAAACACTCTAAGACATGTCCTTGGTGCTCCCATCTCCATCATGTATAACTCCTGGTTTCTCCCTCATGTATGTGCTGCCATGATCATCTCTCTCCTTGTATTCTCCCATGTTTGGCTCAATGGCTCCATGCTCCTTTCCTCCAATAATGTGTGTGTTATCAATAACCTGAATCATACATAAATGCAGGGATTTAGGTAGTATACAATTCTCATAAGAACAAACATCATAATTTAATAGGAGTGAGTTCACCTGCTGTTCTATTAGTTTGGTTCTTGATCTAGTCACTGGACCAATCCTCACTTCATCTTGTCTCTCTTGAACATCAACATCATCATCAATAGGAGGAATAACAAATGTACTAGGAATGTCCTCATCATCCTCCCCCCCTTGAAAAGGCGTCGACCTCGACGCATCACGGTCCTCTCCATGGTATGGTGATAGATCAGCAACATTGAATGAATTACTCACACCAAACTCATCACTAGGAAGATCAATCTTGTATGCATTATCATTAATCTTGTGAAGCACTTTATATGGACCAGCACCTCGTGGCATCAACTTGGACTTGCGCAATGTGGGAAATCTATCCTTACGAAAATGTACCCACACCAAATCACCTGGCCGAAAAAGTACCTCCTTCCTCTTTTTGTTAATCCTCTCAGCAACATGTCTTCCTGTCTTCTCAATTGCTTCCTTGGTCTTCTCATGGATCTTCCTCACATAATCAGCTCGTTTTGAATCCTCCATATTAATTCTCTCTTGTACAGGAAGTGGCAATAAATCAAGTGGTGCGATGGGCTTGAAACCATACACCACCTCAAACGGGCATAGCTGAGTGGTAGAATATACAACCCTGTTGTATGCAAACTCAGCATGAGGCAAACACTCCTCCCACTCCTGCAGGTTCTTTTTAATCATGGCTCGTAGCAATGTGGATAATGTGCGATTCACCACCTCCGTTTGTCCATCAGTTTGGGGGTGACAAGTAGTAGAAAACAACAGCTTTGTCCCCAGCTTCCCCCATAGCGTCTTCCAGAAATAGCTCATGAACTTGACATCATGAGCAGAAACAATAGTCTTGGGTACTCCATGTAATCTCACTATGTCCCTGAAAAACAGATTAGCAATGTGCGACGCATCGTCGCTCTTATGGCATGCAATAAAATGTGACATTTTAGAGAATCTATCAACTACCACAAATATGGAATCATGTCCTCTTTTAGTCCTAGGCAAACCTAACACAAAATCCATACTAATGTCTTGCCAAGGTGTAGTAGGTGCAGGAAGAGGAGTATATAACCCATGAGGTTTCAGTTTAGACTTAGCCTTGTTGCAAGTGATGCAAGGTCTCAAAAACCTCTCCACATCTCTTCTCATACGTGGCCAATAAAAGTGATCAGCCAACATCATCAATGTTTTCTCCCTCCCAAAGTGTCCCATCAATCCTCCTGCAACAATAACAAACGCAAAGACGACTCGGGCACACATAATTTGTTAGCTCTAAACAAATATCCATCATGCAAATGAAATTTATCCCATGCTTTCAGATTAGTACAATTTGCATATGCAGTTTTAAAATCATTGTCTTGAGCATACAAATCTTTTACACTCTCCAAACCAGGAATTTTCACATCTAGTTGTGTTAAAAGCATACTTTTCCTAGAGAGAGAGCATCAACAACAACATTATGTTTGCCTTTCTTATATTTAATTATGTATGGGAATGATTCAATGAATTCAACCCACTTAGCATGTCTTTTATTAAGGCTAGACTGGCTCTTTAAAAATCTCAATGCTTCATGATCAAAATGTATGATAAATTCTTTTGGCCACAAATAATGTTTCCAAAACTCAAGAACTCTAACAAGTGCATACAATTCTTTATCATAAACAGAATAAGCAAAAAGTTTATTCTCTTGCATAAGCACACCACCAATACCAATACCACTTGCATCACACTCAATTTCGAATTGTTTGTTGAAATTAGGCAATATTAACAATGGGGTCGAAATCAGCTTGTTCTTTATCTCATCAAAAGCAATATCTTGTTCTACCCCCCATGCAATATCAATACCCTTCTTAGTTAAATCATTTAATGGTGCAGCAAGAGTACTAAAATCCTTGACAAATCTTCTATAGAAACCAGCCAATCCATTAATACTTCTCACTTGACTAACATTAGTTGGAATAGGCCAATTTTTAATAGCTTCAATTTTAGATTCATCAACCTCAATGCCATGTTTAGATACAACATATCCCAGAAAAATGACCTTGTCTTTGCAAAAAGAACATTTAGCAAGATTACCATATAATTGATTTGCTCTTAAAACATGCAAGACTTGTCTAATGTGATCAACATGCTCAGTTTCATTGTGGCTATATATGAGAATATCATCAAAATAAACTACCACAAATTTTCCAATAAACTCTCTCAAAACATGGTTAATAAGTCTCATGAAAGTACTAGGTGCATTAGTTAAACCAAAAGGCATCACTAACCATTCATATAAACCAAATTTAGTTTTGAAAGCAGTTTTCCATTCATCCCCTTCTTTCATTCTTATTTGATGGTAACCACTACGCAAATCAAATTTAGAGAAAACAGTAGCACCACTTAATTCATCTAACATGTCCTCCAAACGAGGTATAGGATGACGATAACGAATAGTGATGTTGTTAATTGCTCTACAATCTACACACATGCGCCAAGTACCATCTTTCTTAGGCACTAAAATAACAGGAACAACACATGGAGATAAACTAATTCGAATATAACCTTTGTCGAGTAGCTCCTGCACTTGTTTATGAATTTCCTTGGTTTCTTGGGGATTAGTCCTGTAAGGGGCTCGGTTTGGCAATGTTGCTCCAGGGATCAAGTCAATCTGATGCTCAATACCACGCAATGGTGGCAGCCCTGCTGGTACCTCCTCTGAAAAAACATCATCAAAATCCTGCAACACATGAGAAACACCAAGAGGAATAGGGGTCATGTCAGAAGAAACCAAAATTTCTCCCTTGTGCATAAGCACTATAGGAAGCATACTAGGGTCCTCACTAAACTCTGTCAAATCCTCTTTGGTGGCTAGCATACATAATAGGCTCACTCCCTCACTTTTATTTTAACCACTCAGCTTATTTTTTTCACTCATAGAAGGATTACTCTCTTGTTTTTCTTTCTCACTATCCCTCTCTAAATTCACTTCAGTTTTTTGAGGAGACTCATTTACAATTTGCTATGGTGTCATAGGTCTCAAAATAATATCCTTCCCATGTCAATTCAACGGGTATGTGTTAGCTCTCCCATTATGTGTAACATTCCTGTCAAACTGCCATGGTCTTCCAAGCAACATGTGACAAACAGACATGGGCACAACATCACACTCAATGGTATCAGTATATGGCCCAATTTGGAACACCACTCTCACCATGTAGCTCACCTTCATCTCTCCTTTATCACTCACCCATTGTATATAATAAGGATGAGGGTGTGGAATATATTTCAGTTTCAGTTTTGCACATAGCTCTTTACTAGCAAAATTTCTGCAACTCCCTCCATCAATAATAACTTTGCAAGCCATTTTAGGACCTACAATTGCTTTTGGTTGGAAAACATTGCACCTCTGATTTTCTGGATAAGGAATAACACTCAAAGCAGCAACATTTTGTGAACAAACAATAGTGGGATAATGTGTGGCATAATCATAAAGTGGCCCTCCTTGCTCATCACACTCATCCTTCTCATTAGGATCAGCATCATCTCCAGTATCATACTCATTATCCTCATTAACAATCATAACCTTTTTATTGGGGCATTCCCTCTTAAAGTGGCCTTTTCCACCACAAGTGTGACATGCCATATCTCTATTGCGTGCTGTGGAAGAAGTGGATCCACTAGCACTTGCTGCTGGCTGCACTTGCCTCCTAGAAGTGGAGGGAGTGCTCTCGGCCTTGGGTGTAGAAACCCCACGGCTAGGTGCTGGTTGTGGTGATGGAGAAGAAAAAATATTATTTCGAGGTGAAAACATCCTCCTAGCACTCATCTTTGCCTCCTCGGCTAGCTGTGATTCTGCCTCCCTTGCATGATGTAGCAATTCATTCATATAATTATATTGGAGGTGCCTCACAATGCTTCTGATTTTAAATTGCAAACCTGAGAGAAAACGCTGCATAGTATGTTCTGGTTCTTCTCTCACTTTGGCCCTCTGAATAATCAACTCCATCTCTCTATAATAAGCATCAACAGATAATGTACCTTGCTTCAATTGTTGCAATTTATCATACAATGTTCTCACATAATTCTTTGGCACAAATCTGCTCCTCATGAGTTTCTTCATAGTATCCCAAGTAATCACCTCAGGATCACCATTTTCTGCCCTCAATTGTGTAAGATTAACCATCAAAACTAGAAGAAGCCAATTTAATCTTCCTATCTTCATTATAATCATGCAATCTCCATAGCTTCTCAATTTTAAGCTCCCACATCAAATAGTCCTCTACATCATCATTATCAAAATTAAAAGGAGGAATAGAAAATTTTGGCTTGCCCAAACCATCATCTTCTCTATGATTATCATGAGCTTGTATTCTTCTAGTAGCAAACCCTCCACGGCCATTATAAGCTTGGACTTGGCCTGGTTCCCAATCATCATCATTACCTCTTTGCTCTAGTTGAGTAGACAATTGTGCAATTTGCATAGTCAAATTGGTGAGAGAATCTTGCATAATATCAACATATTCTTGAGAAGCAGCGTTCTCAATTTTAATATCCATCTGCTGTAAATCCCTCCTCAAACTCTCATCATATGCCTCAAGCTTCTTATCAATTCGGGTGGCTACCACGTCATCATGCTCATCAAGTTTTTTATCAATTCTGGAAGTAATCATGTCTCTAAATTTGGACAGATCTCCCCATGTGAGAATATCATCAACAGTCTTCTTAGAAGTAGCCTCAGTAGCTTTCCCAACACTTTTATCCACGTGCACATCACTAGCCACAGAAGACTCCATAGATTAATTTGTTAGTGAAAACAAAAATATGGGATGTGGTGTTCTCTCACAACTCACTCAAAACAGCAAAGCAATGAGGCTAACTTACTGTTCCAAAGTGAATAGCAATACTTACCACAAGTAAACATCACTACTATGACTCGGTGTGAATAAATGAATACCCAAGGATTTTAGCTAACACAAAGCAAAGCAGGATATATAGTGGGGCTTGGTATGGATACCTAACAACACCAATAACAAGTCCTATTTGCTGTTTGTGATGACAGAAAAATAAAACTTAGGAAACACACACCAAAGTGGAGACAAATGTGGCAATGCAATTATATTGATGGAAATATTGCAATGCTCTCGAAAGAGAATAGCTATGCTCCAAAATATCACAGGCACAAGATTGCTCAATGGAAAGTGTCAATATAGTAGTGATGAAAACAACTCCAATAAAAATATAGCAATGTATCCCAAGGCCTTTTTCTCTTTTCTCAATTCTGTTTTTCTCTTTTTCTATTTTTCTGTTTTTCTCCTTTTTTTATATATACTTTTATAACTCGCCAACAACTAGCTAGGAGCAAAAAGAAACACAATATTATCAATGTGACACAATGTATATGAAAATGAGCAGCCTGGAAAGAGCAAGAAATAGCTATTCTTTTGGGTAAAAGGTACCTAAAAATTGCTGTAGACAGGCAGTAGCTAGGGCTCACAAAGATTGGAAAAGAAATCCTAAAGAATTTAAATGAAAACTAAAAAGAAAACGAAACTATAGCTAACAGAACCCACGACAGGAAAACTGCGCGGTTTGGAGTCCACGGCAGCGTACCGCGGCAGGAAAACGCGAAAAACCCGTGCCGTATGGCAGCGATCCGCGCGCGCCCAAAGGCAGAGGGTGGCTGTGGTTTTGCGCGCGACAGAAACGTGGGCGCGGCTGCGATCAGCGCGCGCGGCAGCGAACCGGGGCGAAGTCGTACCGCGGCAGCGCGCGAGGGTGGCGTGCGGTAAGCGCGTTACGATGCTTTGGGGCAGTTTTGTAAGCGCGAGAACGGCGAATCCGAGTGCGGGTGGAATACGGTGGCGGCAGCGATCTGTGTTGTTTTCGTGCCACGATAGAAACTCGAAACCCACTCGAATTAGATGACAACCACGAATCGGATAGGGATTTTTGTGGGGATTTTTGTGGACACAGTGGAACTAAACGAAGAACACCTAGAACCCTAAACCTAAACCGAAAACAAAGACTCAAAAATACAAAAAGGATATGAAATTGGTGATGATCTACGGCTAGGCAAGAACTACTCCTGTTTTTTGTGGATTTTTTGGTGGATGGGTAAAGAAAACAAGAACTAATCTACTAGATCACGATAGCTCACCGAGTTAACCTGTAAATCTGATACCAAGATGATAAGAGGTTGCCCGATCTTCTCGATGAACTCACACGATAACAAGGATCTGATAAATTGTGTCTCTCCACAAACTCTCCGGCTAATTCCTGATGCCAATTGCAGCAGCAACCAATCCCTTGGATATTCGTAAATCCACACACTTGCACGAGCAGCCACTGACTACTAGTGGTCCTGTATCAACTAATTCCCAGTGGAATAGTAGATAACACGCAAAATTTGCAATATGATCAATTCCTGATGAATGCTTCAAGCAGTCAACAATGGAGTCTAGGGTTTATGAATAAAGATAGTCTAAAAAGGTTCACACGCAGGTGAAGGGGTATAAGAGAGAGGGGGGGTGCGGCCACAACTAGCCTTGCGCAAGCACCAGCCCCTAACCTGACTAGGACTCGAACCAAAAGAGGTTTGGACTCGGACTAGGGATACAAACCGACCCAATACAAGGGGGTGCGGCCAACTAGGCATACAAGCCTTTATTCACCATGCATGGGACACCCTAGGACATGTCCTTGGTGCCCCCATAAGCCTAATGCGCATCACACAATAATAATTGATGAAAACACTCTAAGACATGTCCTTGGTGCTCCCATCTCCATCATGTATAACTCCTGGTTTCTCCCTCTTGTATGTGCTGCCATGATCATCTCTCTCCTTGTATTCTCCCATGTTTGACTCAATGGCTCCATGCTCCTTGCCTCCAATAATGTTTGTGTTATCAATAACCTGAACCATACATAAATGCAGGGATTTAGGTTGTATAAAATTCTCATAAGAACAAACATCATAATTTAATAGGAGTGAGTTCACCTGCTGTTCTATTAGTTTGGTTCTTGATCTAGTCATTGGACCAATCCTCACTTCATCTTGTCTTTCTTGAACAGCAACATCATCATCAATAGGAGGAATAACAAATGTACTAGGGATGTCCTCTGGTAACGTCTGCCGTGATTATCCCACGACAGGGTCACCACACAAGCATACATCATTTTCCACACTATACGTTTAATCTTTGTTTTCAGCAAGACCGGTGAGATTGACAACCTCACTGTACAGTTGGGACAAAGTATTTTGGCTGTGTTGTTTGCAGGTTCCATGTTGTTGCTGACACCGGTGAAGCGCCAGCACCACCGTCAGTGGCATCAACCTTCTTGAGATCCTCTTCCTCCTACTGGATTGATAACCTTGGTTCTTAACTGAGGGAAATTTTTGCCGCTTGCTCATCACACCTTCCTCTTGGGGTTTCCAACACGCCATCCATAGCAATCACACATCCTCCATCCTTCACGTTTCTGTCACTCGAGCACAGATGCAAAGGAGGCATGAACCCACTATCGAGCATAAATACTCCCTCTTGGAGTTACTAACATCTACATGGCTAGAGCATATATAATAATGGAGATCATGCAAGATCATAAATAACATATGCATGAAGATAACATGCTAGGTAGATAATCAGAAGACATATCATTCAACATTCATCAGATCCCAACAAACACAACATGTAGCATTACATAAAGATGATCTTGATCATGTGAGGCAGCTCTGGAGATCTAAACATGAGGTACAAAGTGGAGAGAACAACCATCTAGCTACTGCTATGGACCCGTAGTCCAGGGATGAACAACTCACTCATCACTTCGGAGGAGAGCATGGTGGTGTAGACCCCTCCGGAGATGAAAATCCCCTCCCGGCAGGGTGCCGGGGAGAGCTCCAGAACTCTCCCGATCTCCGGATGACGATGACGGCGGCCTCAGGTGTTTTTCGGGACGAAGTGGTATATCTTTAGGGTTTACGTCTCGGGGGGTATAAATAGGCGAAAGAGCAAAGGCGGTGGAGGCCGGGGGGCCCCACACCACCCCATGGCGCGACCAGGGGGCGCCGCCCTATGGTGTGTTCCCCCTGAGGCCCCCGTCCGGGTCTCTTCAGGACTCCGTGGAACCTTCGGGAATTCTAAGACTTTCGGGCTTCGAATTTTTCAATTTTGAGAATATTTCCAGAACAACTTTTCTGAAACTAAAAACAGCAGAAAATAGGGAATTGGCTATGTGGCATCCTGTCAATCGATTAGTCATGAAAATAGATAAAAATGCCATAAAGTGTATAGCAAACATGTGGGAAACAATAAGAAAACAACATGGAACACCATAAATTAAGGATACGTTTACGACGTATCAACATCCCCATGCTTAGTTCCTACTCGTCCTCGAGTAGGTAAACGATAAAAATGCATAATTTCTGAGGTGACATGCTACCAACATAAACTTCATCATCAATAATGTAAAAGCATAAGTAAGCTGAGATCATAGAACTTTAACACAAGCATGAAAAATAGAATTTTAATAATAAAGCATAGCAATCACCTTGCATCATGAGAAGTAACACAAATAAAAGATCATGAATAACAATGCAACAAAATATATACGTTTGTTTCAAGTATAGAGAAAACATGTCAAAGTAATATTTCGCTAGTTCTTAAGAGTGGGGCAAAACATAAATGCAGGACACCTTCAAAGTTCATGAGGAAGATTAGAACAAATAATTAGAGAACAAGTAATAACACATCATGAATCAATTAATAATTTTTCTGGGACAAATGCACAGAGAACTTAGAATGGCAACTATGCTCTCTCAACCGTGCATAAAGTTAGAAGATGGAGACTCAACATAAAAGTAAAATAAAGACCCTTCGCAGAGGGAAATATGGATCACTCATGTGCTAGAGCATTTATTTTATTAAACAGAGGTATAAAAATCTTGACACTCCTCCCAACCATCTTACACATACCATGGCTAACCGAATCCTCGGGTGCCTGCCAACAATCACATACCGTGGAGGAGTGTATATATTTTAAGATAAGTGTATGCTTATGTCAACGAATGGTAAACAGAAAATACAGTACGTCACAAGCCAACTATACTTCACAAGAGCGGCTCCCATAGAAGGACGCGTCTAGGTAGAAGGTCATCCCTCTTTCTCTTTTGTTTACACGATTATGCTTTGACTGATAAATCAGGGGAAAAAATTAGTGAAGAGAATTTGTGTTATTAATTTGGGGCTGGGCACCCCGCTGCCAACTATTCTATCATTGGATAAACGGATGAAGCCACTAGTCCAGGGTGTGAAAGTACAATCAACAAGTGAGATAAAGATTCTCTATTTACGTTCTCATGAGCTAAAACAGGAGCACAAAACAGGAGTAATTTTGAAAGTTTTAAAGGTAACACATGAGCAATTTACTTTGGAGTGGCGGTTAAATACCACATTTAGGTAGGTATGGCAGACACAATGGGAAAACTTTGGTTTTGGGAGTTGGATGCACGAGTAGAGCTCATACTCAGTATAGGTGGAGGCTAGCAAAAGACTAGGAGCGACAAATCAAGAGAGCATAAGAGGCATAATCATGCATAGCGACATAAACATCATTAATCAAAGCATAAGTGGTACCACAAGTTCAAAAACGAAATGATCATGGAGGCTATTAGTTACTGGTTCATAGTCATAAACATGGTCTGAGCATGGGCCAAGTCAACCAAATAAAACATTTAAAGGAGAACACCACAAATTTATGCTTCAACTGGAAAGATACCCTACGCGTTGCTGCGGGGGTCGCTTTAGAAATTATAGGATATTATAACAAAATTTTATAAGAGATGTAACACATAGGTTTTATAAGTTAATATGCAAATTTTAATTTATCATAGTATATATATTTTAAATTATTAATATGAATAATTGGATGATTTAAGAAATGAATGATGTGTAGTTTGAATGAAGTAGTTAATAATTATTAGTGGAGATGGCATGGCCAATTGATTGGCTAAGAGAATGGTGATGTGGATAGCTTACATGTGAGATAGAAAATTCATTAATGCATTTTAGTGGGGTTTTGCTTTCTAAGAAGTATAGATATGACAAGAACAACTCATGATTCTTTCAATTGCACATTGAACACTCTCAGCTATTTGACGCTAATCATGCTACTAAATAACCATAAGGCTTTAAAATTAAAATAACATTAAGCATGATATGAAAAAGTTTAGCCACAGTCTATACAAGCTTCTACTTGCACCGTTAAAAATTCTACCTCAAGCAGCAGTTTCTTTTCCCAACAAGCACCATACAAAACATGCTTTAACAAAAACTCTCTAAATGCTACAGAAAGCAAACATGAGAGTACTCACATAACACTACTAAAACTAATAGCTTTGAACAAGAGATGCAATGAAAAAAAGAGCTAAACATGAATTTTTGCAGCAATTAGAAGAAAAACTAAGAATACTAGCATAACAAGTATTCAAACGAAAAAGCGGAGCGTGTCTCTCTGCCACACAAAGAATTCTAGGGTCCAACTATATTATTGCAGAAAGGAAAACAAAATAAAACAAAGGAAAATAAAAGAAAACAAAACAAAAACAAACATACGCTCCAAGTAGACTTCATATGATGTGACCGAATAAAAATATAGTTTCACTATAAGTGACCTGTTAGATTGTTGATGAAGAAGCGGATGCCTTGGGCATCCCCAACCTTAGATGCTTGAGTCTTCTAAAAATATGCTTGGATGAACCACGGGGGCATCCCCAAGCTTTGACCTTGCACTCTTCTTGATCACATATATCACCCTCTTCTCTTGACCCTTGAAAATTTCCTTCACACCACACTCAAACAGTAATTCATACTAGAGGGTTAGTGCAACAATTAAAAATCCATGGGTTTTGTATGTAACAAGTGATATTGATACTTTAAACATAAGCTACATCCACTGATGTTTCGTGAAGCAAAGAAATCCGCTTGACATCGCAAATGAGCAAATGCAAGAAAAATGGCAGAATATGTCAAAACCATAATAGTCTGTAAAAGCGAATTTCTTCGAGGCACTTACGTTGCTCAGATCGAAAAACTTAAAGAAACAAAAGTTGCGGAATTAGCCGTGAAATAAGCTCACGAAATTTCAGGTCATTCTGAATTTTCTTTGATTTATACGATTTTTTACGGTGGACAGCAGAAATCTGTTTCCTGCGCAGAAATCCGAAAACCAACTCCAACTCTCGTCAGAAACCTTACTTGGCACAACTAAAGAATGAAAATAAAGATACAAAGGAGTTTCTACAGAAGTATACAACCCCTTGACTCAAAGAAAACAGATAAAAACAAAGAAAAAGAAAACCATGGGTTATCTCCCAAGAAGTGCTTTTCTTTAACGCCTTTTAGCTAGGCCCAGAAAAGTGGACTCACGTGTTTTGAAGTGAATAAGATGCTCAAATAATAAATATGAATTAAGCAAAAGAGAGCATCAAGAAGAAAGTATAAAACAAAGTTGAGTCTAACCCACCTCGTATGCATATGAATCTTGTAAATAAATAAATTAAAGAAGCTCAAACTAGAAATCATGGGAAGGTAGAACAAGAGCAACTTCAAAACTTTCAACGAAAAGAAAGGTGTTTTAGTAACATGAAAATTCCTACAACCATATTTTCCTCTCTCATAATAATTTTCAGTAGCATCATGAATGAACTAAACAAATAATTATCAAATAAAGCATGTTTGTCATGGTCCAACAACACACAATTCATATCAAGCTCAGAAATAGTGGGATCAAAATTTAAAATAAGCTCCTATTTTTCCCACTTTTAGCAATAGCAAAGCAAGATGATTGATCACTCATAAAAGGTATAGGAAACATTATAGAAATCCTATTTTCAGTAGCATTATAATTTATAACATCAAGTAACATAGGACCATCATCAAGAGCATTATCATAGGATTTCTCCAAGTAGCATGAATTATCATAAATAACAGTAGCAATATAATTATCACAAGTTTCATTCATAGTAGAATCAAGATCACAAGTATAGCAAGTATCAGTTTCATCAAATAATGTATGAGTTAAACAGTTACTCTCTTTGGGAGGTAGACATGGGTAGCTCCATCCTTCCTCCTCTTGATCATCACTCTCCTCCTCTTTTTCAACCAATGAGCTTCCAGATTCAGTAGTTTCTTCTTCCATAGGTTCCTGCAAGGAATTAGTTACTTCCTTTGGTGGAGAGAATTTATTAAGATATTCCATTATGTAGTAATTACGATCCTTGTAATTATCAAAGAAATATTCAAGTATAGCATAAATCTCGTATTTATAAGGTGCATCATCAATACTTTCAAGTAAATAAGCAATTTCGAAGGCACCCTTCCAAGCAATAAATTATTCAATTTGTTCCACGTCATATGATTCATAATTTCCCTTAACATAAGAAGATATGGTAACATCATCATTATGCTCACATTGAAAAGGGAGGTGTTTATAACTCCTACAGAAGCAAGATTTATCAAAGTAATAAGTAACATTATAAGTAGAGCACAAGTTTTTAGCATAGTCATGCAATTTATTAGTTTTCTCCCATAAGTGTATCCCGTTTTGTGCCAAACGGTATTCCTTATAATATTTTTGTTGTTCATCTATGAACCCACCTTTCCAATAAGATCTAGTTTCAAAGGCATCAAACATTGATAGAAAGAATAATAAAGCAAGTAACAAGCAAAACAATAATAAAGTAAAAATGATTGCAGGTGAGAGATTCCCCTTGCAGAAATTCTCTTCCTCCCCGGCAACGGCGCCAGAAAACTTGATGGTGGTATGCCTTGAAGTGAGGCTAACATTGGTAAACCCCAAGAGAAAGGTTGTGAAGAGTTTAGCTGCAAGTTTGAATCGACCAAGGTTGAATCAACCAGTAGGAGGAAAAGCAATCTCTGAAGGTTGAATCGACCAGTAGGAGGACAAGCAATCTCTGAAGGTTGACGCAGCTGAGGTGGCAGGGCGCACTACCGGTTCAGCAGCAACGTGGAACCTACACAACACAATCATTTCACTCTATCCCAACGTAGAAGTGAGGTTGTCAATCTCACCTGATTTGCTGAACACAAAGAGGTTAAACGTATGGTGTGGAAAACAATAGGAACAATATGAAAGCAGTAGGTGTTTTATCAGTATAAGGAAACTGGACCCGGGTCCACAGTTCACTAGTGGTGTCTCTCCGTGAAAGATAAATAACATGTGTGGTGAACAAATTACAGCTGGGCAATTGACAGAAATGAAGCCTGCACCGTAGTGCACATGCAAGATATAAAGATTACTATGTGATTCATGTGGGCATTACAAAAAAATTCATAGACCGTCATCCAACTACATCTATGTCTAATAATCCACCCTCCGAATATCATCCGAAAAAACGTTGGGTATTAAGTTGCTAGCAACAGATTATCGCAGTAAGCAAAGTGTGTAATGTAAACAATGTAAACTAGGTAAACACTATTGTTTTATCCCTAACGGCAACAACACATCCTCCATCTGTCACGTTTCTGTCACTCGAGCACAGATGCAAAGGAGGCATGAACCCACTATCGAGCATAAATACTCTCTCTTGGAGTTACTAGCATCTACTTGGCTAGAACATCTACTAATAACAGAGAGCATACAAGATCATAAATAACATATGCATGACGATAACATGATAGATTGATAATCAGAAGACATAGCATTCAACATTCATCAGATCCCAACAAACACAACATGTAGCATTACATAAAGATGATCTCGATCATGTGAGGCAGCTCACGAGATATAAACATGAGGTACAAAGTGGAGAGAACAACCATCTAGCTACTCCTATGGACCCGTAGCCTAGGGATGAACTACTCATGAATCACTTCGGGGGAGGGCATGGTGGTGTAGACCCCTCCAGTGATGAATTCCCCTCCCGGCACGGTGCCGGGGAGAGCTCGAGAACCCTCTCGATCTCGGGATGACGATGATGGTGGCCTCGGGTGTTTTTCGGGACGAAGTGGTATATCTTTAGGGTTTACGTCTTGGGGGTATAAATAGGCGAAAGAGAAAAGGCGGTGGAGGCCGGGGGGCCCCACACCACCCCATGGCGCGGCCGGGGGGCGCCGCCCTATGGTGTGGGCCCGCTGAGGCCCCCTTCCGGGTCTCTTCGGGACTCCGTGGAACCTTCGGGAATTCTAAGACTTTCGGGCTTCGAATTTTCCAATTCTGAGAATATTTCCAGAACAACTTTTCTGAAACTAAAAAGAGCAGAAAACAGGGAACTGGCTCCATGGCATCTTGTCAATAGGTTAGTCTGGAAAATCGATAAAAATGACATAAAGTGTATAGAAAACATGTGGGAAACAATAAGAAAACAACATGGAACATCAGAAATTAAGGATACGTTTATGACGTATCAAGACTCTGTCCACAATGTCATGTGGGTTATCATCTCCCATCCGCACGATGTCTCCACTCTGCATTTTCTCATAAGAAGTAAACCAATCTCTGTTAATTCAAATATAAAACGAGTATTTAGAATCAGGAATCCACTCATCTCGTCCAACAACACAACCAACAAAAACAATAAGAGCTTCACCGGAATAAGAACTATCAGCATCGGCTGCAACAGAGGCCTTACCATCAACATAAGATTTATTTTTCGGTTTATAAGTACCGTTTCTTTTCTCCTTATTCTGCAGCTTCCAACAATCATCAATGATGTGATTATTTTTCTTGCAATATCTGCAGAAATTATCCTTACCTCTAGACTTCGAATGGTCTATACCATTTGTGCTCTTGTCACGATTGTTGTTGTATGTTTTGTGCTTTGTCCTGCCATGAACCTGCAAAGTTTCGCTCCTGAAGGACGATGCATTAGACTAAACCATACCTTTCATCTTTTCTCTTGTTTGGAGAGCCTCGTATACTTTTGAAAGTGTTAGTTCATCACGAGCCAATAGTAACGTATCTTGTAGGTTCGTAGAAGAATTAGGCAGCGAGCATAACAACAAAATATCTAGATCCTCATCATCATATTTTACCTCCATCGACACTAGGTCGGCAACGATATCCTTAAAGATCGATATGTGGTTCATTACCGAACCACCCAACAACAACTTATGCGTGAACATCGCCATCTTCACATGCATCTTGCTGGTTAGATCCTTGGACATGCAGATCTCTTCCAGCGTCTCCCAAAGTGATTGCGCGGATTTCTCCTTCAATACATCTTGCAAAATCTCATCAGATAAACGGAGTGGAAGCAACGACAAAGCCTTATAGTCTTTACGCTTGTCAGCATATGTCCACTTCTTTCGAACCGTTTCCTTGAATCTATCTAGCGCATCATCAAGATATCCAAAGTGGGAGAGAATCGCACTCATCTTGACTTTCCACAGCGAGAATCTCGTCTTGTAGTCCAACAATGGTAGATCAAACTTCATCGCAGCCAGCGCAAAACCCTAATCTGCAAACCACGCCTCTCATACCACTTGTTATAAACGATAGCAAAAAAAGTGACGAAAACAATAGATCTAGCACGACAGGGACACACGCTTTTCAACGTGGAAAACCCTTCCAATGAGTAAGAGAAAAAACCACACGCGACAGCCAACACAACTTCACTATATCGGGCGCGGTTAAAACGCTGGGGATTTACAACTTGTGACTTATCCCAAACAACGACTTACATGAGGTATATAAAGGGGTAAATCCCAAGACAGGTTAAAAATTTGGATCCGTGACGCTACGCGCTACTCGTCAGAAGTTCGTCCTTTATCAACATAAGTGAATTTGGATCATATAAAAATAACACTCCACCTTGAGACCAATTCCTTCATGTAGCATAAAATGAGACTTCACCCTGAAACAACAAATAAAAACACCTTCGGCGCCAAATAGCCTCTTGGGCTAAACAGTGATACCAGCTAAGCTTGAGCAAAGCTCAAACTTAGTAAGAGGAACTGGCTTTGTCATCATACCAGCAGTATTATCATGAGTACTTATCTTGCATGCCTTCATCTTACCTTGTGCAACAACATCACACACATAATGGTATTTGACATCAATGTGCTTTGTTCACTCATGGAACATCTGATCCTTAGTAAGGTAAAAAGCTCTCGTACTGTCACAAAATATGTTAATGCAAGTATCATCTCCATAAATCTCAACAAACAAACTTTTCAACCAAATAGATTCTTTGCATAGTTCAACAATAGCCATGTACTCTGCCTCAGTGGTAGACTGGGCAAAAACTGACTACAACTTTGCCCTCTAACTCACAACACAACCACCTAGCATGAGAAGATAACCTATGAGGGATCTCCTCTTATCCAAATTGGTAGGAAAATCTGAATCCACATAGACTCTGAGTCCCTCGTCAACATTGCCAAACTTCAAGCAAGCATTGGATGTGTCACACAGGTACCTGAAAATCCACTGAACAAACTCCAATGTTCTTTACCAGGGTTAGACACATATACTCACCAAACTCATAGCATATGACAAATCAGGGCGAGAGCAAACCATGGCATACATCAAATAACCAACAACGCTAGAATATGGAACTCTAGACATGTACTCAAAATCTTCATCATTGCTAGGACATTGTAAAGCTGATAATTTGAAGTGAGGAGCAATAGTACTAATAGACTTTGCATCATGCATGTTGAAACGATGAAGAAATTTCTTAATGTAACTTTGCTGACTAAGAAGTAACAAACCAAAATTTATGTCTCTATTAATCTCCATACCGAGTATTTTCTTAGCAGCACCAAGATCATTCATCTCAAACTCACTACTCAAAAATTTCTTCAATGTAGTGATTTGTTTCTTGCTCTTGGCAGAAATCAACATATCATCAACATATAATAGCAAGTATATAGGTGATCCATCAATAAACTTAATGTACACACATCTACCAAATGCAGACCTCTTAAAGCCATGTGACAACATAAACGAATCAAACCTTTTATACCATTTACGAGTAGATTGTTTCAAACCATATAAGGACCTTTTTAACTTGCACACATGATCCTCCTTATGAGGTACTATGAAACCTTATGGTTGGTCCTTGTTTATATCCTTCTCCAACTCTCCATGCAAAACACAGTCTTCACATCTAACTGCTCAAAATCAAGATCATGCATAGCAACAATACCAAATAATGTACGAATAGAACTATGCTTGACAACCGGAGAGAAATATCATTATATTCAACACCTGGAATTTGACTAAAACCTTTTCCAACTAACCTTGTCTTAAACCTTGGAGGCTCACTTGGAGATAAACCCTCATTTCTCTTGAATATCCATTTACAGCGAATAGCCTTCTTTTTTAGGTAAGCGAACAACATCCCCTGTACCATTCTTCTCAAGTGATTGCATGTCATATTGCATAGCAGAGAACCACTTCTTGATGCTGGTTGTTGGTGTAATCACACACACCCGTTGGGAAACTCCAAGAGGAAGGTATGATGTAGACATCAGCAAATTTCCTCCAGTTAAGGAACTAGGGTTATCAATCCAGTAGGACTTTGAAGTCTCTTAGTAGGTTGCTTGTTGTTTGGCGCTTCAACAAACGTGGACCTGCACACACGTACAAACCCTCTCTTGCTCCCAAATTTCCAAGAAGGTTGACAATCTTCTCATCTTGCTAAAAACTAGAAAATTAATTGTATCGAATGGGTGGAGAGTATTAAATGAGAACGGAACACCGAGAAAATGGTGATGAAAGCAAGCAAGCAATATCGTAATCAATGAGGAAAATAGGACCGGGGGCCATAATTTCACTAGTGGTGTCTCTCCATAGAACAATAAACACGTCGGGTGAACAAATTACAGCTGGGCAATTGACAACTCATGAGCGTATGATAATACTATTATGACAAAATATAATTCAAGGGTTCTAACATTGTAGAATTACATCAAGGTAAATAGACCGCCATCCGACAACATCTATTTATAAAATTCCACCTTGAGATAGAAATCCATCAAATCTGGCAGGTATTAAGTTGCAGCAACAAAGTGATTGCTTGTGTGCAACAGACAAATACAATAAGAACAATACGTAATGTTAGCAATAATTCCCATCCATAGACAAGAACACCGTTGTTTTCTCCCTAGTGGCAACAACATATTCTCCACCCGTCACGTTTCTTTCACTCGAGCACAGATGAAAAGGATTCATGAACCCACTATATAGCACATAAACCCTCTCTTGAAGGTGCATAAATAACTTGGCCAAGGCAATCATACACACCGGAGAGCATTGCAAGAAAAGATTAAAATACTCGAAATATGTAAGTGAAGCACTCACAAAGACATGAACAAAGTGATCATAATTCCAATGGTTCATTGGATCCCAGCAAAAACAACATGTAGCAATTACATAACGGTGATCTTGATCATGTTAGGCAGCTCACAAGATCTAAACATGGAGGCACAAGAGAGAGATAGAGAGAGACAACACCATCTAGCTACTGCTATGGACTCGTAGTCCCGGGATGAACTAATCACGCATCTGTCCAGAGGCAATCATGGCGATGTAGAGGCCTCCGGTGACGACCCCCTCTCCGGCAGGGTGCCGGAGCAGGACTCCAGAAGCCCAAACTAGAATTTCAGGGTGACTACGCCTTTGTATCTGTCTCATGGAAAATTCCTCCATCTCGGATGTTTTTAGGGTTAATGTGGTTTTAAAGGCAAAGACACGGTTCCCGAGGTGGTGGGGGCCCACTAGGCGCGGCCTAGGGTGGACTCGTGCCTGGGGGTCACCTGGCCACCCTCTGGCCCCTCTCCGGCTCTCCTTTGGACTCTGTATTCCTTCCGGGCAAAAGATAAATTCCGTAAATTTTCAGGACATTTGGCGAATATTTTTTCCAGAGCTTTTCTGAAATACAAAAACAGCAGAAACCATAAACTGGCTTTGGGCATCTTGTTAATAGGTTAGACTATGAAATCATGTGTAAAACAAAATAAAACATGTAGAAAACATGCAATAACATAAAGAAAATATGCATGGAGCATCAAAAAATATAGATACGTTTGAGACGTATCAGCATCCCCAAGCTTAACTCCTGCTCATCCTCGAGTAGGTAAGTGATTATAAAATAATTTTTGAGGTGACATGCTACATTGACGTAATGCCTATAATGTTAGAGCCCGTAAACTATATGTCGTCATAATAATATTGTTATGCGCTCATGATTTGTAAATTTCCCTGCTGTAATTTGTTTACCCAACAATTATTCTTTTGTTTGGAGAGTTACCACTAGTGAAACTATGTACCCCGGTCCATCTGTTACTATTATTGCTATTGCTTTCACATGCTTTGGTCACTTGTTATCTTGTTGCCATTACTATTTCAGATCACATAAATCACCTATCCCACTCCATATTACACCACTTCCACTGTCTCTTCGCCAAACTAGTGCATCTATACAATTACCATTGTATTAGGTGTGTTGAGGACATAAGAGAATCAACACATCACCACTCCAACCAATATTTGCTTGCACCTTGTGTTACTAATATCTTTCGCTAAGTACTTCTCAGGTTTGGCTGAATTGACAACTCAACTGCTAAGACTTATAGGTATTTTTTTTTGGCTCCCCTTGTGTTGAGTCAATAAATTGGGTCACACTTACCCTCAATGACTACTGCGATCCCCTACACTTGTGGGTCGTCACACCTCCCGGGCTAAAAACCTCACCCAACCACCCTCCCCAAAGTCAGCCTAAATGTCTGAACAACCCGACAATCCCCAAACTCATCCCATATGTGGGGATGGTTTGGGGTCGTCCGGATGCGCCTGGACAGCCCGCCATGTCGGATTCGGCCCAACCCGACTCCACATATATACCCTCAGTCCACACTCCGGAGAAAACCCTACCTCACTCTCCGCTGATCCCCTTTCACTTCACTCTCTTTCCTGTCCTATCCACTCAACAATGGCTGGGTCTGGCAGCGGATCTAGGACTGAGATGTACTGGGATGCCCTTGTGATGGAGGAGAGAATCTTTCAAGGGGAGATGGGGAGGAGAATAAATCCCCGCCGCCAGCAATTGCTTCGGCGACCGAAGTTGCGTGCTTCTCCTGTGGACGGACTTCCGCATCCACCGGAGACGGAGCATTGATGCCTCCACCACCACTTTCGGAGAGTGTTCTATCAGGTGACATGATCTCTCTAGAGGTTCGAACACTGGGGGCTAACCACACTGCCTACACCTCTCAAGAAGGCTTCGCGAGGAAAGCTTGTGACCGGCGACAATGGTGACACGGGGAGTTTACCCAGGTTTAGGCCACCTTGCCACTACTAGAGAAATGGTTATAGTAGCATATCCTACCACAGGCGCACGGCCCATGTGATGCGCCTGCGCTAAGTAGCGCCGGCGAACAAGTTTCCCATGCGCCTGCACTAAGGAAATTACCCCAGTCGAAATAATATTTCGTATGCCGGAGATAAAGGTGTCAGGGGAACCCCCAGGCACGCTGCATGTACTGCTAGCGAATACGGCCCAAATGCGCATGCGCTACGTTACTTTATCGTTGGCGAATAGAAAGCGTATGCGCCTGTGGTACTGCCAGCTCGCTAGCCCCCATACCATCAGCGCATGCTACACATGTTCGCCTATGGTACTTATCACTACCCCAGGCGCATTTGGACAATATGCGCATGTGGTAACTTCTGGCATCAATAAGTGGTCAGCCATCCACCACCACCCCTATCCACACCACTCACTCACCCCTACTTAAAACTCGAGCCATTAGTCCTTCAAGCTCATTCCCCAACATCCCTCCACCCTTTTTAGCTACTTTGACCAATCATGTTTGATATATTTTATCTAGTTACCCTATCCCACTTGCCCCTCTTCCATATATCAACTAGATTTACTAACCGGAGACACTAGATCTCACCACAAATGCACCACTAGATACTTATAGATCTAGCACTCTCTCATTAGGCGTCTCTTCGGTGATCTTTGACGTTGTTATCACGTCTATATATTTTGCATTGTGTGTCATCTCAATAGGTGTGAGATTGTTTGGTGGAAGAACTCGATCTATGTGTCATTTTTTATCTTGCATTGTGTTGTGTTGCCATGAGGATGAGTTGCCAAAGTTTTTCCGAAATGTTGATCCGCTTCGGCAAATTTCTGGCGCTCTGCGTTACCTTTTTTTAGCAAAGGTCATGCCAAAATTTTTCCGTGAAAACCGGATCTAATTGATGAAATCTCTCTTTCCGTGCGGACGACAATGGTCATTGCGATGAGGGAAAGCGTGGTGCATAGATACGTGCAACGCGCGACAACCGACATGCATCGAAACAACCACACATAGATAGAGTGTCCGTGTCAAAAATGCAAGTTAGGGTCTATGTTCAAAGCCGCTTCTGGTAATGTGGAGTAGTACCTGCTCAGGTATAGTTTCATGGAGGGCCACACTTAGTGGATGGGTGATGATGAAGACGATGATCAGGACGATACCAATGGGGCGGCGACATGTGAAGATTAGGATGAGTCTGAACATGGCAATGGAGAGGACGAAGAGGCTGCCGACGGAGACGACTATGAAGAAGAAGGGAGTCATGGTGATCAACAACATGTAGAAGATGAGGACATGAATACTTCGCTAACTTCAGCCATGCGGGATCCTCATGTTGAAGAGCTGCTTCACAAGAAAAGTCGACTAACGCCAGACGGAAATATAAGATCACACAACTAGAGATAGACTCTTCAACTCCGTTGTATGATGCAAGTCGCGGGGCGGAGGAGTCCCGCTTGAGAGTAGCTCTCGATCTTCTAGAGATGAAGGCAAAACAAGGATGGACCAACACAAGCATGGACGATCTTTTGTGATACTTGAAGACACACTTACCTGAAGAGAACACATGTGCTAGTAGTCTACAGGAGGCCAAGAAAATCGTGTGCCCCCTCGATTTACCGCACACAAAATACCACGCTTGCGTCCGTGACTGCATAATTTACCGTAACGAGCTTACAGATCAAATGTCCAGTGTGCGGCGCTGATCGTTACAAGATGGGGACGAAAAAAACTCCTAGAAAAGTTGTGTGGTACTTTCCACTCATTCCCCGTCTGCAGTGGTACTTCTTAGACCCCAAGGAAGCAAAGCTAATGCGATGGCACGTGGAAAGAAAGAAGGCGGTGCTGAGTGATCCAGAACATGTTGAAAAACCAGTGCTGACACACCCTTTGGATGCACGATAGTGGAAAACATTAGACACATTTGATGAAGAATTCGGGAACGATCCAAGGAACATCAGGCTTGGTGCGAGCACCGACAATCTCAATCCATTTGGCAACCAGAGCAGCAAACATAGAACCTGGCCCGTGTTTGTATGGATGTACAAGCCCCCCCCCCCCGTGGTTGTGTCTGAAGAGGAAGTACATACACATGAGTATGCTAATTCAAGGGCCAACCCATCTAGGGAGCGATATCAACCTGTATCTCGAGCTATTGAAGCATGAGCTAGACACGTTGTGGGGGGAGGGGTGGAAACATGGGACGCCTTCAAAGAAAAGCCTTTTCGTATGAGAGCCGCGCTGATCACAATGGTGCAGGACTATCTCGGATACGGATATAATGCATGCCAGGTGTGGCATGGACACAATGCTTGTGTCAGGTGCATGGAATTGATATTGTTTCTACAGCTAGATAAGGATCCCGGTTCTTCAAAAACCGTCTACATGAGGCATCGAATGTGGCTACAACAGAACGACCCGTGGAGAAAGCATGGAGACCTGTTCAATGGTAAAGATGAGCTCGATCCATCTCCACGCAAGAAAAGAGGATAAGAGATCGATACTCTATTGAAGAATTGGAAAATGTGTCCTCCACCGAAAAAGGTAAAGAAGCGGAAGCGAGGAGAGAAAAAATGTCTTCTGCCAGATGGACCACTCTTGGGGGTATGGAAAAGGAGGTCCGTGTTTTGGGACTTGTGGTACTGGCCAATCCTCGGAGTGCCTCACTGCCTTGATGTCATGCATATCACGAAGATGTGTGTGAGAGCTTGCTTGGCACTCTATTCAACATGCTAGATAGGACCAAAGACGGGCCGAAATCAAGATACGACCTGATGGTCCTGAATATCAGGAGAGAGCTTCACTTACTGCCTTATAGGGGTAAACAGACGGAGGGAGATGAGTATGAGGTGGAGGAGACGGACGACCGCAAGCGGACAAGGCCTAAGCAACACCAAACTCACCGCCTGAAACCCTCTTGCTTCACTCTAAGTCCCGACGAGCTCGATCAAATATTCAAGTGCCTCCTCCAAGTGAAATTTCCCTTAGGTTATGCAGGGCTGATAAGCAGATACCTAGACGCGGAGAAAAGAATCTTCAGCGGAATGAAGTCTCATGACTGTCACGTGATGATGATGCAGATACTTCCGGTTGCAATCAGAGGGATAATGGAACCGCACGTCCGTCAAACGCTGACTGGCCTCTGTAACTTTTTCGACGTCATCACTCGGAAGTCGGTAAGCGTGAAGAAATATAGAAGGCTGCAGGAAGAGATCATCACCATCCTATGCGAGCTTGAGATGTACTTCCCACATGTCTTCTTTGACATTATGGTACATATCTTGGTCCATATCGTGGACGATATCACCAATCTTGGGCCGACATTCTTGTACAACATGATGGCGTTAGAAAGAACGAATAGAATCATCAAACCATTCGTTCGTAACAGGGCACACCCGGATGGAAGCATCATCCATCGCTTTGTGATGGCTAGGTTGAGACTCCAAGTGCAGAGTGTGTAGCTAGTGGCAAGCCTTCTTACCCACGAGGGTGACTCGAGGGTTTATATTGAACTCTTGGGGAGCCAGTATTTCAGCAGTTGTCTTCCAAGCTTCCTCCAGGATCCTGCAAACAAGTAGAGAATTTTGTGCCCTCAACCTCACCAAGTGGTTGTCAAGCACAAGGTGTGAGACTTCTAAATTGTAATGCAAAACTGAAAGTAAATGTGCAATAATTAAATCTACTACTAAATGCAAATGAGAAAATAAATATGCAGTGGATTGTTTTTGTATTTTTGTGATGCAAGTGGTGATGGAGATAATGTAAATTCGAATTGGAGATGCAAGTAAAGTAAATTGCAGCAAAGTAACTATAGAGTTTTCTTATAAATAAAATAGGACCGGGGTTCATGGTTTCACACTTGCATTCTCTCAAATAAAGTAGTAGACGGTGGACATAAAGAATTACATGTGAGATTACAATAACATGTTTAACATTGATTACTTTCATATGGGCATCACGTCCTAGCATAGATATCTCTACGGTCATATTGATCCCTCTTATACTCCACCAAGATGCGAAATAAATCATAACACCTCAATAATTAAGGAAAAACCACAGTATAGCTTTAAGCAATGTGACATGAAGTTGAAGTAAGAACTTGCTAGATCTAGTCATGGAGATTGATTAGTGTCACTTCAAATCCCCGGTAACAAGGTACTCCTTTTTATCCCTAGTGAGGTAACTAAGAAAGGTTTAACAAAACCTAAGTGGATCGCTGAACTTCTGTCACTTTCACAGCACTAGCCACCCCCCGTTACTCCAACTAATGCACCCATCACCCTACACACGCTCTCAAGAACTAGATTGATCAAAGCTAGAAAATAAGAACGGGGTACATAAGATACATCTACTCAAATAACTCAAGAGAAACAATTGCAATCTCAGATTCAATAACTCATAGAAAAGATCCACCACATAGGAATTACAACGGTGCCAGTAATCATGTGAGGCAGCTCATACGGATCTAATTAGTGAAGCACATAGAGAGAGAGATACAAGTGCTACTTCCACAAACCCATAGCCCTGGGGTGGACTACTCCCTCTTCATGGAGATGTTGATGGAGATGACGTTGGAGGGGTAGGAGATCACACCGGCGGCGCCCCGCCGGAGTTTTCCCCCTCCAATCTGGAACTTCTGGTCTCTGTTTTGGTGTTTCGGTGTTTCGGCGGCGCTCCCCTCCGTAAGGGTACGGGGGACCCTTTTTATAGTCGGTTTTAGGTCAAGACAGAGTCGGTAAGTCGAAGATGGAAGGAATTGGGGCCACAGGGGCCAAAACGGGGCCTCTCACGCGGCCAAGGAATCTGGCTGCGTGGAGGGTCCTCTTTTGGGCCTCCTTGCCCAATTCTCGTGGATCCTTTGCCCGCAAGTCTTCGCCTTCCAAAAAATGACCCTCGCAGATTTTCAGGTGATTTCGTGGAAGTTTGCCCCCTGAAACGTCAAAAATATAGAAATCGGGGTTTCTGACAGGCAGGGTTAATTCCATAAAAGTTGGGGGACTTTGTAATTTAACCCTAAAATACTATAAAACATTGAATTATACCCTTATATGATGCAATATGTAATAGAAAACCATGTGAAAATATGCAAAATTCATCTATGCATTTTACATGCATCAACATCCCCAAGCTTAACCCATGCTCGTCCTCGAGTATGAAGGTGATAAAACTAAGATGGGTTTTGCATATTGAAACAATCATGGGATATCAAGGAGGATTATTCATGCTACATATAATCAAATGATTAATACTAGAAATGAGTAGCAATATACAATTCATGTTGTAAGAAATATCAAATATGCAAGCAAAGATGCTTCATGAAAGTTCACAAAGTGTATAATGAAATAAAAGCACTATGGACCAAATGCATACACAAAATGAAAAATAAAATCCTATATTGGTCAAAGAATAGCATGATGGAGAATAGAAAATATGGTGGACACTTTGGAGAAAATTGAGTAGAGGTAAAACAAGATCAAGTTTTATTTAGCCTCTAAATTATTCAACTAAAATTACTAATTGAAATGTGGTATCCATTGATCTAGGACTCTCATTGCCCCTTTATCACTAGCATCTTAAAATTGCGAGTATTGAAGTAATGAGAATGACAAGGTGGTTGAAAGCCTCATGCCCCGTGAGTGTGAAAACCTACTCCATGATTACTCAACTTAAGATTCCTAATAAGCTTTGTACAATCATAATAAGTATTAATGACATCATAGAGAACCGCAAAGAGGTACCTCTTGCCCCATGACATGGAAACAAGCCCATGTTACAATGACAAGATGAACAAACGGAGTAGACTCATCATCCTTTTTATTTTCATTCACTATTATGCATAGCTTCTTATTTTATTATAGGATGTGTTGTAGAGTCACTCAAGCCGTAAGTAAATTTCCACCATGATAAAGCATGGCTTGGGTTAGCGGCCCAATGCGTTTCTCTAGTCATATAGATACTTACTCATCAAAACTTACTATTCCTCTATTTCATTTCGGCATGGCAGGAGTCCAAAAACAAAAGTACATGATATCAACCAAATGTAAATTTTTTTGTGCAATGTTGAAAGCTTTCCGGTGATACACGTTTATAGCTAGCTCCAAACCACACACTTGTCAAACGCAAAACTTGTGGCTCCCATTATTGGGTCATGTTTATTAGATGCATAAAAAGTAAAGTGTGCCTTCAAAATTTCGTGAGAGTCCTATCCCAAGTTTAACCCATGACAATTAATAAAGTGAATATCTTAATTTAGAACATAAATAACACAATAACATGGTGAACATACTCGGAATAGCAATGAAGCTAATGGGAAGATATGGTGGACTCACTGGAAATACTTGGCTAAGGAGTGTTGGAAACAAGTTTTTACTTGTTGGAATTTTTAATTTTTTGGGCTAGCAAGAGGGAGATAGTTGACCAGATACTATGCATTCATATGTCCATAGAACTACTCATTTCATGACAAACTAAATAAACCAGCAATTAACATCAAGGACATGAATAAGAGATAGCTCAAGACAACATTATTGCAAATTTCTACACATAAAAAGCCTATAAATCATGCAAACATATGTAGCTCTTCAAATCAACCATGGCATCCCTATTACAAGTTATAATACTAGCATCCAATACATTCCAACCCCAAACTCCAGTATCTCAATCTCATATAAAATGATGGTGGTGGTCTTATCAAAACAAAAATAAAAACAAAAACTAGACACTTCAAGTCTCTACGATAAATGCTTTGCTTAGAAAAACAGAAAGTAGACATTTGCTAACCAAAAGAGTGTAGCTCCAGTGGGGTGTTCATAACATCCCCAAGATTATGTCTTTCACCATTCTTGGATGTCTTGAGGCGCAGCTCCTCTATTCCCTGTGAAAAAACTTCACAAAACATGTTTCTCCCATTCTTTTTCTCTGGGGTGAGATTAGCAAGGACAAACAAATCACATGCTTGCTGTGCAAAATTCCAAATCAAATGCTCCAGTAGATAAACAATAAGGTTCATTATGTTGTATGTTCACTCTCTTGCTTGAAATAATCATGGAAATTCGATTCCCAAGCCCAAAGAGTGCATAAAACAAAAGAAGGCAGAATCTGTCCAGAAAAGCAGCAGCAGCAAAACGAACGTTTTTCCCTAAGCTAGACTCGTCAAAAAATTAAACCAATTTTTTTGCTTACAGAGGACGAAAAGTTGCAGAACATACTAGAACATTAGCCCAATCCGACATACCAATAGAAAACGTAAAATTATACGGTGAGCAGACTCGTGCTGAAACAGAAATTTCATGCACTAGGATAGCAACTTATAAGTCCAAATGGGTTTGACTTGATGATGGCTAGGTTAAGACTCCAAGTGCAGAGTGTGTAGCTAGTGTCAAGCCTTCTTCCCCACGAGGGTGACTCGAGGGTTTATATCGAACTCTTGGGGAGCTAGTATTTCAGCAGTTGTCTTCCAATCTTCCTCCAGGATCCTGCAAACAAATAGAGTTTTATGCCCTCAACCTCACCAAGTGGTTGTCAAGAACAAGGTGTGAGACTTCTAAATTGAAATGCAAAACTGAAAGTAAATGTGCAATAATTAAATCTACTACTAAATGCCAATGAGAAAATAAATATGCAATGGATTGTTTTTTTTATTTTTGTGATGCAAGTGGTGATGGAGATAATGTAAATTCGAATTGGAGATGCAAGTAAAGTAAAGTGCAAGTAAAGTAAATTGCAGCAAAGTAACTAGAGTGTTTTCTTATATTTAAAATAGGACCGGGGTTCATGGTTTCACACTTGCATTCTCTCAAATAAAGTAGTAGATGGTGGACATAAATAATTACATGTGAGATTACAATAACATGTTTAACATTGAGTACTTTCATATGGGCATCACGTCCTAGCATAGAGATCTCTATGGTCATATTGATCCCCCTTATACTCCACCAAGATGCGAAATAAATCGTAACACCTCGATAATTAAGGAAAAACCAGAGTATAGCTTTAAGCAATGTGACATGAAGTTGAAGTAAGAACTTGCTAGATCTAGTCATGGAGATTGATTAGTGTCACTTCAAATCCCCGGTAACAAGGTACTCCTTTTTATCCCTAGTGAGATAACTAAGAAAGGTTTAACAAAATCTAAGTGGATCGCTGAACTTCTGTCACTTTCACAGCACTAGCCACCCCCCGTTACTCCAACTAATGCACCCATCACCCCACACACGATCTCAAGAACTAGATTGATCAAAGCTAAAAAATAAGAACGGGGTACATAAGATACATCTACTCAAATAACTCAAGAGAAACAATTGCAATCTCAGATTCAATAAGTCATAGAAAAGATCCACCACATAGGAATTACAACGGTGCCCGTAATCATGTGAGGCAGCTCATACAGATCTAATTAGTGAAGCACATAGAGAGAGAGAGATACAAGTGCTACTTCCACAAACCCATAGCCCTGGGGTGGACTACTCCCTCTTCATGGAGATGTCGATGGAGATGACGTTGGAGGGGTAGGAGATCACACCGGCGGCGCCCCGCCGGAGTTTTCCCCCTCCAATCTGGAACTTCTGGTCTCTGTTTCGGTGTTTCGGCGGCGCTCCTCTCCGTAAGGGTACGGGGGACCCTTTTTATAGTCGGTTTTAGGTCAAGACGGAGTCGGTAAGTCGAAGATGGAAGGAATTGGGGCCACATGGGCCAAAAGGGGGCCTCTCACGCGGCCAAGGAATTTGGCCACGTGGAGTGTCCTCTTTTGGGCCTCCTTGCCCAATTCTCGTGGATCCTTCGCCCGCAAGTCTTCTCCTTCCAAGAAAATGACCCCCGCAGATTTTCAGGTGATTTCGCGGAAGTTTGCCCCCTGAAACATCAAAAATATAGAAAACGGGGTTTCTGACAGGCAGGGTTAATTCCATAAAAGTTGGGGGACTTTGTAATTTAACCCCAAAATACTATAAAACATTGAATTATACCCTTATATGATGCAATATGTAATATAAAACTATGTGAAAATATGCAAAATTCATCTATGCATTTTACATGCATCACTTGACTCTTTATTGAAAACTCCAGAATTAAAACAAAAAAACTAATCTCTTGAGACAGCAAGAGGACACTAGGAAAATCCAAACAAAAACAACCGGGTTGCCTCCCGTAAAGCGCTTTCTTTATAGCCATATAGCTAGGCTTTACTTACTTGATAATCAAGAGGGATAAAGCTCATGAGGGAGCTTGTTCTTCAGCGTGCCCCTCTTCCTTGGGAAGTGCTCCATGCTTTTCTTGTGAGGGAACTGAAACTTGACATTCCCTTCCTTGGAGTCTATGATTGCACCTGTGGTACGAAGAAAAGGTCTACCCAAAATAATAGGACTAGGGGATTTATCCCCCATATCCATAATAATGAAATCAACGGGTACAAAAGTCATGTGCAATTCAATCATAACATCTTTTACTTGTCCTATAGCATGTTTAGTAGAGTTATCAACAAGGAAAAATTCACTTGAGCACTTTTCTAAATTTTCTAGTTCTAGCAATTCATATAATTCTTTAGAGAGTACCGATACACTAGAACCTAGATCTAACATAGCACGGTGAATTTCTTTTCCAATTGAAACTAGCACCTTGGGGGTCCATGCATCCCCATGATTAAGAGGTATCATGGCCTCATTCTTGTACCTAGCAATTTTTTCTATCAAGACATGATTAGCAATATAAGATCCAAAGCCAGGTTGATTAACATTTATAGTGGGATCACTAGCAAATTTTTGTAGAGTAGCAATAAGTTCTTGCAAGCTACTTTTTTCTAAATCAAGCAATGGATCCTTAATTTCAGTAAGCATCATAATTTCCTCTACTTTACTCTCTAATTTAGCTAGCATGCTTGATTCATGAGGACTAATTTCATCTTTGCTAGCAAGATAAGACATATATGCAAGTAAATATTCAGGGTACTTCACTATTTCATTCAAAGTTTCTTCTAAGCTAGTAGGGACATGCTCACTTGTATTCTCAGCAATATGATCAATATTTTCAATAATAGGAGAAGCAATAGTAATAGAATTCATTCCTACACTAGGTTGTGCTTGTGGCTTTCCTGCTGACATGCTTAATAGAGTTGCTTGATTATCAGCTAATTTTGACAATGCTTTATCTAAATTCGAAGATTGAAGTTGCAATCCTTTAATATCACTACTAATGGATGCAATAGACTTATTTAACTCATGTATCATATCATTGTGACTAGCAACTTGTTCCATAAGCAATTTATTAAATTAAAAAATTTCACTAGAAGGCTTCCACTTATTTTCATTAGCATTAGGATATGGAACAAAAGGTTTATTTGGCACATAAGGAGGTTTACTATATGAATTGTAAGAATTACCAAAACCATTTCTACCATAATTCCTAACAAAATTAACATCCACACTTTCAGAATTACTACCAACTAGCTCCTGCAAAGGCACATTCTCCATATTTTGTTTATTAATAAAAGAAAGAATAGTGTCCATTTTAGAAGACAAATCATTGGTTTCTTCAATTGAGTTTATTTTCTTAGTGGGATGGGGTGCTCTTTCAGTATTCCATTGACTATAATTTTGCAATATGCTTTCTAATATGCTCTTAGCCTCACCTACAGTTTTACTCATAAAGGCACCTCCAGCAGCAGCAGAATCAAGTATATTTCTAGACATGTAGTTTAGACCATTATAAAAAGAGTGTAATATGGTCCATTCATTTACTCCATGTGATGGGCATGTTCTAAGCATTAATTTAATTCTATCCCATGCCATGGCTACATGTTCATTATCATTTTGCCTAAATTAGAGGATATTATTCCTATTTTGCAAAATTTTAACGGGAGGATAATATTTCTTAATGAAAGCTTCTTTTAAATCATCCCAAGACTTTATACTAGCTATAGGTAGTGAAAGTAACCATTCTTTAGCCTTTCCTCTAAGTGAAAAAGGAAATAATTTCAGTTTTAAAACACTACTTTCCACATTTTTAAATTTTTGCATATCACATATTTCCATGAAATCATGAAGATGCATAGAGGCATCCTCCATAGCACTACCACCAAATTGCTCTCTAGTAATTAAATTCAATAAACTAGGACTTACTTCATAGCTTTCAGCTTGTATTTCAGGTGTAGTAATTGGCCTAGCAATGAATTGGTCATTGGGTGTATTTGTGTAGTCACTTAATTTAGTTCTATCACCCATTTTAACAGTTTTTATGTAGTTTTTAATTTTTTATGCAAAACAAAAGTAAAGTAACTAGGAAAATTCGAAATACTAAAATAAACTAGATAACTAAATGCAAAACTAAAATGCAAACTAAAATAAAATATGCAAGACAAAAAAAAAGAACAAAAACAAAACAAAAACAAAAACAAGACAAGAAACAAAACAATCTACTTGAAAAAAGGTGGAGATAGAAAGGACGGTACTCACGTAGGTGCAACCTCCCCAAGCTTAGGTGTTTGCACACCTTGTTGGTGATGAAGACTTCTTGTGAGCTCCCTTGGACAACTCCTTCACCTATGGCTCCCCGGCAACAGCGCCAGAAAAACGCTTGATGGCTAGGTTGAGACTCCAAGTGCAGAGTGTGTAGCTAGTGGCAAGCCTTCTTCCCAACAAGGGTGACTCGAGGGTTTATATCGATGATAAGGGGTAGCCCGATCTTCTCAGTGAACTCTCTTGATAAATTTATAACCAATGTGATACCTCGCTCTCTCCTTTGGCTAAACCCTGTTACCAATTGCAACAGCACTTAACCCCTTCGGATATTCGAGACTCCACACTCTTGCACACGTAGCCACCGACTACAAGTGGTCCTGTTTCTCCTTATTCCCAGTGGAACAGCAGAATACACTCAGATTTGCAAAGGTATATGATTCAAGATGAATGCTTCAAGCAATACAATCTAGAAGTCTAGGGTTTTGTTTTAACGTAGTCTTAACTATCCTATGCGCCCCAAGGGGTATATATGAGGGGTGGGGTGCGGACACAAGGTAACTTGCGAAAGCAAGACCCACCAACCCGAATAGGAACCCAACTTGGGCCTAGTTTTGGACTTGGACTCAACCACAAATAGATACAAACCGACCCATGCTAGGGGATGCGGCCATAATGGTATACAAACCATGTTTAACACTAATTGGACTCTATATGGCGCATTGGTACTCTTTGTGGGCGCCCTCCTCTTGTTATGTCCCTCCATGAGTGTGTAATAACAATCTAGCACTTGTTTTCCACACTTGTAGAATTGTTTTCATCATGTTCAACATTTGTTTTTGGCTCCTCTTCATCCATGTGCATCATCTCTCCTTGTTCTCCCTCCTTAATGCTTGTGTTATCAACAAACCTAAGAATACAAACATGCATGGATTTAGGTAGTATAAAGCTCTCATAATCACAAATGTTATACTCAAGTAGGAGTGAATTCACCTGTTGTTGTAATAATTTAGTCCTTGATCTTGTCATAGGACCAATCCTCACTTCATCATTATTTGTAGAAATATCATGTGAAATAATAGGTGAAACACTAAGTATGTCCTCATCATCCTTCCCCCCTTGAAAAGCCTTGATGTCCTCATCAAGGTCATCTCCATGATATGGTGTCAAATCAGCAACATTGAAGGAATTACTCACTCCAAATTCATCAATTGGAAGATCTATCTTGTAAGCATTATCATTTATTTTTGCAATCACTTTGTAAGGACCAGCACCTCTTGGCAATAATTTTGATTTCCTTAGCTTAGGGAACGTATCCTTCCGAAAGTGCACCCATACCAAATATCCCTCTTGAAAAATAACTTCCTTCCTCTTTTGATTTCTCTTTTGAGCCACATACTTCCCTTTCTTCTCAATTGCATCCATTGTTTTCTCATGTATCTTCTTCACAAAATCAGCCCTTTTGGATGCATCCATATTAATTCTCTCTTGAATTGGAAGTGGTAGCAAATCAAGTGGTGTAGTAGGCCGAAAACCATAAACCACCTCAAAGGGACACAAATTAGTGGTTGAATGCACAACCCTATTATATGCAAATTCCACATGTGGCAAGCAATCTTCCCACTCCCTCAAATTCTTCTTGATCATGCTTCTCAACAATGTGGACAATGTCCTATTTACCACTTCAGTTTGCCCATCAGTTTGGGGTGGCAAGTAGTGGAAAATAACAATTTAGTTCCAAGCTTCCCCCATAGTGTCTTCCAAAAGTAGCTCATAAATTTGACATCTCTATCAGAAACAATAGTTCTTGGCACTCCATGTAATCTCAAAATTTCTCTAAAGAATAAATTTGCAATGTGAGAAGCATCATCACTCTTGTGGCAAGGAATGAAGTGTGCCATCTTGGAAAATCTGTCCACAACTACAAAGATGGAATCATGGCCTCTCTTTGTCCTTGGCAAACCCAACACGAAATCCATACTAATATCCTCCCATGGTGTACTTGGTGATGGCAATGGTGTGTACAAACCGTGGGGCTTCAACTTGGATTTTGCCTTATTGCATGTAATGCATCTTTGCACCAATCTATACACATCTCTTCTCATATGTGCCCAATAAAAATTCTCAGCCAACATGAGCAATGTTTTTTCTCTTCCAAAGTGTCCCATTAATCCTCCACTATGAGATTCCTGTAATAAGAATAAACGCAAAGAACACTCGGGAATATATAATTTGTTAGCTCTAAACAAGTATCCATCATGTATATGAAATTTATCCCATGCCTTAACATTAGAACATTTATTAAATGGCATAGAAAATTCATTATCATTAGCATATAGCTCTCTAATACCCTCCAAACCCGAAACCTTGATCTCTAAATTGGAGAGTAACATGTTCTTTCTTGATAAAGCATCAGCGACTACATTGTCCAATCCCATTTTATGTTTAATTATGTATGGAAAAGACTCAATAAATTCAACCCATTTAGCATGTCTTTTATTCAAATTTGATTGGCACTTTAAGAATTTTACTGCTTCAAGATCACTATGTATAATAAATTCTTTAGGCCATAAGTAATGTTTCCAAACCTCTAAAACTCTCACAAGTGCATATAATTCCTTATCATAAACAGAATAATTCAATTGTGCACCATGTAATTTTTCAGAAAAATAGGCAATAGGTTTCTTTTCTTGCATTAACACTCCTCCAATACCTATGCCACTAGCATCACACTCAATCTCATATTGTTTGTCAAAATTAGGAATCATTAACAAAGGGGCCGAAATCAACTTCTCTTTAATAGCATCAAAAGCAATATCTTGTTCAACTCCCCACACAAATTCTACACCCTTTTTAGTGAGTTCATTCAAAGGTGCAGCAAGTGTACTAAAATGTTTGACAAATCTTCTATAAAAACCAGATAATCCATTAAAACTTCTTACTTGACTCAGATTAGTAGGAATAGGCCAATTTTTAATAGCTTCAATTTTTGATTTATCTACTTCAATCCCATGTTTAGAAACAACATAACCAAGAAATATGACCTTATCTTTGCCAAAAGTGCACTTCTCCAAATTACCATACAATCTATGTTCTCTTAGCACTTGCAAAACTTGTCTAATATGATCAATATGCTCATGTTCATTGTGGCTATAAATAAGAATATCATCAAAATAAACCACCACAAATTTACCAATAAAATTTCTCAAAACATGGTTCATTAATCTCATGAAAGTACTAGGTGCATTAGTCAATCCAAAAGGCATAACTAACCACTCATATAAACCAAATTTTGTTTTAAAAGCTGTTTTCCACTCATCCCCCTCTTTCATCCTAATTTGATGATAACCATTACGCAAATCAATTTTAGAGAAAATAGCACTACCACTTAATTCATCTAACATGTCTTCCAAACGTGGTATAGGATGACGATAACGAATAGTGATATTGTTAATTGCTCTACAATCTACACACATGCGCCATGTACCATCTTTTTTAGGCACTAAAATAACAGGAACAACACAAGGAGAAAGGCTTATCCGAATGTAACCTTTATCAAGAAGCTCTTGCACTTGTTTCTGAATCTCCTTTGTTTCTTGGGGATTAGTTCTATCGGGAGCTCGGTTTGGTAATGAGGATCCAGGAATCAAATCAATTTAGTGTTCAATACCCCTCAATGGTGGCAAACCCGAGGGCACCTCCTTTGGAAAAACATCCTCAAAATCCTGCAACACATGAGAAACACCAAGAGGAATAGGGGTCATGTCATTAGAAACTAAAATTCCTCCCTTGTGCATAAGCACTATAGGAAGCATAGTAGGATCCTCCCTAAATTCTCTCAAGTCCTCTCTAGTAGCTAGCATGCATAATAATCTCACTCCCTCACTTTTATTTTTACCACTCGAATTGGGTGTCCTATTTTCACTCACAACACTCATATTTCCAGTCTCTTTCTTTTCAACACTCTCAGGAATTTTTTGTCTAGATTCATTTACAATTTGTTGTGGTGTCATAGGTCTCAACACTATATCCTTCTCCTTCCACTTGAGTTGATAGGTATTTGCTCTCCCATCATGTATCACACTCCTATCAAATTGCCAAGGCCTCCCAAGCAACATGTGACAAACTGACATGGGCACCACATCACACTCAATGGTGTCTTTATAAGGCCCAATTTGGAATTCAACTCTCACCATGTGGGTAACCTTCATCTCTCCTTTATCACTAAGCCATTGTATATGATAAGGATGAGGGTGTGTAATGTATCTCAACTTCAATTTTGCACACAAATCTTTGCTTGCCAAATTTCTGCAACTACCACCATCAATAATAACCTTGCAAGCCAATTGAGGACCAACAATTGCTCTTGTTTGAAATAAGTTGCATCTTTGACTTTCAGGACTTGGAAGAACACTCAATGTTCTAGGTGTGCAAACAAAAGTAGGATATGTGGAAGGATATGCATCAAGAGGACCATCATCATCATCATAAGCATCCTCTTGAGTAGGATCAGCATCATCACCAGTTTCATACTCATTGTCCTCATTAATAAGCATAATCTTTTTATTTGGACAATCTCTCTTGAAGTGGCCTTTACCTCCACATCTATGGCAGCTCATGTCCCTATTTCGAGCTGTAGAAGAAGTGGATCCACTTGCACTAGCTGCTGGTTGTGCTTGCCTCTTAGACATAGAGGTAGTACCTTCACTTTTTGTAGTGGAAACCCCACGGCTAGGGGTAGGTTGTGGCAATGGTGGTGAAGAAAAAGAAGACCTATTAGGAAAAGGTCTCCTTGGAGCCATAAGAGCCTCCTCGGCCAATTGCTTCTCAGTCTCCCTTGCTTGGTGCAACAATTCATTCATATCATTATATTGTGTATGCCTCACAATGCTCTTAATTTTGAATTGCAAACCTGAAAGGAACCTTTGCATAGTGTGCTCAACATCCTCTCTCACTCTAGCTCTTTGCAATATCAACTCCATCTCTCTATAATAAGCATCCACAGATTTTGTACCTTGCTTCAATTGTTGTAATTTGTCATACAAAGACCTCAAATAATTCTTGGGCACAAACCTATCTCTCATAACTTGCTTCTCCCTCCAAGTAAGAATATCAGGATCTCTATTTCTTGCCCTTGTCCTTGTAATATTATCCCACCATAGCAAAGCATAGCCATCAAAACTTGAGGAAGCAAGCTTGATTTTTCTCTCCTCATTATAGTCATGCATCCTCCATAATTTTTCCATCTTGAGCTCCCACATGAGGTACTCTTCAACATCATCAGTATCAAAATTGAAGGTGGGTAACATAAATTTTGGTTTACCAAGACCATCATCCTCCCGGTTTTGTTCGTGGACAGGGACCCTCCTTGCTTGAAAGTCACGGCCAGCACCATGATGAGCTCTACCACCTCCACGGTTCGGAGGCACAAAATTAGCCTCCCCCTCCTCCTCCTCAGCATCACCAAAAGCACTCCCACCATCCTCTCGGGCAGGCAATCTTTGGTCCAATAAAGTAGCCAAGGCACCAATTCTAGTAGTCAATGTATCCAGAGAAGCTTGCATTCTATTAACTCGCTCTTGTGTACCAGCAGCTGTATCAGTCACTTGTCCAATTTGAAGGCCCAAATTCTGAACATGTGTATCCATATCCACTCCATGCTTGTCAATGAGAGTATTTAATTCAGCATGTTTAGAAGCAATAGTGGAGCTCAATTGCTCATTCATCTCCTCCAAATATGCCCACTTCACTTGTTCATCACCATGTTTCTTCGTAGCCTGTGTAGAAACATCACTAGGAGCAACCATGATTAATGCGTTAGTGAAATAAAAAAATTGCTATGGGTTGTGGTGCTCTCTCTCAACTCACTCAAAACCAACAAAAGAGGTGATCCTTACTGCTCCAAAGTGAATAGGAAATCTTACCACAAGTAATAGCAACTAATGTGACTTGGTGTGAAGAATAGAATACCTAGGGGTTTTTGCTCTCACAAAGGTAAAACAGGTTATATGGTGGGGCTTGGTATGGATACCTAACAATCACCAATTAACAAGTCCTATTGCTGTTTGTGAATGATACAAAAATAACACCTAGGAAACACACACCAAAATTGGAGACAAATGTGGCAATGCAAATATATGTAGGAAATTTTGCAATGCTCTAGAAAGACACTAGCCAAGCTCAAAGATAATCAGGCACAAGATTGCTCAATGTGTGATGTCAATGATAGCAATGAAAACAACTCTAAATGATAGTAATAGCAATGTATCTCAATGGCCTTTCTTTTTTGCTTTTTCTGTTTTTCTCTTTTTTTTCTATTTTCTGTTTTTCTCTTTTTATGGCCGAAAACAACTAAAGGAGCAAATGAAAATAACAGCTAGATCAATGTGACACAATGTGATAATGAGCAGCCTGAAAAGAGCAATAAAATAGCTAGTCTTGTGGGCAAGGTACCTAGTTTAATTGCTGTAGAAAGGCTTTGTCTAGGGTTCACAATGATTGGACTGGAATTCCTAAAGAAAATGACAAATAAAAACAAAAGAAAACAACCTACAAGCTAGCTAGGAAGTCCACGGCAGAGAAAACTCACCACGGCAGCAAAACAGACCGTTTTGGTCTCACGGCAGGGAACCGCGGCAGAAAACAGCGCAAATTCCTGCCGTAGAAGGACTCACGGCAGAAAAACACGTCCACGGCAGCGGCGGCAGCGATTCGGTGCAAAAACGAGCACGCAGCAGAGCGAAACGGTGCGGTAGTGTGCTGCGCGCGCGGGTGGGTGGTGGATTTGCGGGTGAGGCGATTGGTAAGGGCGCTGCGGGGTTTTTGGGTGGTTTTGTAAGCGCGCACCGGTGGGAATCCGAGTCTGGCTAGGCAGTGTACCGCGGCAGCGAATTGGGAAGTTTTTGCGCGGCGGCAGAACTCGAGTTCGAGTAGCACTAGGAACCAATACCCGAGAGGAAACAAGTACCATTCGGATTGGAAACACAAGGGATCTTGCGGATAGCTAATTTTTTGGATTTTTTGTGATATAGACTCGACTCAAAAAATAAGAACAACTAAGAACCCTAACCCTAACCGAAACCTAAAGACTCAAAAAGAGAAAAAGTAACACAAAATCAAAACACAAAACAACACTAAAACTTGATAACTAGCAATTATCTAAAGCTATGGCAATCAACTACACTATTTTTTTGTGGCTTTTTCTGGATAGGTATAAAAACAACTCGAAACTAAAGGGATAGATACAGCTCACCGAGTAAACCCAGTAATCTGATACCAAGATGATAAGGGGTAGCCCGATCTTCTCAATGAACTCTCTTGATAAATTGATAACCAATGTGATACCTCGCTCTCTCCTTTGGCTAAACCCTGTTACCAATTGCAACATCATTTAACCCCTTCGGTATTCGAGACTCCACACTCTTGCACACGTAGCCACCGACTACAAGTGGTCCTGTTTCTCCTTATTCCCAGTGGAACAACAGAATACACTCAGATTTGCAAAGGTATATGATTCAAGATGAATGCTTCAAGCAATACAATCTAGAAGTCTAGGGTTTTTGTTTTAACGTACTCTTAACTATCCTATGCGCCCCAAGGGGTATATATGAGGGGTGGGGTGCGGCCACAAGGTAACTTGCGCAAGCAAGACCCACCAACCCGAATAGGAACCCAACTTGGGCCTAGTTTTGGACTTGGACTCAACCACAGATAGATACAAACCGACCCATGCTAGGGGATGCGGCCATAATGGTATACAAACCATGTTTAAAACTAATTGGACTCTATATGGTGCATTGGTACTCTTTGTGGGCGCCCTCCTCTTGTTATGTCCCTCCATGAGTGTGGAATAACAATCTAGCACTTGTTTTCCACACTTGTAGAATAGTTTTCATCATGTTCAACATTTGTTTTTGGCTCCTCTTCATCCATGTGCATCATCTCTCCTTGTTCTCCCTCCTTAATGCTTGTGTTATCAACAAACCTAAGAATACAAACATGCATGGATTTAGGTAGTATAAATCCCTCATAATCACAAATGTTATACTCAAGTAGGAGTGAATTCACCTGTTGTTGTAATAATTTAGTCCTTGATCTTGTCATAGGACCAATCCTCACTTCATCATTCTTTGTAGAAATATCATGTGAAATAATAGGTGAAACACTAGGGATGTCCTCATCAATCGAACTCTTGGGGAGCCAGTATTTCAGCAGTTGTCTTCCAAGCTTCCTCCAGGATCCTGCAAACAAGTAGAGAATTTTGTGCCCTCAACCTCACCAAGTGGTTGTCAAGCACAAGGTGTGAGACTTCTAAATTGTAATGCAACACTGAAAGTAAATGTGCAATAATTAAATCTACTACTAAATGCAAATGAGAAAATAAATATGCAATGGATTGTTTTTGTATTTTTGTGATGCAAGTGGTGATGGAGATAATGTAAATTCGAATTGGAGATGCAAGTAAAGTAAAGTGCAAGTAAAGTAAATTGCAGAAAAGTAACTAGAGTGTTTTCTTATAATTAAAATAAGACCGGGGTTCATGGTTTCACAGTTGCATTCTCTCAAATAAAGTAGTAGACGGTGGACATAAAGAATTACATGTGAGATTACAATAACATGTTTAACATTGAGTACTTTCATATGGGCATCACGTCCTAGCATAGAGATCTCTACGGTCATATTGATCCCTTTTATACTCCACCAAGATGCGAAATAAATCATAACACCTCGATAATTAAGCAAAACTAGAGTATAGCTTTAAGCAATGTGACATGAAGTTGAAGTAAGAACTTGCTAGATCTAGTCATGGAGATTGATTAGTGTCACTTCAAATCCCCGGTAACAAGGTACTCCTTTTTATCCCTAGTGAGGTAACTAAGAAAGGTTTAACAAAACTAAGTGGATCGCTGAAACTCTGTCACTTTCACAGCACTAGCCACCCCCCGTTACTCCAACTAATGCATCCATCACCCCACACACGCTCTCAAGAACTAGATTGATCAAAGCTAGCAAATAAGAACGGGGTACATAAGATACATCTACTCAAATAACTCAAGAGAAACAATTGCAATCTCATATTCAATAACTCATAGAAAAGATCCACCACATAGGAATTACAACGGTGCCCGTAATCATGTGAGGCAGCTCATACGGATCTAATTAGTGAAGCACATAGAGAGAGAGATACAAGTGCTACTTCCACAAACCCATAACCCTAGGGTGGAATACTCCCTCATCATGGAGATGTTGATGGAGATGACATTGGAGGGGTAGGAGATCACACCGGCGGCGCCCCGCCGGAGTTTTCCCCCTCCAATCTTGAACTTCTGGTCTCTGTTTCAGTGTTTCAGTGTTTCGGCGGCGCTCCCCTCCGTAAGGGTACGGGGGACCCTTTTTATAGTCGTTTTTAGGTCAAGACGGAGTCGGTAAGTCGAAGATGGAAGGAATTGGGGCCACCTGGGCCAAAAGGGGGCCACTCACGCGGCCAAGGAATCTGGCCGCATGGAGGGTCCTCTTTTGGGCCTCCTTGCCCAATTCTCGTGGATCCTTCGCCCGCAAGTCTTCTCCTTCCAAAAAAATGACCCCCGCAGATTTTCAGGTGATTTCGCGGAAGTTTGCCCCCTGAAACGTAAAAAATATAGAAAACGGGGTTTCTGACAGGCAGGGTTAATTCCATAAAAGTTGGGGGACTTTGTAATTTAACCCCAAAATACTATAAAACATTGAATTATACCCTTATACGATGCAATATGTAATAGAAAACCATGTGAAAATATGCAAAATTCATCTATGCATTTTACATGCATCACTTTGTCACCGAAGAATGCATCTCTTTCTGCAAGAATTTTCTAGACGAGGAGAAGTCAGCTGTTGGTTTGCCCGCAAACAAGCACCTCGGCAGGTTCATGGGGGTAGGGCACAACACTGGCAAAAGGGTAATGGAAACAGACTCTTGTGGTTGGTGAACCGACTTTGATAGGGACCACTTAGTAGTGTTACATCATATTGACGATGTTGATCCTTGCTTAGAAGAGCACAAAACCACGATAAAAAAAGTGCTCGTAGGCCGATGACGGAAGAAGAGTTATTTAGAGCACACAACTCCTCTTTCACGCCCTGGTTCAAAAAGAGGATTGATGCCGATCCCCCGCCAATGACATGTGAGAAATATAAAATTTTATTCGCCTTGTCATATGGCCCCGCGCCCAATCTAATGACTTATCAAGCATACGACATCAATGGGTACATATTCTACATGGAGGAAAGAGACAAAAGTAGCGACTGTCAGAACTCGTGTGTAACGATGGAATCTTACACGGGCGAAGAGATTAGAAGATACTACGGAAAGATCGAGAAAATCTGGGAGCTTGACTACGTTGAGGAGAAGCTGCCGATGTTCCGTGTCAGATGGGCTATGAACGTCATGAAAGAAGACAAATATTTCACCACTATGTCTATGTCTTAAGCCAACAAACCGAAGTACAAGAACTCCACCGCGCAAAATGAGCCGTGAGTATTGACTAAGCACGTGGAGCAATGCTTCTTCATAACTGACCCGACCAAGCCTAGCCGTGTTGTCATAAGGATAGGAAAAATGACCCTCGTCGGAATGGATGGAGTCGCCAATGAGAAGGACTTCGACGGCCTCGTCGGAGACCCAATGATGGAAGAACACAATGAAGACGATGCACCATACACCACAGGAAGAAGCAGGACCACGCTACCTAGGTCAGGTCTTCCATTCACAAGAAAAAGTCACGATATGGCGGCACGTATTCAAAATTGACCAAGAAAGGCGAGAGTAAGATTGTGACGAAACGTTGAGAGAGAAAAACTCGTAATATGTGCGATATAACATGCTAATAACGTATGAGATATGTAAAATTAATGGGCTGCCCTCTAAACCCTTAATCCAAGTGTACATATTCAAGTTCCTCTAGCGTCGGGGCTGTCTCCCCTAATTAAGTCAACTCAACTACGCACACCCTAGCTAGCCCTAAACTCCCACACTTAACGCATGCGCATAATGCAAAATATACGCCAAGGCTAAAAACTACCACAGGTGCACAGCTGATAGAATGCGCCTGGGGTAAGGGGTACACATGTGCTTTCCCAACCTAAAGAAGAAAAATATTGTTGGCGCTTTTCTTCTAATATGCGCCTGGGGTAACTTACCGCAGGCGCATAGCTGATAGAATGCGCCTGGGGTAAGGGGAAGTATCTCCGGCGCATTTCTGCGTGTATGCGCCTGGGGTAAACTACTGAATGTGGCCCCACTCGCTGGCCCTCTTCTTTCCCCTCCCTTCGATCTGATTCAGGTCCGCGCATTTCCCCGCTCCATCTCGAACCGCCGGCCGCGCTCTCACACATCCCCACCGCCTACCTTGCCTCCTTGCGCTCCAGAGCCCGAGGCTCGCCCCGGCAACCAACCAGAGCTCGACGTGCGCCCTGGCCTGCACGTCGTCGCCTTCCAGGACTTCGCCTGCGTGTCGAATTCGTCGCCCACGAAGCCTACTGCCCGCGTGTCGTCATCGTCGCCCACGGCCACATCGTCGCCAGGTCAGTCCCCTCTCCCTCTTCCTTCCCCCTCCCAGGAGATCCCATTGCTAGTTTGGTTACAGGTCTCGGACATGGGGTACCCCTGCCACGTCGATGCAAGGTTCTGCGGTGATTTGTTTAACTTTGTGGATTGACAAGGAGGCACCGGTCCTTGTGGGTTCAATTATGCTTTTGCTTGATGGCCTAGAATCTCTATGACTACCCCGAGTAACTTCATAGCCCTGTGTTTTATAAATTGACAGATGTAAATCAACATTCCAGTTTGTACTGCAATTATCAGTACTACTTCATAAAAGTTGGTACACTAAGGCAATCTGAAAACATTACCACACACTTCTTGTATCAGATTCAGTCATGCATTTTTTTTAAAAAAATATTAAAATTAAAAAGAGAGAAAGTATGTGAGCGATTTCAGAGTAATAAAATGAATGTTGTTAGCCATCTTCGGAACCCTGTGAGACAGAGTGGCAATTGGTCTAGGAAATCAGCGGCCCTCCACCGAAACCAAAACCAACGGCCAACACGGAGAGAACTCAATATCTCTCATCTCATCGTCCACCTCCCCGGCTCAGCTACCTGCCCGGGTTTAATTTCTTCTACCGCCCTGCACGTCATTGACAACAGCCACAATTGATTCGGCTTTTCCTCTCAGGCCGCCCCCCTCGGGCGGCTCCAGAGGCGGAAACCCTAGCCAGAACAAAACCTCCCCAAATCGCCATCTCTGGCCGCTGTCGTCGCCGGCCCCGGCGATGGTGGCGGCGCCCTGGTCGTCCATGACGGAGGGGAGGGTGGGCACACCATATGGGGTCGCTGCGAGAGGGGTGGCGGCGCTGGATCGGTTCACAAGGCTCGGAGATGGGCGGCGGCAGTGCGGTCCTCGGGGTCGGCGCGGCCGGCGTGGGTGGTTGCGTCTGAGCTTGGGGCCGATGGCGGAGGGTCTCACGGCAGTGTGACAAGCAGGAGGCGATGGGGCGCTGCGTTCTGGCGTTTGCCGTTGAGAAGCGAGGCGTGCTGGGTACGCGTCTTCGATCTGGCCATGGCCTCGATCTGGGTCGCGAGGCCCAGCCAGAGCCGGCGACAAGTCTGGTCGTGGTCTTGTGCCACGCCGGCAATCTGAAGCTAGACTCTGGACTGCAACCTCTCTCTCCAACGATTCTGTCGGGAGAGATCTTCTGTCCTTTCTGTCGCGTGTGGTCTCACGGAGTCGGGGCCTGCGAGGCTTCAGAATAATGGCGGTGGTCCTATGGTTTCTCTTTCACCAGGATGAAGATCAGCCGAAAGTCTATCCTCTTTGATTTAGTCACGATGTCGAGTTCCGGAAGGCTCCGCCGGTGAACTCCCATAGGCGTTGTATGCCTGGAGATTACTGGATCGGGTGGGATTCGGTCGTGCGCACCCGTTTCTGACCATTTTGGTTTCAGAGGGAGCGCTTCGAAGCTCTAATAGCACTATCTCCATGGTGCTGGCGGACAATGCCATGGATGCGAGATCTGAGGACTGTCAATGATGAATCGAATCTGGCGAGGAGGAATTGGCTTGGTGTTTCATGATTTGTAGCAGCGGCATGTATGAGGGGGCGACAACATAAGTGATTCCAAAGTCCTACCTTTCAGGGTGAAAATCAAAGGTCTGGCCTTAATTGGTTGTGCCTGACAGTGGTCTTGTTGGAGACTTTGTTTTGAGAGCGAGGATTATCTTCAGGGTGAAAACTCAAGGTCTGGTCTTAATTGGTTGTGCTTGGCACTGTTCTTCTTGAAGACGTTGCTTTTGAAGAACTGGACATCAGGTGTTGTTTTGGTGGTGGTTGCGCGGCTGATGCAAGGATTGCCACCCTGTAGCGGGAGTTTTCTTTTTTATTTCTTCTTTTTATTGCCTTTCGGCTGTGTGCATCCGTAATGACTCTAGTTATTGCGTTGTTGTAGAGGCTGGGTGTAATTTGTATCTCCGCGATATTATTATACATTCTTTATCTAAAAAAAACAGAGACAACTAGAAAAACTAAAAACCGAGACAAGATGCAGATGCAGAATCAGTAGTAGGTACTAGGCATGTCGGATATATACCGATTAGGGGTATATCCGACATTGTCCTAAAGAGCCGGATTACGAGGGTGGCCTTTTGGTAATAGACCACGGTCCATTAGGCGGCCCAGTAATCTGACGCACAGAAGCCGGATTTTAGAAGAACCCGAACCACGACCCAAAGTGGTGTGGCTTGGAGTAGAAGAAGGATTCTTGCTTTCCAAGTTAGATACTTTCCGTAGTCTTCTAGGTTTCCGTTCTGTAAGCCCTAACCCGGCTATTTATATAAAGCCGGACGGGAGAGAAGAACACGGACAATTAGCTAGAAGCCAACTCGCCGAGTTAGCGAAACCCTACTCACATTGTACTTTGTATACTTCAGGTTTCAGCCCTGATTTAGTGAGATTGCAGGAGTAGGAACGTCGCCTAGTTGCGCCGTACCGAACCTGGGTAAAATTGGTGTTCCTGGTTGTCGTACTACCACGTCCCCCCACGTCTCTACCTGTAGACTCATGGCACCCTCGTCTATGAACTCCACTACAATGTCTCGACAGTTGGCACCCACCGTGGGGCATGCGACGTCAAGCGTTATGTTTCGATCGGGGATACTCGGCGGAATCGACAGTACCATAACTGTCGGAAGCTTGGAATTCGACAACGACGTCGGGCGCTTCCTCGACAACGGATCATAGATGCCAACACGGAATCATCTGGTAACTGCCTGCGTTTTACTGATTGGATCTACAAACATCTTTATCGGATGAACTGCAGAAGCAATGAGATTCTGTGGTGGAAGCAAATTTATCCCACCCTCCCTATACCCAGTTGAAGAAAACTATGATCCCGGGTTTTGCTCAGTTCGCCAAACCTCTGAATTTGCTTCCTCTTCAGAGATGCTTGCAATCAGATCTCACTTCATTGGCATGGTGCAGTCCGAGGTCACTGAAAACACGGAAGAAAGTAATCCCGTGGAAGAGGCAGAAAATAAAAATCCCACAGAACAAGTGGAAGATCCGATACCCACCAATCAAACGGTGAACTCGGAAGCCGACTCTGTACTAGCTGCCATAGAGGCAAGATTGGAGTCGGAACCTGGATCTGAAGACATAGATTCAGAAGATGAAGATGAAGACGCTTTCGAAAGAAAGATTAAATCTATGCAGGGGGCTTCCATGAAGTACTTATGGCAAAACCGACTGATAACTCGGATGCCGAAGAAGATGAAGACCCCAGAACACCTCCACCAGATGAGGAAAGAGAGGACGGCGAAACCAGTCCCATCTATCCTGATGTCTAGGAACTGATAGAAGAAGAACCTGGCAAAAAGCCTCCCTCTTACAAGAAGAAAAAGAAGACTGCCAAGAAACTCCAGTACAAACTCCAGAAGAAAAAGTTGGCAAATAATGCCAACCAAAACCTGGAAGCAGGAGGAGCAAGCGGAGTCACACCTGTGGAGAAGAAAAAGAAAGAAATCCATGTTTCTGAAATGTCGGAAAAGGACGAGATCGATCTGATCAAAACCCCGGTTGGACCATAAGAGCCACCGAAAGTGCTAGAAGCCAGAAGGTAAGCTATTATGCGGCAGAAGCAACAATTATTCCGATCGCAAGAAAATCTCCTCAAAGCTCAAGCTACTGTTAAAGCAAAACAGGAGGAAATTGAAGAATTCGAAAGACGGAATATGTCCGGGATAAAACACACGAGATTACCCGGAATCGCAAGGCCGGATGTACTGCCAGCAAAAGAACGGTTGCAAAACCCTTCCTGGCAAAGACAGGTTGACGGCGTAAATGCTAAGGGTGAACACATCTACAAAACCGCAGCCGAAAACGCGGAAGCTGCGTTCGGCATCCTTAATGATGATCTGTATTCCAAAGACGAAAAGCTGCAGGGAGTGTATGCTTTCCTGGGTAAAGCATCGCAACATCAACAGCGAGGACAGGCAAGATCAGGGAAGTTGCATGACGACTCGGCCCTATGCAAAATTGCCACTTGCGCCGCTGGAGCACCTGGACCTGGATAACCTGGAGATTCAGGCGATTCTAAGGACAAGAAAATAGATCCTAAGAAGGAAAAGAAAATCCCGGACAATAGGGATGAAGCGTCCAGAACGGGATCCCATATGCCGAAAGGCGGAAATAAACCCCGTGATCATAAAGATCGGGAGGAACAAAACCGGAAAGACAGAAAAATGATGCCTTCTCCGAGACGCCGAGCTGAGAAAGCCGGAAGATATGAAAATCCTCATAGACGTGAGAGATCCCGTACTCCTCCTAGGAATAAAGAAAGGCCAAGGAGTAGAACTCCGCCTCATTCCAAAGGACACGATAACGTACAAAATAGGGATAATCCTAGAAGAGCGCATTCGCGCAACAATGTGCCAGAAAGGAGCAGATCCCCTTCTGTCCATTCAGCCGGCAAATATTCCGCACACGTCGATAAGGCGGAAAGAGATGATCTATACTTTGGACCTAAGTGTTTCACTAACAGGATCCGAAGAATAACCCTACATTCTGGCTTTGCCAAAGTTGGTCCAACTTACCAAAAGTACACCGGAAGCACAAACCCGGATACTTGGCTCTCAGATTACTATACTGTCGTGCAGATCAACAAAGGGACAGACCTAGAAGCAGTGAAATTTCTCCCCCTAATGTTGCTGGATGGAGCCAGAGATTGGATCAACAGGCTTCCGTCAAGAACAGTGGATAGCTGGGATTATATGGATAGAGTATTCGCTCAGCACTTCCGGGGTACGTACAAACACCCTAAGAGCATCAACCAGCTAAATCGCTGCGTCCAGTTTAAAGACGAGTCGTATGTCAACTTTATATCAAGATGGACAACAAGGAAAAACAGCTGCTCTGGAGTAAGTGATGTACAAGCAATGCATGCTTTCATCAATGGACTAAAAACCGGCCTCGTACCGTTCATGGTTGGTTTAAAAGAGCACAAAGATCTCGGCTCTATGCTTACTACCGCCAATGAGCACGCAACAGCCGAAGATGACATCAGAGCGAGAGGTGGAAATATTGATGCTTTGGTTCAGGCCAAAAAGACGCCTCGTTCTGAAAAGAAGACTACTCCAGAAGCTCAGAAAAAACCCAAAGAAGTTAATTTAACCTTTGGAAAGGATACTGGCGGCAAATGGAAAGGAAGAAGCACAGAACCTATCTCCTATTCTAAGAAAGAGTGGGAAAATATTAAGTCAGAAAACTGTGTCCACCATTCGCAATTTGGGAAACCTACCCATACAAATGCGCAGTGTCGGCTCAACAAGCATATGAAGGGCACTGCAGGATCCGGGAATAAAGGAAAGAACTCCAAGAGGAAATTCTCCAAGCAAAAGCCAGAAGCTGAAAAAGAAGACAATGAATCGGCCAGTGATGAAAAATCCAGGAACAACAGCAAAAAGGCGAGCCAAAATTCCCGAGAGTTGATGGAGAATGCAACCTAACTTTCCTGGCAACCCCTTCAACAAAACAGGCAAAAAGAATACTTCGAGAAATAAACGCGGTTGTTCCAACAACTCCCAAATTCTTTAAGTATTCCAATATGCCAATTACCTGGGATCAGTCAGATCATCCCGGAAATATCCCAGAACCCGGCACACAAGCTCTAATTGTAAGACCTATTGTTCAAAACACTAGGCTAAAAAGAGTGCTGATGGATGGATGATCCAGTATCAATATTATATACCTGGATACACTGAAGCATCTCGAATCTCTAAGACCCAGCTCAATCACAGCAACATACGTTTCCACGGCATTGTTCCTGGCATACAATCACATTCCCTAGGAGAAATTTCTCTAGATGTAACCTTTGGAGAAAAAACACTTCCGACAGGAAAAAATCTCATTCGAGGTGGTGCCGTTCGAAAGTGTATACCATGCAATACTCAGACGTCCAGCTTTCGCCAAATTCATGGCAAGATCATGTTATATTTATAACAAGCTGAAGATGCCAGGGCCAAAGGGAGGAGTAATCACCATATCGGGAGACTTCAAATTGGCAAATGAGCTGGAAAAAGGAAACGCCCTTTATGCTAAAAAGTAATAGCAAAGGAGGAATTGAAAGAGCTGGCAAAGGAAGTATCGCCGACAGAAATGCCGGCAGGAAAAGAAAGCCGGAAGCTGGCAGACAGTTTCAAGGCTTCCGAGAATACAAGACAGGTTATCCTAGACCCCAAAGATCCAACAAAGTTTGTCGTAGTAGGGACCGGGATGACCGACAAATAGGAAAGCACGCTCATCGAGTTCCTCCGTGAGAACTGGGATATTTTTGCCTGGTGTCCTGCGGACATGCCGAGAGTACCCAGAGAATTTGCTGAGCATCAATTGAAGGTAATTCCAGGTTCAAAACCCGTCAAACAAGGTGTCCATCGTTTTGATGGAAGAAGACGGAAGGCTATAGGCAAGGAAATTATCCGGCTTTTAGCAGCTGATTTTATTCGGGAAGTTATTCATACTGATTGGTCTGTGAACCCAGTATTAGTCCCGAAGAAAGACATTCTTGTTCTAGGATGTGTATAGATTACACCGGCTTGAACAAATTTTGTCCAAAAGATAGGTTTGCGTTGCCGCGAATCAATCAAATAATAGATGCCACTGCTGGCTCTGAGCTTTTATGCTTTTTGGATGCTAATTCCGGGTACCATCAAATACGTATGAAGAAGGAAGATCAAATCAAAACTTCCTTCATAACCCCGTATGGAACATACTACTCCCTCCGTATCGAAATATAAGATGTTTTAGCATTTTCTAGACAATATGTACCTAGACATGTTTTAGTGTAAGATGCATATGAATCTACACACTAAAACATGTCTAGATACATTATATCCACAAAATGATAAAACATCTTATATTTTGATACGGAGGGAGTATTACATAACCATGCCTTTTGGCCCGAAGAACGCGGGTGCTACATACCAGCATTGCATGCAACGTTGCTTGCATAGTCAAATCGGCAAAAATGTCCATGTTTGACATTGCCGTAGTTTCCAAGGAAAAAGATACACTCCTTGAAGATCTACGAGAAACCTTCGAAAATTTGGGCACTTACAAAATGAAGTTGAATCCATTAAAGTGCGTATTCGGGGTTCCCTCAGGAAAGCTTCTGGGTTTTATCGTTTCTCATAGAGGAATAGAAGTAAAGCCGGAAAAGATCAAGGCAATCTTGAACATCACAAAACCTACGTGTTTAAAAGATGTACAAAGATTGACGGGTTCTGCAGCCGCAGTTAGCAGGTTTATAAGCCGGCTAGGAGATAAAGCTCTGCCATGATACAAATTGTTGAAGAAATCCGACAAATTTTAATGGACAGAAGAGGCGGAAAAAGCATTAACCCAGCTAAAAGAAACCTTGATGAAAGCTCCGATTTTGGCATCTCCAAAAGACGAATAACCCATGTTAGTGTATCTTACAGCAACAAACAGGGTTATCAGCGTTGTGATAATTGCAGAAATACGGAAAGACAAACAAAGTATACCAGATCAGCATCCAGTATACTATGTTAGCGAAGTATTCTCCGAGTCAAAGCAAAGGTACCCACATTATCAAAAGCTGGCATATGGCGTGTTTTGCGCATCTAGAAAACTCCGCCATTATGTCCAAGGATATTCCGTAATAGTGGTAAACAAAGCACTGCTAGGGGATATCATTAACAATGCGGACGCAACAGGTCGAATAGCTAAATGGGGCATTGAGCTAGCTGCGTTCGACATTAAGTACCAACCCCGGACGGCAATTAAATCCCAGGTGTTAGCGGATTTTATCCCTGATTGGACAGAAGCAATGGAGAACACACCAATACCGGAGTCGGAATAATGGGTCATGCATTTTGATGGATCCAAGATGAAGGAAGGCGCTGGAGCTGATGTAGTACTAAAATCCCCAAAAGGTTACATTATGGAGTACGTATTACAGATACACTTCAACGCCAGTAACAACGTGACAGAATACGAAGCATTGCTTCATGGCTTGCATATTGCAAAAGAAATTAGTGTCAAACATATACTCTGTTATGGTGACTCAGATTTGGTGCAGCATCAGCTAAACCAAACATGGGATGCTAAAAGCCCCATAATGGCCGAATATCGGAGAACTGTGGACGAGTTTGCAATTTGTTTTCTTGGATTTGAAGTACTTCATATCAAAAGGGAAGAAAATTGGAACGCGGATGCATTAGCCTCTGGTGTGTTTGTCCAACACTTGCACGAACCATCAATCAAAGGTGGAGATGTTGATTATCCTCTCGTTTCCGAGTCAATTGAAGTTCTGCTTGTTAACCCGGATTGGACGATTCCATACTTAAAATTCTTAGTTGATCAGAAGTTCCCGGATGGAGCAGACGAGGTCTTGCAAAGGCAGATACAGCGCCGATGCAAAGGATACACGGTAATCAATGGTTGCCTGTATAAGCGCGGCACTATCGGAATTTTTCAGCGATGTATTTCGCCAGAGAAACGACGAGAAATCTTGCAAGAAATCCACGCAGGAGATTGCGGACATCATGCTCAATCAAAAAGCATTCTGTGCAGGGTTTTTCTGGCTCACAGCCAAGACAGACGCCGAACACATAGTAAATACATGTGCCGGATGCCAGTATTACACCAAGCAGACGAATATGCCAGCTCAAGCACTCAAAACTATCCCTATAACATGGCCGTTCGCGGTCTGGGGGCTAGATATAATGGGACCATTCAAAACTGCAAGAGGCGGACTTACACATCTAATCGTTGCAGTGGATAAGTATACCAAGTGGGTGGAGGCGAAACCCATCAAGAAACTTGACGGTGTGACTGCCAGAAACTTCATCGTTGACGTAGTCATGAGATACGGCATTCCACACAGCATAATCACCAACAACGGGACAAATTTCTCAGTTGGAGATTTGGCAAAATATTGCCGACAAACGGGAATACACCTAGATCTTGCATCTGTGGCACACCCACGGTCCAATGGGCAGGTTGAAAGAATGAATAGCTCAATCCTGCAGGGAATACGCCCAAGACTAGAATCTCCTCTTCATAGAGCAGCTGGAGCATGGGTACAAGAATTGCCTTCCGTGCTTCGGAGTATTCGAATGACGCCAAATAGATCAACAGGGCAAACCCCGTTTTTCTTTGTTTATGGCGCAGAAGCAATGCTTCCAACGGACATGCTCCATGATAGCCCAAGAGTGCAGGCTTACGATGACTCGGATGCCGAAAGCGCATGACAGGATGCCGTCGATCTTTTAGAAGAAGAACGAGACCTTGTGCTTCAAAGATCCTCCATTTACCAGCAAGGATTGCGACACTACCATAGTCGGAAAATCAGACACCGTTCTTTCAAAGAAGGCGACTTAGTGCTAAGATTGGTGCAGGAAAGAAAGCCCAAGTTAGCCCCAGTCTGTGAGGGACTATTTGTCATTAGCAAGGCTATGAAAAATGGATCTTATTATCTTGTAGATATTCGAGACACGGAATATGATCCCAAGCCTCTGAATCGCAAAAGAAAGAGAAAGATAGATGTTGAATTAGGAGAAACAAAGAGACCCTGGAGCATCCAGCAGTTACGTCCCTTCTACACTTAGTTCAATTTCTATGTAAACATCTTTGAGATCATGAAATAAAGTTGTCGGAATTCATGCATTACTGTTTTATCTGTTTTCATACAAAGCATAAGTCCGTCTTATCTATTTCCCAATGATCTTTCAAAATACTCAATGTTAACCCGAATTGTGGCATGCGTGCTCGGAGTTATAAAACTGAATGCTTTTCAGCCTAAGGAGGCTTAAGGAAACCCAGACTGTGCCTGTGTGCCTGTGTTTCATACAATTTCAAAATTCCTTACTTTTCTCTAAGTATTATCTGATTGTTTATGTGTTGGGTCACTGAAATTAGTAAGTAAAAATGCCTTAGTACAATCCATGTTTCCGAGTTTTGACTGATCGGTTATACCCAGTCACTTGGCGTGAAGATTAAGTACTATTGAGCCATTTCAAACACTAAGGACAGTTGAAGCATATAAACTAGAGAACTTAGAAGGCAAAGGAATTATAACCCTGGAAAACTTGCAAAGACTTACAAATTAAACTGCAAAAGCGGAGTACTTTTTTCATACAAATGATAGATAGCATTACAATGAATATTACATTGTAAGAGTAGTAATGCTTCTATTTTTTCCTATCTTCTACCCAGGACTCAAGCAGCTTCTTCGGGATCTGAGTCCTCCTCCTCGCTGCTGGATTCCTCAGGAGTTGTCGGAATTTCCTCTCGGGGTAGAAGGTGGAGATGTTCACCATTTGCGCTATTTTGGTGGCGTGGCCTTTGACAGAGTCGAAGATATTGGCCTGCTGAGCGTCCGTGTATCCTCGAGGGATACCTGATGCCACGCGCCAAGATTTGGCGGTGGTATAATGCATACGCATGAGCCCAAGGGCCATGCATGCACCACCGCGAGCCACGGAACGGAACCATGATTCTTTGCGGTTCGCCACCTCCTCGATTGCCTCCGGAAGTTTGCTAACTTCAGAGAGTTCTCCTGCTTTGTCGGGAATGTACTTATTGATAAGTAACATCCCCGTGGACTTCAGCGTGGCGAAGACTCTCCCGAAATCCCGAATTCTATCAATCCGGGTAAGCAAGGGGTTCCCTTCTCTTTAAACGAACAAAAGAAAGTGAGGAGAAGGTAAAATCCGGTAAAAGTTTAAAACTTACCGAGAATCATGTCCATCTCCGTGCCTTCCTCAAGGCGCTGGTTCAGTGTATTCTCCAAGTCCCTGATGGTGGCCTGGTCCTTCTCGGCCTGGCTAGAGGCCTTGGACCCGGCAATGCCGACAGCCACTTGGCTGGCCTCCAGGTCCTTCTAGAGCTTCACATTGATCTTTTGAAGTTCCATGTTTTCCTTGCGGAGGTCTCAGCATTGCCATCATCTTCAGCAATTTGTTTGGCTTTTTCCAAATAAGCTGAAAAGCAAGTACAATGAGAGAGTTAAAACTCGGAAAAATACTTAGAAAAATCCTAAACAACAGCAGAGACAAAAATACCTGCCGATTCATCCAGCTTTTGCTGAATGGAGGCCAGCTCTGCATCCTTTTCTTCAAGAATGCTAAGGAGAGTTTTCACCTCCTTATTCTTGATTGTAAGTTTGCTGAAAACTTCCATGTTAATGTTTTTAGCAGTTTGCTGAAACATGGAAAAGAGACACAACGCTTAAGTCAGAAAACAAGCAAGGCCATAATAAAAGCATTAAGTCAAAAATGTATACATTTGACATAATTCTTGGGGGCTAGAGTTATTACCTGGCTCATTGTTGTCAGGTTTGCCAGATTTTCGTTCAACTCTTTTGCATAGTCTGCAAAAAGAATCCCGACGTGGCAAAGGCCGTCCTGGATGACCTGCCGAGGTGAAAATACGAAGTTATTCCTAACAATAAGCCCGCCTTGCGGCCAAGGACGGATTAAGGGAGTTGGAGCGAAATGCTTTGTCTCCCATGGATGAATATACCCGTGTTCGTCAAATGGCGCTTCCTTTATCTTGAACCCTTTGTCGAATGTTGGGATAGGTTCCTCCTTTGGAGCACGAGAAGGACCTCCCATTTCCGGCACCGCCCTTTCCCCTGCGTCCGACTCGGACGCAATGGAAAAGAAGGGAAAGGAAATAAATTCCGAGAAATAAGAATCCGAGAAAGTAATAAAAATACATCCAATAAAAAGCATAGGAAAAACCCGGGAAATTCTTACCTGGATGTTGCGGGAACACGCCGTCAAGGTTGATGACCTCCTGATTGGTGGAAGGCTTCTTACGCTTCCGCCCACCGGCAAAGTTGGCACGCAGAGCATCCAACTCAGCGTCACAGGCAAGCTCTGAGTCAGGAAGAGTTGTAATCTATCAAAAAGGACAAAGGTCCGGGTAAGACAAAAACATCCGAGAAAAATGGAAAACGAGAAATTTGCCTAAAGGGGGAAAAGTCTACCTTTGGAGCTGGATGCCCAACATGATACATTTCTCGGCTTTCTTCATACTAGTCTCGAGTAGGGACCAATTGATTCAGTCATTTCTTGAAGTCCTTCTTTAGGAAAACCTTGTCCATCGTCCTCATCGTGTCCTCCGGGCCCGAGTATTCGCACATTAGCCGTTTTCCGCGATAGGCTAATGGCTGAATACGCCTTTCGAGCCAGCACAAAATTGTGTCTGTGCTGGTGAGAGGAGGAGTGGCGGATACAACCTTGGCTATGCGCCGCTTGATCCTCATCAGATCTGCTGGCAGAGTCTGGACCGCTTCTACAGCCCAATTTTCTTGGGGGTAGTAGCGGAATTATCGAAAGGAGGAATTCTCATCTCCTTTCCAGGAAACGGGACATCTGCATGATAGAAGAAGAAACCCGTCCAAATTTTGACGGATTCTGAGGTTTTTATCTTGGGGAACCAGTCCTCCCTAAACCAACGGAGGGTGAAGGAGATGGTCCCACAAGTGGGGAGAGCGCCCTCAGAAGGGTTTCTCTTAACTCCGAAACAATACTGCCAGAAGTCTAACCTAGGTTCTATTCCTAAGTATCCTTCAAAAAGGGAAAAAGGTGGGAAACCCATACCTCTATTGATGTGAGAGGCGAGGAGACCCCTTTCTCCGGCTTTCGGCAATGGCTCGGAGTCGTCCTCCTCGTACCGCCATTTGTCCTTTAGAACATACCCTTCCTTATCCATTGACAGAAGAAGGGATGGAACCACATTGCAGTGGCTCCAATTTCCGGGATTTTCCTCCGCGTCTTCTTCGGCTCCGGCAGCGCCCGGGACGGCGAGCTCCTCACCGCTGTGAGCGATGTTTTCTTCCGCAGGCTCGGTAGCGAGGAGCGGAGTAGGCGTGGCAGACGACGACGGTGTGTTTTCAGCCACAGGAGGAAGATCCCCACGGGCCAAATCACAGGTGTTTCCCTCTGGCGCGCTCTCGGTGGCACGGCCGGGAGAATCCAGCAGCGGGTCAATGTGGTTGATGATGTTGTCGATGTCCAGGGCGACAAAGCTCGTTTCCGCGGCGTGGGATGATCCTCCATTGGTCATTTTCGGGCGGCGCGGCATCGATCCGGATCCTCCGATGTTTCTTTCCGGAAAGGGCACTCGTTCTGTCCTCACTCTCGCAAGTTCGAGCTCGAGCTCTGTGGCTATGGCGCTGGGGGCTTGAATGTGACGCCCCGGTATCGGGCACTATGCAGATTTCAGTATTTCCGCCAAAATCCACATAATAACCGATTCCAGGTTGCCACTTGTGATAACATTACAACAGTTCACGAATAATCCACAACAACAACAGAGGAGGTATATACAAGACGACTCAAACGAGTCAAGGATACAACTGATACAATACAAAGATCCAAATAACAGTGGAAGAAGCAACATAGTGTCCGACTACGGACAAGATACAAATTGGACTAAGAGTTCTGAAGATAACCGATGGCGTCCAATCCCTGCCCAGGCCAAGCCGGAGGGATTCCCAAGCTAACGTCGTCAGACTTCAAACCTGTTGACTGCAATGTGGAATATGCAGCCACGAAATGGATTCGTGGGTCAGTACTATTAAGTACTGGCAAGTGGCTAAACCATACTCACAAGATACCAGCGTAACCAATCATCACAAGATACAAATACTTTGGGTAGAACGGAAGGAAGGGATTATTGCAAAGAAGCGGCAGCGGGCTGCACTAACTAACTACAGAGACGCGCTACAACATCCGGCTAAAAGAAAGGGATAAGATAGCGCGACAAAACCAACTATAACTTCTCACCAAACAATACCCATCCAGTGTTACCCCCTACTAAGGAAGCAACCCAAGGAAACTCACACTGTTGATTAAGGTGACATTCATTTTTATGGTGGAGGTAATCTATATTTCTAGTCAAGTTATCATCGTTAAGTGTAAAGTTGTCTGAGTACTTGTTAGCCAGCACTTTCACCAAGTCATCCATAACCGCGGACAACACGGCTTGTCGAGAAGATTAACCCTGCAGGGATGCACCAATTTGGCCGTACACGTAAGAATAACCCGCCAGATGGAAATGCACTTCCACCAAGCGAGGTACTCAACACAACCCAACTCTTCTTCGCATCAAGCCTAAAGAACCCCGTGCAATTGAGCGCACGACTAATCAAGCCCCACGAAGAAAAGGGGACCCTCATAGCACTCTAAGAACGTGTCTCCCTAAATGCCGACTACAAAAGTTCCACCCTGGCGCCAAGGGTTCGCACCTGCATATGCATGCGGCAAATGAAAAACCCGAACTAAATGAGGCGATTTGGACGAGATGCGAATCGAATCAAAGTTGCGGGGGGGGGGGGGGGGGGCGCCCATACTCGCTTCCCACATGCGGTTAGCGCGCTCATCATGGATCGGAGGACAAGACCCTTTTCCTAATTAAGGTCGACACTAGCAGGCCTCAAAACCACGCCGGGCCTCCTGCCGGTGCCTTATCATCAAATTGTTATTACCCCAAGCATTAACATGTTGTTGATTAAGTTGAAACCCAACTATCAAACTAAACAGGTAATAAGACGGACAACAAGACTTGAGCGCAAACAACACTAAGCATGCAACTACGACACGAGGGCCAACAGGGTAAACAAACAACAGTTAATAGGAAGTGGAAGGAAGGCTATATCATGGTTGCAAGGAAAACATATGATAGGATCGAGACACAAGCATCGAATCATAAGGCTAGCATAAAGATAACGGAAAGAATCGGTAACAAGTGATGAAAGGCAGCCATAGGTAGCAAGTGAGTATACTTGCCTGGAATCCAGCAAGTAGAGGTACATCCGAAGAACTTGTTGGTGCTCACATCATCTCAACGTCCTATCCGCAAAGAAGCAACGAACTAGAACAAACACCGGATGTAACAATTACTTCTACGGCAAAAGATCCAGCATGATCAAGATATGGATGCATGACATGCGGGGATGCAACTTAACCAATTTAAGTTGAGACAAAAGCCCAACATTTAATTAGGAAGGTTTAAGTTATTTATCTAACCATCAATTTAAATGTTGATTAGCATGGATAACAATTAGTAGGTGAGCTAACCAAATTTAAATGGAATGGGGCACAAATTGTATTGAAAAGGTTGAAAACATGTATAAAATGTTTCACTGGACATTTTGAGCTATTAAACATAATTTTTGGATCATTATTGAATTTATTATGCATTTTCCATAAGCATTTTTATTCTGCCCCTTTTAGTAAACAGAAGGAAACATGTTCAAATTTAATTCAATTGTGACCAAATAAAATACCACTGTGTAGAGTTTGTTAAGACAAAATTTTAGAGCCCAAGTTTGCTCAATTTGGGATAACGGAGCTCAAGTTATGAATTTTCAAAGTTTCAAATTTTAATAGCCATTTCTGTATTTAATTATTTAGTGCAAAATTTATTACAGAAACATGTTGCAACTTTGTTACTAACAGAAAGAGCACGAGATGCTGAATCCATAGAAATTTGAATCATTGAAATTGGAGCATTTTTCAATTTGTTCTTGATTTTACAAATAAAGATTTAGTTCTGTTTTCTGGATTTCGAGAATAAAAGAAAATGGCCGAAACGTTTTCTACCGGGGTAGAGCCATACCCGCCCACCTTGGCCCATCTGACCGATAGGACCCTACGCCACGCGGCGCTGACGCAACTAGGTGGATGCCACCTAGATCTACAGGGTCACTGACGGGTGGACCGGCCCCCGCGCGGTTAAAAAGAGAGAAAAAGGGGGAGGCTTTTGCCTCGGGTGGGATTCGATCCCTGGTCTCCCGAGCAGAGGACGGAAGCCCAAGCCACTAGGCTATGCTGCGACTTGTGCAAGGATACAGAGCTGACCCTAGAAGATGTGTGCGACCAGGTTAACTGAACCCAAAACCTGATGCAACGGAAGAGCCCGTGCGCTCGCTTCAGAGGACGGTGATGACGATCACAGAGGTGCGCTCGACGGCGCACACACAGAGCAAGGGAAGGGGAGGGAGGAGAATTCCATACGGACGGGATGCTCACCGGGAGGTTGATGGCGCAGATTGGAAGAAGAGGATGACCGACAACCGGAGTCGAGGAAGAATAACTCGGCCTTGGCGTTGACGTACTCGTGAACGGAGGAGGAAGACACTCTCGTTGGCAACGTACCGGGCAACCCCAGCTCCTGAACTTCTGCGTCGAGTACGAAGGCAGCGAGGTGATTCCGTTCCCGCCATCCGCAGTTCCTCGTAGCCACCACTTCCCTGGATTCGTGTTCTCGCGTCTCCGGCCATGGAGGTGCGATGGTGGGAAAAAGGCAGAGGAAGGATATGAGAGGAAAAAGGGGTGGCGGCGGCTAGATATGGAGATGGTGGAAGAAGGCTAGGGTTAGGGTTCGGAGAGAAAGGGGGGGCTTTAAGGGAGAGAGGAGGAGCAGGTGGTGCACTGGTACGGTGGGAGAGGGTCATGCGTTCTGCGTGACTCCTTCCAGGAAGACGACAAGGAACAGATGGAGGGGCGTACGTGGGTTGCCTGATTGGGCTGGCCTTGGGCCGGCCTTGCTTGGCTGCCTCCCCACAAAACACATTTTTTTTCTTCTTTTAGTTGTTACTTTTATTTTCTTGTTTTAGTTGTTGCCAATTATATTCTGAAATTAGCAAAGGTAGAACAAGAGTAGTTTTTAATATTAAACATGAAAACATAATTTGTTAATTAGATATTTGACTATTTTTAAAGTCACATAAACATTTTTGTGAAATACTTTAACAAGCCATTTTAAAATTTTAAAATTTGAGATAGGTTGAGAGAAAACATTTTTGATAGCTCAACAAAAGAAATGCAATGCAAGGATGCCATGACATGCACAAAAGAAAAAAGACAAGCAAGCAAATTCTAGTTGGGCAAAAACCCCGGGTGTTACATTGAAGGAGAAGAGGAAGCAGAAGGAAAATCCGGAGGGCCTGATGGGGCTATTTATAGCCGGAAATGCGTTGAGATTGGCTACAACGGCTATTTTAGCCGTTGGATCCTTGACGTGTGTCGCGTCCGAGATTTCCGGGAAACGAAGAGATAAAGTAATAAGTGCTATCTCCTCGATTCCAGGAAGAATCTGTCAGGAGATACGTTGCAGGTTTTTGACTGAACCCAAACGTCCTTGACGTCAGCACGATTTTATCACTGACATCACTAAGTTCCTTCTCCACGAAGACTCGTGGAAGAAAAAACGGATTCTGGTAAATACGAGTTTTGAATTATACATCAAGAAATTCCTTTTCCACGAAGCTCCGTGCAAGGAAAAGCCGGATTTTGATGAAATCCGAGTTATGTGCGATGAAGTTTTGGGAAAAAGAAGAATCGAGACAAAGTGCCAAAATGTCTCGAAGAAGAATGCAAAGTGACGAAAGGTGGCATGATAAATTCTCAATCCTTCTTGGCGGCTACTGTCGGATATATACCGATTAGGGGTATATCCGGCATTGTCCTAAAGAGCCGGATTACCAGGGTGGCCTTTTGGTAATGGACCATAGTCCATTAGGCGGCCCAGTAAGCTGACGCACAGAAGCCGGATTCTAGAAGAACCCGGACCACGACCCAAAGTGGTGCGGTTTGGAGTAGAAGTCGGATTCTTGCTTTCCAAGTTAGATACTTTCCGTAGTATTCTAGATTTCCTTTCTGTAAGCCCTAACCTGGTTATTTATATAAAGCCGGATGGGAGAGAAGAACACGGACAATTAGCTAGAAGCCAACTCGCCGAGAAGTTGATTGTCGGGGGGTTACCCCCGAGTAGGGTAAAGACAAGTGGTAAAAGCAACTATCAGAAGAGAGGTTTGGTCGAGTAGCTGCCTACCCGGTACTTGCTACCCGGTCGACTGCTACTCGGTCTCACCTCAAGATGACCAGAAGAAAGAGTCAATCAAGTTCTGTCCATTCGAGTAGAAGAGTTGGCCCGAGTAAAACTGGCGGGAACCTACTCAGGCCAGAAAGTCAAAGGAGCCGTTCTGACACAGGATCCCGCGTATCCTGGGTCCGTACTTGGCACTATTCGAACTACTGTTCATCTGGGACCGGCCTGCCTGACAGTGACAGCATGGAAGCAGGCGGTCGCAGGATAAGGGGGCCCTACTCTGTGTTTGGCACAGTGATACCAGTCTGTCCCCTTGGTTTTGCCCAACGACTTTACGGATGCAGCCAAGATTAGGAACCAAAGCTGTCAGCGGGAACCCGGAGGAAGGACGATGTGCACACTATGTCGACACTTGTCCATGTTTGGACGTATCCGGCTGGGCACCATGTATATAAGGTGCCCCGCCGCCTCCTGCGCGAGGAGAGAACACAATCGAACACATTGTGACCTAATTCTTGACCTAGTTCATCACGTAGAGAGAAGAGTGGCTACTCGGTAGCAAGAACATTGTACTGTGGCTACTCGGTGAGACACCAGAATACATAGAGAAAGGCAGGAGTAGGGGTTTTACCTCCTCACGAGGGCCCTGAACCTGGGTAGATCGTGTTGTTTGCAGTGTTTGGTTCTTACCTCACGCGGCTACTCGTCGCGTGATCCCTCCCCGAGCACCTCCAGCGTCCTTCGTCCCCACATCTTTAGCCATCCTATGGCATCTGCCGTGACACTACCACGACAGTTGGCACCCACCGTGGGGCAACCAGCGGCGCTGGCTGGAGTTTCTGTTCGGACGGGATCTTCTTCAGCGGAGCGTGTAGTCTGTGGCCTTGTCCACAGATTCGGCTCCTTCGACTTTGTCACCGACAACGCCGGCGATTTTGGCGGCAGGGCCATGCCGGAGTGCGGCTCGGTGATCTCTTTCGGCTCCCACCTCGTCTACATCGCCACCGTCACCAACCGCGCGTACCCCGAGCTGGTGCATGACGTGGAGGATCCTCCCGCGGTGATTGCTGCTCGCGGAAGGCCCGCATGCCGTTCTGCGGACCGCGCTGAGGTAATGGTGACTGGCTTGGCGGCAAACGCTGGCGCAGCCGCTACTGGCGCCGCGGCCGTCGTCGAGGATCTTGCTGCACCGAGCGCTGGTGGCAGGACTCACCGGCCCTACGAGAAGGAGTGCAACTTGCCGCCTTCCACTACTCCGACTATTCCCGCGTCGGCTGGGCGACTTGGCATGCCGACTCCCACCGACATCGAGCTTCTAGCCATGAAGGAGCAGCTCGAGCGGCAACGCCTGGAGCTGCTTGCCGAGCAGGCGGAGTTGGATAAGGTGAGGTTGGAGTTGAGTCTAGATCATCTCGAGTACAACAAGGCTCACGGCTTCACGCCAGTCACTAGGAGGGCTAGCAGAATAGGCGCCACGCGGCGCAACCTTGGTGCCGAGATGGTGACAGTTGTAGAGGTTCCTGCTCGGTCCGCTACCGCAAACACATCCACCCGGCCCAGATATAGCACACCCGCCAAGACACTTAGAGCTGCAGAGGCTGTAGCTGCCGAGTTGCCTCGTCTAGACGGCGACGCGCGCGTTAGGCAGCAGGAAAGGCTCAACGAGTTGGTGTTGGAGGCTGCTAGGCAGAATGAGGAGTTCCGGAAGGCCAACCCGGGTGCCGGAGCTTCGCAGGTGGTGCACTCGCACGCGGCTAGATCTAACGATCAGGCCTCGTCTCCGCACCCCAGCCGCGAGAAGAGCCGCAGCGGACGTTCGGCCAGAGATAGGCAAATGCAGGTGTACGACCCGGCTGCTGCCGCGAGACAGCTTGCTGTGCCGCAGCAGCCCGGGCAGGAACACAACGCTGCAAGAGCAGGCTCTCAAGCCCATCAAGCTCAAAGCCAGGCCCGAGATGGAGCGCGCCCAGGTCCTTCTCAGCGTCCCGCTGCTCCACCTACTCGGCAGAGGCAGCAGCCGCGCGCAGTGGCGCCAGTCGTCAACCCGGTGGAGCAGCCTGCTGCTATGCAGGTGGAAAGATATGATGATGGCTACTCGGCCATGGAGATGGCTGGCTATGATGTCCATGATCGTGTTGGCGAGCGCATGCTGACGCCTGGAGATGCGAGGCATCAGTTGGACCGGATCAGCTTGTCGGCGCGGCTGGAGAACACGGGTCCTCCTGGCCCCGAGTGCTTTGGCCCGCGCATCATGAACGAGCCGTCTGTGAAGAACTTCCAGCTCGCAAGGGGCACCAAGAGCTACAATGGCAGCACCAAGCCGGAAGACTGGCTTAATGATTATGTCACCGCGGTTCATATCGCAAACGGCAACCGGAGATGGGCGGTGCGCTATGTCCCGCAGATGCTAGAGGGTCCGGCTCGCACTTGGCTCAACAACTTGCCCAAGAACAGCATCAATTGCTGGCTGGACTTCTCGGATGCCTTCATCAGCAACTTCACGAGCACATACAAGAGGCCGAATAGGCCACAGCAGCTGTCCGCTTGCAGACAGCGAGAAGACGAGACGGATCGCGAGTACCTTACTCGGTGGAGTACATTGAGGAACACCTGTGAGGGTGTGAATGAAGCCCAGGCCATCACTTGGTTTGCGCAGGGATGCAGGCATGGCAGCATGTTGTGGCAGAGATTGCAGAGGGAGATGCCAAACACTCTGGCGGAGACCATCAAGATTGCGGATCAGTACGCACTCGGTGATCCTACTGAGCCCCTAATGGACTCCTCTGAGCCGAGAAGAAACTTCAGCAACAGCAAGCGCAACGATTTCCGCAACAAGCGCCGAATAGATACTCGGTATGATCCCGAAGAGGTGAATGCAGTGACTGTTGGAGCTGGTGGCAGCCAAAGGCAGAAACCTGCTAGAGCCTACGGGCAGAACCAGAACCAGGGCCAAGGCACCAAGAAGCCATTTCGCACCTCTCAGTCGGGTAGCGGAAACTCCGAGCAGCCGAAGAAGTTTGTCTTTGATGACATGAAGGATGGCCCATGCAGTTTTCACACTCACCACCCCTCGAGGCCTGCTAACCACACTACTCGGCAGTGCGAGTGGTGGGATGTGATCAAGAATGACGGCCTGCCTCCTCCTCCTCCTCTGCCAGCGGCCAATGCCAATGTGCAGCCTACTCGCGCACCCGCAGCTCGGCCGCCAGTGTACCCGAGAAGAGAGAATGTGAACCAGGTGGCTTTAGGAGCCAACCGTCACTTCAACAATGAGGGCTACCGCAACAACAACAACAACTACAACCGCAACAACAACAACAAAGGCAACAACAACAACTACCAGGGCAACAACAACAACGGCAACAATGGGGGCGGAGGCTCCAACCAGTACCAAGAGCACCACGAGAGCTACATGATCTTCACTTCTGAGCCAGTCGACAAGCAATCAAAGCACATGCGGGCCATGGAGGTCAATGCAGTGATTCCTGCTGTCCCTCACTACATGTATTGGTGTGACCAGGAGATCAGGTGGTCCCGAGTAGATCATCCCAAGGTGATGCCCAATCCGGGTAGCTACGCCTTGGTGCTGGATCCTACCTTCCTGGGTCCCGAGAAGAATGTGAGGTTCAGCAAGGTGCTAATCGACAACGGCAGCAGCATCAACATTGTGTACAAGGACACACTCGAGAAGCTTGGCCTGGCCGAGAACATGATGCTGCCCAGCAAGACCACGTTCCATGGCATTGTGCCCGGGATCTCGTGCAACCCGATTGGCCGAGTGTGGATAGATGTGCTATTCGACACCAGGAATAACTGCCGCACAGAGCGCCTGCAGTTCGAGGTGGTTGATCATCAGAGTCCTTACCATGCCCTACTCGGCAGGCCTGCTTTGAGCAAGTTCATGGCCTCTACCCATGTTGCATATCTGAAGATGAAGATCCCTGGTCCCAATGGCATAATTACTATCTCTGGTGATTACAAGAAGTCCATGGAGTGTGCCTCTGCTGGTTCCCAGTTGGCGGAGTCGATGGTGATTGCTGCCGAGAAGAAGAAGATGTATGAGGTGGTGGCCATGGAGCAATCCGCGCAAGCTGGCACGCAAGGCGTGCCGAGTACCCAACACGGGACCGCATTCCAGGCATCTTAGGAGACCAAGAAGGTCCAGGTCGACCCCGAGTTCCCCGACCGCGTAGCCATCATTGGCTCCGGGTTGGCGGAGAAATAGGAAAGCGAGCTCATCCACTTCCTCTGTGAGAATCGGGATGTATTCGCCTGGTCCAATGAAGATCTACCAGGAGTCCCGAGGGAGTTGGTTGAGCACTCATTACATGTGCGTCCTGACGCCAAGCCAGTGAAGCAGGCTATGCGCCGCTTCGGAGATGAGAGAAGGAAGGCCATTGGTGACCAGATCACTAAGCTGCTGATAAGCAATTTCATCATGGAGGTGCTGCATCCGGATTGGCTAGCCAACCCGGTCATGGTCGAGAAGAAGAAGGAGGATCCCAAGGCTGCCACTGCATGGCGCATGTGTGTCGACTACACCGACTTGAACAAGGCATGCCCCAAGGATCCCTTCCCGCTACCTCGCATCGATCAGGTGATCGATTCCACTGCTGGTTGTGAACTGTTGTCTTTCATAGATGCCTACTCTGGTTTCCACCAGATCGCACTCAATCCTGCTGATCAAATAAAGACTGCTTTCATTACCCCGTACGGGGCTTATTGCTATCGTGTCATGTGTTTTGGCTTGAGGAATGCGGGTGCAACCTATCAGAGATGCATGCAGAAATGCTTGCACGACCAGCTCGGCAAAAATGTGCAGGTGTACGTAGATGACATTGTCATCAAAACGAATAAAACACATACTCTGCTTGCCGACCTGGAGGAAACCTTTGCTAACCTACGCAAGTACAAAATGAAGCTGAATCCGAGTAAGTGCACCTTTGGTGTCCCGGCTAGCAAGCTACTCGGCTTCCTGGTGTCTAGTCGGGGAATTGAAGCCAATCCTTCTAAGATAAAAGCTATTGAGAGCATGTCTTTGCCAAGATCCCTGAAGGACGTGCAAAAATTCACTGGTTGCTTGGCATCTCTGAGCCGTTTTCTGGGCCGAATGGGCGAGAAGGCCCTGCCTCTGTACCAATTAATGAAGAAAAGTGACAAGTTTGTCTGGACTCCGCAAGCGGATGTGGCATTCAACGAGCTGAAAGCAATGCTGGCTAGCGCTCCCATCTTGGCTAGTCCGCTACCCAAGGAGCCTATGCTGTTGTACATTGCTGCGACTAACCGAGTAGTCAGTGTGGTGATTGTGGTGGAACGAGAAGAAGAAGGCAAGAGTGTGCAGCGCCCAGTGTACTATCTCAGTGAAGTGCTGTCCAGCTCCAAGCAAAAATACCCGCACTACCAGAAGATGACCTACGGCGTGTACTTGGGCGCCAAGAAGCTAAAGCACTACTTCCAAGAGCATCCTATCACGGTTGTGAGCTCTGCTCCCATCTCAGATATCATGGGCAACAAGGAGGCGAGTGGCAGAGTAGCCAAGTGGGCAATCGAGCTGGCCGCGTATGCACCCGCGTACGCGAGAAGAGAAGCCATCAAGTCTCAGATTCTGGCGGAATTCCTGGTGGACTGGGCCGAGGTGCAGTATGAACCTCCTGCTCCAGTTTCTAACTACTGGAAGATGCACTTTGATGGCTCGAAGGTGAAGGAAGGCCTTGGTGCTGGCGTGGTGCTTACGTCACCCAAGCGAGATCAACTCAAGTATGTGCTACAGATTCACTTCAAGGCATCCAACAATGTAGCAGAGTACGAGGCAGTGGTGCATGGCTTGCGAGTAGCCAAGGAGGTTGGCGTGCAGCGCATTATATGCTATGGCGATTCAGATCTGGTGGTGCAGCAAGTCTCGGGCACTTGGGATGCTCTGGATGCCAACATGGCGTCGTATCGTTTCCTGGTGCAGTCTATGACCGGATTCTTCGAAGGCTGCGAGTTCCAGCACATTCACCGAGAAGAGAATGAAGCGGCAGATGAGCTATCCAAGTTGGGATCTTCTCGGCAATCCATCCCGGCGGAAGTTGCCTTGGAGCACTTGAGGAAACCATCCATCAAGCCTTCTCCCAACTCGGAGTCCATATTTGTTCCTTCTCTGCCAAGTGAGGAATCTGGTCCCATGGAGATTGACTGGGAGAATGCTACAGGAAACCCGGGGACTGCCGTCCTCTACGCGGGGACTGCCACTCCTTACTCGGGGACTGCCACTCCTTACTCGGGGACTGCCATTCCTTACTCGGGGACTGGCATTCCTTACTCGGGGACTGCCATTCCTTACTCGGGGACTGCCACTCCTTACTCGGGGACTGCTGTCCTTAACCCGGGGACTGTCGCATTCATTGAGGAAGTCCTTGCTAATCGGTCTGGGCTTCAGAGAAGTGCTCCCATCCCTAAAGAGCAACCAGAGGTACCCGTCCCAATGGAAGTGGACGAACCAGTGTTTCCCACACGGGAGACACCGAGTTGGGCTATGCCCATATTATCCTTTCTAAGGGACGGTACTCTACCAGAAGATGAGGTGGCTGCAAGACAGATTCAGAGAAGATCCAAGGGCTACACTATAGTCCGAGATGTGCTGCACAAGAGAAGTGCCACTGTCGTGCTGCAACGTTGTGTGGACCCAGCAGAAGGAGAAGAAATTCTGGTAGAGATACACCAAGGAGAATGCGGGCACCATGCCTCTTCTCGGGCGTTGGTCAAGAAAGCTTTTCGGCATGTCTTTTACTGGCTCACAGCACTGCAGCAAGCTGAGGACATCGTGAGAAAGTGTAATGGCTGCCAGATGTTCGCAAGTAAGATTCACATGCCTGCTTCCGAGCTGAAAACAATTCCTGTCACTTGGCCATTTGCTGTTTGGTGTTTGGACATGGTCGGGCCCTTCCAGCCGGCTAGAGGCAACATGACTCACATCCTGGTCATGGTGGATAAGTTCACCAAGTGGATCGAGGTGAAGCCTATTCGGAGGTGCGATGGGGCCACAGCTGTGAAATTCGTGAAGGATGTGATCCTGAGATATGGCTACCCGCACAGCATCATCACCGACAACGGCACAAATTTTGCTGAGGGAGCAATGGTGCGGTTCTGCAGGGATAAGCATATCCGACTAGACGTTGCGTCTGTTGCGCATCCAGCCTCCAACGGACAGGTTGAAAGAGCAAATGGCATGGTACTGGCAGGCATAAAGCCAAGGCTGATGGAGCCACTGCTGAAAACACCTGGGTGTTGGTTAGACGAGTTGCCAGCGGTGTTGTGGAGTCTAAGGACTACCCCTAACCGGTCAACCGGCTACACGCCATTCTTCTTGGTATACGGGGCTGAGGCCGTGTTGCCAATAGACTTAGAGCATGACTCCCCCCGAGTAACCCTCTACACTGAGGTGGAGGCGAGAGAAGCTCGAGAAGACGACGTTGACCTGCTTGAAGAAGCAAGAGAGCTGACTCTGTCACGTTCGGCTATCTACCAGCAAAACCTGCGGCGTTATCATAGCCGAAAGGTGAACCCAAGGGTTTTCCGAGAAGGAGACATGGTCCTTAGGCTTGTGCAGCGCACAGCCGGGATGCACAAGTTGTCTCCTCCATGGGAAGGGCCTTTCATTGTGATCAAAGCGCTGCACAACGATGCTTACTATCTTATAGATGCGCGCCCACCACAGGCGAACAGGGCAGATAAAGCTGGAGAGGAAACCAAGCGCCCTTGGAATGTAGCTCTACTCCGTCGTTTTCATTCGTGAGCAAAGATGTGTATGTACCCTCTTATCCGAGTTGAAATTCTACTCTGCAATCTGAAATTGAACTCGGGGACTGCCCTCGCCCAACTTTGCTCTAAGTGTTTCTACTCAGCTTTGCTGTTTGCCTGTTCGGTTGCTCCACTTCAAAATTCATAAGCGTATTGAGTACTGTGTCTAAACCTATATGCCAACTCTTCGACTCTGCTGCTGTCCGAAATCCGGCTTCATGGCAAGCAAGAGAACAAGCAAAAGGTCAATGAGCACAAGAAAAATCGCTAAGGAAGAAAAGAGTGCAGGAACCGAGTAGGGTGTTTGTTACTTCTGTTCTCTGTCTTATCTTTTCGGCTAAGTGGTGGGCTGCGTTACTATGTTTGTTTCTAAGCGGCTGAGTATTTGCAGCTCTACTCTTTGACTCTTGTGACTCGAATACCAAAAAAGCAACAAGTTGCGGGTAGAGCTGAGACGAAAAGAGAGAGTGAATAAGAAATGCAACTCGGGGACTCGTATACTAACGCAACCCGGCATCGAGCCAGGGCTGCTCAAATTGACTAAATCAAAAGTAATAAATACCAAGTGGGAATAAAATTGAGTAGCAAGCAACAAGATAAATAGTCTGATACATTTGCTCCCGGCATCCCGGGGATCTGATAAGTGTTTGAGTAAAAAGTTTGCAGGATAAAATCATGTTGAGGAAGCGGTGTTGTCGGTGCTGGCCTTGGTGGCTTCATTTTCTGTGGTGGTCTTGGTCGCCTCCGCCTCCGAGCTGGGATCAGCTGTCTTCGCGGCTTCCTCTTCGGCGCTGGCGTTGGTCGCGTCCGCTTCCGAGTGGACGGTGGTGGACTGCTCCATCTCGACGCCGTGCTCGGTGGCTACCTGGTCTGAGGTGGCCATGGCCACCGAGACAGGTCCTGTTGCCAAGGAAGAACCAGAAGCTTGGCCGTGGGGGCGTACCGTGTCGTCGAGGGCGGCTCCTGATGAGGTGCCGAACTCGAGGGCGGCTGTGTCGATCTCCTCGACCTCTTCATCGCTACTCGCGACGACCGCGGCCTTCCCTTTCCCGGCCTTGCCCCTAGGTGAATCGAAGAAGCCCAAGTCCAGCTCGGAATCTGATTCTTCGTCCTCGTCCTCGTCCTCCTCCACCTCGGTGTCGGGTTCAGTGAGGCCATCGATGAAGGTTGCCGTGTCAGCATACTCCGCAACCTCATGCGCAATCAGCTTGCGCATGGTCACGCCGTTGGGGTCCGTCTCCCACTTGGAATTGGCGCGCTTCCCGCGGATAATCTGCATGTTCAAGTTCTCATACCAGGAGGCGACGCAGAGCAGCATCAAATCAGCACCCGCCCGAGCTCCCGAGGCGCGCCACTTCTTCAATTCGGCCTTCACGTTGCGCAGCTTCAGAGCAAGGCCACAAATAGTTGTTGGCGCAGGATCCTGAGGCCAGAAGAGCTCGTGGAGCTGGAAGCCGGTGCGCACCAGATCAGTGCCCACGCCGGCTAGGCGTTCGAACTGCCCTCGCATCACCAGCATGCTATCCTCGATCTCGGCTCTGGTGTCCGCAGCCTCGCCCTTCTCAATACGAGCTGCTTGGGCCTTGGCCAAAGCAGGCGCGCAAGAGGACACGATGTCAGGGAAGATTTCTGCAAAAAGCAAGTGAGAAATTCAGTAACAGAATTAGAGAGGAGGTAGGACCGAGAAGAAGAGATGCAGAAAGGAGAAAACTTACAATTCAACTCGTGGCGCAGCTCCTGCAGCTGGGTCTTCCATGCTTCTTCATTGGATACATGCTTCTCCTCGAGCAAGCGGAGCCCCTCCAGCTGAGTAAAGAGCCCAGCATTGGCTTTTTTCAGCACCTCGCACTCCTGGTCGAGGGCTTTCACCTTGGCATTGGCTGTTGTCTCGGCCTTTGCCTTCTCGGCGATGACTCTGTCCCTCTCGGCACCAAGGTTGATGGCATCCTGGAGTGCCTTCTGCAGCTGGAGTTGCAGATTCTCCATCTCGGTAGCGTGCTCACTCTGCAGAGCAGCAGATTGGCTTGCCAGTTGCACCTCCACCTCGGCAGGCTTGAGGCAATCTTGATGCTCCTCGGCAAATTTCTTATGATCTTCTGCGGAAAGCAAAAGCACGATCAGTGGAAAAGCAAAAGAAACAGACACAAGGGCGAACCGAGTAGACAGTGGTTTACCTTCAAGCTTCTTGATGGTGGCCTCGCCATTCTCAACAAAGGCACGGCAGTTCGCGTGCTCGTCAGCCAGGGCTTTCAGTTTCCCTGCGGAGTAGAAATGGTTAACGCAAAAAAGCAGAAGCGGGCGTAAACAAAAAACGCAAGAACCGCGTAGCTAGAAGCGTACCTTCAACTTCAGACAGCTTCATGGTACTGTTCATCACTTCCTTGTCGGCTTCCTTGGCGCTCACTTTCTCTTTCTCCAAGGCAGCAATGCGTCTCTTGGCAATGGCATGATTCCAGAGTAGCCGACGGTGCAAGTTGGTCCGTTTCAGTACGCTATTCTGAGAAGCAAGAGAAACAAGAATCAGGCAAAGTAATTGAGATTCAACCCGAGAAGGCGGCTACTCGGGAGAGTGTCCGTCTACTCGGCCAGAATCTCGGGGACTAGGTGATGGATAAGGAAAAGAGGGAGAGTAGAAAAGAAGTTAAAGCGCAACTCGGAAGGGATGATTAGGAACTTACCGCGTAGGATTGCTCGAGGTCCTCGGCGTTCTTGCGGTGGACAAACATCTTGGCAGCAAGTGTAGCAGAGGTGGTCGAGACGGTCATGGGTTTGCAACCCAAGTCCACCTTGTTCCAATCCTGACGCATATGGTCGATGTCGCCCAGATCGATGCCGTTCCAGTTGGGGTTGCCGAGAACTTTGCTGTCCCACTTGGCGTCGATGAAGCCGATCAGGTCGAGTACTTGCTCGAGGCTCTGGGACGTTATCGCCTGGTCTTGAGCTCCCCGAGAAGCAATGGAGACAGACTTGTCTTGATTTGGGGCCGGGGGCCTGGAGTCCACTGCCACGGCTTTCCTCCCTCTCTGAAGAGCAAGATTCCGGTCTGTGGGGGAGAAGCCGACCTGGTGCTGTTGGCTAACCTTCACCATGTAATCAGGGTAGCAGGGCTGATCAGCTATAGCAGCGGCGGCAGGAACCGCATTGGGATTGCGGATAACCAGCTGCCTGGACTGGCCAGTTGATGTTGGCGGCGGCATGTCGGCAGCCCGCTTCTTCGTCTTCTCCTTCTGGGCAGTTGGCTTCGCGACAACCGACTTCTCGGCTTTCTGCTTCTCGGTCTTCTTCTCCTCAGCCTTCTCCTTCTCGGTGGCTTTCTGCTCGGCTGCCTCCTTCTCGGCAGCATCTTGGGCTTGTTTCCTGGTGACTCGCCCCGGCAGGAGGGCTGGCTGCGTCCTTGGTCTGCTGCACCAAGGAGGAGTCTGGCGGTGCAGTGCCCTGGTCAGTTGGTGGCACCAAGGGCGTGCTATCCGCCGCGCCATCTGGTTGGGCGCTACTCTGCGTAGCGTCTGGTTGAACGCCGCTCAGAGGATATTGCTCTGTCATGATCGTATCTTCTACCCGCTGCTCGGCAGCGGGATTCTCTTGTTCGGCAGCCCCTGTGGCTGGCTGCTCATGTTCAGCTTCTGGTCGCTCAACGGCGGCGTCATCGCGCATCTCCTGGTCTAGATCTTGGTTCTCCTCGGCGGTGCTAGCCGGAGGAGAAGGGGGCCTGTCCTGGTGAGCGGCATCCTGCGCATCTGGATCTGCGCGGGACTGTTGCTCAGCCTCGGCGTCTGGGGCATTGATGGTCCCTGTTTTGGTGGTGTCGGCCTCATCGCCCTCGAGGTCGACAACCTTGTCGACGTCGATGGCAGCTTGCTTCTTGGCCTGGTCAGGCGCGAAAGCAGCATCCGCATCTAAGGGAGCTCTGATGAGAAAGGTAAAATCAGAAATTAGAGGGAGGCAGAGGAAGATTAAGAGAAACAGCGAAGTACAAAATTGGGAATTAACCGAGAAGAAACTCACGCTTTGGTGGAGGGAATCGTTCGTCTTGTTCTCTTCACGACCTTTTTGGTCGTCTTCTCGGATGGTTTCTTCTTCTTGGCGGGGGGCTCTAGGGCGCTGCTGCCGGTCCGCTTGCGGGTAGCAGGTGCAGCAACTGATAGAGGACGGACGACCAAGGCTGCCTCGTCCTCATCCTCGTCTTCTCCCCCGCCCTCAGCATCGGCATCATCTACAAAGATTGAGAAGAAAAAGGAAAGACTCAGAAACAACACGAAAAGGGTTAGTGTTTCTCACGGACAAAACAGGAAAAATCCAATTACCTGCATCTTCTTCCTCGGACCAGTCACGGAGAGACGCTCCTGTGCGCTGCTTCTCCATTGTGGGAGAATGAGGGAGATTAATCTGATCCGTGGTCTCGAAGGAGGCCACATCGTCTTCTTCTCGGTCAGCGAACCAATTGCCCTCGAAACGCTCACAGCTCTCGGCAAGCTGGCGGTCAAGGATCTGAAGAACAAAGAATCGTCACGAGTTAACCGGGTAGCACAAAGGCACTCTACTCGAATAGGCGTGCAAACAAAAAGCACACTAAGCCTAGGGAAATTTGCTAAGTGTCCTACTCGGCAAGGCGTGCAAACACAAAGCAGAGTAAGCCTAGGTATTTCAACTAAGTGTCCTACTCGGCAAGGCGTGCAAACACAAAGCAGAGTAAGCCTAGGTATTTCAACTAAGTGTCCTACTCGGCAAGGCGTGCAAACATCAAGCATACTAAGCCTAGGCAGTTCGATAGAATGATCTACTCGGTGCAGAAGGCGATTGCTAGTCGCAGCCAGGAGAGAAGGTTTTCTAGTCGGATTGCATATGTTGGAAGCAGAGTAAGGAGAACATACCCGTGGAATCGGCTTCGTGCGGCTGAAGGGAGTGAATCCGTACTCCCAATCGTCGCGGAGGCCTGTGGTCAGTATGGACCTTGCGTGATCGGCGACCTCCGCGTCGCTGAGCTCGAACGTGGTCGTCCGAGTGCAATCGCGAGGGCCTCCCAAGTAGCACATTGGGTGGGAGCGCCGCTGCAGAGGCAGCACGCGATTCTTGATCCAGCAGGCAACGGGATCGTCGCTCCTGAGCCCTTGACCGGTGAGGTAGGCGAGCCGCTCCTCCATCTCCATCGAGTTGCGGTCGTTGGAGGGCTTTGTCTTCCAATTCTGCCCGGATGGAGCTCGGTTGCTCCACGCAGGCAGGTTGATGCGGTCCGTCACCGGTCCCCCTTCCGTGGCAGGGATGTTCTTGACGTAGAGGAAAGATTTCTGCCACAGGCGGACGGAATCCAAGCCCTTGATACGAGGGTGGTTGGTTCCCGCCCGCTGCAACATCATGGCGCTGCCGGTGTCGGTTACCCGGCTGCCAGCGGCCGCGCCGTCCTTCTTCCCCTTACTCTGTTGACGGAGATGGAAGTACTTCAGCCAAGTCTCCACCGTGGGGCGGACGCCAAGAAAGGCCTCGGACACCACGGTGTGACAGGCTAGGAAGACAATGGCATTCGGAGGGAGGTGGTGCATCTGGACACCGAAGTGATCCAGGAAGGCGCGGAGAAAATCCGAAGCCGGCAGGCCGAATCCTCGCGTGAAGTGCGCGAGGAAGACGACATGCTCGCCCTCCTGCGGGGCCGGAACAAGTTCGCCGTCGGACGGCCGGCACTGAACACCAGGAGGAACCCTCCGGGTGTTCACGAGCCAGGAACAGTCATCGACGGTGACGTGAGAACCAGCCCAGCCGGCGCGAGCAGCCATGGCAAGGAGTGAGAAGATGGTGGAAAGTTGGAGGAATCGGGTGGAGAGAACGAATCCGCAGCGGCGCAAACAGTTGCGCGGCGGCGGAGAGATCGGCGGAGAAGAAAGAAACAGTGCAGAGAAAGAGGAAAGTGCGGAGGAGGAAGAAGGGGAAGTTACCGGCGGGGGTATATATACCCTCTCCGCGGATTACCGTTACCATCGGGGTAGTGGGATCGATCGTGGCCAGGATTCTCGTGTGGTGGGGTCTGTGGCCGGTTAGAAACGCACACACGCGCGAGGCGCGCGCGTAACGGCCGCAGTTGATCCCACGATCAGATCGTGGCCAATTACTGCGCTTGATGGGACATAACGAGCCGGTGGCCCGCCCCGTGAAAACTGGGCGCGTGGCACGTCGTGTCGTGGGAAGCGAAACGACGGGGTCACGGATGCTTGACACGTGTCCAGTCGCAGCACGGAAGGCTGGATAGTGCTGAGCGCTGCAGAGACGCTAGAGGAGAAATTCTCTAAGTCTTTTTACTCGGTTACAGAGTAGAAAACTGGTGCTACTCGGAAGACAGGAAACTCAAGGTACTTTCTAGAGTACTACTCGGAGGTTCTTACTCGGCATCTTGAGGTTCAAGGGCTATGTTGCAAAGATTGGTTTTAAGCTGGCAGAGCCTAGTGAACGAGTTAGCAAAACTCTACCAGCTTCGGGGACTGCTGTCGGGGGGTTACCCCCGAGTAGGGTAAAGACAAGTGGTAAAAGCAACTATCAGAAGAGAGGTTTGGTCGAGTAGCTGCCTACCCGGTACTTGCTACCCGGTCGACTGCTACTCGGTCTCACCTCAAGATGACCAGAAGAAAGAGTCAATCAAGTTCTGTCCATTCGAGTAGAAGAGTTGGCCCGAGTAAAACTGGCGGGAACCTACTCGGGCCAGAAAGTCAAAAGAGCCGTTCTGACACAGGATCCCGCGTATCCTGGGTCCGTACTTGGCACTATTCGAACTACTGTTCATCTGGGACCGGCCTGCCTGACAGTGACAGCATGGAAGCAGGCGGTCGCAGGATAAGGGGGCCCTACTCTGTGTTTGGCACAGTGATACCAGTCTGTCCCCTTGGTTTTGCCCAACGACTTTACGGATGCAGCCAAGATTAGGAACCAAAGCTGTCAGCGGGAACCCGGAGGAAGGACGATGTGCACACTATGTCGACACTTGTCCATGTTTGGACGTATCCGGCTGGGCACCATGTATATAAGGTGCCCCGCCGCCTCCTGCGCGAGGAGAGAACACAATCGAACACATTGTGACCTAATTCTTGACCTAGTTCATCACGTAGAGAGAATAGTGGCTACTCGGTAGCAAGAACATTGTATTGTGGCTACTCGGTGAGACACCAGAATACATAGAGAAAGACAGGAGTAGGGGTTTTACCTCCTCACGAGGGCCCTGAACCTGGGTAGATCGTGTTGTTTGCAGTGTTTGGTTCTTACCTCACGCGGCTACTCGTCGCGTGATCCCTCCCCGAGCACCTCCGGCGTCCTTCGTCCCCACATCTTTAGCCATCCTATGGCATCTGCCGTGACACCACCACGACATTGATCCTCGCCGAGTTAGCGAAACCCTACTCACATTGTACTTTGTATGTTTCAGTCTTCAGCCCTGATTTTGTGAGATTGGAGGAGTAGGAACGTCGCCTAGTTGCGCCGTACCGAACCTGGGTAAAATTGGCGTTCCTGGTTGTTGTACTACCACGTCCCCCCCTCCCCCGTCTCTACCTGTAGACTCATGGCACCCCCGTCTATGAACTCTACTACGATGTCTCGATAAAGCAGGTTTGCCGATAAAGCAGGTTTGCAGTAGTAAGTACTAGGTAGGCCGCACATAAGTTTTAACACTTCACCACCAACCCCAAAATATGACTTGCAATCTTAGCTGCTGCTGCATCAAACCACGACATCTATCTACAACCATGACACAACCATGAGACAACCAGCAAAAGTCTCCTTCCCCTCCTCTTGAGTCTTGACCCAACCCCACCCTAGTTTCCACTTGCGGCGGCTCTGGTCCTCTTCCCTGCAAACAATATGTACCTCTGAGCAGAATACGTTTAAGTGGTAAAAAAACAGGGGCTGCATACTTGAGTTCTTAGGATCACGGCAGTACTTGCTTCCACATACGCAATGCAATGCTTTCTTGGTGCTATCAGTAGCGTCAAAGTCGATGCCACAATCCTGGAACCAGAATTCAGAGCAACAAATATATGAATCTACTCATGTTTCCTTGTCAAACAAGCTACTACTTGCGTTGTGCTGGTACCAAAACTTCAGCAGTGTATCATCATTAACCATATTGTCAAATGGTGGCAGGTGCTTGCTATGCACTATTGTTGAGAAAACTAATGGAAGATTACAATAAGTGAACTTTTCTCACAGAAGCGGGTTGCACACATTTGCAATTAGTTGCCCTATAATTGTCACATGCTCATAGCTGGGCACACTCATATCAACTCTGAAAATATCAAAGTTGTAACCAAACTAATGCACGCTTCAATCTGGCCATTTTACTATTCTGGTAAAAAGTTTCATAAACATAACCAGCTACGGATTCAGCACCTGGGAGTAGAATGTATAGAGCATTTCCTTACAGACTCAGCACCTGGGAGTTGCATTAGAGTAGAATGTACCTGTACCAATCTGCTAAACTACTCAGCACTTGGGAGTAACTATTTTACTGATATTTCCTTACAGATTCAGAAATCCTGGGAGTACTTTGCAAAACTAGTAGCACTATAGAGCATGTATATATTCTTTGTTTTTCTTACAGTAGGAAGAACTAGCAGCAAGCCTGGGAGTTTTTTGTATGCTCTGTTTTTTTTGTAGCATTGCCTTTGCTCAGACCTTGGGACTTGTGTAACAGAATAACAGTTTTAGAGAATATTTTTGAATGCAAAACCTGGGAGTTACCAGACCTGCTGTTTTTTCACACCTGGGAGTTATGAGACAATTATTTCGTGTCATTGGGCAGATTTGCTGCTGCTATGTTAGCCAGAAATATAGGGCCAGAATTGGTGTTTTGGGGGTTTTATGCAGGTATATTGAGTGACAATATTTTACCTGAACGTTGATTCATTTCCGTTCCGGCAAATTTCTGGCACTCCGGCATGACCATTTATAGCAGAGGTCATGCCGAATTTTTCCGGTGACTAACCTAATTATTTTGTCTGCTGCTAGCTAGGCTTGTCGTCTTCTTCTACGGATCCGGCGTTATTGGACCACTACCTGCTAATGGCTAGAGGGTCGCAAGAGGAACAGAGGGCCAATGATGGCGGTGATGATAGGAGTGACCAGTCCCCCGATAGCGAGCCCCACGATGATGATGGGCTCACCGGTCGCGAGGAAACCACTAATAGTGGCGCCGGGGGTCCCTCTGAGAGTAGCACGGCAGCAAGGAATCGTCGGCAGCGATCTTTGAACAAGGTCGGCACCATTCGACAAAAAATCACGGAGGTGGATCCTTCCAATGGCACGCCTGTGTTGCCTAAGAATCTTGTGAAGGGGTACTTCCTCCAAATTGGCGCGATCCTTTGAGACGTCGTCAATATTAACGAGCCGACTCTCAAGAAGAAGCAAACTCTGCGCGCCCAACTCATCTCGAGGTTGCACGCGCGGTACGAGTTCCCTCCCCCTACAACAACGAGAATCTGAAGGGCAACCCGGTGAACAAACTCGCCCTCACTAGATTCACCAAAGCACTATGAAATTATAAGACTATGGTGAGGGCGATGATTAGGGACGAGACACCGTTCGAAGAGATCCATCGCCACTTCCCGCGGATTACGCTAGAGGACTTCTCGATTTTCCTTGATAACCAGTAGCTTGAGTTCACTAAGAATCAAAGGGCCTGGGGAAGGACCTGGCATCGAAGAAAATCGGTGACCATAATCTCGGCTGCCGTGGCTACGACGGCAAGGAGGAAGTTTGGGATCGTGAGGACCATGCCTATATAGATAATGGCCTTGAGAACCCTTACGCCAAGTATGCCCATGACCCGCAGTTCCAGAAATTCATGAGGTCCAGGTACAGAAAAGAAACGCCGACCGGGGAACTTGTCACGGACTCCAAGGTGGTGCAGAATGTTGTTTTGGCCACAGACAATAGCATGAAGAATGTAGAGAAACTAGTGGTAAGAAATTTACCATTTCATGCTACTCATCATCAAGTCCATGACTGCATTCTAGTAAACCATTTCTAAACTGTTCATGTTGCTTCTGCAGCTAGAAGAACAACAGATTTAATCTGGCTCATCGCAGGCATCGACGGCCAAAGTCCCGTGGGACAAGCCTTTTATCAGGTGGTACAACAAGGCAAAGAACCAAAACCCGCTGAAAAGGCCGCACTTAGTCTATATCACCGGCGGCGGACTAAATAGGAAGCACGCTACGAAGGGAATATGCCTGAGAGGCAATAATAAAGTGGTAATTATCTTATTCCTTGTTTATGATAAATGTTTATATCTCATGCTAGAATTGTATTAACCGGAAACGTTGATACATGTGTGTTTAATAAACAAACAGTGGTTCCTAGTAAAACCTCTCTTTTAACTAGCTCATTGATTAATAGATGACCAAGGTTTCCTGATCATGAACATTTGATGTTGTTAATAACGGGGTCATGTCATTGGTAGAATAATGTGATGAACATAGACCCAATATCAAGATAACAATATGATCAAGTCATTTAGTTTATATTGTTATATCTTGCATACGAAGTAACTTATTCCTTAGACCATGAGATCATGTCAATCACTGATACCGGAAGGATGCTTTGATGTCATCAAATGTCACACCGTAACAGGGTGACTATAAAGGTGCCGTTAGGTATTCGGAAAGTATTAGTTGAGGCTCATAGATCAAGAGTGGGATTTGTCCATCCAAATGACGGAGATATATACTCTGGTCCCTCTCGGTGATATCACATTGACACCGCTTGCAAGCACGTGACTAGGTCACAAGGATGTCATATCACGGAAACGAGAAATGAGTACTTGTCAGGTAATAAGATTGAACAAGGTATGGTTGATACCAATGATAGAATCTCGTACAGGTAAAATATCGCGAGACAAAGGGAATAGTTCACGATGTTGATGGTTCACACGATAACAAGAGTCATCGTTGAATATATAGGACTCATCACGGATCTCCAGATCCCGTTGTTGCTTATTGATCGGAGAGGAGTCTCGATCTTGTCTATCTTATTCGCGAACCGTAGGGTGACACGCTTAAAGTTCGATGACGCATTTGAGAGGATATGGAATATCGAAGAATGTTTGGGCAGCACTGAAATTGTTTTGGGGAAAATTGAAATAGTTCAAGGGGTTTTTCATCGAATGGTTGTTAATAGAATTAACAAATGATTCGAGCTGCTATATGCAAATCTTTATTAATGGAATTAACAAATATAAATGAGTAAATAAAAATGTTTTATTTATTTATTAAAGAAAAACTCTTGGATTTTCTAAGTGGGAAATAAAGGAAGGATGAGTGGATGTGAGTGGAGTGTCCACTCACATGAAGATGGTAGAGGTGGGGACACCACCATGGCTAGCCGCACCCCACCCTTGGGCTGCGTCCCTCTCCCTATAAAAGGAGGGTGAGGGCTCCTCCTCCTTCACACACTTTCCCGCCTCACTTCCTCTCCACCCGCTGCTCCATTCCATGGTCTCCGGCTTGGCGAAGCCCTGACCGTGGGATTCTTCACCACCACCACGCCGTCGTGCTGCTGGAGTTCCGAGGAATCCTCTACTTCCACGCCCCGCTGGATCGAGGGAATGGAGGTCGTGATCAACCGTACGTGTGACCGATCACGGAGGCACCGCCGGATTGCGGTGCACATCTTCTCGCTCTTGTGATCGGTGTGAGTACGACTACGCCAACAACGAGATTTGATATTGTAACGCTTTGTGTCTTCGAGGGTATGTTCTTCTTAAGACTCTCTCTATGACCGTTGTTTTCATCTCCTAGATTAGATCTTGGCCTTTCGGGTGTCTCTCGCGTAGGATTTTTATTCTATGCAACGAACCCTACAGTGGTATCAGAGCCAGATCTATGCATAGATGTTTTGCACGAGTAGAACACATAGGTGTATGTGGGCGTTGATGACCATGTTATTGCCTCCTTGAGTATTTGATGGTGCAGATCTTGCACTCGTTGGGATACCCCAAGAGGAGGGTGTGATGAGCACAGCGGTAGGAGTTTTCCCCTTAGTTAAGAACTAAGGTTATCAATCCAGTAGGAGAAGGAGGACCTTCGGAAGGTTGATGCCACTGATGGTGGTGCTGGCGCTTCACCGGTGTCAGCAACAACGTGGAACCTGCACACAACACAACCAAAATACTTTGCCCCAACGGTACAGTGAGGTTGTCAATCTCACTGGTCTTGCTGAAAACAAAGATCATGCGTATTGTGTGGAAAAACAGTGTATGCTTGTAGTAAGTAAAGAAAGCAGGAAATTGTTGTGGTTTGTTTAACAGTGTGGAAAATGGACCGGGGTTCATAGTTTCACTAGTGGTGTCTCTCCATAAAAGATACCATGCTGGGTGACAAATTACAGCTGGGCAATTGACAAATAGAGGTTGCACCGTAGTGCACAATATGACATGAAGATTACTATGATATTTAGTGCGGGCATTACAACAAGATACATAGACCGCCATCCATCTGCATCTATGACTAATAATCCACCCTCAGGTTATCATCCGAACCCCCTTAGGTTTTAAGTTGCAAGCAACAGATAATTGCATTAAACAAAGTGTGTAATGTAAGCAATGATTATGCACGCGGGCACTCTCACCATTGTTTTCTCCCTAATGGCAACAACACATCCTCCCCCTTCACGTTCTATCACTCAAGCAAGGCAAAAAAGAGGCATGAACCCACTATCAAGTATAAATACTCCCTCTTGGAGTCACTAGCAACTAATTGGCCACAGTAACCACTAGCAACGGAAAGCATGCAAGATCACAAATAGCATATGCAATAAAGACTATAGTCAACTTGGCATAAGGTCAATATTCACCGAATCCCAGCAAACATAGCATAGAGAATTACATAACACTACTAGGAAAACAGCTATAGGAGGAATCTGAAAAAAGATACCCGTGACGCACCAAATACTCGGTGCGTCACGGCTATGTACCCGTGGCGCACCAAACGTTGAAGGGACTCGGTGCGTCACGCCTAAGGGCATATCCGTGACGCACGAAACAAACGGTGCGTCACGGCTATAGGTGGGTGTTCGGTGGATACCATAGCCGTGGGCAAAGATAGCCGTGACGCACCATATGTTTGGTGCGTCACGGGTATTGCAATAGCCGTGACATACCAAACATATGGTTCGTGACGGCTATGGTATCCACCGAAATTTCCCTCCACCCCCCCCCCCCCCCCCCCCCCCCGGGACCGCCTTTCTAGTTTTGTCACGGAAGAGTTCCATGTCTAAAAATCATCAAAAAATAAATTCCTTATAGATGCACGGAGAGTTTAAGGTATACTTTTTTACCAAATTTTGAAATACGTATTTCGACTTTCTGAGCAAAAGTTCGTTAAAAAAATTAAAATGGGCATAACTTTTGCATACGATATCGGAATTTAAAGTTCAATATACCAACGGAAACTAGAGAAAAAAAGGAATCCAACCTCACTCGCCTTTGGCCTGTGAGCCTTTTTTAGATTCTCCAAATTCCGAAAGGAAAAAAAGTTATGGCCGTTTGAAGATTTTTGACTAGAAAATAAAAAATAAAAATAATAAAAAGATAGGCGTGACGCACCACATGTATGGTGCGTCACGGCTAAGTCTGGGCAGAAATTTTCGAATTTCGAACCCGGGAGAGGCCACACCCCTATATATACCTCCTCCTTCCTCCACTCTTCTCCATTCCCTTCCCATTTCTTTTTTCTCCTTCCTCCACTCTCCATTCTCTCCTCTCCCTTCCTCCTCCTACCTCCAGATGGCACCCACCGGGTTCGGGACCGGGTCGGCGCCCCCCATACCCGCCCCATTTAACTTGTCGGGTCTCATTTCTTACCAGACCTACGACCCGGTCGGGTTCGGGGCCCCAACGGGTACCCATTTAAGGAGCGACACTGACACATGTGGGGTATAACACAATGGAATATTAGGATGAGGTTGGTGAAAATAGACACATGTGTACGTGTGTTGTCTCTGTGACTCCATATTCCAGCGCGTCCATCTGATGTATGAGGTTTGTGGTCCATAGCTCGTGGACGTGTGGTTAGACATAGGATTATCAAGGATATGATTAGCACTTAGAGCGGGTCTGCGGGTATGCGGGTACGGGTTTGCTACCCCCATACCCGCCCCATTAGACCTGGCGGGTCGAACATTTTACCAAACCCTCCCCATTTAAGGCGGGTACCCGTCAGGTTTGCGGGTTTCGGGGCCCCATTGCCATCCATACTCCTACCACCACCACCACCACCACCACCACCACCTCACATCCACTCCGGCGACCACCACCTCACATCCACTCCGGCGACCTCTACTCCGGCGACCACCTCCTCTCCGGTGACGTCCGCTCCGGTGACCTCCTCTCCGGCGACCACCTCTACTCCAGCGACCACCTCCTCTCCGGCGTCCTCCTCCACTACCACGACCACCTTCTCTCCGGCGGGCACCTCCTCTCTGGCGACCACCTTGTCTCCGGCAGCCATCTCCACTCCGGCGGCCTCTCTGTTTTTCGTTTTTCAAAATTTCAAAATTTTGGGCGGCCAGATCTAGATCTAGATCTAGATCTGGATCTGTCCCGCTTTTTTTTAAATTTCGAAATCAATAGCCGTGACGCACCATCCATGAGGTGCGCCACGGGTAACTAAAGATAGCCGTGACGCACCAAACAGGCGGTGCGCCACGGGTAAACGAGATAGCCGTGACGCACCAAAAATAGGTGCGTCACGGCTATTTTAATAGGCGCGGCGTGATAGCCGTGACGCACCATGGTGCGTCACGGGTATGAAATTTGGCGCGTCACGCATTAGCGTTTTCCTAGTAGTGTAAGATCAATCTCGATCATCATAGGCAACTCATGAGATCTAAACTTGGAGGCATATGAGGAGAAGACAACCATCTAGCTACAACTACGAACCCGTAGTCCAAGGATGAACTACTCACGCATCACTCCCGAGGCAGGCATGGTGATGTAGAAGCCTCCGGTGATGATCTCCTCTCCGGCAGGGTGCCGGACACAGCTTCAGAACCCCCCTGATCTGGGGTTGACGGTGACGGCGGTTGCGGAAATTATTCGGGGATTTTGATCAGGTGCTTAGGCATTTCCATCCGGGGGGCTTAAATAGGCGAAAGGGCAAAGGCGGTGGAGGCCAGGGGGCCCACACCCAGGGGGCCGCGCCACCGTATGGTGTGGCCCCCCTGCTGCCCCTCTTCGACTCCTCTTCGGTCTTCTGGATGCTTCCAGGGAAAATAAGACTTCCGGGCTTCGAACTTTCCAATTCCGAGAATATTTCAGGTATTGGCATAATATCAATAGGTTAGTCTGGAAAATCGATAAAAATGACATAAAGAAGGGAGCAAACATGTAGCAATTGTCATAATATCATCATGGAGCATCAGAAATTAGGGATACGTTTATGACATATCAAGCATCCCCAAGCTTAGTTCCTACTCGTCCTCGAGTAGGTAAACGATAAAACAATAATTTCTGAGGTGACATGCTACTAACATAAACTTGATCAATCTAATGTAAAAGCATATGAACACTGAGATCATAAAACTTTAAAACAAGCATGATAAATAAAACTTTAATAATAAAGCATAGCAATTACTTTGCATCACGAAGAGTAACTCAAATAAAGGATCATGAATAATAATGCAAAGAAAGGTAGACATTTGTTTCAGGTATAGAGAAAGCATGGCAAAGTGATATTTCGATAGTCCTTAAGAGTGGGGCAAAACAAAAATGCCAGGGTACCTTCAAAGTTCATGAGGAAGACTAGAACAAATAATTTAAGAACATATGATATCACATCATGAAGTAATTATTGATACTTATGGGAAAATGCACATAGAACTCAGAATGGCAAAAATGCTCTCACAACTGTGCATAAAGTTAGAAGATGGAGACTCAACATAAAAGTAAAAGAAAGGCCCTTCGCAGAGGGAATCAGGGATCACTCATGTGCTAGAGCTTTTATTTTATTAAACAGAGGTATTAAAAGTTTGACATTTGTGGAGGAATGTCTATATTTTGGGAGATGTATGCTAATGTCAATGAATGGTAAACAGAAAATACAGTGCGTCACAAGCCAACTGGATTCACATGAGCGGCTCCCATGGTGAAGGACACAACTGGTGTAGAAATCCATCCCTCTTTCTCTTTTGTTTACACAATTATGCTTTGACTGATAAATCAGGGGCAAAAATAGTGAAGAGAATTTGTTTGTATTAATTTGGGGTTGGGCACCCCGCTGCCAGCTCTTCTATCATTTGGATAAGAGGATGAAGCCACTAGTCCAGGGTGTGAAATCCAATCAACAAGTGAGATAAAGATTCTCTATTGACGTCCTCATGAGCAAAAATAGGAACATAAATCAGGAGTAATTTTTGAAGGTTTTAAAGGTAACACATGAGCAATTTACTTTGGAATGGCAGTTAAATACCACATGTAGGTACGTACGATGGACACAATGGGAAAAACTTTGGTTTAAGGGAGTTTGGATGCACGAGTAGAGCTCATACTCAGTATAGGTGGAGGCTAGCAAAAGACTGGGAGCGACAAATCAAGAGAGCATAAGAGCCATAATCATGCATAGAGACATAAGCATCATTAATTAAAACGTAAGCAGTATCACAAGTTTCAAAAACTAAGTGGTCATGGAGGCTATTCGTGACTGGTTTGAATTCATAAACATGGTGCGAGCATGCGCCAAGTCAACCAAATAAAACATTCGAAAGAAAATACCATATATTGATGCTTTACTATGACAAGAACAACTCATGAATCTTTCAATACATATTAAACACTCTCAGCTATTTGAGGCTAATCACGCTACTCAATAACCACAAGTCTTTAAAACTAAAATAACATTTAGCATGGCATAAAAAAGTCCTATCCACAGTCTATACAAGCTTCTACTAGTACTGTTATAAATTCTACTCCAAGCAGCAGTTTTCTTTCTCCCAACAAGCACCATACAAAACATGCTTTAACAAAAATACTCTTTATGATACAGCAAGCAAACACGAGAGTACTCACATAACACTACTAAAACTAACAGCTCTAATAAGAGATGCATGGAAAACAGGAGCTGAATAACTGCAGCAGCCAAACAGAGACTAAGAATACAACGTATTCTCATGAAAAAGCGGAGCGTGTCACTCTCCAATAAAAGAATGCTGGGGTCCAACCAAGATTATTATGAAAGGAAAAACAAACTGAAAGCAAAAAAACAAAAGCAAACTGAAAACAAAAATAAAATACGCTCCAAGTAAAGCACATAAGATGCTACCGAATAAAAATATAGTTTCACTAGAAGTGACCTGATAATTTGTTGATGAAGAAGGGGATGCCTTCGGCATCCCCAAGCTTAGACGCTTGAGTCTTCTTGGAATTTGTTTGGATATACCACCGGGGCATCCCCAGGCTTAGGCTTTTCACTCTTCTTGATCACATCATATCATCCTCTTCTCTTGACCCTTGAAAACTTCCTTCACATCAAAATTCTCACAATCTTCATTAGCAACGTTAGTGCAATTGAAATAATAAATTCACATGGTTCAGTTTCAACACAAGTCTAACACTCAAAAACACATTAGATACTGTCACAACTTCTTTCAAAACTCTTTTTCTCAAAAGAACACCAAAAGAAAGAGATTAAGATGCAAATGCGATAAATGGCAGAAATCTGTCAAAATAGAACAACAGGTAAAGATCGATTTTTTCAAAAATCTTCTGTTGCTCAAATAAAAAATCTGTCTTCTAAGAAAAGTTGCGTATATAACTCAGGATTAAGCACAAAACAGCTCAGGTTATTTTGAAATTTCTGTGAATTTTAACGGAATTAACAGTGGACAGGAGAAATCTGTTTCCTGCGCAGAAATCCGAAATATAGGCTCAACTTTCCACTAGATGCTTTACTTGTCTCAACAAAAACACAAAAGAAAAGATACATCGGGGTTGCTAACGAAATAAATAACACCCAGGTGCAAAGCACACCAAAGAAAACAAAGGAAAACTAAATGAAAACAGAGAAATAAAACGGGTTGTCTCTCGGTAGCGCTTTTCTTTAACGCCTTTCAGCTAGGCATAGAAAATCAACTCAAGTATTTTCAAGTGAGGCATTCAAATCAAGATTTGGAAATTCTTTAATAATGCATTGTATTTTATCTAAGTGAGTTTCAGAGGCTCCTTTCTTAGTACTTTTAAGCTTACTATCTTCATCAAATAAATTCTCAGGAACAAGCCAATCAAAATTCTTTTCTTGGGCTTCGTGCAGAGCTACTAATTTAAAGGGGATTGGTATTTTATCCTCGTTTTCATTATTAGATTCAGTTTTTTCTATAACACCAACAATGTCTACATATGATCCAAGCATATTAAAACGATCAAAAACTTTTCTAGCTTCTATAGCAACATCCCCAAATTCTTTAAGCATAGTTTATAGGATGAAGTTTCTTTTCTCAACATCTTCAATGTTATTCAAGTTTAGGAACGTGTGTTGCATTATGGGATGGAGGTTAATAAACCTAGCTTCTAGCATGTAAACTAAAGAAGTTGCAGCAGTCTCATAATTGGGAGCAAGTTCTACTATGGATTTTTCCTCAAAGTTATCATGCTTACTAACATGATCGAAGAATTCTTTGATAGTGTCCTTTCCAAGTATAGAACCACTTCCTACCAGAAAATATTTCAAGGTAAACTTAGGGAACAACATGATGAGAAAAAATACGTAGAGACAAAAATAACAACTATGAACTAAACTAATTTTTGTGTGTTTTCAATAAAGAGAAGAAAAACAAGAAAAAAAATAAAAGCAAGACAGTAAAAAAAATAAAGAGATTGAGAGTGAGAGACTCCCCTTGCCAGAAGACTTCCTTCTCCCTGGCAACGGCGCCAAAAAAAGTCCTTGATGGTGCAGATCTTGCACTCGTTAGGATACCCCAAGAGGAGGGTGTGATGAGCACAGCGGTAGGAGTTTTCCCCTTAGTTAAGAACCAAGGTTATCAATCCAGTAGGAGAAGGAGGACCTTTGGATGGTTTATGCCACTGACGATGGTGCTAGCACTTCACCGGTGTCAGCAACAACGTGGAACCTGCACACAACACAACCAAAATACTTTCCCCCAATGGTACAGTGAGGTTGTCAATCTCACCGGTCTTCCTAAAAACAACGATCAGACGTACAATGTGGAAAAACAGTGTATGCTTGTAGTAAGTAAAGAAAGCAGGAAATTGTTGTGGTTTGTTTAATAGTGTGGAAAATGGACCGGGGTTCGTAGTTTCACTAGTGGTGTCTCTCCATAAAAGATCAAATTACAGCTAGGCAATTGACAAATAGAGGTTGCACCGTAGTGCACAATATGACATGAATATTACTATGAGATTTTGGGCAGGCATTACAACAAGATACATAGACCAACATCCATCTGCATCTATGACTAATAATCCACCCTCAGGTTATCATCCGAACCCCCTTATGTATTAAGTTGCAAGCAATAGATAATTGCATTAAACAAAGTGTGTAATGTAAGCAATGATTATGCACGCGGTCACTCTCACCGCTGTTTTTTCCCTAATGACAACAACACATCCTACCCCTTCATGTTTCTGTCACTCGAGTAAGGAAACAAGGAGGCATGAACCCACTATCGAGCATAAATACTCCCTCTTGGAGTCACTAGCAACTACTTGGCCAGAGTAACCACCAGCAACGGAAAGCATGCAAGATCACAAATAGCATATGCAATAAATACTATAATCAACTTGGCATAAGGTCAATATTCATCGGATCCCAGCAAACACAACATAGAGAATTACATAAGATCAATCTCGATCATGATAGGTAGCTCACGAGATCTAAACATGGATGCATATGAGGAGAAGACAACCATCTAGCTACAACTACGAACCCGTAGTCCAAGGATGAACTACTCACGCATCACTCCGGAGGCAGGCATAGTGATGTAGAAGCCTCCGATGATGATCTCCTGTCTGGCAGGGTGCCGGAAAAAACTTGAGAACCCCCCTGATCTGGGGTTGACGGTGACGGCGGCTGCGGAACTTTTTTGGGAATTTTGATAAGGTGCTTAGGGTTTTCATCCGGGGGGCTTAAATAGGCGAAAGGGCAAAGTCGGTGGAGTCAAGGGGGCCCCACACCCATAGCTGGCGCGGCCGGGAGGGCCACGCCACCCTATGGCGTGGCCCCCCTGCTGCCCCTCTTCGACTCCTCTTTGGTCTTCTGGATGCTTCCGGGGAAAATAGGACTTCCGGGCTTCGAACTTTCCAATTCCGAGAATATTTCCAGAATAACTTTTCTGAAACTAAAAACAACAGAAAACAGGGAACTGGCTTTGTGGCATCTTGTCAATAGGTTAGTCCGGAAAATCGATAAAAATGAGATAAAGAAGGTAGAAAACATGTAGCAATTGGCATAATATCATCATGGAGCATCAGAAATTAGGGATACATTTATGACGTATCAGTATTTTATGATCTTAGTGGCATAGTTGGATGAAGCTTCCCTAGACAAACTTTACGTGTACTATGTACACGAGACCTGTCTCACTTGTGGGTGAGGGGGTGTCCGTTTCTCCAACTATAGTTAAGATCTAATCTACGAAGGGTTGTTAAAAAAATATGTTTATCAACATTGTGGTTGATGTTCGTAGGTATGAACGGTTCTATCCTCGAAAGCCCTAAAGCCACGTAAAATATGCAAAAATAAATTAGAGGCGTCTAATTAGTTTTTGCCGGGCATGTGATGTGATATGATCAATGTTACAAATTTGATTATGAGATGATCTCTTTTTCAAATTATTGATATACCGGAAGGAACCATATGGTTGTCTTATTATTGATGGACAATAAAGATGGAGGTGCCATCGACCTTGGTGCCACACCGGTGGAATGATGGAGATCAAGTGCAAGAAGGACCATATCATATCACATCATCCATACATGTGATGTTAATCCTTTTTATGCATCTTATTTTGCTTAGATAGCGATGGTAGCATTATAAGATGATCCCTCTCACTTAATATCAAGATAATAATGTGTTCTTCCTTAAGTATGCACCGTTAAGAAAGTTCGTCGATTCGAGACACCACGTGATGATCGGGTGTGATAGACTCAACGTTCGCATACAACGAGTGTTTTCAAGCCTAGCATGTACAGACATGGCCTTCAAACACACGCAATACTATGGTTCTACTTGGCGATCCTAGCATGTACATACATGTCCTCGGAAAACGTAACCGGAAGGTAAAGCATGAGTCATATGGATGATATGATGAACATGTCGATGTTCGCATTTGAAGCTACATCATCTCACGTGATGATCGGTTTTGGTGTAGTGAATTTGGTTCGTGTAATCACTAAAGACGACTAAGAGGGATGTTGTTTTTGAGTGGAATTTCATGGCATATTTTTGAATTAACTTGAACTTATTTATCATGAACAACCAATCAAAGTGAATTTGCACAAATTGTAGTATTCATTGTCATCCACAAAACTACGTTATACTTAGATTGTTAATTGAGATATAACTGTTATGATCTGGTAAAAACCATTTAAGTTTGGTACAATATTAGTGAAATTTAAAATTGAGTCCTATTGTAGATTTTCGGTATTTCCTACCTAGCTCCATATGATTATTTATTGATTGATCTAGAGAGCAAATAATTCCTACTTAGAATCCAGAGTCATGGTTGCTTCCATATTACTTTATCTTCAAAATAATGTTTTGTTGATTAAGGTGATTTAGGAACTGAAAACAGTTGTTTTCAGAAACAATCAAGTGAAAGATATATTGATATCAAGAAACTTATTTGTAGCAACATGACTGAGTATAATTTAGCGTGACAATGTATGCTTATATTATTTGAATATATGCAATGATTGAAGATGCTAGGCGTTTGAATATTCCAAGAAATTGGGCGCTAAACATTATCCTCTAAATTCCTTCCTTCGAGCTATAGTAGCTTACTCATAAAATTGTTATGATGGGATGGATTAAAAGTATGGGTAAAAATCGTTTACCTTGCTTGGAGATTGCTAAGAGTGGAATCTGGAAGAATACTATTAATATGGTGATATTAGTAGAACAATCAATCTTAAAGTATGACTCAATGGGTGATAGTATATGACTAACACGCCAAGAAAAATATGCTAGTATGACTAGCATTGTTTGATGTTGAATGATTCTTCTGTAAAGGAAAGGGAATATTGAAAATAGAATTACAAAAGATATATGGCAGAAAAAGAAGATAACTGGAAAAGTCCAGCTCGGGAGTATATGCTTGATATACAAGTTATAGATGTATTACTAGTTAACAATGTATTTTTGGGTATTTTGATACCACATTGGTTGGTATGAGTTGTCATACAAAGCAACGCAACGCAAGAAATACAAGGGCCTAAAAGAAACTAGTAATAGATGTGGAATCGATTATGACAAGAACAGAAATAAAGTGTTATTTTGTTCATTGTCGTATCGAACCAAACATTCAAGATTTATTTTAAGAACTTAATAAGTTGTTATTTTGTTCTGGTCTTTTGTGAGAACAAATGAGATTGTTCAAACTATGACCATATTCCATAATTGAAGGATATGTTAATATAAATCATGTTGGTAAAGTAAACACCTATAAGACTAAATGCTAAATGTTGCAAGACGTAAAAGAGTTTCACTTAAATTGTGACGCCAACATTTTAGTTCATGCCGGAAAGGAAAACATGAAGGAACTCCATATTGATGGACTTCCGGAGTCATTTTGTTTTGAATAAATTGACGCTTGCGAGTCCTCTTCCAAAAGATGACTAGAATTCCGTTCATAGGCCAAACTAGAATGGACGACTAATTTAATAGACATTGTACATATTGATGTATATAGTCCATTATGTATAGTCATGTGTGCTGGATTAAATTTTACTTCATAAAATTCTGTCAATGATTTAAGTAGATATGTGAGTATCTCTATTTAAAGAGAACGGAGTTTGAAATTTTAAATTTGTTCAAATGGTTGTTAATATGAAGTAAAAAATCAATGTAACAAGATAATCAAGTATTTATGATTGGATCATAAAGGATAAAGTTTGAGTTACAAGTTTAGCAAAACATATGAGAAGTTGCAGAATTGTTCTACAACTTATATTAATAACCTCACATTAGTTTGGAGTGTTTGAGAGACAAAATCAAACCTTGTTTTGACATGGTAATATAAATAAAAATGCCATTATAATTTTGTAGTTTATACATTAGTGACAACCGCTTTTACACCGAAAAGAGAGCCATCATGATCCATTCAAATTGACACCATATAAGATATGGTTTGGGTAATGACCCAAATTGTCTTTTTCTTAAGTTTTGGTATGCATAGCATATGTAAAATGTTTACAACCAAAATGGGATAAATATATGTTTATAAGGTTATCCTAAAGAATACATTGGGTATTTCTCCTATCCCCGACCAAAGACAAATGTTATTTGTCAGAAAGGGTTGATTTCTCGAGAAAATAGTTCTTGCGAAATAAGTGAGTGGGAGGACAGTACAAACTCAATAAGATTAGAGAATCTTCGTTACCATGTCAAGAGTAGCGCAGCATTGGAAGTTGTTCCGGGGTTTGCTATTTTGACAAAGTAGAAGACATTACATGTGTTGTAGATACTTCGAATGAGTTTGCGAACTGAACCACAAAAGTCCTAAAACTTTGTACTTAGACCAACTTGTGGTTTAATATTAAAGTGTTGTTTTGACAAAAAGGACATGTACCTTATAAAGGAAGAAAATGATGGGCCCTGACTTCGTAAAATTGACTATGAGTCATTATATCGGCCATAGTATCCTTTTATGAATATCAAGTATGTGACTTGGTAGTCCTTTCGATAGGCATGATTCTAACGATAGCAAAAGGGTCTATATAGAGACAAATACATGGATTTTTACATCCTTGGAAAGTTATACTTATCGAAAAGTTGTTTTCGACGAAGTTCAAAGAGTTGACTACTACAAGATTTTGATCTTCCGTAGTGATGCTGTAGTCTTTGCGGATAGTTCTAGCAAAAGTTACACATTATGATATGGCTGTTGAATAACAAAACCAACTCACCTCTCGAGGAAGTTTGATCAAGGATGTGTACGTGACACAGTCTGAGAGTTTTGTAGAATTCAAAAGGTTGTTGGAAAGGTATGCAAACTTCAATGGTTGAAGTGAGCATAACGAAGTTGGAATCTTTACCTTAATGAAGTTATCAAAAGAGTTTGATTTCATCATGAACGATAAAGATGCTTGTAAAGTTACAAGAAATTAAGTGGGAGCGATAAGACATATTTCCAATGCTTTATGTAGATGACATATGGTTGATTGGAAAATATGTATTTTAAATTAACACGGTTAAGATTTTTATATTGATGAAAGGCTTAGGAAATATTGGGCATCAATATCTATAAGAGATGGATTGAAGATCCTGATATGGTTGAGCCAAATTACATAGATGAAATATTGAAGTAAGTCAATATCGAAATGACAAGAAGGAGTTCTTGCCACATGGAAAAGAATTGAGCAAGATTCAAGTGTTTTGACACATGATGAGCGCAATTGAAATTAAGATTTCTAAGTCGTGTGTTCCATGCTATGTAAACAACCAGATGAGTCATGTGATATAAAATATTATAGCAGGATAATTCATATGATGATTAGACAACAGTGGGAGAGATCCTTATGCCATTTTAGAAATGCTAAGGATGTGTTTTCCTATGTAGTAATGATAAACTATTTGTTGTAATATGTTACACTAATAGTCTTGTCATTTATTCAAGTAATCTTATCTCAATTAAAATATGTGATGAACGATAGCACAATAGGCTGGAAGAAAGTTCCATGCTGGATTTGAAAGAGTTACAAAATTAAAGTATTGTGATGGATACTACAAAGGCTAAGTATATCGTTGTGTTGACAACAAAATAATAAGAGTATTTTGTGTCAAGGAGTTCTTTATTGAACCGGGTGAATTTCCAAGAATGCTGGCACTATGAAGCTACATTTTTACAATGTTAGTAACATTGGTTTAAGCGGAGAAATTAAAGTTTCACCGGTTGACCAAATATATACAAAGCCATCTCATTAGAGAATGAGTGATGTGTGTAGAGGCAAAGAACATGTGTGACGCCCCGGGTTCGGGCACGATGCAGATTTCAGCATTCCCGCCAAAATCCACATAATAACCGATTCCAGGTTGCCACTTGTGATAACATTACAACAGTTCACGAATATTCCGCAACAACAACATAAAGGATATATACAAGAAGACTCAAACGAGCCAAGGATACAACTTATACAATACAAAGATCCAAATAACAGCGGAAGAAACAACATAGTGTCCGACTACGGACAAGATACAAATTGGACTAAGAGTCCTGAAGATAACCGATGGCGTCCAATCCCTGACCAGGCCAAGCCGGAGGGATTCCCAAGCTAACGTCGTCAGACTTCAAACCTGTTGACTGCAATTTGGAATATGCAGCCACCAAAGGGATTCGTGGGTCAGTACAATTAAGTACTGGCAAGTGGATAAACCATACTCACAAGATACCAGCGTAACCAATCATCACCAGATACAAATACCTTGGGTTCAAGGGAAAGGAAAGGATTAATGCAAAGAAGCGGCAGCGGGCTGCACTAACTAAATACAGAGACGCGCTACAACATCCGGCTAAAAGAAAGGGATAAGATAGCGTATCAGAACCAACTACAACTACTCACCAAACAATACCCATCCAGTGTCACCCCCTACTAAGGAAGCAACCCAAGGAAACTCACACGGTTGATTAAGGTGACATTCATTTTGATGGTGGAAGTAATCTATATTACTAGTCAAGTTATCATCGTTAAGTGTAAGTTGTCTGAGTACTTGTTAGCCAGCACTTTCACCAAGTCATCCATAACCGCGGACAACACGGCTTCTCGAGAAGATTTAACCCTGCAGGGATGCACCAATTTGGCCGTACACGTAAGAATGACCCGCCAGATGGAAATGCACTTCCACCAAGCGAGGCACTCAACACAATCCAACTCTTCTTCGCATCAAGCCCAGACAACCCCGTGCAATTGAGCGCACGGCTAATCAAGCCCCACGAAGAAAAGGGGACCCTCATAGCACTCTAAGAACGTGTCTCCCTAAATTCCGACTACAAAAGTTCCACCCTGGCGCCAAGGGTTCGCACCTGCATATGCATGCGGCAAATGGAAAACCCGAACTAAATGAGGCGATTTGGACGAGATGCGAACCGAATCAGAATTGCGGGGGGCGCCCATACTCGCTTCCCACATGCGGTTAGTGCGCTCATCATGGATCAGTAGACAAGACCCTTTTCCTAGTTAGGGTCGACACTAGCAGGCCTCAAAACCACGCCGGGCCTCCTGTCGGTGCCTTATCATCAAATTATTATTACCCAAACATTAACATGAAGTTGATTGAATTGAAACCCAACTATCAAACTAAACAGGTGATAAGACGGACAACAAGACTTGAGCGCAAACAAAACTAAGCATGCAACTACGACACGGGGCCAACGGGGTAGACAAACAACAGTTAATAGGAAATGGAAGGAAGGCTATATCATGGCTGCAAGGTAAACATATGATAGGATCGAGACACAAGCATCGAATCATAAGGCTAGAATAAAGGCAACGGGAAGAATCGGTAACAAGTGATGAAAGGCAGCCATAGGCAGCAAGTGAGTATACTTGCCTGGAATCCAGCAAGTAGAGGTACATCCGAAGAACTTGTCGTTGCTCACATCATCTCAACGTCCTATCCGCGAAGAAGCAACGAACTAGAACAAACACCGGATGCAACAATTACTTCTACGGCAAAAGATCCAGCATGATCAAGATATGGATGCATGACAAGTTTAAGGATGCAACAAAGATAACTAGTTGACATGGTAAACATATTTAAATGGGCCCATATGCCATTTGGGTTGCATATAGAAAAGCCCATGAATTAATGTTGAATTAAATGATCTACAAATAACCATCATATGAAAGTTGATTAGAATGATGCATGGATGAAGAAAACAATAAGAAAACAACAATAGCTTCAAATTGACAAGGTGTTTACCAAGTTTGGAATTTTATTTATTAAGTTATGAAATTTGGCTTCTTAAGTGAGTTACACAAGCATTTGTTGTTTTCACCCATTTTAATTATTCAAAACAGATAACAAAATTCATATTTGGAAAGAACACACAATTTTAGATGGAATCAATATTTCATTTGTTGAGTTTGGATTTTAGATGAGCAAGTTATTAAATTGACAATTTTAAATGCATTAATTAATAAACAGTTGTTTTCAGCAATTTAAATTATTCCAAACAGAAAAAAGTTGATATTTGGAAAGCTTGTTCAATTTTGCATGGAAAACATATTTTACATGTTGGAATTGGGTTTGAATTGCCCAAGTTATGAATTTTGCAATTTAAGAGGTTTCAATAAAGCATTGAATTTTTACACCACTTTTAATTAGGAAAAACAGTAAACAAATTGCATTGAAAAGGTTGAAAACATGTAGCAAATGTTTCACTGAACATTTTGAGCTATTAAACATAATTTTTGGGTTATTAATGAATTTATTATGCAATTTTTCATAAGTAGTCTTATTCTGCCCTTTTTAGTAAACAGAGGGAAACATGTTCAAAATTAATTCAATTGTGACCAAATAAAATACCAATGTGTAGAGTTTGTTAAGACAAATTTTTAGAGCCCAAGTTTGCTCAAATTGGATGAACAGAACTAAAGTTATGAAATTCCAAAGTTTCCAATTTTTATTGCATTTTCAGTAATTAATTATTTAGTGCAACAATTATTACAGAAACATGTTGCAATTTTGTTACTAATGGAAAGAGCACAAGATTTTAGATCCACAGGAATTTGAATCATTCAAATTGGAGCAAAATTCGATTTGTTATGGATTTTAGAATTAAAGGAACAGATCTGCTTTTCTGGAATTCGGGCAAAAAAAAAAGGAAAAGGCAGAGAAAAAAAAGGGTGGCTTTTCTGCCTGGGGGGATTCGAACCCTGGACCTGCGGGTGCGAGCACACACTGCCTAGCCACTGGGCTACTGAACGACTTGTGATGGGAACAGAGCGTGATGGAATATGAGGCAATCGTCCACGTTTTATTCTGACGAAACTGAACTTCCAGATTCAGTTCGACGGCGACAGGGCAGCCACGGCGTTTTCCGGCCAGAACCCCGACGGCGCCGCGCGAGGACGGGCACAGAGCAAGGAGGAAAGAGGGCCTCGGCCTGGGAGGGGGCCCTCACCTTGGTGGTGGTCGGAGCAGGCGTCTGATCGCGGGAGGACGTCGCCGTCGTCGAGCATGGCAGCAGTTCGGCGGCGGCTTTCCGGCGACGGCGTGGCCTCCCTGGTGGCTCTCCGGCCACGTCGAGGCACGGCAGCAGAAGCCAGAGGTGCCCCGGTTCCATTCCCGCCGGAACCGGGGCCCGACGACGACCGCATAGCCCGCGCCACCGCCGCCAAAACGAGTCCACGGTGCAGCTCGCCGTGGTTCAGTTAGAGTTTCAGAGAGGGAAATTATTTGGGGAAGAGGAAAGAGATGGAGGAGAAAACAGCGATTCCATGGAGGAGGATGGAGGGAGAGGGTAGGGTTAGAGATCTGGGCTGGCTTGGGGGAGGGGAAGAAGGAAAAGGAGCGTAGGGAGCAGGTGGGCATGTGCGGTGCTGCCTTTTCTTCAGAAGAAAACGACAGGGGGTCGTACGGAGGTGGGGAAGAAGGGGGGTGCGGGCTGGCTACGGTGGGTTGGGCTTGGGGAAGGCCCGTGGTGGCTGGCCTGCCTCCCCACTTTCTTTTCCTTTTCTCTTTTTTTTTTATTCCCTCTGTTTTTTTTGTAAGAGATGAAAGAGAGAGAGATAAATAGAAGGGTTTTATTTTCATGAAATAATTTTATTAATTTTCAAAACAGTAAGGTCAAATCATGTTATTATTAACTTCAAAAAAATTGAAATGTTAATTGATTTGAATTTGTTAGTTGAATTTCAAAAAGGGTCTCACATAGCTTTGATTTTTTTAAATAATCAAGTTTTTATTCAATAAGCTCAAACACTATGACAACTTAATGAGTTTAAATGTTTGCAAGATTGCAATTTTTTAAACCACAATTGGACATGCCAAGTATGGATGATTTGGGTTGAATTTGAGCTTGGATTTACCATTTGGGTGTTAATAAAATGGGTTTTATTATCAAGCATTTTTAATTGATTCAACTTCAAAACTATTGGAAACATTTTGAGTTGTTTAGTTTGCAACTTTCAATTGGAAAATTTTGGACATGTCTGAAAGTTTAAATTGGTTTGAACTTTTGAGTTGTTTTTTGAAAACAAGGTGCAATGCACATGATGCATGTGATGCAAAGCAAAAGAAAAACAACCAACTTTCTAACTTAGGGAAACACCCCAGGTGTTACAGACGACACCACTAACAAGGGATTGCGCCCTCGCAATCCACCTGCTAACCCGGGAGGGGAAAGAAGTTCGACTATCGATTCTTCATGCTTCCAGCTGATCTCCTCGACACCACTAACAAGGGCTTCTCGACACCACTAACAAGAGATTCGTGCTCGGAGTGACGACGATGTTCTTCCACCAGGAATCTTCCGATGATCGAACCTATTAGGTTAAAGGCTAAGAGAACGTCCACCCACGTAGGATCCTAACACTTTGAAAGATAGACAAGGGGGAGACTCCAAAACAAATAAGATGGGAGGGGAAATAGAATAGAGATAAGGAGAAAACAAGAATCCTATTGAGATGTTTTCAAAATAGTTTAGCAGAAATAGTTTTTGACACTCTAGAAGCAACGACCGTTAGCGAGGTTATCCTACAGGCTTTGCGGACCCGTTGCTTCGATAACCATTCGTATCGAAACAACATCGGGAATCGGAAACTATGCTCTGATACCATTTGTGACGCCCCGGGTTCGGGCACTATGCAGATTTCAGCATTCCCGCCAAAATCCACATAATAACCGATTCCAGGTTGCCACTTGTGATAACATTACAACAGTTCACGAATATTCCGCAACAACAACAGAAAGTATATATACAAGAAGACTCAAACGAGCCAAGGATACAACTTATACAATACAAAGATCCAAATAACAGCGGAAGAAACAACATAGTGTCCGACTACGGACAAGATACAAATTGGACTAAGAGTCCTGAAGATAACCGATGGTGTCCAATCCCTGCCCAGGCCAAGCTCGAGGGATTCCCAAGCTAACGTCGTCAGACTTCAAACCTGTTGACTGCAATTTGGAATATGCAGCCACGAAAGGGATTCGTGGGTCAGTACGGTTAAGTACTGGCAAGTGGATAAACCATACTCACAAGATACCAGCGTAACCAATCATCACCAGATACAAATACCTTGGGTTCAACGGAAAGGAAAGGATTAATGCAAAGAAGCAGCAGCGGGCTGCACTAACTAACTACAGAGACGCGCTACAACATCCGGCTAAAAGAAAGGGATAAGATAGCGTATCAGAACCAACTACAACTACTCACCAAACAATACCCATCCAGTGTCACCCCTAAGGAAGCAACCCAAGGAAACTCACACGGTTGATTAAGGTGACATTCATTTTGATGGTGGAAGTAATCTATATTACTAGTCAAGTTATCATCGTTAAGTGTAAGTTGTCTGAGTACTTGTTAGCCAGCACTTTCACCAAGTCATCCATAACCGCGGACAACACGGCTTCTCGAGAAGATTTAACCCTGCAGGGATGCACCAATTTGGCCGTACACGTAAGAATGACCCGCCAGATGGAAATGCACTTCCACCAAGCGAGGCACTCAACACAATCCAACTCTTCTTCGCATCAAGCCCAAAGAACCCCGTGCAATTGAGCGCACGGCTAATCAAGCCCCACGAAGAAAAGGGGACCCTCATAACACTCTAAGAACGTGTCTCCCTAAATGCCGACTACAAAAGTTCCACCCTGGCGCCAAGGGTTCGCACCTGCATATGCATGCGGCAAATGGAAAACCCGAACTAAATGAGGCGATTTGGACGAGATGCGAACCGAATCAGAAATGCGGGGGGCTCCCATACTCGCTTCCCACATGCGGTTAGTGCGCTCATCATGGATCAGTAGACAAGACCCTTTTCCTAATTTGGGTCGACACTAGCAGGCCTCAAAACCACGCCGGGCCTCCTGCCGGTGCCTTATCATCAAATTATTATTACCCAAACATTAACATGAAGTTGATTGAATTGAAACCCAACTATCAAACTAAACAGGTGATAAGACGGACAACAAGACTTGAGCGCAAACAACACTAAGCATGCAACTACGACACGGGGCCAACGGGGTAGACAAACAACAGTTAATAGGAAATGGAAGGAAGGCTATATCATGGCTGCAAGGTAAACATATGATAGGATCGAGACACAAGCATCGAATGATAAGGCTAGAATAAAAGCAACGGGAAGAATCGGTAACAAGTGATGAAAGGCAGCCATCGGCAGCAAGTGAGTATACTTGCCTGGAATCCAGCAAGTAGAGGTACATCCGAAGAACTTGTCGTTGCTCACATCATCTCAACGTCCTATCCGCGAAGAAGCAACGAACTAGAACAAACACCGGATGCAACAATTACTTCTACGGCAAAAGATCCAGCATGATCAAGATATGGATGCATGACAAGTTTAAGGATGCATCAAAGATAACTAGTTGACATGGTAAACATATTTAAATGGGCCCATATGCCATTTGGGTTGCATATAGAAAAGCCCATGAATTAATGTTGAATTAAATGATCTACAAATAACCATCATATGAAAGTTGATTAGAATGATGCATGGATGAAGAAAACAATAAGAAAACAACAATAGCTTCAAATTGTAAAGGTGTTTACCAAGTTTGGAATTTTATTTATTAAGTTATGAAATTTGGCTTCTTAAGTGAGTTACACAAGCATTTGTTGTTTTCACCCATTTTAATTGTTCAAAACAGATAACAAAATTCATATTTGGAAAGAACACACAATTTTAGATGGAATACATATTTCATTTGTTAAGTTTGGATTTTAGATGAGCAAGTTATTAAATTGACAATTTTAAATGCATTAATTAAGAAACAGTTGTTTTCATCAATTTAAATTATTGCAAACAGAAAACAAAGTTTATATTTGGAAAGCTTGTTCAATTTTGCATGGAAAACATATTTTACATGTTGGAATTGGGTTTGAATTGCCCAAGTTATGAATTTTGCAATTTAAGAGGTTTAAATAAAGCATTGAATTTTTGCACCACTTTTAATTAGGAAAAACAGTAAACAAATTGCATTGAAAAGGTTGAAAACATGTAGCAAATGTTTCACTGAACATTTGAGCTATTAAACATAAATTTTGGGTTATTAATGAATTTATTATGCAATTTTTCATAAGTAGTCTTATTCTGCCCTTTTTAGTAAACAGAGGGAAACATGTTCAAAATTAATTCAATTGTGACCAAATAAAATACCAATATGTAGAGTTTGTTAAGACAAATTTTTAGAGCCCAAGTTTGCTCAAATTGGATGAACAGAACTAAAATTATGAAATTCCAAAGTTTCCAATTTTTATTGCATTTTCAGTAATTAATTATTTAGTGCAAAAATTATTACAGAAACATGTTGCAATTTTGTTACTAATGGAAAGAGCACAAGATTTTAGATCCACAGGAATTTGAATCATTCAAATTGGAGCAAAATTCGATTTGTTATGGATTTTAGAATTAAAGGAACATATCTGCTTTTCTGGAATTCGGGCAAAAAAAAAAGGAAAAGACAGAGAAAAAAAAGGGTGGCTTTTCTGCCTGGGGGGATTCGAACCCTGGACCTGCGGGTGCGAGCACACACTGCCTAGCCACTGGGCTACTGAACGACTTGTGATGGGAACAGAGCGTGATAGAATATGAGGCAATCGTCCGCGTTTTATTCTGACGAAACTGAACTTCCAGATTCAGTTCGACGGCGACAGGGCAGCCACGGCGTTTTCCGGCCAGAACCCCGACGGCGCCGCGCGAGGACGGGCACAGAGCAAGGAGGAAAGAGGGCCTAGGCCTGGGAGGGGGCCCTCACCTTGGTGGTGGTCGGAGCAGGCGTCTGATCGCGGGAGGACGTCGCCGTCGTCGAGCATGGCAGCAGTTCGGCAGCGGCTTTCCGGCGACGGCGTGGCCTCCCTGGTGGCTCTCCCGCCACGTCGAGGCACGGCAGCAGAAGCCAGAGGTGCCCCGGTTCCATTCCCGCCGGAACCGGGGCCCGACGACGACCGCATAGCCCGCGCCACCGCCGCCAAAACGAGTCCACGGTGCAGCTCGCCGTGGTCCAGTTAGAGTTTCAGAGAGGGAAATTATTTGGGGAAGAGGAAAGAGATGGAGGGGAAAACGGCGATTCCATGGAGGAGGATGGAGGGAGAGGGTAGGGTTAGAGATCTGGGCTGGCTTGGGGGAGGGGAAGAAGGAAAAGGAGCGTAGGGAGCAGGTGGGCATGTGCGGTGCTGCCTTTTCTTCAGAAGAAAACGACAGGGGGTCGTACGGAGGTGGGGAAGAAGGGGGTGCGGGCTGGCTACGGTGGGTTGGGCTTGGGGAAGGCCCGTGGTGGCTGGCCTGCCTCCCCACTTTCTTTCCCTTTTCTCTTTTTTTTATTCCCTCTGTTTTTTTTGTAAGAGATGAAAGAGAGAGAGATAAATAGAAGGGTTTTATTTTCATGAAATAATTTTATTAATTTTCAAAACAGTAAGGTCAAATCATGTTAGCATTAACTTCAAAAAAACTTGAAATGTTAATTGATTTGAATTTGTTAGTTGAATTTCAAAAAGGGTCTCACATAGCTTTGATTTTTTAAAATAATCAAGTTTTTATTCAATAAGCTCAAACACTATGACAACTTAATGAGTTTAAATGTTTGCAAGATTGCAATTTTTTAAACCACAATTGGACATGCCAAGTATGGATGATTTGGGTTGAATTTGAGCTTGGATTTACCATTTGGGTGTTAATAAAATGGGTTTTATTATCAAGCATTTTTAATTGATTCAACTTCAAAACTATTGGAAACATTTTGAGTTGTTTAGTTTGCAACTTTCAATTGGAAAATTTTGGACATGTGTGAAAGTTTAAATTGGTTTGAACTTTTGAGTTGTTTTTTGAAAACAAGGTGCAATGCACATGATGCATGTGATGCAAAGCAAAAGAAAAACAATCAACTTTCTAACTTAGGGAAACACCCCAGGTGTTACAGACGACACCACTAACAAGGGATTGCGCCCTCGCAATCCACCTGCTAACCCGGGAGGGGAAAGAAGTTCGACTATCGATTCTTCATGCTTCCAGCTGATCTCCTCGACACCACTAACAAGGGCTTCTCGACACCACTAACAAGAGATTCGTGCTCGGAGTGACGACGATGTTCTTCCACCAGGAATCTTCCGATGATCGAACCTATTAGGTTAAAGGCTAAGAGAACGTCCACCCACGTAGGATCCTAACACTTTGAAAGATAGACAAGGGGGAGACTCCAAAACAAATAAGATGGGAGGGGAAATAGAATAGAGATAAGGAGAAAACAAGAATCCTATTGAGATGTTTTCAAAATAGTTTAGCAGAAATAGTTTTTGACACTCTAGAAGCAACAACCGTTAGCGAGGTTATCCTACAGGCTTTGCGGACCCGTTGCTTCGATAACCATTCGTATCGAAACAACATCGGGAATCGGAAACCATGCTCTGATACCATTTGTGACGCCCCGGGTTTGGGCACTATGCAGATTTCAGCATTCCCGCCAAAATCCACATAATAACCGATTCCAGGTTGCCACTTGTGATAACATTACAACAGTTCACGAATATTCCGCAACAACAACAGAAAGTATATATACAAGAAGACTCAAACGAGCCAAGGATACAACTTATACAATACAAAGATCCAAATAACAGCGGAAGAAACAACATAGTGTCCGACTACGGACAAGATACAAATTGGACTAAGAGTCCTGAAGATAACCGATGGCGTCCAATCCCTGCCCAGGCCAAGCTGGAGGGATTCCCAAGCTAACGTCGTCAGACTTCAAACCTGTTGACTGCAATTTGGAATATGCAGCCACGAAAGGGATTCGTGGGTCAGTACGGTTAAGTACTGGCAAGTGGATAAATCATACTCACAAGATACCAGCGTAACCAATCATCACCAGATACAAATACCTTGGGTTCAACGGAAAGGAAAGGATTAATGCAAAGAAGCGGCAGCGGACTGCACTAACTAACTACAGAGACGCGCTACAACATCCGGCTAAAAGAAAGGGATAAGATAGCGTATCGGAACCAACTACAACTACTCACCAAACAATACCCATCCAGTGTCACCCCCTACTAAGGAAGCAACCCAAGGAAACTCACACGGTTGATTAAGGTGACATTCATTTTGATGGTGGAAGTAATCTATATTACTAGTCAAGTTATCATCGTTAAGTGTAAGTTGTCTGAGTACTTGTTAGCCAGCACTTTCACCAAGTCATTCATAACCGCGGACAACACGGCTTCTCGAGAAGATTTAACCCTGCAGGGATGCACCAATTTGGCCGTACACGTAAGAATGACCCGCCAGATGGAAATGCACTTCCACCAAGCGAGGCACTCAACACAATCCAACTCTTCTTCGCATCAAGCCCAAAGAACCCCGTGCAATTGAGCGCACGGCTAATCAAGCCCCACGAAGAAAAGGGGACCCTCATAGCACTCTAAGAACGTGTCTCCCTAAATGCCGACTACAAAAGTTCCACCCTGGCGCCAAGGGTTCGCACCTGCATATGCATGCGGCAAATGGAAAACCCGAACTAAATGAGGCGATTTGGATGAGATGCGAACCGAATCAGAATTGCGGGGGGCGCCCATACTCGCTTCCCACATGCGGTTAGTGCGCTCATCATGGATCAGTAGACAAGACCCTTTTCCTAATTAGGGTCGACACTAGCAGGCCTCAAAACCACGCCGGGCCTCCTGCCGGTGCCTTATCATCAAATTATTATTACCCAAACATTAACATGAAGTTGATTGAATTGAAACCCAACTATCAAACTAAACAGGTGATAAGACGGACAACAAGACTTGAGCGCAAACAACACTAAGCATGCAACTACGACACGGGGCCAACAGGGTAGACAAACACCAGTTAATAGGAAATGGAAGGAAGGCTATATCATGGCTGCAAGGTAAACATATGATAGGATCGAGACACAAGCATCGAATCATAAGGCTAGAATAAAGGCAACGGGAAGAATCGGTAACAAGTGATGAAAGGCAGCCATCGGCAGCAAGTGAGTATACTTGCCTGGAATCCAGCAAGTAGAGGTACATCCGAAGAACTTGTCGTTGCTCACATCATCTCAACGTCCTATCCGCGAAGAAGCAACGAACTAGAACAAACACCGGATGCAACAATTACTTCTACGACAAAAGATCCAGCATGATCAAGATATGGATGCATGACAAGTTTAAGGATGCATCAAAGATAACTAGTTGACATGGTAAACATATTTAAATGGGCCCATATGCCATTTGGGTTGCATATAGAAAAGCCCATGAATTAATGTTGAATTAAATGATCTACAAATAACCATCATATGAAAGTTGATTATAATGATGCATGGATGAAGAAAACAATAAGAAAACAACAATAGCTTCAAATTGTAAAGGTGTTTACCAAGTTTGGAATTTTATTTATTAAGTTATGAAATTTGGCTTCTTAAGTGAGTTACACAAGCATTTGTTGTTTTCACCCATTTTAATTGTTCAAAACAGATAACAAAATTCATATTTGGAAAGAACACACAATTTTAGATGGAATACATATTTCATTTGTTGAGTTTGTATTTTAGATGAGCAGGTTATTAAATTGACAATTTTAAATGCATTAATTAAGAAACAGTTGTTTTCAGCAATTTAAATTATTCCAAATAGAAAACAAAGTTTATATTTGGAAAGCTTGTTCAATTTTGCATGGAAAACATATTTTACATGTTGGAATTGGGTTTGAATTGCCCAAGTTATGAATTTTGCAATTTAAGAGGTTTAAATAAAGCATTGAATTTTTGCACCACTTTTAATTAGGAAAAACAGTAAACAAATTGCATTGAAAAGGTTGAAAACATGTAGCAAATGTTTCACTGAACATTTTGAGCTATTAAACATAATTTTTGGGTTATTAATGAATTTATTATGCAATTTTTCGTAAGTAGTCTTATTCTGCCCTTTTTAGTAAACAGAGGGAAACATGTTCAAAATTAATTCAATTGTGACCAAATAAAATACCAATGTGTAGAGTTTGTTAAGAAAAATTTTTAGAGCCAAAGTTTGCTCAAATTGGATGAAGAGAACTAAAGTTATGAAATTCCAAAGTTTCCAATTTTTATTGCATTTTCAGTAATTAATTATTTAGTGCAAAAATTATTATAGAAACATGTTGCAGTTTTGTTACTAATGGAAAGAGCACAAGATTTTAGATCCACAGGAATTTGAATCATTCAAATTGGAGCAAAATTCGATTTGTTATGGATTTTAGAATTAAAGGAACAGATCTGCTTTTCTGGAATTCGGGCAAAAAAAAAAGGAAAAGGCAGAGAAAAAAAAGGGTGGCTTTTCTGCCTGGGGGGGATTCGAACCCTGGACCTGCGGGTGCGAGCACACACTGCCTAGCCACTGGGCTACTGAACGACTTGTGATGGGAACAGAGCGTGATGGAATATGAGGCAATCGTCCGCGTTTTATTCTGACGAAACTGAACATCCAGATTCAGTTCGACGGCGACAGGGCAGCCACGGCGTTTTCCGGCCAGAACCCCGACGGCGCCGCGCGAGGACGGGCTCAGAGCAAGGAGGAAAGAGGGCCTAGGCCTGGGAGGGGGCCCTCACCTTGGTGGTGGTCGGAGCAGGCGTCTGATCGCGGGAGGACGTCGCCGTCGTCGATCATGGCAGCAGTTCGGCGGCGGCCTCCCTGGTGGCTCTCGGGCCACGTCGAGGCACGGCAGCAGCCAGAGGTGCCCCGGTTCCATTCCCGCCGGAACCGGGGCCCGACGACGACCGCATAGCCCGCGCCACCGCCGCCAAAACGAGTCCACGGTGCAGCTCGCCGTGGTTCAGTTAGAGTTTCAGAGAGGGAAATTCTTTGGGGAAGAGGAAAGAGATGGAGGGGAAAACGGCGATTCCATGGAGGAGGATGGAGGGAGAGGGTAGGGTTAGAGATCTGGGCTGGCTTGGGGGAGGGGAAGAACGAAAAGGAGCGTAGGGATCAGGTGGGCATGTGCGGTGCTGCCTTTTCTTCAGAAGAAAACGACAGGGGGTCATACGGAGGTGGGGAAGAAGGGGGGTGCGGGCTGGCTACGGTGGGTTGGGCTTGGGGAAGGCCCGTGGTGGCTGGCCTGCCTCCCCACTTTCTTTCCCTTTCTCTTTTTTTTTATTCCCTCTGTTTTTTTTGTAAGAGATGAAAGAGAGAGAGATAAATAGAAGGGTTTTATTTTCATGAAATAATTTTATTAATTTTCAAAACAGTAAGGTCAAATCATGTTAGCATTAACTTCAAAAAAATTGAAATGTTAATTGATTTGAATTTGTTAGTTGAATTTCAAAAAGGGTCTCACATAGCTTTGATTTTTTAAAATAAGCAAGTTTTTATTCAATAAGCTCAAACACTATGACAACTTAATGAGTTTAAATGTTTGCAAGATTGCAATTTTTTAAACCACAATTGGACATGCCAAGTATGGATGATTTGGGTTGAATTTGAGCTTGGATTTACCATTTGGGTGTTAATAAAATGGGTTTTATTATCAAGCATTTTTAATTGATTCAACTTCAAAACTATTGGAAACATTTTGAGTTGTTTAGTTTGCAACTTTCAATTGGAAAATTTTGGACATGTCTGAAAGTTTAAATTGGTTTGAACTTTTGAGTTGTTTTTTGAAAACATGGTGCAATGCACATGATGCATGTGATGCAAAGCAAAAGAAAAACAACCAACTTTCTAACTTAGGGAAACACCCCAGGTGTTACAACATGCAAATACAATAGGACCTAAACAGTTCAGATCTTTTTGATGATGTTTAGCACATGCGAAGCATGGTAATAACACTGGAACACCATATGTGTTAAGTGCTTACAGACTAGATTATTGACTCTAGTGCAAGTGGAAGACTGAAGGGAATATGCCCGAGAGGCAATAATAAAGTGGTTATTATCTTATTCCTTGGTGATGATAAATATTTATTTCTCATGCTATAATTGTACTAACCAGAAACGTTGATACATGTGTGTTTAATAAATAAACAATGGTTCCTAGTAAAGCCTCTCTTTTAACTAGCTCGTTGATTAATAGATGATCAAGGTTTCCTGATCATGAACATTGGATGTTGTTAATAACGGGGTCATGTCATTGGTAGAATGATGTGATGAACATAGACCCAATATCAAGATAACAATACGATCAAGTCATTTAGTTTGTATTGTTATATCTTGCATACAAAATAACTTATTCCTTAGACCATGAGATCATGTCAATCACTGTTACCGGAAGGATGCTTTGATGTCATCAAACGTCACACCATAACAGGGTGACTATAAAGGTGACGTCAGGTATTCGGAAAGTATTAGTTGAGGCTCATGGACCAAGAGTGGGATTTGTCCATACAAATGAAGGAGAGATATACTCTGGGCCCTCTAGGTGATATCACATCGACACCGCTTGCAAGCACGTGACTAGGTCACAAGGATGTCATATCACGGAAACAAGAAAAGAGTACTTTTCAGGTAACGAGATTGAACAAGGTATGGTTGATACCAATGATCGAATCTCGGACAAGTAAAATATCGCGAGACAAAGGGAATAGTTCACGACGTTGATGGTTCACACGATCACGAGAGTCATCGTTGAATATATAGGAGTCATCACGGATCTCCAGATCCCGCTGTTGATTATTGATCGGAGAGGAATCTCGATCATTTCTATCTTATTCACGGACCGTAGGGTGACACACTTAAGGTTCGATGACGCATTTGAGAGGATACGGAATATCGAAGAATGTTTTGGGCAGCACCGAAATTGTTTCGGGGAAAATTGAAATAGTTCAAGGGGTTTTTCATCGAATGGTTGTTAATAGAATTAACAAATGATTCAAGGTGCTATATGCAAATGTTTGTTAATGGAATTAACAAATATAAATAAAGAAATAAAAATGTTTCATTTATTTATTAAAGAAAAACTCTTGGATTTTCTAAGTGGGAAATAAAGGAAGGATTAGTGGATGTGAGTGGAGTGTCCACTCACATGAATATGGAAGAGGTGGGCACACCACCATGGATGGACGCACCCCACCCTTGGGATGCCTCACTCTCCCTATAAAAGGAGGGTGAGGGCTCCTCCTCCTTCACACACTTGCTCACCTCACTTCCTCTCCACCCGTTGCTCCATTCCATGGTCTCCGGCTTGGCGAAGCCCTGACTGTGGGATTCTTCACCACCACCACGCCGTCGTGCTGCAGGAGTTCCGAGGGATCCTCTACTTCCGCGCCCCGCTGGATCGAGGGAATGGAGGTCTTCATCAACCGTACGTGTGACCGATCAGGGAGGCACCGCCGGATTGCGGTGCACATCTTCTCGCTCTCGGGATCGGTGTGAGTACGACTATGCCAACAACGACGTCGTGGTGGTGTCACGGCAGATGCCATAGGATGGCTAAAGATGTGGGGACGAAGGACGCTGGAGGTGATCGGGGAGGGATCACGCGACGAGTAGACGCGTGAGGTAAAGATCAAACACTGCAAACAACACGATCTACCCAGGTTCAGGGCCCTCGTGAGGAGGTAAAACCCCTACTCCTGCCTTTCTCTCTGTATTCTGGTGTCTCACCGAGTAGCCACAGTACAAATGTTCTTGCTACCGAGTAGCCATTCTTCTCTCTCCGAGTAGGATTAGGTCAAGGATCTCTAAGTGTGATCCAGCCCAAGTCTCGTATATGATCGTCCCTCGCGCAGGAGGCGGCTGGGCACCTTATATACCCGGTGCCCTGCCGGATACAGCCAAATATAAACAAGTGTCGACATTGTGTGCACATCGTCCTTCTTCCGAGTTCCCGCTGACAGCTTTGGCTTCTAAGCTTGTCCTGATGCAGAAAGTCGTTGGGCAAAACCAAGTAACCAGTCTGTTATCACTGTGCGAACACAGAGTAGGTCCCCCCTATCCTGCGACGCCCTGCTGACAGACTGTCGCTGTCAGGCACGCCGTCCCCAGATGAACAGTGATGTGAACAGTGCCAAGTACGGACCCGGGATATGCGGGATCCTGTGTCAGAACGGCTTCTTTGACTTCTGGCCCGAGTAGGTTCCCGCCAGTTTTACTCGGGCCAACTCTTCTACTCGAACAGATATATCTTGCTTGATATCTCCTTCTGGTCATCTTTTTGTGAGACCGAGTAGCAGTCGACCGGGTAGCAAGTACCGGGTAGGCGGCTACTCGACCAAACCTCTATTCTGATTGTTGCCTTTACCACTTGCCTTTACCCTACTCGGGGGTAACCCCCCGACAGCAGTCCCCGAAGCTGGTAGAGCCCTGCGAACTCGTTCACTGGGCCCTGCCAGCTTAAAAACCAAGCTTGGCAACCTTGCTCTTGAACCTCAATATGCCGAGTAAAGCCTCCGAGTAGCATTTCGAAGAGTACCTTGAGTTTCCTTTCTTCCGAATAGAGCTAGCCTCCTTCTCTGTAACCGAGTAAAAAGACTTAGGGAATTTCTTCAATCGAATCTCTGCAGCGCAGAGCACAATCCGGCTTTCCGTGCTGCAACTGAACACGTGTCACGCATCCAGGACCGCGACGCCTCGCTGCCCAGACCCTGACAGGCCACGCGCCCAGTTTTCACGGAGCGGGCCCACGACCTCGTAATGTCCCATCACGCGCAGTAATTAGCCACGATCTCGTCGTGGGATCAATTGCGGCCGTTACGCGCGCGTTCCGCGCTGTGTGCGTTTCTAACCGGCCACAGACCCCACGCCGCACGATTTATTGCCACGATTGATCCCACTACTCCAATTCGTAACAGTTACCCGTGGTGCGGTATAAATACCCCCACGGTAACTTCCTCTTCTTCTTCCCTTGCACTTTCCTCTTCTGCCTCTTTGTTTCTCCTCCGCCGCAGAGCTCTCCGCCGCCGCGCAACTCTTTGCGCCGCCGCGGATTCATCCAATCCACCCAACTCTTCCGATTTTCCACCACTTCCTACTCGCAGCCATGGCTCGTGGCGACAGTGCTCGCGCCGGCTGGGCTGGCTCCGATGTCACCGTCGATGACTGCTCGTGGCTTGTGAACACCCGGAGGGTTCCTCCTGGTGTTCAGTGCCGGCCGTCCGACGGCGAGATCGTTCCGGGCCCGCGGGAGGGCGAACACGTCGTCTTCCTCGCGCACTTCGCGCGAGGATTCGGCCTCCCTACTTCCGATTTCCTCCGTTCTCTTCTCGACCACTACGGTCTTCAGATGCATCACCTTCCCCCTAATGCGGTTGTCTTCCTCTCCTACCACGCCGTGGTGTGCGAAGCCTTCCTCGGCGTTCGCCCCATGACGGAGACGTGGTCGAAGTATTTCTTCTTCCGCCAACAGAGCCAAGGCAAGAAGGACGGGGCGGCCGCCAGCAGCCGGACAACCGATACCGGCAGCGCCATGATGGTGCAGCGGACGGGAACCAATCACCCTCGCATCAAGGGCTTGGATTCTGTCCGCAATTGGCAGAAATCCTTCCTGTACGTGAAGAACATCCCCGCCACGAAGGATGCAAAGATCGAGGACCGCATCAATCTGCCCCCTTGGAGAAGTCGAGCTCCTACCGGGCAGAACTGGAAGAGCAAGCCATCCAACAGCAGGAATTTGACTCGGATGGAGGAACGGCTCGCCTATCTGATCGGAGAAGGGCTGAAAAGCGACGATCCAGTCGCCTGCTGGATCCGCAACCGAGTGCTGCCTCTGCAACGACGCTCCCACCCCATGTGCTACATGGGCGGCCCTCGCGACTGTACTCGGACGACTACGTTCGAGCTCAGCAACGCGGATGTGGCCGCGCACGCAAGGTCCATCCTGACCACGGGCCTCCGAGACAATTGGCAGTATGGCTTCATCCCATACAGCCGTACGAAGCCGATTGAACGGGTATGTACTTCTTACTCTGCTTCCAATACATGCAATCCGAGTAGATAGCTTCCTCTCCTTGCTGCGACTAGCATTCGCATTCTGCGCCGAGTAGGGCGCTTAGCGGAACTGCTCAGGCTTAGTATGCTTGCTGTTGCACGCCTTGTTGGGCAGCCCACTTAGGAGAAACACTTAGGCTTAATGTGCTTGATGTTTGCACGCCTTGCCGAGTAGGACACTTAGGAGAGACACTTAGGCTTAATGTGCTTGATGTTTGCACGCCTTGCCGAGTAGGACACTTAGCCGAACCGTTTAGGCTTATTGTGCTTGGTGTCTGCACGCCTAGTCGGATAGAATGTCTTCACGCTACTCGACTCACTCTGCGATGTTTCTCTATTCTCCAGGTCCTTGACCGCCAGCTTGCTGAGAGCTGTGAACGCTTCGAGGGCAACTGGTCAGATGACCGAGAAGAAGATGACGTGGTTTCCTTCGAGACCACGGACAAGCTCAATCCTCCTGAGGCCGCCCAGACGAGTAGGCTCCGTGTCAATGCGTCCGTCCGCGGCTGGACCGAGGACGAAGATGAAGGTAATTGAACTCATCCTGTCTGGTCGCAAGCTGCACAAACTAACTGCTTCCTGCTTCTGAATCGCCCTTCTTCCTTTCTATTTCACAGGTGACGCCGATGCTGAAGACGGAGGCGAGGATGAGGACGACGATGAAGGTGAGGACGAGGACGATGCAGCCCTGGTCGTCCCACCTCTTTCAGTTGCCGCTCCTGTCACCCGCAAGCGGGCGGGTAGTGGCGCCCAAGAACCCCCCTCCAAGAAGAAGAAAACCGAGAAGCCAGTCACCGAGAAGACGACCAAGAAGGTCGTGAAGAGGAAACGACCACCGATCCCTAGCCGCAAGGGGTAAGTTCCTTCTCGATCATACGCTTTGGTTCACTTTGTTCTTCCCGGTTGATTCCCAATCCTTTTGCTTTGCCGTTTCCTCTGCCCTCTTCTTATTTCTGAACACGATTTTTCTCTTCAGAGCCCCCTTGGACGCGGATGCCGCTCGTGCGCCCACAAAGACCAAGAAGAAAGCCGCCATTGACATTGATAAACTCATCAACCTCGACGGCGACGAAAACGACACCGCCAAGGCGCAAGCGGAGGACTCCGACGAGGCTCCGTACAGGGATACCGACGCCCACGACGTTGAGCAGGAGCAGCAGTCCCGCGCCGAGCAGGAGGCGCAGGATGCTGCTCACCAGGAGTTGCCACCTTCCCCTCCAGCCACCAGGGCTGAAGAAAACCAAGATCTAGACCATGAGATGCATGACGACGCCGCCCTTGAGCGGCATGAAGAAGAAGAAGAGCAGCCAGCGACAGGGGCTGCTGAACAAGAAGATCCCACGGCCTAGCCGCGGGTAGAAGAACCGGATGCCTCACAGTCAGATCCCGCTGCCGAGCAGCGGGTAGAAACAGCCGTCACGACGGAGCAGTACCCGCTGAGCGATGCGCAACCAGACGCAGCGCAGGGTAGCGCCCAACCGGATGCCGCGCCGGTTAGCGCACCCCTGAGGCCGCCTACTGATCAAGGTACCTCCTCCAGTGCACCAGATTCTTCCTTGGTGCAGAAAACCAAGGCTGCAGCCAGCTCTCCGGCCAAACCGGTTACGAGGAAGAGCGCCCAGGAAGCCGCAGAAAAGAAGGCCGCCGAGGAGAAGGCCAAGAAAGTCACCGAGAAGCAGAAAGCCGAGAAGCCAGTCACCGAGAAGCCAAACACCGAGAAGCCGGCCGCCAAGAAGGAAGTGTCGAGGAAGCGGGCAGCCGACATGCCGCCGCCAACATCAACTGCCCCATCCGGTCAGCTGGCTATCCGCGATCCTGGCGCGGCTGCTGGCGCCGCTGCTGCATCCGGCGTCTCAGATCCACCCTGCTACCCTCCATACATGGTGAAGGTCAGCCAGCAGCACCAGATTGGCCTCACCTCCAAGGAACGGAACCTTGCTCTCCAGAAAGGGAAGAAGGCCGTGGCAGTGGACTCCAGGCCCCCGGCCCCAAATCAAGACAAATCTCTCTCCATTTCTTCGCGTGGAGTTCAAGATCAGGCGGTGACGTCCTAGGGCCTCGAGCAAGTACTTGACTTGGTTGGCTTCCTCGATGCCAAGTGGGACAGCAAGGTTCTTGGCAATACGAACTGGAACGGCACGGATCTGGGCGACATAGACCATATGCGTGTCGACTGGAACAAGGTAGACCTGGGTTACAAACCCATGACTGTCTCATCCACCTCTGCTACGCTTGCCGCCAAGATGTTTGTCCACCGCAAGAACGCCGAAGACCTTGAGCAATCCTACGCGGTAAGCTCCTACTCATCCTCTCCGAGTTGCATTTTCACTTCTCTTCTACTCGTCTTCTTTTCCTTATCCATCACCCAGTCCCCGAGATTCTGGCCGAGTAGGCGGATACTCTCTCGAGTAGCCGCCTTCTCGGGTTGAATCTCTACTACCTTGCTTGATTCTTTTTTCTTTTGCTTCTCAGAATAGCGTACTGAAGCGGACCGACTTGCATCGTCGGCTACTTTGGAACCATGCTGTTGCCAGGAGGCGCATTGCCGCCCTGGAAAAAGAGAAGATAGCCGCCGAGGAAGCTGATAAGGAAGTGATGAACAGCACCCTGAGGCTTTCTGAAGTTGAAGGTATGCTTTTAGCTACGCGGTTCTTGCGTTTGGTGTTTACGCCCGCTTCTGCTTTTCGCGCTAACCAAATTTACTCTGCAGGGAAGTTGAAGGCCCTGTCCGACGAGCACGAGAACTGCCGTGCCTTCGTCGAGAATGGCCAGGCCACCATCAAGAGATTGGAAGGTACGTCGCCGTCTTCTCAGCTTGTCTCTGTATTCCTTTCTTCGCTACTCTGTTGATCGTGCTTTGCTTTTCTCAGAAGATCATAAAAAATTTGTCGAGGAACATCAAGACTGCCTCAAGCCTGCTGAGGTGAAGCAACAACTGTGCAGCCAGGCTGTCGAGCTGATAAAAGGGCATACCACCGAGATGGAAACTCTCCAGACCCAGCTGCAGACTGCACTCGAAGACGCCCTCGACTTAGCAGCCGAGAAGGAGGAATTGCTTGCCGAGAAGCAGAGGAACGAAGCAACAGCCAAAGCCAGGGAAAGAACCCTCGAACAGGAGTGCGAGGTGCTGAAGAAGAGCAATGCTGGCCTCTTCACTCAGCTAGAGGAGCTCCGTTTGATTGAGGAGAAGCATCTAGCCAACGAGGAATCTTGGAAGAACCTGCTGCAAGGGCTGCGCTTTGACTTGAACAGTAAGTGCTCCCTTTTCTCTGCTTCTCCGCTACTCGGCTGCACCTTCCTTCTCTGCTTCTCGTTTCTGATCTTCTCTCATAGCTTTTGCAGAAGTTTTCCCTGATATCGTGTCTTCTTGCGCGCCTGCCCTGGCCAAGGCCCGAACAGCACGCGCTGAGAAGGGCGAGCCTATGGACACCCGAGCAGAAATTGAAGAGAGCATCCTGGTCATGCAAGGGCAATTCCAGCGCCTAGCCGGCGTGGGCACCGATCTGGTGCGCATTGGCTTCCAGCTCCACGAACTCTTCTGGCCCCAGGACGACGCGCCTACGACCATCCGCGGGCTTGCCCTGAAGCTGCGCGGCGTGAAGGCCGAACTGAAGAAATGGCGCGCCTCGGGAGCTCGGGCGGGTGCAGACATGATGTTGCTCTTCATCACCACTTGGTACGAAAACCTCAACATGCAGATTATCCGCGAGATGCGCCGAGACTCCTGGTGGGAGACGAACCCCGACTGCGTTGCTATCCGCAAGCTGGTTGCGCACGAGGTTGCCCAATATGCTGACACGGCGACCTTCATCGACGGCCTTACTGAGCCCGACACCGAGATGGAGGAGGACGAGGAGGAAGGCGAAGATGAGGAGACGGACTCGGATGATTTGGACTTGAGCTGCTTCGACTCTCCTGGTGGCAAGGCCGGGAAGGGGAAAGCTGCGGTCGTTGCGGATAGCGACGAGGAGGAGGAGGGCGAGAAGATGTCCATCGACACCGCCACGCTCGAGTTCGGCACCTCGTCAAGAGCTGCCCTCGACGACACCGTCAACCTTCGCGCCCAAGCCACCGGCTCCATCTCCGCGACAGCGCCCGTCTCAGTGGCCACGACCACTTCAGACCAGGTAGCCACCGAGCCCGACGCCGAGGACGAAGCAGCGAAGCTTGTTGATGCCAGCTCAGAGGCGGACGCGACCAATGCCAGCGCCGAGGACGAAGCCGCGAAGACTGTCGACGCCAGCCCGGGAGCGGACACAACCAATGCCACTACTGAAGATGAAACAACCAAGGCCAGCACCGAGAACACCACGTCCACCTGAGTTTATCCTGCAGCTTATTCCTTAAACACTTATCAGATCCCCGGGATGCCGGGTGCAAATGTATCAGACTATTTATGCTGTTGCTACTCATTTTTATTCCCACTTGTTATTGTCAACTTAATCAATTTGTTCAGCCTGGGCTCGATGCCGGGTTGCGTTATCATGCGAGTCCCCGAGTTGCATTTCTTATTCACTCTCTCTTTTCGTCTCAGCTCTACCCGCAACTTGTTGCTTTTTTGGTATTCGAGTCACAAGAGTTAAAGAGTAGAGCTGCAAATACTTAGCCGCTTAGAAACAATCATAGTAACGCAGCCCACCACTTAGCCGAAAAGATAAGACAAAGAACAGTAGTAAAAGCACCCTACTCGGTTCCTGCACTCTTCCTTTTCTTAGTAATTTTTCTTGTGCTCGTGGACCTTTTGCTTGTTCTCTTGCTTGCCATGAAGCCGGGTTTCGGACAGCAGCAAAGTCGAAGAGTTGGCATGTAGGTTTAAACAGAGTACTCAATGTACCTTTGAATTTTGAAGTAGAGCAACCGAATAGGCAGAAGGTAAAGCCGAGTAGAAACACTTAGAGCAATTTTGGACGAGGGCAGTCCCCGAGTTCAATTTTAGATTGCAGAATGGAATTTCAACTCGGATAAGAGGGTACATACACATCTTTGCTCACGAATGAAAACGACGGAGTAGAGCTACATTCCAGGGACGCTTAGATTCCTCTCCAGCTTTATCTGCCCTGTTCGCCTGTGGTGGGCGCGCATCTATAAGATAGTATGCATCGTTGTGCAGCGCTTTGCTCACAATGAAAGGCCCTTCCCATGGAGGAGACAACTTGTGCATCCCGGCTGTGCGCTGCACAAGCCTAAGGACCATGTCTCCTTCTCGGAAAACCCTTGGGTTCACCTTTCGGCTATGATAACGCCGCAGGTTTTGCTGGTAGATAGCCGAACGTGACAGAGTCAGCTCTCTTGCTTCTTCAAGCAGGTCAACGTCGTCCTCTCGAGCTTCTCTCGCCTCCACCTCAGTGTAGAGGGTTACTCGGGGGGAGTCATGCTCTAGGTCTATTGGCAACACGGCCTCAGCCCCGTATACCAAGAAGAATGGCGTGTAGCCGGTTGACCGGTTAGGGGTAGTCCTTAGACTCCACAACACCGCTGGCAACTCGTCTAGCCAACACCCAGGTGTTTTCAGCAGTGGCTCCATCAGCCTTGGCTTTATGCCTGCCAGTACCATGCCGTTTGCTCTTTCCACTTGTCCATTGGAGGCTGGATGCGCAACAGACGCAACATCTAGTCGGATGTGCTTATCTCTGCAGAACCGCACCATTGCCCCCTCTACGAAGTTTGTGCCGTTGTCGGTGATGATGCTGTGCGGGTAGCCGTATCTCAGGATCACATCCTTCAAGAATTTCACAGCTGTTGCTCCATCGCACTTCCGAATAGGCTTCACTTCAATCCACTTGGTGAATTTGTCCACCATGACCAGGATGTGAGTCATGTTGCCTCTAGCCGGCTGGAAGGGTCCGACCATGTCCAAACACCAAACAGCAAATGGCCAAGTGATAGGAATGGTTTTCAACTCGGAAGCAGGCATGTGAATCTTGCTTGCAAACATCTGACAGCCATTGCACTTCCTCACGATGTCCTCAACTTGCTGCAGAGCTGTGAGCCAGTAGAAACCATGCCGAAAAGCCTTCTTGACCAATGCCCGAGAAGAGGCGTGATGTTCACATTCTCCTTGATGTATCTCTACCAGAATCTCTTCCCCTTCTTCTGGTTCCACGCAGCGTTGCAGCACGCCGGTGGCACTTCTCTTGTGCAGCACATCTCGGACTATAGCATAGCCCTTGGATCTTCTCTGAATCTGTCTTGCGGCCACCTCATCTTCTGGCAGAGTACCGTCCCTTAGAAAGGATAATATGGGCATGGCCCAACTCGGTGTCTCCCGTGTGGGAAACACCGATTCGTCCACTTCCATTGGGACATGCACCTCTGGTTGCTCTTTAGGGTTGGGAGCACTTCTCTGGAGCCCAGATCGATTGTCAAGGACTTCCTCAATGAATGCGACAGTCCCCGGGTTAAGGACAGCAGTCCCCGAGTATGGAGTGGCAGTCCCCGAGTAAGGAGTGGCAGTCCCCGAGTAAGGAGTGGCAGTCCCCGAGTAAGGAGTGGCAGTCCCCGAGTAGGGAGTGGCAGTCCCCGAGTAGAGGACGGCAGTCCCCGAGTCAGGAGCAGCAGTCCCCGGGTTTCCTGTAGCATTCTCCCAGTCAATCTCCATGGGATCAGATTCCTCACTTGGCAGAGAAGGAACCAATATGGACTCCGTGTTGGGAGAGGGCTTGATGGATGGCTTCCTCAAGTGCTCCAAGGCAACCCCCGCCGGGATGGATTGCCGAGAAGATCCCAACTTGGACAGCTCGTCTGCCGCTTCGTTCTCTGCTCGGTGAATGTGCTGGAACTCGCAGCCCTCAAAGAATCCAGTCATAGACTGTACCAGGAAGCGATAGGATGCCATGTTGGCATCTAGAGCATCCCAAGTGCCAGAGACTTGCTGCACCACCAGATCTGAATCGCCATAGCATACAATGTGCTGCACGCCAACCTCCTTGGCTACTCGCAAGCCATGCACCACTGCCTCGTACTCTGCTACGTTGTTGGACGCCTTGAAATGAATCTGGAGCACATACTTGAGTTGATCTCGCTTGGGTGACGTAAGCACCATGCCAGCACCAAGGCCTTCCTTCACCTTCGAGCCATCAAAGTGCATCTTCCAGTAATTAGAAACTGGAGTTGGAGGTTCATACTGCACCTCGGCCCAATCCACCAGAAACTCCGCCAGAATCTGAGACTTGATAGCTTCTCTTCTCGCGTACGCGGGTGCATACGCGGCCAGCTCGATTGCCCACTTGGATACTCTGCCACTCGCCTCCTTGTTGCCCATGATATCCGAGATGGGAGCAGAGCTCACAACCGTGATAGGATGCTCTTGGAAGTAATGCTTTAGCTTCTTGGCGCCTAGGTACACGCCGTAGGTCATCTTCTGATAATGCGGGTAGTTTTGCTTGGAGCTAGACAGCACTTCACTGAGATAGTACACTGGGCGCTGCACACTCTTGCCTTCTTCTTCTCGCTCCACCACAATCACCACACTGACTACCCGGTTAGTGGCAGCAATATACAGCAGCATTGGCTCCTTGGGTAGCGGACTAGCCAAGATGGGAGCGCTAGCTGTAACACCTGGGGTGTTACCCTATTAGAGAGTGTTTGTTTTCTTTCTGCATGCATCATATGCATTGCATCATGTTTGCAAAACAAATCAAAGATTCAAACCAAATTAAACTTTCCCACATTAACCAAAATTGCAAACTAAAACCAATTCAATTGTTTTTCAATATTCTGAAGTTGTTTTAATCCAATTGCCTGTTAATCAAATTTTTTCCCCTTTTGTTTAAAACCCTAATGGTAAAATTAAGTTTCAAATAAAATCATAGTGATATGATCCAAAGTGAGGTTTAAAAAATTAAATTCTTGCAAAACAAAATTTCAATAATGTTTACATAATGGTTTGAACTTATTAAATGGAATTTATTTATTTCCAAAAATCCCCCAAACAAACCTTATTTGAAAATTCAACTAACCACTTTAAAATTCCAACTAATAATTCCAAGTTTGAGATAATGCTAACATTGCTTCCATTTTGCTGTTTTGAAAGTAATAAAAATATTTAATGAATTAACCCCCCCCCCCCCCCAAATTCCATTCCTTTCCCTCCCTCATTCTTTACAAAAAAAAATCAATCATCTAATAAGAAAAAAATAAGAGCAAGGAGAGAGGGCAGCCCCATCCTCTTTCTCCCTAAAGCCCACCCCCTATTTTCCCTTTCTCCCCAGCCCACCAAACTTTTGGCCCATACCCCTTCCTCCATCTTGTCGTCTTCCTCAGCGTGAGGTCATCCCTGTATGAACACAGAAACAACCGCAGGATCACCTCCTCCCCCCTGGATGCCATGCCGTACTGGCCCCCTTTCTCCTTAAGAATCCACTCACCCCCTCTGCCCTAGAAACCCTAGACCCCTTCCTCCTGCGCCGCCGTCCTCTCTTCTCCCTCCCCCGAATTTTCTTTCTCTGTATCTAAAGCTCCACCAAGCGGTCCCTCCTCTGAACTTCCATGGCCGGAGGAGGAAGCTCCAGGGCGGCGGGGAAAGGGTGGGCGCCGGGGACGGCCGATGCCGGGAATGGAATCGGCACCCTCCCAGCTCCAAGTTCGGTGAAGGTTCCATCGCCGGATACTGCCCGAGCCGCCGCCGCCGTGAAGCTTCTTTCCGGCCGGCCACCTCCCCTGCACCGCCCCGTCCGCCTCCTCCTTGCTGCGTCGAGTCCCAAGGTGAGGCCGCCCCCCCATCGACTTCCTCCCCTCTCCCTACTCCTTGGCCGCACGCCACCCACTGCCTCCCGCCGCCGCACGGCGCCCCCCCCCTCCGGCGAGCAGCCACCACCTGCGGCCATGTTCGGCACAGATCGTTACCTGTTCGATGTTCAGTTTTTGTGATTCAGTTAACATCCCGAGCCAACAGTACTTACCCCCCCCCCCCCCGAGTCCCTTCCTGTTACAAACACAAGCAGTAGCCCATCTGGTTGAGGGCCCTTGAGCGCAGCAGGGAGGTGGGGGGTTCGAATCCCACCCCCTGCAGAATAAAACCCCTTTTTATTTTGCAATGCCTTGGTACAGGAACTTCCAGCAAATCACCATTAGGTCCCTGCTGTAATTTCTAGCTCCTTGTTTAATTTTTCTAAGTCCCTAACATGTAATAAAAATGGCAGATTGCACCCTAAAGTTGTAAATTGCATAAGAAATTCATCCCAACTCCAATTTTAACTTTTTAAATATGTTTTCTGTCCCAAATTAAATGCTCTATCCAAATATAAAATTTATTTCCTGTTTTGAATATTTTAAATTGGTGCAATATTTGAAAACTTGTCAAATTCACTTAAACTTGCAAAATTCATAACTTGAGCATAAAAAATTCCAAATTCCACAAACTAAATATGTTTTCCAATCAACTTTTCATGTACTTTCCAAATATAAATTTTGTTTGCTGTTTTGAATAATTTAAATTGCTGAAAACAACTGTTTCTTGTTTATTGCATTTAAAATTGCCAAAATAATAACTTGCTCATTTTAAATCCAATTTCCACAAATGAAATATGTTTTCCATGCAAAATTAAACCCTCTTTCCAAATATAAAATTTGTTTCATGTTTTGAATAATTAAAATTGGTTAAATGATTTAAACCTTGTTTAAATCATTTAATATTGCTAAATTCATAACTTAATCAAATCAAATTCTTTTGGGACATATAAAATATGTTTTCAAACCATCAAAGTGTGAACTTTTCAAATGTGAATTTGAATTTGTACTTTGAACAAATAAAATTCAAATAATAATCACACTTGTTTTAAATTCATTTAAAACTTGTTTAATATTGTTTAAGTCATAATAAATTCATCCAAATTCCTTTTTCAATATTTGAAACATGTAATCCACCTAAAATTTTGTGTTCTAATCAAATATGAACTTTGTTATCTGTTTTGAACAATTTAACTTGATGAAAACAACAATTGCTTGTGTGACATGTTTAAGTAACCAAACTTCCCACACTTAACCAATAATTTCCAAACTTGTTAAACCTTATTTCAATTGATTCTATTGTTGTTATTTTGTTGTTTTCCTCATCCATGCATCATGCTAATCCACCTTCATCTGTTGATTAGTTGGAAAACAAATAATCTAACCATAATTCATGGGCCTTTTCATGTGCAACTCAAATTGCATATGGGTCCATTTAAATTTGTTTATCTTGTCAACTAGTTCACTTTGATGCATCTTTAAACCTGTCATGCATCCATATCTTGATCATGCTGGATCTTTTGCCGTAGTAGTAATTGTTGCATCCGGTGTTTGTTCGAGGTTCGTTGCTTCTTCCCGGATAGGACGTTGAGATGATGTGAGCAACGACAAGTTCTGCTACCTTGCGGGATCTCAGGCAAGTATACTCACTTGCTGCCAAATGGCTGCCTTTCATCACTTGTTACCGATTCTTTCCGTTGTTCTTTTCTGCTAGCCTTAGTGGTAGTTGTTTCTGTTACGAACCCATCACATGAATCCCTTAACCTTGATATTGCCTCACCTCCATACCTATAACCATTGCTTGTTGCCCGTGTCTTACTAGCATGCTTAGGTTGTTTTGCTCGAGTCTGTTACCCGTTACTTTCTGTTACTACTCTATTATTTTCCGGGGGCTCAATGTTTAATCAAACAATCAATCATGATACTGTTATTGTTTAATAATAAATTTGATGTTAAGGCACCGACAGGAGGCCCTTTGTGGTTTTGAGGCCTGCTAGTGTCGACCCTAATAGGAAAAGGGTCTTGTCTACTGATCCATGATGAGCGCACTAACCGCATGTGGGAAGCGAGTATGGGCGCCCCCCTCAACTGACTCGATTCGCATCTCGTCCAAATCGCCGTACTAGTTCGGGTGTTCCATTTGCTGCATCATATGCAGGTACGAACCCTTGGCGCCAGGGTGGAACTTTCGTAGTCGGCATTTAGGGCGGCGTGGTCTTCCAGTGCTATGAGGGTCCTCCTTTTCTTCGGGGGGCTCGATTAGCCGCGCACGCACAGCACGCGGTGCTTTGGGCTTGATGCGAAGAAGGGTTGGTTGTGTAGAGTACCCCGCTTGGTGGGAGGCATCCCATCTGGCGGGTTATTCTTGCGTGTACGGCCAAATTGGTGCAACCCTGCAGGGATAATCTTCTCGAGAAGCCGTGTTTTCCGCGGTTATGGATTACTTGGTGAAAGTACTGGCTAACAAGTACTCAGGACAACTTAAACCTAATGATAACAATCTTACACCCCATGATTAACAACTTGACTAGTAATAGGCTTATTGACACAATAATCTGAACCATCATTAATCCAACTGTGTGAGTTATCCTCGGATTGCTTCTTTGGATAAGGGGCGAGATCCAGGATGGGTTTGTTTGAAGTTATCTTTCAGTTGGTTACTATTACTCGATCTTATCTTCTTTCTGTTAGCCGGAAGTTGTAGTATCTCTCTGTAGTTGGTTAGTGCAGCCTGCTGTCGCTTATTTGCAATAACCCCCTTCCTTTCCGTTGATCCTAAAGTATTTGTATCTTGTGATGACTGGCTACGCCGGTGACTTGTGAGTATGGGTTTTATCCCCCTTGCCAGTACTTAACCGTACGGACCCACGAATCTCTTTCGTGGCTGCAAATTCCAACTTGCAGTCAACAGGTTTGAAGTCTGACGACGTTAGCTTGGGAATCCCTCCGGCTTGGCCTGGGCAGGGATTGGACGCTCTCGGTTATCTTCAGGACTCTTAGTCCAATTTGGATCTTGTCCGTAGACGGACGATATGTTGTTTCTTCCGCTGTTATTTGGATCTTTGTAATGTATCAGTTGTATCCCTGGCTCGTTTGAGTCATCTTGTATCTATCTGTTTCTGTTGTAACTGTGGAATGTTCGTGAACTGTTGTAATGTTATCATAAGTGGCAACCTGGAATCGGTTATTATGCGGATTTGGCGGGAATGCTGAAATCTGCATAGTGCCCGATCTCGGGGCGTCACAAATGGTATCAGAGCCTTGGTTCCGATTCCCGAGATTGTTTCGATACGAATGGTTATCGAAGCAACGGGTCCGCAAAGCCTGTAGGGTAACCTAGCTAACGGTCGTTGTTTCTAGAGTGTCAAAACTATTTCTGCTAAACTATTTTGGAAACACATCTCAATAGGATTCTTGTTTTCTCCTTATCCCCATTCTATTTCCCCTCCCATCTTATTTGTTTTGGAGTTTTCCCCCCCTTGTCTATCTTTCAAAGTGTTAGGATCCTACGTGGGTGGACGTTTTCTGAGCCCTTAACCTAATAGGTTCGATCATCGGAAGATTCCTGGTGGAAGAACATCGTCGTCACTCCGAGCAAGAATCTCTTGTTAGTGGTGTCGAGGAGATCAACCGGAAGCACGAAGAATCGATAGTCGAACTTCTTTCCCCTCCCGGGTTAGCAGGTGGATTGCGAGGGCGCAATCCCTTGTTAGTGGTGTCGTCTGTAACACCTGGGGTGTTACCCTATTAGAGAGTGTTTGTTTTCTTTCTGCATGCATCATATGCATTGCATCATGTTTGCAAAACAAATCAAAGATTCAAACCAAATTAAACTTTCCCACATTAACCAAAATTGCAAACTAAAACCAATTCAATTGTTTTTCAATATTCTGAAGTTGTTTTAATCCAATTGCATGTTAATAATTTTTTTTCCCCTTTTGTTTAAAACCCTAATGGTAAAATTAAGTTTCAAATAAAATCATAGTGATATGATCCAAAGTGAGGTTTAAAAAATTAAATTCTTGCAAAACAAAATTTCAATAATGTTTACATAATGGTTTGAACTTATTAAATGGAATTTATTTATTTCCAAAAATCCCCCAAACAAACCTTATTTGAAAATTCAACTAACCACTTTAAAATTCCAACTAATAATTCCAAGTTTGAGATAATGCTAACATTGCTTCCATTTTGCTGTTTTGAAAGTAATAAAAATATTTAATGAATTAAACCCCCCCCCCCAAATTCCATTCCTTTCCCTCCCTCATTCTTTACAAAAAAAAAATCAATCATCTAATAAGAAAAAAAATAAGAGCAAGGAGAGAGGGCAGCCCCATCCTCTTTCTCCCTAAAGCCCACCCCCTATTTTCCCTTTCTCCCCAGCCCACCAAACTTTTGGCCCATACCCCTTCCTCCATCTTGTCGTCTTCCTCAGCGTGAGGTCATCCCTGTACGAACACAGAAACAACCGCAGGATCACCTCCTCCCCCTGGATGCCATGCCGTACTGGCCCCCTTTCTCCTTAAGAATCCACTCACCCCCTCTGCCCTAGAAACCCTAGACCCCTTCCTCCTGCGCCGCCGTCCTCTCTTCTCCCTCCCCCGAATTTTCTTTCTCTGTATCTGAAGCTCCACCAAGCGGTCCCTCCTCTGAACTTCCATGGCCGGAGGAGGAAGCTCTAGGGCGGCGGGGAAAGGGTGGGCGCCGGGGACGGCCGATGCCGGGAATGGAATCGGCACCCTCCCAGCTCCAAGTTCGGTGAAGGTTCCATCGCCGGATACTGCCCGAGCCGCCGCCGCCGTAAAGCTTCTTTCCGGCCGGCCACCTCCCCTGCACCGCCCCGTCCGCCTCCTCCTTGCTGCGTCGAGTCCCAAGGTGAGGCCGCCCCCCCATCGACTTCCTCCCCTCTCCCTACTCCTTGGCCGCACGCCACCCACTGCCTCCCGCCGCCGCACGGCGCCCCCCCCTCCGGCGAGCAGCCACCACCTGCGGCCATGTTCGGCACAGATCGTTACCTGTTCGATGTTCAGTTTTGTGATTCAGTTAACATCCCGAGCCAACAGTACTTACCCCCCCCCCCGAGTCCCTTCCTGTTACAAACACAAGCAGTAGCCCATCTGGTTGAGGGCCCTTGAGCGCAGCAGGGAGGTGGGGGGTTCGAATCCCACCCCCTGCAGAATAAAACCCCTTTTTATTTTGCAATGCCTTGGTACAGGAACTTCCAGCAAATCACCATTAGGTCCCTGCTGTAATTTCTAGCTCCTTGTTTAATTTTTCTAAGTCCCTAACATGTAATAAAAATGGCAGATTGCACCCTAAAGTTGTAAATTGCATAAGAAATTCATCCCAACTCCAATTTTAACTTTTTAAATATGTTTTCTGTCCCAAATTAAATGCTCTATCCAAATATAAAATTTATTTCCTGTTTTGAATATTTTAAATTGGTGCAATATTTGAAAACTTGTCAAATTCACTTAAACTTGCAAAATTCATAACTTGAGCATAAAAAATTCCAAATTCCACAAACTAAATATGTTTTCCAATCAACTTTTCATGTACTTTCCAAATATAAATTTTGTTTGCTGTTTTGAATAATTTAAATTGCTGAAAACAACTGTTTCTTGTTTACTGCATTTAAAATTGCCAAAATAATAACTTGCTCATTTTAAATCCAATTTCCACAAATGAAATATGTTTTCCATGCAAAATTAAACCCTCTTTCCAAATATAAAATTTGTTTCATGTTTTGAATAATTAAAATTGGTTAAATGATTTAAACCTTGTTTAAATCATTTAATATTGCTAAATTTATAACTTAATCAAATCAAATTCTTTTGGGACATATAAAATATGTTTTCAAACCATCAAAGTGTGAACTTTTCAAATGTGAATTTGAATTTGTGCTTTGAACAAATAAAATTCAAATAATAATCACACTTGTTTTAAATTCATTTAAAACTTGTTTAATATTGTTTAAGTCATAATAAATTCATCCAAATTCCTTTTTCAATATTTGAAACATGTAATCCACCTAAAATTTTGTGTTCTAATCAAATATGAACTTTGTTATCTGTTTTGAACAATTTAACTTGATGAAAACAACAATTGCTTGTGTGACATGTTTAAGTAACCAAACTTCCCACACTTAACCAATAATTTCCAAACTTGTTAAACCTTATTTCAATTGATTCTATTGTTGTTATTTTGTTGTTTTCCTCATCCATGCATCATGCTAATCCACCTTCATCTGTTGATTAGTTGGAAAACAAATAATCTAACCATAATTCATGGGCCTTTTCATGTGCAACTCAAATTGCATATGGGTCCATTTAAATTTGTTTATCTTGTCAACTAGTTCACTTTGCATGCATCTTTAAACCTGTCATGCATCCATATCTTGATCATGCTGGATCTTTTGCCGTAGTAGTAATTGTTGCATCCGGTGTTTGTTCGAGGTTCGTTGCTTCTTACCGGATAGGACGTTGAGATGATGTGAGCAACGACAAGTTATGCTACCTTGCGGGATCTCAGGCAAGTATACTCACTTGCTGCCAAATGGCTGCCTTTCATCACTTGTTACCGATTCTTTCCGTTGTTCTTTTCTGCTAGCCTTAGTGGTAGTTGTTTCTGTTACGAACCCATCACATGAATCCCTTAACCTTGATATTGTCTCACCTCCATACCTATAACCATTGCTTGTTGCCCGTGTCTTACTAGCATGCTTAGGTTGTTTTGCTCGAGTCTGTTACCCGTTACTTTCTGTTACTACTCTATTATGTTCCGGGGGCTCAATGTTTAATCAAACAATCAATCATGATACTGTTATTGTTTAATAATAAATTTGATGTTAAGGCACCGGCAGGAGGCCCTTTGTGGTTTTGAGGCCTGCTAGTGTCGACCCTAATAGGAAAAGGGTCTTGTCTACTGATCCATGATGAGCGCACTAACCGCATGTGGGAAGCGAGTATGGGCGCCCCCCTCAACTGACTCGATTCGCATCTCGTCCAAATCGCCGTACTAGTTCGGGTGTTCCATTTGCTGCATCATATGCATGTACGAACCCTTGGCGCCAGGGTGGAACTTTCGTAGTCGGCATTTAGGGCGGCGTGGTCTTCCAGTGCTATGAGGGTCCTCCTTTTCTTCGGGGGGCTCGATTAGCCGCGCACGCACAGCACGCGGTGCTTTGGGCTTGATGCGAAGAAGGGTTGGTTGTGTAGAGTACCCCGCTTGGTGGGAGGCATCCCATCTGGCGGGTTATTCTTGCGTGTACGGCCAAATTGGTGCAACCCTGCAGGGATAATCTTCTCGAGAAGCCGTGTTTTCCGCGGTTATGGATTACTTGGTGAAAATACTGGCTAACAAGTACTCAGGACAACTTAAACCTAATGATAACAATCTTACACCCCATGATTAACAACTTGACTAGTAATAGGCTTATTGACACAATAATCTGAACCATCATTAATCCAACTGTGTGAGTTATCCTCGGATTGCTTCTTTGGATAAGGGGCGAGATCCAGGATGGGTTTGTTTGAAGTTATCTTTCAGTTGGTTACTATTACTCGATCTTATCTTCTTTCTGTTAGCCGGAAGTTGTAGTATCTCTCTGTAGTTGGTTAGTGCAGCCTGCTGTCGCTTATTTGCAATAACCCCCTTCCTTTTCGTTGATCCTAAAGTATTTGTATCTTGTGATGACTGGCTACGCCGGTGACTTGTGAGTATGGGTTTTATCCCCCTTGCCAGTACTTAACCGTACTGACCCACGAATCTCTTTCGTGGCTGCAAATTCCAACTTGCAGTCAACAGGTTTGAAGTCTGACGACGTTAGCTTGGGAATCCCTCCGGCTTGGCCCGGGCAGGGATTGGACGCTCTCGGTTATCTTCAGGACTCTTAGTCCAATTTGGATCTTGTCCGGAGACGGACGATATGTTGTTTCTTCCGCTGTTATTTGGATCTTTGTAATGTATCAGTTGTATCCCTGGCTCGTTTGAGTCATCTTGTATCTATCTGTTTCTGTTGTAACTGTGGAATGTTCGTGAACTGTTGTAATGTTATCATAAGTGGCAACCTGGAATCGGTTATTATGCGGATTTGGCGGGAATGCTGAAATCTGCATAGTGCCCGATCTCGGGGCGTCACAAATGGTATCAGAGCCTTGGTTCCGATTCCCGAGATTGTTTCGATACGAATGGTTATCGAAGCAACGGGTCCGCAAAGCCTGTAGGGTAACCTAGCTAACAGTCGTTGTTTCTAGAGTGTCAAAACTATTTCTGCTAAACTATTTTGGAAACACATCTCAATAGGATTCTTGTTTTCTCCTTATCCCCATTCTATTTCCCCTCCCATCTTATTTGTTTTGGAGTTTTCCCCCCCTTGTCTATCTTTCAAAGTCTTTATTTGATCAGCAGGATTAAGTGCAATCTGGTGGAAACCAGAATAGGCATCTATGAAAGACAGCAGTTCACAACCAGCAGTGGAATCGATCACCTGATCGATGCGAGGTAGAGGGAAGGGATCCTTGGGGCATGCCTTGTTCAAGTCGGTGTAGTCGACACACATGCGCCATGCAGTGGCAGCCTTGGGATCCTCCTTCTTCTTCTCGACCATGACCGGGTTGGCTAGCCAATCCGGATGCAGCACCTCCATGATGAAATTGCTTATCAGCAGCTTGGTGATCTGGTCGGCAATGGCTTTCCTTCTCTCATCTCTGAAGCGGCGCATAGCCTGCTTCACTGGCTTGGCGTCAGGACGCACATGTAATGAGTGCTCAACCAACTCCCTCGGGACCCCTGGTAGATCTTCATTGGACCAGGCGAATACATCCCGATTCTCACGGAGGAAGTGGATGAGCTCGCTTTCCTATTTCTCCGCCAACCCGGAGCCAATGATGGCTACGCGGTCGGGGAACTCGGGGTCGACCTGGACCTTCTTGGTTTCCTGGGATGCCTGGAACGCGGTCCCGTGTTGGGTACTCGGTACGCCCTGCGCGCCAGCCTGCGCGGACTGCGCCATGGCCCCCACCTCATACATCTTCTTCTTCTCGGCAGCAATCACTATCGACTTCGCCAACTGGGAACCAGCAGAGGCACACTCCATGGACTTCTTGTAATCACCAGAGATAGTAATTATGCCATTGAGACCAGGGATCTTCATCTTCAGATATGCAACATGAGTAGAGGCCATGAACTTGCTCAGAGCGGGCCTGCCGAGTAGAGCATGGTAAGGGCTCTGATGATCAACCACTTCAAACTGCAGGCGCTCTGTGCGGCAGTTCTCCCTGGTGCCGAATACCACATCTATCCATACTCGGCCAATCGGATTGCACGAGATCCCGGGCACAATACCATGGAAGGTGGTCTTGCTGGGTAGCAGCATGTTCTCGGCCAGCCCAAGCTTCTCGAGTGTGTCTTTGTACACAATGTTGATGCTGCTGCCGTTGTCGATTAGCACCTTGCTGAACCTCACATTCTTCTCGGGACCCAGGAAAGTAGGATCCAGCACCAAGGCGTAGCTACCCGGGTTGGGCATCACCTTGGGATGATCTACTCGGGACCACCTGATCTCCTGGTCACACCAATACATGTAGTGAGGGACAGCAGGAATCACTGCATTGACCTCCATGGCACGCCTGTGCTGTGATTGCTTGTCGACTGGCTCCGAAGTGAAGATCATGTAGCTCTCATGGTGCTCTTGGTACTGGTTGGAGCCTCCGCCCCCATTGCTGCCGTTGTTGTTGTTGCCCTGGTAGTTGTTGTTGCCTCTGTTGTTGTTGCGGTTGTAGTTGTTGTTGTTGTTGCGGTAGCTCTCATTGTTGAAGTGACGGTTGGCTCCTAAAGCCACTTGGTTCACATTTTCTCTTCTCGGGAACACTGGCGGCCGAGCTGCGGGTGCGCGAGTAGGCTGCACATTGGCATTGACCGCTGGCAGAGGAGGAGGAGGAGGCAAGCCATCATTCTTGATCACATCCCACCACTCGCACTGCCGAGTAGTGTGGTTAGCAGGTCTTGAGGGGTGATGAGTGTGAAAACTGCATGGGCCATCCTTCATATCGTCAAAGACGAACTTCCTCGGCTGCTCGGAGTTGACGCTACCCGACCGAGGAGCACGGAATGGTTTCTTGTTGCCCTGGCCCTGGTTCTGGTTCTGCCCGTAGGCTCCAGCAGGTTTTTGCCTTTGGCTACCCCCAGCTCCAACAGCCACTGCATTCACCTCTTCAGGGTCATACCGAGTATCTATTCGGTCACCCCTGCGCTTGTTGCGGAACTCGTTGCGCTTGCTGTTGCTGAAGTTTCTTCTCGGCTCAGACGAATCCATCAGGGGCTGAGTAGGATCACCGAGTGCGTACTGATCCGCAATCTTGATGGTCTCCGCCAGAGTGTTTGGCATCTCCCTCTGCAATCTCTGCCACAGCATACTGCCATGTCTGCAACCCTGCGCAAACCAAGTGATGGCCTGGGCCTCGTTCACACCTTCACAGGTGTTCCTCAATGTGCTCCACCGAGTAAGGTACTCGCGGTCTGTCTCGTCTTCTCGCTGCCTGCAAGCGGACAGCTGCTGTGGCCTATTCGGCCTCTTGTATGTGCTGGTGAAGTTGCTGATGAAGGCGTCCGAGAAGTCCAGCCAGCAATTGATGCTGTTCTTGGGCAAGTTGTTGAGCCAAGTGCGAGCTGGACCCTCTAGCATCTGCGGGACATAGCGCCCGCCCATCTCCTGTTGCCGTTCGCGATATGAACCGTGGTGACATAGTCATTGAGCCAATCTTCCGGCTTGGTGCTGCCGTTGTAGCTCTTGGTGCCCCTTGTGAGCTGGAAGTTCTTCACGGACGGCTCATTCATGATGCGCGGGCCAAAGCACTCGGGGCCAGGAGGACCCGTGTTCTCCAGCCGGGCTGACAAGTTGATCCGGTCCAGCTGATGCCTTGCGTCTCCAGGCGCCAACACGCGCTCGCCAACACGGTCCAGAATGTCATAGCCAGCCATCTCCATGGCCGAGTAGCCTTCATCATATCTGTCCACCTGCACCGCTGCAGGCTGCTCCACCGGGTTGGCGACTGGTGCCACTGCGCGCGGCTGCTGCCTCTGCCGAGTAGGCTGAGCAGCGGGACGCTGAGAAGGACCTGGGCGCGCTCCACCTCGGGCCTGGCTTTGAGCTTGATGGGCTTGGGAGCCTGCTCTTGCAGCGTTGTGTTCCTGCCCGGGCTGCTGCGGCACAGTGAGCTGTTTCGCGGCAGCAGCCGGGTCATACACCTGCATTTGCCTATCTCTGGCGGAACGTCCGCTGCGGCTCTTCTCACGGCTGGGATGCGGAGATGAGGCCTGATCGTTAGATCTAGCCGCGTGCGAGTGCAGCACCTGCGAAGCCCCAGCACCCGGGTTGGCTTTCCGGAACTCCTCATTCTGCCTAGCAGCCTCTAACACCAACTCGTTGAGCCTTTCCTGCTGCCTAACGCGCGCGTCGCCGTCGAGACGAGGCAACTCGGCGGCCACGGCCTCTGCAGCTCTAAGTGTCTTGGCGGGTGTGCTGTATCTAGGCCTAGTGGAGGTGTTTGTGGTGGCGGACTGAGCGGGAACCTCTACAACTGTCGCCATTTCGGCACCAAGGTTGCGCCGCGTGGCGCCTACTCTGCTAGCTCTCCTAGTGACTGGCGTGAAGCCGTGAGCCTTGTTGTACTCAAGCTGATCTAAGCTAAGCTCTAGCCTGATCTTGTCCAACTCCGCCTGCTCGGCGAGCAGCTCCTGGCGTTGCCGCTCGAGCTGCTCCTTCATGCTCAGGAGCTCGAGGTCGGTGGGAGGCGGCATGCCATTCCGCCCAGCCGACGCGGGAATGGTCGGAGTGTTGGAGGGAGGGAGGTTGCAGTCCTTCTCGTAAGGCCTGTGGGTCCTGCCACCAGCGCTCGAGGCAGCAAGATCCTCGACGACGACCGCGGCGCCAGCAGCAGCTGCGCCGGCATTTGCCGCCAAGCCGGTCACCATCACCTCAGCGCGGTCCGCAGAACGGCGCGCAGGCCTTCCGCGAGCAGTGATCACCGCAGGAGGATCCTCCGCGTCATGCACCAGCTCGGGGTAGTCGCGGTCGATGACGGTGGCGACGTAGACGAGGTGCGCGCCGAAGGAGATCACCGTGCCGCCCTCCGGCATGGGCTTGCCGCCGAAGTCGCCTGCGTTGTCGGTGACGAAGTCGAAGGAGCCGAATCTGTGGACAAGGCCACAGACTACACGCTCCGCTGAAGAAGATCCCGTCCGAACAGAAACTCCAGCCAGCGCCGCTGGTTGCCCCACGGTGGGCGCCAACTGTCGTGGTGGTGTCACGGCAGATGCCATAGGATGGCTAAAGATGTGGGGACGAAGGACGCTGGAGGTGCTCGGGGAGGGATCACGCGACGAGTAGACGCGTGAGGTAAAGATCAAACACTGCAAACAACACGATCTACCCAGGTTCAGGGCCCTCGTGAGGAGGTAAAACCCCTACTCCTACCTTTCTCTCTGTATTCTGGTGTCTCACCGAGTAGCCACAGTACAAATGTTCTTGCTACCGAGTAGCCATTCTTCTCTCTCCGAGTAGGATTAGGTCAAGGATCTCTACATGTGATCCAGCCCAAGTCTCGTATATGATCGTCCCTCTCGCAGGAGGCGGCTGGGCACCTTATATACCCGGTGCCCTGCCGGATACAGCCAAATATAAACAAGTGTCGACATTGTGTGCACATCGTCCTTCTTCCGAGTTCCCGCTGACAGCTTTGGCTTCTAAGCTTGTCCTGATGCAGAAAGTCGTTGGGCAAAACCAAGTAACCAGTCTGTTATCACTGTGCGAACACAGAGTAGGTACCCCCTATCCTGCGACGCCCTGCTGACAGACTGTCGCTGTCAGGCACGCCGTCCCCAGATGAACAGTGCTGTGAACAGTGCCAAGTACGGACCCGGGATATGCGGGATCCTGTGTCAGAACGGCTTCTTTGACTTCTGGCCCGAGTAGGTTCCCGCCAGTTTTACTCGGGCCAACTCTTCTACTCGAACAGATATATCTTGCTTGATATCTCCTTCTGGTCATCTTTTTGTGAGACCGAGTAGCAGTCGACCGGGTAGCAAGTACCGGGTAGGCGGCTACTCGACCAAACCTCTATTCTGATTGTTGCCTTTACCACTTGCCTTTACCCTACTCGGGGGTAACCCCCCGACAAACGAGATTTGATCTCGTAACACTTTGTGCCTTCGAGGGTATGTTCTTCTTAAGACTCTCTCTGTGCCTGTTGTTTTCATCTCCTAGATTAGATCTTGGCCTTTTAGGTGTCTCTCGCGTAGGAATTTTTTTTCCTATGCAACGAACCCTACACGCTAAGTATGGCTTGGCTGAGCCCAACACTAAGGAGTCGTGACAGGCGAAGAAGAGCCAGTCGACGTGAAGGAACATCAAGAGCAACGGTAGAAACTGGTGGAGAAGGAGGTCCACGCGGGACGTGAGGCGTACCGTGAGGATCTCGACACAGACTTTAGCATCAAACTCCAGCAGCAGAGGGAGGCCCCTGGTGAGGCCGAGCGGGTGCTGCTTTTGGAGACCGAGACACTCAAGGGAGAGCTCATCCTGCTCCATAAGCAGCACGACGATAAAAAGGGCACACGGGAGCGCGCCAGCATGGAGTCCACGCGGTTTCACTCGGAACTGTTCGCCCTACGGGAGCAGCTCGCTCCTCTCGCCGAGGGGGTTCCTGAGGGGGGCTCACGGGGCGGGCGCGAGAGCTGCAATGCTAGCTGGAGGATTCGTTCCAGTGCGTCGTCCGCTGCGCTAGAGAGGTTGTGATGCAGCACACCCCATTCCACCAAGCCCATCACCAAGTGGACCAATGACAAGATCACGAGCCAAATAAATACATGATAAGGTGAACTCACTCCTCTCTCTTCATGATTTTGGTGACTTGGTGAATGGTGCGCTACCTCATGGAAATGCCCTTTGTGTGCTCAGGTTTGAACCCACCATGGACCCCCAAGAGATGCTCAAGATGCCTAAGAACATGCTCAAGAAGTTGCCCAAGAAGTCATGGAAGAAGTCCGAGAAGATGGCGTGAAGGAAGAAGAAGGAACGGAGGAAGAAGGGGGAAAACATCCCCCTCGGCCTCAAACCCCGGCTAGGCTGGCCCCCTCCCCTCTCCAGGCCGGGCACCAACCAGAAGGGGCCAGCCTCAGGCCGGCTCACCCTAGGCGCCAGGCCGGCCACCCCTCGGAAGGGTTCGGCCCCCACCCCAATCTCAGGCCGGCCCCCGGTCCGGCTGCCCTGCTAGCCTCCTCTTGCCCACCCCGGCCTCAAGGGCCGGCCCCCTGAAGACTGCGAGATTGGAGGGCAAATGCCCCTTTTCCACCCCCACCTACCCCCTTGGCTATATAAGGACTTCCTCGTGCTAGATCTAGGGCTTAGAGATGAATTAGAACTTCAAGCTTTGCTCTTGTATCCCTCTTGTGAGGCTACTCCTATGGTTTTACCTAGGACGGTATCAAGGCTACTCCTATGATTTGTATCTAGAACCGTATCAAGATTCACCGATCGAGTTACCTATCCTTTCCCCTTGGGATTCATTTAGGGACTTCCCAATCTTCCTGAACTAATCCTTGAGGTTCTATTGGCGTGGTGGACCGGCCACGGGTGTGAAGCGGTTTCAATCAAGATGAGTTCAGTTGGATCGATCGTTCCGTAGGCGTCCCTCGGGGTTTAGTTGATGGGAGATTTGGGATTCTTCGGTTCTTGCTAGTTATCTCCCCTCAATTCCCCACGTTTTCCCCCTGATTCTTCCACGATTTCCCATCGATCCCCTTCGTGTTCTTCGTGTTCATCGTTCGTTCTTTGTGTTCTTGGTCAATTCGTGAAGATCGGGCCACCCTAGGAGGTAACCCTCCCATATCATATGGTATCCAGAGCAATATTGACATGAATTCGACCCCCACTAACCACCTTTTCACCAATTTTTCTTCTCTCCACCATAAATTCGAAAATTTCACCAAAAAATAGCCAAAAGGGATTTCGACCGATCTATGGATTTGTTGAGTTTTTCGTGGATTTGATCTGTGGATTTGTTGCTTGAGACCATTCCCCACCTTTCTATTCAGACACTTTCCTCAAATTTGTCCAAATATTTTCTTGATTTTGAAGGAATTTCGAATTTGAGCCAAAATCCCAGAAAATCTCTGCTCTTCGATTTCTGGACAGATTTTGTAACTTGTTTTTCTTTGTCGTCGTTGCTCCGAATTGAGTGGAACAAGTTCGTACGCATCTCCAACAACATCGCCTACGCAACTACATCAACGGATCAACACGACATGGACATCCACCGGCTGCACGTCCGTGATCATCCACCGCTTAGGTATAACTTGCTTCCGCTTGAACTAACCCCATCCTTTGTGTACCTTTCCTACTTGGACTAGCTCTTTTACATCGCTTGGCATCGCATTAGTGGCACTGAGAGTGCGAGTTTGGCGCTTGTGTGAAAATAGTTTCGAGTAGGCATTGGCATTTTGGAATCATCAAAAACAGAAAATCAAAATAAAAGGAGAAAAAGCAAAAAAGAGCCAAAAGAAGCAAAAGATCGATGCCAATTGCTATCACTTGTAGGAACGCGTAGCTTCATGTTGCAAACGAGAAGAGATTGACCGGTTGCCACGGGGCGAATCTTGTTGCCTCTTATATTTTGCGGTTTGAGCTAGCGTCCTCCTTGCGTTGGTGTGGTATTGAGCTTAGTCTTCGATAGGTACATTTTTTCTCCGCTCGTCCATTGGCCGCACTAACCCCATTTATCCCTTGTGTGTGTGTGTGTGTGTTCTATTTTAGTTTCCACCATATCATCCATATCATCTTGGTTTGGTTTTCGTGCTAACTTTTCTTTTCGGTTCTTCTCCATGTTTTACAAGAAACTTTTCCTTGGATTTGTTGTTTTCCTTGCCACTTTTCTCGCCCATTTGCCTTCCACATATAGTGTGTGTGTTGTCGTTTTCGGTTTTCTTTCGATCTTTTTTGACTCGCTTTTGACATACCTCCCTACACCTAGGCTCGTCCACTAGCCTCACTACGACCGAAAAAGGTAACATTGGGTAAGTGAGACATCCATTTCTATATATCACCCTTGTGTGTCTTTGAGATGGCTAGGGAAAGAGTGTTCACAAGTCCGAGCTCGGAAGATGAAGGAAACCCATTCTTCAACGACAACGACTACGCCTACCATAACTTCATCACCCACAATGACCATTTCCAACTCCGCCAACTTGTGAAGGACGGATTGGAGCGCTATGAACGTCGACTCCAAGCTCAAGAGGCTCCATTGAATGACAAATGACGCACATCAACATCAACTTGGCAAACCTTGCCAACCGTCATGGATCATCATCGTCCTCAATGTCTCGACGCTCAAGCCACCCCACTCAAGGTCATCACCAAGCTCGTCGCCATGATCACAACCCCAACATGGAGGATGGTGGTCAACCTCAACAAGGACCTCAACAACAACCACCACCACCACCTCCTTCGCCACAAGCTCCTCGACGAAATTGGCATGACGATAGCTCGTCATCACCACCACCTCGACATTGCCAATGCCGTGGTGACCCTCTTCAACAACAACCTCAACGCCCGGACCTTCGACAACATCATCCACCACCTCCACAAGGCCACGCTCATGACTATGGTCACAATGACTTCGTGGAAGGTGCTCGTCAACATCGAAGGCCACCAAGGCGTAATGCGCGTCCCAACCACAATGACCGCCAAGATCAAGAACGCCCCCAACAACCTCAACAAGAGCTTCCGCAACACCCTCACTGACAACAAGAACAGCCTCAACAACAACAACATGACAATAATGATAGTGAACGCTGAGAAGCACGACTACGGCAACACCAACAACCTCCTCCTAATGACCACCGGTGTCATTCTCCCCATCATGACCGCCTACACCAAGACAATGAGGATGACCCATATGATCTTTCACCTCCTATCTATGATGAAGACCCACATGAGCGACCCCATCGACAACATGAAGACAACAACATGAGTGCCCTTGGCTTTAATGTCCCAAAGTTCAAAGGTGACAATGATCCCGAAGAATATCTTGCTTGGGCTCTCAAGGTAGACAAGATCTTCGGCATCCACAACTTTAGTGACAATAAAATGGTTGCTATGGCATATTTGGAGTTTGAAGGCTATGCACTCTTATGGTGGGATCGTCTCCAAGCAGAAAGAGTTCGAAACCGGATTTCTCCTATTGACACTTGGGATGAGATGAAGCAATTCATGCATGCTCGTTTCGTTCCTCCACACTACAAGCGTGACCTCTTCAAGAAGCTTCAAGAAATTCGACAAGGTTTGAAGTCCGTTGATGAGTACTACAAGGAAATGGAGACATCTTTGATTCGAGCTCATGTGATGGAATCTCAAGAGCAAACAATGGCCCGCTTCCTCAATGGCCTCAACTATCCTATAAGGAAGATTGTCGAGTATAAACCATATGAAAACATCGTTGCCCTTGTGCATCAAGCTCTCAAGGCCGAACGCTAAATTGTGGAAGACCTCAAGTACAACAAGCAAAAGTCTTTCTTTGCCTCAAGGCATTCCTCTTCTTCGTCTCCAATGACACAAGTGACTACACCAACCAACAACAAGACCACCTCTAGAGCGTCCAATGCTAGTCTCCCCAATCGTTCAAGAAACAAGTGCCTCCTACCACCTCTTCGAGTACTCCTCAAGTCAAGTCAAGCACTATAACTTGCTTCAAATGTGGTGGAAGTGGACACAAGTCCTTCGAGTGTTCCAACAAGACGATCATGATTGTCAACCAAGATGGTGAACGTGATTCCATGAGTGAAGGCGAATACTATGTCTTGTACCAAGTTTCTCTCAACTCCTTGGACGTGCCCAATGATGATGAAGAAAGTGTCTATTGCGATGAGGACAAGAATCCATCGCTAGTGGTGACAAGAGTCCATACTACTCCCCCTCAAGATGAGCATGACCATCGTTGCAATCTCTTCCAAACTCGAGCCGGCATCAATGGCAAGTCAATCAAGATTATCATCGATGGCGGTAGTTGCCATAACTTGGCTAGCAAAGAGCTTTGCGACAAACTCCAATTGCCTTACAAGAAACATCCGCATCCATACCATGTCCAATGGCTTAGTGACTCCGGTACCTTCAAGATTCAACATATGGTTTCCGTGCAATTCAAGATTGGCCCTTATGATGACACGGTTGAGTGTGACGTTGTGCCTATGACCGTGTGTCATCTTCTTCTAGGACGACCTTGGCAATATGACACAAGTGCTATTCATGATGGGCGTACCAACCACTATAGCTTCAAGTGGAATAACAAGACATTTGTGCTTCGTCCCATGTCTCCTAGCCAAGTGATCGCCGACAATGCCAAGACTCTTGCACGTAAACAAGAAGAGCTCAAATCTCGTGAGATGAGTGGTGAGAGAGTGATCCACGTCAAAGAGAGTGAGATCCACAAGCCAAATATGAGTGGAAAATGTTCGAGTGCTCCCAAACGCCTTGCCTTACTTGCCACCAAAAGAGAGATGCGAGAGTTACGAGATGACCCATCCATCCTTCACTTTGTCCTCGTGTGCAAAGGAGAAGAACTTGAAACTAACGAAATAACAAGCTTCCGTCCATCTTTGTTGCCGTTGTTGCAGGAATTTCAAGACGTGTTTCCCGATGAACTACCTCCGGGTCTACCTCCCCTACGAGGAATCGAGCACCGCATTGAACTCATCCCAGGCGCGCCACTTCCAAACCGCGATCCCTAACGCACCAACCCCGAGGAGACTAACGAGATTGAGCGCCAAATTGAAGAACTACTCGACAAAGGTTTTATCCACAAATCCCTTAGCCCTTGTGTCGTGCCGGTTATACTTGTTCCAAAGCAAGATGCTACTTCCCGAATGTGAATGGATTTTCGCCCTATCAATGCTATCACCGTTATATATAGACATCCAATCCCTAGACTTGATGATATGCTTGATGAATTGAGTGGTGCTACTATCTTTTCCAAAATTAATCTTAAAAGTGGATATCACCAAATTCGCATGAGTGTAGGTGATGAATGGAAAACGGCTTTCAAATCAAAACTTGGTTTGTATGAATGGATTGTCATGCCCTTTGGTCTTTCGAATGCGCCTTCAACTTGTTGGAACGCGTAGAGATAAACAAAACTTTTCTACGCGGTACTTCCAAGATCAAGCCGAGGTAGAAGGCCACGAGAATTACCACTAGACGCGCAGGTGCGGATTATCGATGAAGCACGTCGATGCAGTGTAGTCCCACGATCCGATCCAGCCGATCCAATCCCTCGAGCGTCAAAGTGCTGAACATACAACACCTCTGCCGGTATCCACACGTACGAGGAGGAGCTCCGACGGCGGACTGCTAGGTCTGGTGCGGCGGCTGGACTAAGTGGGGCTAGGGTTCCCAACACATGGGAGTGGAATAACGTGCCCGCTGGGCAACCTGTGCCCCTCTTTATATAGCGAGTTGTAGTAGGCTTCACAACGCTTGTGGCCCATTCCCTCTGTGAGTCCAACTCACTAATTCAGTCCATTTCCGGTTCGGGTCCAACCCGACCAATATACTTGCTCCCGCTCGTAAGTGTGCGACCCTGCAGGCTCATGGCGACTTGGACACGATTGGAGTCCGACTCCCAATCGATCAATCGGTAGCGGCTCCTAGCAGAACATGTCGACTCACAAGTGCCATAGAGTCATGACGACATACCTTCTAATGTGACTTTCATCTGAGTCCCTTTTGCCTCACTATATACCTTGTTGAACTATATGCGAATTATCGTCATCCCTTAAATAGCTCAACTTTCTTCTCGGTCCGTGATATATGATTCATCTGACTAACTCTTAGTCAACAGACTCAGTTAACACTCAACCTAGTCGTGCATAGCCATGCTTCCGGAATCATATCACTCGAGAGGGCCCAGAGAATATCTTTCCATTCAGAGGGGCAAAATCCCATCTTGATTATCCACATCACGCATCTTGCTTCTCATTCGACCCGAAATCTGCCTTTATAACTGCCTTGTCACGGAACATCGTTTGAAAGAACCTAAGTCGGTGATCCACAACTCGTATTGTGCGACAATCTCAGGTCTAAGGATTACATTGATTGAGACATGCAAATGACGACTTGCTCGTTGTATCTCAATATGGGTCAGTCCGACTTGCTAAACTCTTTAGCCGAGTCTGTGAACGTTGGAATGGCATCGCCATGCCCATGACAAGTGGAACCGTGTCATCAGCCAACACTCACATTAGTCTAGGGTGTGTGTCCAACACAACCTTAATGACCAAGGACAATTTTGCATGAACAACATGAATACATAGTTCCACAATCGAATCACATATTCAATGACATATATCATATGTTCAAAACAAGGACAACTTAATAACTTTATGAATACATTGGGAATTACATCATACATGATTGCCTCTAGGGCATATTCCCAACAGTCTCCCACTTCCACTAGAGTCAATCATCTCGACATCATATGCCTAGGCATACCTCTCATGTGCGCCTGATGCTTTGGCTGTGGTAGCGCCTTTGTCAATAGATCTGCAATGTTTGCATCTGTGTGTAATTTGCATAACTTGATATCACCTTGTTCGACAAACTGGCGAATGAGGTGGTAACGCATGAGTATATGTTTGTTCTTCAGGGGTTGTCTAGGTTCCTTGGCTTGTGCGATAGCACCATTATTGTCACAATATACGTCCAATGGATTGGACGCGCCCTGAACCACACCAAGATCCATCAAGAGGTTCCTGATCCAAATAGTTTCCTTTGCAACCTCTGAGGCAACAATATACTCAGCCTCTGTCGTAGATGCAGAGACGGTATCTTGCTTGGAACTCTTCCAGCTCGCAGCCCCTCCGTTCATTACGAACACGTTTCCAGATTGCGAACGAGAATCATCTGAGTCGGTGAGATAACTCGCATCCATGTAACCCTTTACACTGTATTCCTCATCACCCCCATAAACTACGAATATTTCCTTAGTCCTTCTCAAGTACGTAAGGATGTTTTTAACCGCTGCCCAGTGGGCTTCGCCAGGGTCAGCCTGGTATCTGCTCGTTACACTCAGAGCATATGAAACATCTGGCCTAGTACAAATCATGGCATACATGATGGATCTGATTGCCGAAGCATACGAGATCACACACATCCGACTTCGCTCATCAGTCGTCGAAGGACACTGAGTCTTGCTAAGTTTTACACCATGGGACATCGGTAAGAACCCCTTCTTAGACTCTTCCATTTCGAATTTCTTCAAAACTTTGTCCAGATATGTACTTTGACTCAATCCAATGAGCCGCCTTGATCTATCTCTATAGATGCTGATTCCCAGTATCTAAGTCGCCTCTGTTGGGGCGCGTAGAGATAAACAAAACTTTTTCCTACGCGGTACTTCCAAGATCTAGCCGAGGTAGAAGGCCACGATGATTACCACTAGACGCGCGGTTGCGGATTATCGATGAAGCGCATCGGGGCAGTGCAGTCCACGATCCGATCCAGCCGATCCGATCCCGCGAACGTCGAAGTGCTGAACGTACAGCACCTCTGCCGGTATCCACACGTACGAGGAGGAGCACCGACGGCAGACTGCTAGGTCTGGTGCGACGGCTGGACTGAGTGGGGCTAGGGTTCCCAACGCATGGGAGTGGACTAACTTTTCCGCTGGGCAACCTGCGCCCCTCTTTATATAGCGAATGGTAGTGGGCTTCACAACACTTGTGGCCCATTCCCTCTGTGAGTCCGACTCACAAACTCAGTCCATTTCCGGTTCGGGTCCAACCCGACCAATATTGCTCCCGCTCTTAAGTGTGCGACCCTGCAGGCTCATGGCGACTTGGACACGATTGGAATCCAACTCCCAATCGATCAATCGGTAGCGGCTCCTAGCAGAACGTGCCGACTCCCAAGTCTCATTGAGTCATGACAACATACCTTTCAATGTGATATTCATCTTAGTCCCTTTTGCCTCACGATATACCTTGTCGAACTATAGGCGATTTGTCGTCATCCCTTTAATAGTTCAACTCTCTTCTCGATCCGTGATATGTGATTCATCTGACTAACTCTTAGTCAACAGACACAGTTAACACTTAAATGAATCACGCTTGGCCATGCTTCCTGAATCATATCACTCGAGAGGGCCCAGAGAATATCTCTCCATTCGGAGGGGCAAAATCCCATCTTGATTATCCACATCACGCAGCTTGCTTCTCATTCGACCCGAACTCTGCCTTTATAGTTGCCTTGTCACAGAACAACGTTTGACAGAACCTAAGTCGGTGATCCACAACTCGGATTGTGCGACAACCTCAGGTCTAAGGATTACATTGGTTGAGACATGCAAATGACGACTTGCTCGTTGCATCTCAATGTGGGTCAGTCCGACTTGCTAAACTCTTTAGCCAAGTCCGTGAACGTTGGAATGGCATCACCATGCCCATGACAAGTGGAACCGTGTCATTAGCTAACACTCACATTAGTCTAGGGTGTGTGTCCAGCACAACCTAAATGACCAAGGACAATCTAGTATGAACAACATGAATATATAGTTCCACAATCAAATCACATATTCAATGACATATATCAGATGTTCAAAACAAGGACAACTTAATAACTTTATGAATACAGTGGGAATTACATCATACATGATTGCCTCTAGGGCATATTCCCAACAGTCTCCCACTTGCACTAGAGTCAATCATCCTGGCATCATGTGTCTAGGCATCTAATGTCTATACCTCTCGTGTGCGCCTCGTGCTTAGGCTGTGGTAGCGCCTTTGTCAACGGGTCTGCAATGTTTGCATCCGCGTGTACTTTGCATAACTTGATATCACCTTGTTCGACAAACTGGCGAATGAGGTGGTACCGCATGAGTATATGTTTGTTCTTCTGGTGTTGTCTAGGTTCCTTGGCTTGTGCGATAGCACCATTGTTGTCACAATATACGTCCAAAGGATTGGACGCGCCCTAAACCACACCAAGGTCTATCAGGAGGTTCCTGATCCAAACAGCTTCCTTTGCCGCCTCCGAGACAGCAATATACTCAGCCTCTGTTGTAGATGCAGACACCGTATTTTGCTTGGAACTCTTCCAGCTCACGGCTCCTCCGTTCATTACGAACACGTATCCAGATTGTGAACGAGAATCATCTGAGTCGGTGAGATAACTCGCATCTGTGTAACCCTTTACACTGAATTCCTCATCACCTCCATAAACTAGGATCATTTCCTTAGTATTTCTCAAGTACTTAAGGATGTTTTTAACCGCTGCACAGTGGGCTTCGTCAGGGTCAGCCTGGTATCTGCTCGTAACACTTAGAGCATAGAAAACATCTGACCTAGTACAAATCATGGCATACATGATGGATCCGATTGCCGAAGCATACGGGATCACACTCATCCGACTTCGCTCATCAGTCGCCGAAGGACACTGAGTCTTGCTAAGTTTTATGCCATGGGACATTGGTAAGAATCCCTTCTTGGACTCTTCCATTTTGAATTTCTTCAAAACCTTGTCCAGATATGTACTCTGACTCAATCCAATGAGCCGCCTGGATCTATCTCTATAGATCCTGATTCCTAATATGTAAGTTGCCTCACCCAAATCCTTCATTGAGAAACTCCTTTCCAATGACTTTTTGGTTTCTTGCAACATCATGACATCATTTCCAATCAGCAATATGTCATCCACATATAAGATTAGAAAGTTTACTTTGCTCCCACTAAACTTCTTGTATAAACAAGAATCATGATCGCTCTTGATGAAGCCAAACGATTTGACTACCTCATCAAAGCGAATCTTCCAACTCCGAGATGCTTGCTTCAGCCCATAAATGGATTTCTGAAGTTTGCATACCTTGTCAGCATTAGCTGGATCGACAAAACCTTCGGGCTGTATCATATACACGTCCTCAGTTAAATTTCCATTAAGGAAAGCCGTCTTGACATCCATCTGCCATATCTCATAGTCGAAATAGGCTGCTATGGCTAACATGATCCGAATTGATTTAAGCTTCGCTACAGGCGAGAATGTCTCGTCGTAGTCAACTCCTTGAACCTGTCGGAACCCCTTCGCGACAAGTCGTGCTTTATAGACGGAAATATTTCCATCCATATCAATTTTCTTCTTAAAGACCCATTTGCACTCGACGGTCTTGCACTGTCAGGAAGATCAACCAAATTGCAAACTTGGTTTTCATCCATGGAATTTAACTCGGATCTCATGGCTCCAAGCCATGACTCGGAATCAGATCCCACCATCGCTTCCGAATAAGTTGCCGGCTCATTACTGTCTAACAGTAAAACATCACGAGCATTTTGTAATCTGGCAGATCTCCGTGGTTCAGGTGTTGTTACGGGTGTAGGTACCACGACCGGCTCAGCCTCCAAGGCGTTCGCCGACTCGCCCCTAGCCGGTTCCTCTCGAATTTCTTCGAGTTGCACTGTGCTCCCACTGACTTCCCGACCGAGAAACTCTTTCTCAAGGAAGACACCATTCCGAGCGACAAACACTTTGCCCTCTTCCCGATTGTAGAAGTAGTACCCCAAGGTTTCCCTCGGATACCCCACGAAAATACACTTATCCGACTTGGGCGTGAGCTTGTCCGACTGAAGTCGCTTGACAAATGCTTCACAACCCCAAATCTTAAGAAAAGACAAACTTGGCTTTTTGCCAGTCCACATCTCATGCGGTGTCTTCTCTACTGACTTTGATGGTACTCTGTTTAGTGTGAACGCTGCAGTTTCTAGACAATAACCCCAAAATGATAAAGGTAGATCTGCCCGACTCAGCATTGATCGTACCATGTCCAACAAGGTCCGATTTCTCCGTTCCGATACACCATTTCTCTGCGGTGTACCCGGCGGAGTGAGTTGAGGAACTATTCCACAACTCTTTAGATGGTCATCAAACTCATGGCTCATGTACTCGCCTCCACGGTCCGACCGTAGAAACTTTATTTTCTTGCCGAGCTGATTTTGTACCTCACTCTGGAATTCCTTGAACTTTTCAAAGGCTTCCGACTTATGTTTCATTAAATAGATATATCCATACCTACTCAAATCAATAGTGAATGTAATGAAGTACTCATAACCACCTCTGGCTGTCGTGCTCATTGGACCACATACATCACTATGTATTAGTTCCAACAAGTCGGACGCCCTTTCACAACTCCTTGCAAAAGGTGTCTTGGTCATTTTGCCTAGTAGGCATGATTCGCATGTCTCGAATGACTCTAAGTCAAACGAAGTTAGAAGTCCATCATAATGGAGCTTATTCATGCGCTTCCAACTTATATGACCAAGCCGACAGTGCTAAAAGTAAGTCATATTCAGATCATTTGGTTTCAACCTTTTAACATTTATGTTATAGACTGATTCACTATCAAGATTTAAAATGAATAACCCGTTCTGAACGGGTGCAAAGACATAAAACATATCTTTCAAATATAAAGAACAACCATTATTCTTAATATTCGACTCATAACCTTGTCTCATCAAACATGAGGCGGAAATAATGTTTCGACTAAGCGCTGGAACATAATAACAATTATTTAGTTCCAATAAAAATCCTGAAGGTAAATGAAGTTGCATCGTGCCGACTTCCAACGCAGCGACTCTCGCCTTGTTGCCGACCCGGATATCAACCTCTCCTCTCGCCAAGCTCCTAGTTCTTACCAATCCCTGCAACGAGTTGAAAATGTGAATGACTGATCCGGTATCATATACCCAAGAACTGTTAGGTGCATCAGCAAGATAAATGTCTATAACATTGCACACAAGTGTACCTGAGTCGGAAGTCATACCTCCACTCTTGGCTTTGTCAGCCAAATACTTGGTGCAGTTCCTCTTCCAGTGGCCATCCTGCTTGCAATAGAAGCAATTGGCTCCGGCTGTAGGAGAAGGCTTAGTCTTTGAGGAAGCACTCTGGACAGGGCCATGGGCGCTACCTCCTGACTTATCCTTCTTCTTCTTAGTCCAAGAACTCTTCTTGAACTTAGCCTTATTCTGCACGATCAACACTTGACTGGTGCCTTTCTTGAGATCAGCCTCTACCGTTTTGAGCATCCCATGTAATTCAGTGATACTCTTATCCATACCATGCATATGGTAGTTCGAGATGAACGGACCATACACACTAGGAAGGGAGTTCAGAATTATATCAGTAGCGAACTCTTCGTTAATTGGGAAGCCCAGCCAATCCAGAGACTGAATGTAACTAATCATCTTGATTACATGCGGACTCAGTGGATCGCCGTCTTTGAGCTTACATCCCAGCAAAGCTTGAGATACTTGATACCTCTCGGTCTTTTCCTGAGCCTGGAACATACTTTTGAGGCTTTCGATCATATCGTAGGCCTCAATATTCTCGAACTGCTTCTGCAAGTCTGGTTCCATGTGTGCAAGCATAAGACAGCTAATTTCCGTAGACTCATCTCTAGTCTTACGGTAGGCATTCATGACAGCAACAGTCGCATCATCATCAGGCTCATCTGGAAGTGGAGTTTCTAGAACATGTTCTTTCTTGTCATGCTTGAGGACTATCCTCAGATTACGATACCAGTTGGTGAAATTACTTCCATTAAGCTTACCTTTCTCTAGGATTGACCTCAACGCAAAAGTGGACAACTGAGGAAGGTTGCTAGGTGCCATTGATCTACAACAGAAAATATGCAAAACACTTAAGACATGTATTGATAAAAGAGAAGGCATATTAAACGCTTTAATACTTATGCTCCCACTAGAACCAACACCCCTCCGATGGTTGCTAAGTGATTCAAGATCCTAAATAAGCAAGCCGACTAGTGAGCTTTAGCATCACCGCTAGCCGTCAAGTGATCTAGGTAGGCAACACCTTGCCAATCGTATCTAATACGACTCCTATTAGTCGGGTGGCACCACATGCCCCGGCTCCCAACCTACCTCGCCCCGAGACCCACAACCGTTGTGATGGACTCGTCTAGCTTACCAAGTGCTTCCGCTGTAAGAGTCTGACTCAAACCCACCTAATCGGAAAGAATTAGTAGCACCTCAATTTTATGAGCCCACTACCAAGAATGTCCGACTTGTGATGGTGCATCACTAGCGGGGCGAACGACTAGACCTTCTTTGAGGGATTAAAATCTACCAACTATCTAAATATAGGTCAAAAGAGACATAACAATAACACAAATAAAGAAATTATAATGTGAAATTGTATGACTCTCTTCATGGTGATCTCCATCTCCACAAAGCTTGTAACACGACTCGTGCCAACTCTTGTCACGTGCCATCTTACTCCATGTAGCCAACTTGTACATCGAATTGCATGTCATACGGTTTCTCCAAAAAGCTACGCTAGCTAGTAAATAAAAATTACATAGAGAATTTGACACGCAGGCCGTTATACAATAAAATGACAGCACCTAGGCTCCAGCCGGCTGACAAAAACATGATACGCATATCATGTATGGATTACACACATCACATGTACATAAGCCATACCATTCACAACATTCTGCAAAAGCAAGTTATGCATAGAAACGATATCTACCGGTGTTGTGAAACTCGTAACGACATCTAAGGCGCTACGACAGCGCGAAGCCGGCGGTCCCGCTAGCCGGATAGCGGGCAGGGATCGAAGGGGCAGCGCCCCTCGCGATTTTGGAAAATGCAGATCTCATCTGCATTCCGAACATCGATTTTATCATCGGATAAAGCAGTTTTACCCAAATCTGATCCGTATTCCGATTCGACCAAACTCTTTGATATTCGATCATCGCAACTGGATTTATGTGTCACAGTATACCCCGATGGTGGAAACCGACCGGTAGGGGTAAGTTGTTTCACGACCTTAGCAGTATGATCACGGAAACCAGATCATCCATTAACCCCGAGTACGATTGATCCAATCAACCTTGTACAAAACCGATCTATCTCATAGAACGACCACCAAAACATCAATTAGATCCAATCTAACGCTAACTACATATCACATATGTGCAGATCACGGGCCTAAAACCAGAAGCTACCGCTCTGATACCACTGTTGGAACGCGTAGAGATAAACAAAACTTTTCTACGCGGTACTTCCAAGATCAAGCCAAGGTAGAAGGCCACGAGGATTACCACTAGACGCGCATGTGCGGATTATCAATGAAGCACGTCGATGTAGTGTAGTCTCACAATCCGATCCAGCCGATCCAATCCCTCGAACGTCGAAGTGGTGAACGTACAACACCTCTGCCGGTATCCACACGTACGAGGAGGAGCTAAGACGGCGGACTGCTAGGTGCGGTGCGGCGGCTGGACTGAGTGGGGCTAGGGTTCCCAACGCATGGGAGTGGAATAACGTGCCCGCTGGGCAACCTGCGCCCCTCTTTATATAGCGAGTGGTAGTGGGCTTCACAACGCTTGTGGCCCATTCCCTCTGTGAGTCCAACTCACTAATTCAGTCCATTTCCGGTTCGGGTCCAACCCGACCAATATACTTGCTCTTGCTCTTAAGTGTGTGGCCCTGCAGGCTCATGGCGACTTGGCCACGATTGGAGTCTGACTCCCAATCGATCAATCGGTAGCGGCTCCTAGCAGAATGTGTCGACTCCCAAGTGCCATAGAGTTATGACGACATACCTTCCAATGTGACTTTCATCTGAGTCCCTTTTGCCTCACGATATACCTTGTTGAACTATAGGCGAATTATCGTCATCCCTTAAATAGCTCAACTCTCTTCTCGGTCCGTGATATACGATTCATCTAACTAACTCTTAGTCAACAGACTCAGTTAACACTTAACCGAGTCGCGCATGGCCATGCTTCCGGAATCATATCACTCGAGAGGGCCCAGAGAATATCTCTCCATTTGGAGGGGAAAAATCACATCTTCATTATCCACATCACGCAGCTAGCTTCCCATTCGACCCGAACTCTGCCTTTATAACTGCATTGTCACGGAACAGCGTTTGACTGAATCTAAGTCGGTGATCCACAACTCGGATTGTGCGACAACCTCAGGTCTAAGGATTACATTGATTGAGACATGCAAATGACGACTTGCTCGTTGTATCTCAATATGGGTCAGTTCGACTTGCTAAACTCTTTAGCCGAGTCTGTGAACGTTGGAATGGCATCGCCATGCCCATGACAAGTGGAACCGTGTCATCAGCCAACACTCACATTAGTCTAGGGTGTGTGTCCAACACAACCTTAATGACCAAGAACAATTTTGCATGAACAACATGAATACATAGTTCCACAATCGAATCACATATTCAATGAAATATATCAGATGTTCAAAACAAGGACAACTTAATAACTTTATGAATACATTGGGAATTACATCATACATGATTGCCTCTAGGGAATATTCCCAACACAACTTTTATGTGTCTCATGAATGAAGTCTTGCGTCCTTTCATTGGAAATTTGTCGTGGTTTACTTTGAAGACATTCTCATTTATAGCAGGTCTTTGGAGGATCACCTTGATCATGTTTGTCAAATATTATTGGCTCTTCGCAAAGCAAAACTTTTTGCCAATCTTTCCAAATGCAATTTTTGCGCCAACAAACTTGTTTTCTTGGTATTTGTGATTTCTTCAAATGGAATTGAAGTCGACAACAAGAAAGTCGAGGCAATTAGGAATTGGCCTAACCCTACTTCCGTGGGTGAGATAAGGTGCTTTCATGGCCTTGATGGTTTCTATCGCGTCTTTGTGAAAGATTTTTTAACAATTGCTTGCCCTTTGAATGAACTTACAAAGAAATATGTACCTTTTGTTTGGGGCAACGCGCAACAAAAAGCTTTTGACACCCTCAAGAAGTGCTTAATCGAAGCTCCTTTGCTTGTCTTGCCGGATTTTGAGAAAAACTTTGAGATTGAATGTGATGCTAGTGGCATATGCATTGGTGGCGTTCTCATGCAAAATGGACGTCCCGTTGCTTATCATAGTGAGAAATTAGATGTTGCTAGACTCAATTACCCCATATATGACAAGGAACTATTTGCTTTGGTTAGAGTCTTAGAAGTTTGGCAACACTATCTTTGGCCTAAATAATTTTTCATTCATTCCGATCACAAATCATTGAAATATTTGAAAAGTCAAAGCTAATTTGAACAAAAGGCATGCTAAATGGGTAGAATTCATTATATCTTTTCCTTATGTCATTAAGTTCAAGAAAGCTAAAGAAAATGTTGTAGCGGATGCCTTATCTCGAAAAGAGTGTCTTCTTACACGCCTTGACATCAATGTGGTTGGTTTGGATGAAATCAAAGACTTATATTCTTCTGATGCTTTCTTTGGTCCCATTTTTGAGAAATGCTTGCCCAATCGAGGTTTTGATGACTACTATCTCCACAAAGGTTTCTTGTTTAAGGCTAACAAATTGTGTATTCCCAAGTCCTCTCTTCGTTTGTTGTTATTGAAGGAATCACATTAAGGAGGTATCATGGGACACTTTGGACGTGACAACACCTATGCCATGCTCTCCAACAACTACTATTGGCCCAAGATGAGGCACCAAGTTGAACGCCTCGTCAAGCGATGTCCTACATGCCTCAAAGCTAAGTCCATTTCCAACCCTCATGGTCTTTACTTGCCATTACCTATTCCACATGCACCTTGGAGTGATATTAGTATGGATTTTGTGTTAGGACTTCCACGCACTAAAACCAATATGCACACCATCTTTGTCGTTGTTGATTGTTTCTATAAGATGGCACATTTCATTCCATGCAACCGAACCGGCGATGCTTCACATGTTGCCACATTGTTTTTCAGGGAAATTGTGCGTCTACATGGTGTGCCCACGTCAATTGTGTCGGATCGCGATGTCAAGTTCACCTCATACTTTTTGAAGACATTGACGGCCAAGCTCGGCGTCAAGCTACTATTCTCCACCGCCTACCACCCACAAACGGATGGACAAACCGAAGTTGTCAACCGCACGTTGTCTTCACTCCTTCGAGCATCGATCAAGCCCAACCTCAAGAATTGGGAGGAATGCATCCCACATGCCGAGTTCGTCTACAACCGCGCCGTACATCAAGCTTCGAGATCGTCTACGGCTTCAACCCCAACACCGCTCTCGACATACTACCATTGCCTCTCCGCGAGCAAGTCAACATGGACATCGACAAGCGCACCGACTACATCAAGAAGTTACATGACTCCACAAGAGCTACACTTGAGAAGCATTCTGAGCATCGAGCCTCCATCATGAATAAGAACAAGAAGCCCATGGTGTTCCAAGAAGGTGACCTTGTGTGGCTACACTTGCGCAAGGACCGTTTCCCACAAGAGCGCAACTCCAAGCTCAAGCCAAGAGGCGACGCCCCTTTCAAGATCATCAAGCGCATCAACAACAACGCTTACAAGCTCGACTTACCGCAATCCAAGTACCTCGTCCACAACTCCTTCAATGTCAAGGATCTCTCTCCCTTGCATGGATACCCAAGTGATGAACAAGACCACGAGTCGAGGTCGACTCTTTTTCCAAGGGGAGGGGAGATGATGCAGCACACCCCATTCCACCAAGCCCATCACCAAGTGGACCAATGACAAGATCACGAGCCAAATAAATACATGATAAGGTGAAATCACTCCTCTCTCTTCATGCTTTCGGTGACTTGGTGAATGGTGCACTACCTCATGGAAATGCCCTTTGTGTGCTCAGGTTTGAACCCACCATGGACCCCCCAAGACTATGCTCAAGATGCCCAAGAACGTGCTCAATAAGTTGCCCAAGAAGTCATGGAAGAAGTCCGAGAAGATGGCGTGAAGGAAGAAGAAGGAACAGAGGAAGAAGGGGGAACCCCCCCCCCCCGGTCCAGGCCGGGCACCTCCCCTCTCCATGCCGGGCACCAACCAGAAGGGGCCGGCCTCCACCCCGGCCTCAGGCCGGATCACCCCAGTCGCTAGGCCGGCCACCCCTCGGAAGGGTCCGACCCCCACCCCGTCCTCAGTCCGGCCCCTAGGTTGGCTGCCCTGCCAGCCTCCTCACGCCCCACCCCGGCCTCAAGGGCCGGCCAGGCCGGCCCCCCTAAAGACTGCGAGATTTGGGGGAAAATTCACCTTTTCCACACCCACCTACCCCATTGGCTATATAAGGACTTCCTCGTGCTAGATCTAGGGCTTAGAGATGAATTAGAACTTCGAGCTTTGATCTTGTATCCCTCTTGTGAGGCTACTCCTATGGTTGTACCTAGGACCGTATCAAGGCTACTCCTATGATTTGTATCTAGGACCGTATCAAGATTCACCGAGTTACCTATCCTTTCCCCTTGGGATTCAGTTAGGGACTTCCCAATCTTCCTCAACTAATCCTTGAGGTTCTATTGGCGTGGTGGACCGTCCACGAGTGTGAAGGGGTATCAATCAAGGTGAGTTTAGTTGGATCGATCGTTCCGTAGGCGGCCCTCGGGGTTTAGTTGACGGGAGACTTGAGATTCTTTGGTTCTTGCTAGTTATCTCCCCTAGATTCCTCATGTTTTCCCCTTGATTCTTCCACGATTTCCCCTCGACCCCCTTCGTGTTCTTCGTGTTCATCATTCGTTCTTCATGTTCTTGGTCAATTCGTGAAGATCGGGCCACCCTAGTAGGTAACCCTCCCATATCAGGTTGGGGAACAACTACGCCTTGAAACGCCTTCTCCTTCCGACAGGTACAACGTGGTACGTGGCCTCCACTTGTTTGCTGGGTTCCTTGACTCGCTGTAGGAGGACGCCCAGAGTGTGGACACGGTCATCGACGAGGAGTGCCGCCAACTCCTGGCAGAGGCGGCGACCCACCTGTTCTCCCACGTCCTGTTGGTCGAGCCTGACTTCAAGCTCGGCACTTTGGCCAGAGAGGTCCCTAAAGAGCTCACTGCTTCTCTTGCCGCCTATGTTAAGGAAACCGTGGGTGCCTTTGTGAAGGCCTTCTCACCAGCCGCCCCAGGCGATGAAAAACAATCTTTCTAGTGCTGGAGGGGAGTCTGGGATGGATGGATCTGCCGCCTAATGGCCTTCTTCTTTTCGTGCACCCTTATTTATCTTGAATTCCTATCAATGTTTTCAGTCTTGTAAAGGATATCTCGTACTTCTTATTATGATACACTTCTCTTTATATGCTTTGAATGTTTTTGTGCAAGAGTACTTAGCTTTTGTGTGGCGGTGTCCTTCGAGACACTTTGCTTGCGTCCTTTGTGAAGGGATTATTGATGTCCCTTGCGGGGACCTCTGTAAGCTCCTTGTAGCGGGATGTGTGTTTGTTTCCAGGGAGTGTGACCACCTGCAATCATTTGTGTTTTCTAGAGGAGTGTGTGTTTGAATGTTCCTTTGTGAGGATCTTACGAGGAGAACTGCGCCAAGGAACTCGGCAAGGTGTTGTGTACAGTAGCGACCTCCACGCATACACTGTTCCAGCCCCCGCTCATGGGATTCTCTCGTGAGGAAGAGTCACACGTGCGCCCCCTTGGAGAGAGAAATGCTCATGAGTGTGTTGGATGCAGAGATGCAAGAATGCTGACATGCAAAAGAGAGAGAATTGCTCGGAAAATCACTTGATATCACCATGCAGACACGGGGATGCTACTCGCGCGAGTTAAGGTGCACATCTCGAGGATGTAGTTTCCTTTTGGCGCCCTCGAGTAACAAAAGGTTGCCTCCGGCGGAACGGGGCTCCCACTTGTGTGGGTAGAAGCTCCCGCGGCCACGCGACACGCGTGGTGAGAGATCCCTGAGAACCTCGCGGACAGAGGTCATGGCGTTGTTTTTACCGTGGTGTCACGGGGTCCCCCCGTGGGTACGTCTCCACGGCCTTGTGGAGGCGCGTGGAGCGATAAGATGGTGAGCGCGCCCCCCTAGTAGGGAGGCACGCTCTCGTGGAGAGCGGCGGTAGCCCCCAGCTCTCGGGGAGGTCTTCTGGGTGGCTGCCATGTCTGGAGAGAATAGAAGCCGCTTCTTGGGGACCTTGTCGAGGTGTCCCACGTCGTCTTCCTCGGCAGGGTGCAAGGTTGCCACCTCTTTGTAGGCTCGCTCGACGGAGCGCATCGTGTGCTCCACTTTGCGGTGGATGGTGATGGTCCTACCAAGCCCATACAGCTTGGCGATGTTGTACTTTTGGTGCGTCACGGCCATGAACTTGGCGAGCTGGGTAGCTGAGGATGGCTTTGTAGGGGAGGGCAATGTGTGCCATGTCAAAGTCGAGGGTCTCTGTGCGGTATTTCTGATGAATGTTGAGCGTGACAGCGAGGCGCACCTGTCCTAGGGGAACCGTAGTTCCGACAGTGACACCGGTGAACGGCCTCGTGGGAGCCAGTCGCTCGTAGGGCACTTGCAGCTTCTCGAATGTCTGCACCGAGATGACATTGAGGCCTACGCCCCTATTGAGGAGTATCTTGGTGATGGCGATGTTGTTGATGGTGGTGGTGCAGATCAGGGGGATGGTGCCCACGGTCCTTGTGGACTTTGGGTGGTCGCGGGCGTCGAAGGAGACCTTCTGGTCAGACCACTTGAGAGGTTTTGCCGCGTCTACTCCTGGGAGGACGGTGTTGATCTCGCGCGAGATTTGCCTGAAGTGGCGGTTGGATAGGAGGCTTGTGCTCCACCAAGGATGCATGCGATGTAACCTTTGGGATCTTGGTAGCCCCCGCAGTGTTCCTCGGCATGACCGGGGTTCCCCTCAGGGTGGTGTTGTGCGACGGCGCTCACCTGAGGAGGGGGTGGGTTGGGACGCTGCAGTGGAAGGCGCTGTTGCTGAGGGAATTGCTGGTAGTCGTTGTTGTTGTAGCCGCCGGTGTTAGTGTTGTAGTAGTTGTACCAGTTGTAGTTGTTCGGGCTACACTCCTCCCGGCGACCGCTACCGCGGCCGCCTCCTCGTCCAGGATTGCGCCAGCCCCCGCCTCGAGAGTAGCCCTCCTTGTCGTGGGATTATCACGGCAGACGTTACCGGGGGTAACTGATCTTGGGGCAAGACGACACAGGCGTTTGGGAGAGGGTTTAGCTCAGAGGAAAAACATGATGGAATTCGATCTGGTAGCCGGCAATCAAGTCGCCGAGTCTCCGATCTTAATATATCAACTCGATCTCTCGTATACACTGGATGCTCGATATCAAGCGGTACTGCTAGGGTTCTTAGATCTCTCTCAACTAGACCTAGGGGTCGGTTTGTAAGGCACCCGTACCCCCTGGCTTACTCTCCAAGGCGCACCCTGAATCCTACCCGGACACCGCATACAAACTCTAACTTTCCTTTACCGTAACCCACAATCCGGGTTACGAGGCCTACAAACTTGGGCCTTCCAGAAGTTTCTTTATCCTTAGCCGGATCTTGCGCAGCGTCCTTTGGGCCGGATTATACCTTGGAGTTGGCCTACCGGGTTATTATCCCTCCATCAGTAGTCCCCAGAATAGCTTGGGCTTCAAGGATCCTTCCTTGAAGCGCTTGCTATTCCCTGCAAAGATATCAAACGCACAAGTGTACGGAGGCCGGTTAAGGTGCTATGACAGATAGCTAGGCTTAACTCCATGGTGGCCATATAGTAACCCGGTTTCCCTCCAAGCACACTGCTCAGATTTCCGGGTCAAAGCCCTGATAAAAACGTCAAGATTCTATACTTTTACTCGATAATTAACCCTGATTTCACGGAGTGGATTTCTTTCTCTTTTTCGCCCGGATACCTCGCTCAATACCTGAAGCATATCTCGCAAAATCCGCATGGATAACCATTACCCCATAATTTCTGGCTTCTGGCCGTTAGAATAGGTTCATCCTCACCTTATAAATAGTGCTCAAAGGGTAACCTAGAACCCGACGCCTCACTCCAACTTATCCTTTCCTTCCTCACACCTTGCGCCCTCGCAACGCCACCGCAAGAATCTAGGGCTCGCCACCGGCCGTGTTCGTTCTCAAGCCATCCACGCGCCGGGCAATTCCGGGTTCCGCTAACGGTTCCTTTGACAACTTCGTCTGCTTCCAGCGGCGAACTCCCGCCGGATTACGCCGTAAATACTGGGTAAGCTTTTGCTATACAACATCCTTTGATGCCTGACAATTTTCAATCACCATTGCTAACTGCCTCTTCCCATTTTTCTTTAGTGCTCAAGCCACCGTTAGTGACCCGGAGAATGTGGAGATGGATAACCGGGAGGTGGATAACCATCAGACAGAGGAGCCGACTGAGAACGTAGACGCCGCGACCGGCGGTGATATTGAGAACAACCAGGAACAAGCCGCCGAGTCTCCTGAGTCATCCGAACCAGTAGACGAGGAGATCGAGGTTCTGGACACAAGGATGGGTTCTCCCAACCCGGATACTCAGACTATCCGGGTCTCAACTCCCAGGGCGGGTAGAGCTCCCCCATCAGGTGACCAGGCTGCCGGCTCTTCCGGTGCCCGACCCGAGGACCTGACGTTTGCCCAGATGCTCGAAACCCTGCGCGCTTTGAGGGCTAATGAAGAGAACATTTTGGAGGCTTTAATAGCCAAACACGAGGTAAATCCGACTAATATTGCCTGTGTCCTTATCCAGTCCCCAAGTTCCGAGTGAATTAATTCACAATTTGCTTGGAACTTTACGATATAAGCGACTGAGAACTAACCCCTTTACCCAGCTAATCCTTCCTGTGTCCATGCAGTCCTTCGTGACTCAATCTGAGGAGAAGCTGACCGAGGCCACCAAGCTCATTGAAAAGGAGGTGGCTCTACGTGAGGCGGCCGAGGCTGAGGCCAGGAGGAGCAGGACGATAATGAAGAAGTATAGGAGGAGGGCTCACTCAGCAGAAGATGATCTAACGAGCCTTTCTGTTCAAATTGCTGATACGTACCGTGCTTTGCTTGGTACGCTTCTTCATCCGGGTTATTCTTTTGATAAATATCCGGAATTTCCTGACTCATGTTTCCATTTCTGCAGGTCCGGATGAAGTGATGTCGGACGAGGGTGACATTGCCAGGCTGAAAACTATCAAGAGCGTGATCCGACAGCTATGCGCCGGAACCAAATGGATCCTTCAAGAAATACGGTGGCCGGGTAAAGGGCATGGCGACCTGAAGAGAATGCTAGACGCTTGCTCCACTATCCCCGAGTGGATTTGGCACTGGAAACGCTCGTCCTGCCGGGTTGGAGTAACCCGGGGTCTTGCGCTTGCCAAGGCTTACTTCCCTAAGCTCGAGCTAGCCAAGCTTATGGGCGGTTTCCCGGAATACAAGCTTGATGGGTCCAAGTTCTCCGTGAAGGATTTCCAGGCCGTTCAGAAGGAGGTCCGTTACCCGGCCAGCGTGATTGCTGACGGCTTAGATGTCGATTCCCTCGTTCCTGCTTATGACGCTGCTGGTGAAGCTATTAAGTCGGATCTTCCCGAGCCGTATGACATGCTTGCCCGATGGAAGGAGGAAGCTGCTAAGTTGAGGGAGGAGGCTGCTAAAAAGAAGGCTGAAGCTGACTCTGCGCCCGCTACCTCCACACCAGTCGTTCCTCCTCCTGCGCGAGCCGGCACTGCTGACCCGGGTGCTGCTGCTACCCCAAGTGACGGCAAGGGTAAGGCGAAGATGGATGCCGGTGCTTAGGATGCCGAGTGATACCTGTTCCTTCGTGCCACTTCTCATGCGTCAGTCGGCCGATGTGCCGTTTAAAAAATTATTTTTTGGATGGTGCGCCTGTGCACCTTTGATATCATTTACCGGGATTTTGTAATGCACGCTAAGGTCTTGATACACTCTATTCCTCTTCGGGGCTTTTAAATTTATTTACTTTTGAACTCATTTGCACTAGATATCCGACTTTCTTTATTGTTCCTTTTGTGAGGCTCGGTTTCCGGGTTTCATGGGTGTTGACAAGCGGACTTGCTTCGAAGTCCCCCAAGCCCCCAAGACTCGGATGTTTGGACTTTTTGAGCTTGAACAACTAAGCAATTTTTCTCTTTCTCAAGATCCCGAGTCCCCAAGACCCGGATTTCTGGGTTGGGGATACGTGATTTTTTAAGGAGAACGCATTGTTTGCTGCTAAATCCAAAAAGTCCAGAGCCGTTTCACATAGGTTCTGAAGTTATGCTTGATAATCGTTGAGTTTCCGGATATTAGCCCTGTACTCTGCATAACTTGTGGTTTAGATGACCCTTTTGACTATCTTGTACTATAAGCCGACTTTCGCATGGATACCATGTTGTTACATCTGTACGAAGACAGGGTCAACCAAGTCCCATTGGGCTTCATGGCTGATTGTAATCGTAAGCGAGCAAATCATGCCATTTTAGTGCGAGTCACATCGAGCTTAAGTAAGAAAAGTCAAGAAAATTTGGCTCCTTTGTCCGGTTATGAGATTGCAGCCGTACTCGTTTGCGAGTAATCGGCCCTCATAACTCATAGGCATCAAGGCCGGGTCTTTGAGTTTGCAACTGTGCTATTCAAGCAATCAGCCCCCAAGACCTGAATATATGCAACATACTGGGACTGAAGAACATAAGAATAACCATCTCTTTACTTGATATGAAAAAGTTAGGTCAGCAAGCCGCCTCATTAAAAACCCATCCAGTTCCCAAGGGTACCCTGGATAGGAAAAGAGTACGTCTGAAACCTGCTGCCTGTTACATCGTGCAATTCCTCTTGCCAATATAGTCTTTACTAAGTATAATATGGACGTAGCTGAGCCACGTTCCATGGCCTGTCTCTTTCTTGCATAGATGAAGTAGTGTGAGCGGTGTCATTAACTGTAGCCGACTCCTCCCTTGCATCTACCAAGTAATACGATCCATTATGCAGATTCCAGCTTATGATAAACGGTCCTTCCCATGGCGGTGATAATTTGTGTTTTCCTTCGTTTGTCTGTACCAGGCGCAGAACCAGGTCTCCTTCCTGGAAGACCCGGGTTTTCACGCGCCGGCTATGATACCTCCGTAAACGTTGCTGATAAATGGCTGATCTCTCCAGGGCTTGTTCCCTTTGTTCTTCTAACATATCTACGGCATCCTGCCGGGTCTTTTCATTCTCCACTTCAACGTAAGCTGATACTCGCGGTGAATCATGGATAATGTCACTCGGTAACACTGCTTCCGCTCCGTAGACCATGAAGAAGGGTGTCATTTGAGTGGATCTGTTAGGTGTAGTGTTGATACCCCAAACCACGGAAGGAAGTTCTTCGACCCATGCGCCAGCAGCTCTGATACAGGGTACTCGCAATCGTGGTTTCAACCCGCGGAGCAATTCTTGGTTTGCCCTCTCCACTTGTCCGTTGGCCTGTGGATGAGCCACTGATGCTACATCAAGCCGGATTCCATTGTTGCCGCAGAATTTTTCCATCTCACCAAGGGACATGTTGGTTCCATTGTCGGTAATTGTGCTGTGGGGATACCCAAACCGGTAGATAATTCTTTTCAGGAACTTGACTGCTGTAGCTGCTTCACAATTAGTAACTGGCATAACCTCAACCCACTTGGTAAATTTATCAATAGCCACTAAAAGATGTGTCTTCTTGCAAGGTGACATATGAAAGGGGCCAACCATGTCCATCCCCCAGACAGCGAACGGCCAAGTTAACGGGATGGTCCGTAATTCCATAGCCGGCACATGGGTTTGGCGAGCGTACCTTTGACATCCGTCACACCTTGCTACTAGTCGTTCCGCATCTGCTAGAGCCGTGAGCCAGAAAAATCCGTGTCGATAAGCCTTGGCCACAAGGGATCTTGTGGATGCATGATGCCCGCAATCGCCTTCATGGATTTCCTTGAGGATCTGCCGGCCTTCTTCTGGTGCCACGCAACGCAAAAAGACCCCCGCGGTGCTTCTCTTGTATAACTCCCCGTTGATGATAGAATATCCCTTTGCTCGCCGCAAAATTTGCCTTGCTAACACTTCTTGCTGTGGTAACTCGCCTCGTGATAGGTAGGCCAAAAATGGCTCTGTCCACTCTGGAATAGCGCGTACAGTGGCCACGAGTCCTAACTCCGGGTCTTGACTTGCCAATTCCTCCTCTGACTCGGTTTTAACTGATGGTCGCCATAACTCGTCCAGGAAAACGTTGGGTGGGACCGGTTCTCTGCGCGAGCCGAGTCTAGCGAGGGCGTCGGCTGCCTCATTCTTTCTTCTATCTATATGCTCCACCTCATACCCGGAAAAACATCCTGCAACCCTGTCAACTTCCCTGCGGTATGCTGCCATAGTCGCGTCCTTTCTATCCCAAGTTCCTGACACCTGCTGTACCACGAGGTCTGAATCTCCGAAGCATCGTATCCTCTTGATGTTCATCTCCTTGGCTACCTTTAAGCCATGCAATAGGGCCTCATACTCGGCCACGTTATTGGAACAGTCAAAGTGAATTTGTAGTACGTAACTCAATTTGTCTCCTTTGGGTGATGTTAGCACCACCCCAGCTCCTGACCCCTCACACTGCTTTGATCCATCGAAGTGCATGGTCCATGACTCGGAGTTTGGAACCGTGGTAGTCATGCCTGTGTGTGTCCAATCATTAACGAAATCAACCAAAGCCTGAGATTTGATTGCTGACCTGGGCTCGTAGCTGATGTGATAATCCCCCATTTCTATCGCCCATTTGGCTATTCTTCCGGTTGCATCCGAGTTTCTAATGATATCCGACATTGGTATTGAGCTAACCACGGTTATGGGGTGTTCCTGGAAATATGGCTTCAGTTTCCGGCTGGCCATAAAGACCCCAAAAACCAATTTTTGCCAATGCGGATAGCGCTGCTTTGCCTCTGATAATACTTCACTGACATAATAAACCGGTCTCTGGACTGGATAACCCTTCCCATCTTCTTTACGCTCCACCACCACTACAGCGCTGACGGCTCGGGGGCCAGCTGCCACATATAGCAACATAGGCTCTTTAGGACCCGGGGCCGCTAGCACCGGTGCTTCAGATAGCTGCTTCTTTAGTGCCTCGAACGCCTCGTCCGCCTCTTGATCCCATACAAACTTGTCGGATTTCCTCAAGAGCCGGTACAAGGGTATCGCCTTTTCTCCGAGTCTTGATATAAATCGGCTCAAGGCTGCTACGCAGCCCGTGAGCTTTTGAACATGCTTCAAATTTTCCGGTTTTTTCAGACCTTGGATAGCTTTGATTTTGTCCGGGTTTGCCTCAATTCCTCTTTCGGAAACGATAAAGCCAAGTAATTTCCCGGCTGGGACTCCAAATACGCACTTTGTCGGGTTAAGCTTCATCTGATACCTCCTTAAGTTTTTGAACGTTTCCTTCAGATCGTCAATAAATGTTTCTGCCTTCCTGGTCTTGATAACCACATCATCCACATAAGCATGGACGTTGCGTCCAATTTGGTCCTCGAAGCACTTCTGAATACACCGTTGATAAGTTGCGCCAGCGTTCTTCAACCCAAATGTCATGGTTTTGTAACAGAAGGCCCCAAAAGGGGTTATAAACGATGTTTTCTCCCAATCCTCCCTCTTGAGTTTAATCTGATGATACCCGGAGTAAGCGTCCAGAAAGCACAATAGGTCACTCCCAGCTACTGCATCTATGATCTGATCTATCCTTGGTAGCGCGAACGGGTCCTTCGGGCAATGCTTGTTGAGACTCGTAAAATCAATACACATTCTCCACTCATTGGTCTTTTTCATCACTAGCACCGGATTTGCTAACCAGTCCGGATGAAATACTTCCATGATGAAGCCGGCTGTCAATAGCCGAGCAATTTCTTCACCTATAGCTTTTCTTCTTTCCTCATTCATCTTCCTCAAGCCCTGCTTCACAGGCCTGGACTTGGGGTCTACATGCAAACTGTGCTCTGCCAACTCTGTAGGGATACCCGGCATGTCGCTAGGTGTCCAGGCGAATACGTCTGCATTTGAACGAATGAACTCCACAAGTGCCTTCTCCTGCTCGCCGTCTAAGTTAGAGCCTATAGTAAATTGCTTAGTGGAATCACCTTCAACAAAGTCTATCATCTTGGTGTCTTGTGCTGCCTTGAATTTTGCTCTTTCGTCCTCAGTGTTCGGCCTTTTCAAAGCGGTCCTGTCCTCCGGGTCTACTTGAGACCGATAATACTTGAGTTCCTCTTTTCTGCAAGCCTGCTCGGCCATTACCGAATCTCCTTCGTCGCACTCGGCCGCTATGTCCCGGTTTCCATGTATGGTGATAGTTTGCTTAGGACCTGGAATCTTCAGTTGTAGATACACGTAGCACGGCCTCGCCATGAATTTGGCGTAAGCCAGTCTTCCAAATAGTGCGTGATAAGGACTGCGCAATTTGACTACCTCGAACGTGAGCCACTCCACTCGATAATTATCCATTGATTCTCCGAAAGCTACCTCCAATGCGATTTTCCCCTCGGGACATGCCGAGTGACCCGGCACTATTCCATGAAAAATTCTTGAGCTTTTCTGCAGCTGGACTCCTTGAGACCCATGCGTGAGAAAGTTTCCCAGTACAAGATATTGATGCTACTTCCACCGTCCATCAGGACCCTTTTTAACTCGTAACCATTAACCTGTGGTGCGACTACCAATGCTAAGACTCCCGGGTGCTCTATTCTTTCCGGGTGATCTCTTCTGCTCCATGTTATCTCTTGTTCCGCCCATCTCAGGTGTTCCGGAACGGCCGAGGAAACCGAGTTCACAGCTTGCTTGAGTATCATTTTGTTCCTGTCAGAAGTTCCCGTAGTATGCACATGATATTGTCCTTTTAAATCAGACGTACGTACCATACCGATGAAGACGCTGATCCGGCCGATTGTCACGACGGATCCGGATTCGAGGTGATCCGACTCTGGCCCCCAGCCGAAATCGTCCACCGTCTTTTCTCCTTTGTGGTCGATGTAGATCTCGCCGACGACAAGATTCTCCATGTTCTTCCGAGCTTCTCCTGTGATGTAAACACCTTTGGACGCAGGCCCCACGGTGGGCGCCAACTGTCGTGGGATTATCACGGCAGACGTTACCGGGGGTAACTGATCTTGGGGCAAGACGACACAGGCGTTTGGGAGAGGGTTTAGCTCAGAGGAAAAACATGATGGAATTCGATCTGGTAGCCGGCAATCAAGTCGCCGAGTCTCCGATCTTAATATATCAACTCGATCTCTCGTATACACTGGATGCTCGATATCAAGCGGTACTGCTAGGGTTCTTAGATCTCTCTCAACTAGACCTAGGGGTCGGTTTATAAGGCACCCGTACCCCCTGGCTTACTCTCCAAGGCGCACCCTGAATCCTACCCGGACACCGCATACAAACTCTAACTTTCCTTTACCGTAACCCACAATCCGGGTTACGAGGCCTACAAACTTGGGCCTTCCAGAAGTTTCTTTATCCTTAGCCGGATCTTGCGCAGCGTCCTTTGGGCCGGGTTATACCTTGGAGTTGGCCTACCGGGTTATTATCCCTCCATCACTCCTGGCCACTCCTCATTAGGCGGTCGCCTCGCATCTTCTCTAGCTGGAAGCTGTCCTCCGCGGAGCGGGAGTCCGTGGAATGCATAGAAGGGGCGATTATCCGCCACGGGAGCGACATCGTTGCATCCATGCTTGCGCTCTGGCTGTGCCGCCAGGACGACCAGAGCCTTGCGATTGACATCCGCATCGTTGGTTCGTGTCTTGGCCTTGGCCTTGGAATCCACTGGCTTGGATTCATCGGTAGGAGCGTTGTGCCTGAAGAGGCAGCCTTCCTCGGCCTTGGCACACCTGTCGTCCATGTCCACAAGCTCAAAAGCGGAGGTGAGGTCGTCCATGGTGCCGAGTTCTTCGAGCATGCGCTTGTTGGTGACCCCTTCACGGAAGGTGGAGATGACGTTCGCATCAGCTATGCGGGCGATCTTGTTGCGCGTCTGGCTGAAGCGTTACAGGTACTGGCGAAGTGTTTCGCCAGGGTGCTGGCGGATGGCGTGGAGGTCATTGTAGGTAAGGGGGCGCTCGTAGGATCCCTTGAAGTTGGCGACGAAATGGACACATAGTTCTTCGTACGACCCGAGGTAGTTTTATGAGCCAAACCAGAGTGGCCCCCTTGAGGGTCATGGGCAGCCAGTTGGCCATGCACTTGTTGTTGCCCTTTACAGCGCACACACACTTGTTGTTGCCCTTTACAGCGCACACGCTAAGGTTGTACAGTTGCAAGAAGTTGAGGGGAGGGGTAGTGCCGTCATAGCGGGATGTCGGGATGGCAGCGTCGGGTCGAACTTCGGAGGCCATGCGACCGTGGGAAACTGCTTGGTGAACGCGAGGGAGCCCCCAACATAGACCGTGGCACGGGCATCTAGGTTTGCTAGGAGGTTGGCGCGGCCAGCTCTGGCAAGGTCACGGAGGGTGCGCCGCTCGTGCGCGTGGCTGCGTTCGATCTGCACATTCGCGTTGGCGGGGTGCGCAAGATCTCGCAGCTGTTGTTGCTTTTGTCAGGCAACTTGGTGGTGTGGGCCTTGTAAGGGAACTTGGTGTGAGGATCACCTTGCACCGGCGAAGTTGCACCGTGCAAAGGTGGTGGCGCGTCATGAGCTGCCGCACTTCTGGGCTAGCCAGCCGCCTCCACGCGACTGCCGTGGGGGGACGTTTGAGGCTATGACGAGCTCCTGGAGGCGGGCGAGCCATGCGGCATGCCTTTCTGGCGCGGGCTGGTGCGCAAGAAGCTCCCGGGCCAGCAGTACGGCTGTGGCGAGGGTGAGCTGTTCCCGGCGTCCATGTGGTCGTGGCGGCGGTGGTGGCAGATGCCGAGACACAAGTGCATCTTGCTGCGACAGGTGGAGGAGGCTTCGTCCTCGACGTCGAGTGCGCCATCAGCGCCGGTGGGGTCGCGGTATTGCGCGTTGTCGTTGTCGATTGGGTCAGCCTGGACCATGCGGTGAGCGCGCTCGGCGCAGGTGGGGCGAGGGCTGGTCCGGGTGGCAGGTGCCATGGCTATGAGGAGCTGAAGGAGTTAGTTAGCCCCCCTACCTGGCGCGCCAAATGTCGGAGAGTGGTCTGCCAGGTGATAGGATCTCTCTAGAGGTTCAAACACTGGGGGCTAACTACACTGCCTACACCTCTCGCGAAGGCTTCGCGAGGAAACCTTGTGACCGACGACAATGGTGACACGGGGAATTTACCCAGGTTCAGGCCACCTTTCGGTGTAAAACCTACTCCTGCTTGTCTGATGGATTGTACTACTATAGTTACAGTACAAGATGCGAGCTTGTGTTCGGGTCAGACAAGGAGGGCTTTGAGTGAATCGAGCTATCCTTCTACGATGGCAAAGTGGCTCCTCTTATACCGGCGTTTGGACCTCCTTCCCGCTCATTTGGTGGGAAAGGGCTACCACAAGGTGCCAAAGTGGAGACCAGCCGAGCTCTGTGTTGTCCGCTTGGTCTTGGTTGTCGAGGACAACGCCACCGTCCATGGCAGGGCAGTGGTGGCGTCTGGTGAGGTTTGCTCCGTCTTTTAGCGTTGTCTTGGTCTCCTTGCACCAAAGAGGAAATCCTGGGGAGACGGTTTGGCGTGGGCAGCTGTCGCCCACACTTTATACACGAGAATGGAAACTGTGGCCAAAGGGGCTCTGAGGCCCCTTTGTCAGGGCGTAGAGGGGCGGACGTCAGCCGCACATGGTTTGTCCCCTCTCGAGAGGACATGTTTCCTAGAGAGGAACGGGGGCAAGGTAAATCTTCTCTCCAAGGACAGGCGAAGAAGCCCTTCAAGAGGGGCCATCCCCCCACTGGCTGAGCCCAGTCAGAGGCAATGACTCGGTGGGAAACTCTGCCGATATGGGCTGCATCCACAAAACCATGGGCGCCCGTTGGATTGGGCCACAACAGTCGGCCCAGGATACTCTGGTATCCATGGGCCCGACAACCACGGTATCTCCCTCTGCACAATTGTAGAATGTAGGTGTGCACAATTTAGAAACCGTGTATTACTACCATAAATTAATTTAGCTTCTTGAATCCATAGAACAGAAGAGCCCCCCTCCCCCCCAGCGCGTACTCTGGTCATGAGGATGTTCTGCTGTGCAAAACATGGTTGGCGTGGGTAGGGGAAAGCAGTTCCAGTTTTCCTTCATTTTGGGCGACGATCTATGAAGTGTTCGATCAAAGTCCGGGAGTACTTCGCACCAAGAAATCTCTTCACCATAGGTGGTCATGCATTCAATCCTCCATTAACGATTTTGTCGGCTATTATGCCGAAGTGGGATGTATAAGTTTCAAGACACGTTTATCCACTATATTGCATTTTACCATTTGTTGAGTGGCTTTTCTATCTGGTAGGAGGAGGATTCCATCCGAATGTTCAATCAAGATTCGGGGCGGGCGCGCCAATAGCAGCTCAGCCATTGTTGGGACATTTTGAAGGCTTCTCCGTCCATGGACTACATGCTGGATTCTGATAAGAGGGAGAGGATGCGCCATGCAGAGATCCAGGGTCAGATGGCACGCCGCGACTGGCAGAAGGAACACGAAGCAGCCGACACCAAATCCAAGGCTCATGTAGAGACGGAGGCTTGGAAGGCATGGCGCTCCTGACAGAGGGACTGTGAGGCGAGGGAATACGATGCGGCGGAGAGCTCAGTCCGACGCTCTGATTCTACAGTATTCTGCTGTTCATCGTCGTATCAAGTTGTCGGATGAATTTATATCCTCGATGATGAAGTCTGTCCGTATGTGATGAAATATGCCCCCTCTTTCATGAACTTGTAACCGATGAACTAAGTTTTCTAAATCCGTTAAACTATGTCTGTGGATGATCTACGTTGCATGGTTAATTATGGTTTTGGGGTGGCAATTTGGGGGTTATGGTTGGAGGAAACAACTTTTGGGCGTTGGCCGGTCACTCTCCGCGGACGCGCCCACATGTGTCCGCGGACAGTTTGGGGGCTATTTTTCGGGTCTCCGGTGGGAGATGCTCTAAGCTCTCCATCTGTACTGAGATGAGTAGTGAGAAAGAAGTTAACTACACTTTGACTTGTACATAAGGGCAGAAATTGTGGCGTTTTAATGTGCAACAAGTGCAAGGCCTACTCGATAGTTTTTTATGCCGATACACACATGGAGATTTTCCCCATTGCTATAGAATTTTGTCTTTCGTGGTTCATATTTGTTTCTGAAATACCCTAAGGGCATCTCTAACAGCTGCCCTAAATAACTGTTATATAGGGCACCAAACGGTCTCCAGCAGCTGCACGATAGACTGCCCTATTGTATAACGTGCCCTATAATTGTTTCCTTGGTGATGTATATTTGGGGCATCAAAGTGATGTGTCCTATAATTTTGGTTTCAGTGTTGTATATTTTGGTTCCAACAGCTGCCATATATGACAGTTAGCGGCAACATTTCATTATTAGGCAGTTGTTGAAGTTGTTGCTGTTTTTCTGCCATATACCTCCGATATGGCAGCCCTATAAACAAAATTTTCTGCCCTATCTTAGAGCATCCATTAGAGATGCTCTAAGCCGGCCAAATCCATCAGTGAACTAATCGATACAAAGACCGGGGTTTCTCTCACACCTTTAATTTTGTTACTCACTACAATCCATATTAATTGTTGGTTGTGGCAGATTTGGAAGTATAAATGTACGAAATCGAAATTAATATGGATTAGAGTGAGTAGTAATTTTTATTTCTCATTTTTCTGTCCTTGTATTTTGTTAAGGGGAATATACTAATATCGTGAAGATACGAATTAGACCTAACCTCTACACCAACAAACCTTTGCACTGAAAAAATGTCACAAACGACATCTAGGATGCACACGGCCTAAAGAGAAAAAAGAAAATAAAATGATGGCGAATGCATCTAGGATTCAACCTGAAAGCCCAGACACGGCACTCAAGGAGCATAACCGAACTTGAATTCCTCTGATGCTGCCGCCCCGAGTAGCCAATGCTGCTTCTACAAGTCATCAAATACTAGTCTCACAAGTACCATATGCGAATTCGATCTGATCACCAACCACTTTGAAGTGATAACTTCACCGCCTCGAAGACCACCTCCACCAACATTTTCCGCTAATCTCAGTCACCATGACCTTCTTAGCCTCCGTTTACACCATAGAAATCGAATGCCGACATATCCCATGGTTTTAACAGCCAGCGAAGGTTCACGCCGCACCCGCATTACACCACGCATGACGATATATGTGCGCATGACTGGATTCAGTCCTATCCAAATATCCAGGAGCTTCTTGAGCCAATCCGTGAACATGTCTACTAGAAGATCCGGAACACGTCGATGGCCAGATCAAAGAGGAACATGCACCCAGGACGTTGGCTTCAAGCTGGAAGAACAACACTAGGACCACCACCTTTATTCTGAATCCTCATACGCCCTGACGTGGCGAGACCAATCCAAACATGAACGAAAATATATGAGAGGGTAAACCAGCGCACAGTTCCAGGTCAACGCCGGCGTGGCCAAGGCCACAACCAGACTACCCGCATCACTAGCCCTTGCAGGACTCCACTTGCCCAGATCGGAGCCCTAGAGCCCAGATCGGATCTTTCATGCCGAGATCGCCGCCATGCAGATCCACCTCCAGATTGCCATGCGGCAGATCAAATGGCCGCATCGACGGTGCCCCACCCCCTCCTCAACGCCCCTCCGTCGGGAGACCTCATGCGCCGGCCACTCGACCGCGCTGCCTATGCCCGCCACCAGCGCCCCCGCCCCCGTGAGATGCCACCGAGAAGCACCTCTCCTGCCCACCGTCATCGATGGGATGGGTGTCACCACCACCACCGGCGTTGGCAGCAGCGGCGGCAGGGGTGAACGATCGGAGCCCTTCTAAGGTTTGGGGGAGGGGAGGACCTTTGGAGCCGCTTGGAGAGGAGCGACCCGTGAGGAGGGTTCACATAGTTAACAATTTTTCTGTCCTCGGGCCCACATATAATGCTACATATTGCATACCGACCCCGCGGTAAGAGGCTAGAGACATATGCCGTGCACGAGAAATAACACAAACCACCCAATGTTAACCTTTGACCTTGAGACAGGTACTACTTTTGTTCCTTCACGATTTTCGTTTAATGATTGGAAACTACTCCCTCCATTCAACAATAGATGACTTCCATTTGTCTAGATATTGATGTATGTAGACACTAAAAGATGTCTAGATACATCCATATATTTAGACAAATGAAAGTCATGTATTTTTTAACGAGGGAGTAACAAGTAACAACAACTTTTTTCCTGTTAACTTGGGATTAGGCGTCCACATCGTGCCCTCCAGCTCCCCTCTTGCTGAGAAGGTCTGTTCCATGCACCTCCGCGTAAGAAAAAAGAATGTAATTGGGCCAAAACGGATAGTTGAAGCACACTCTTTGTTGGTATCATCATGGCCTTTGGACGCACAAAACAACAATCCGTGAGCGATGCTTGTTGAATAACGAGATTTTAAAATGCAGAGGCCATATAGGACAAAGAGAATATGAGTACCATTTCTCTTATATTAATGTGTTCTTAAGAGCACCTCCATCAAACAGCCCCCAATGGGCTATTGGGGCTCTAAACTCAAAATACACTCACAGATATGTCCGTCAACTGTCTGGCCTAGAGATTTTTTGTCCTACACCTACATGAGAGCCGCCAAACTTTGAGGCCTGCTCGGGGGTGCCGGATATTGTCTGTGAAGCCCATACGGCAGGCAGGGCCCCTCGTCACACAGACAGAACGGCGGGCGATATTAATGATGTTGTGCCGGAGGCTGATCCGCATGCGTTAATGGCGTAATTCACCAGTTTACAAGGCGAAGCAATGACAGCCTGCAGCACGCAACACATTTGATGCAGGTTGTTACCTCTTGGGTGGCCCGATCTCATGAATTGAACAAGAACACAAAGAACACAAAGGGGAAAACGAAGAACACAAGGAAGAACATGAGGTTAATCGGTGGGAAAACAAAGGGATAACCGGATAACTAGTGGGACCTAGAGGATTCGTAAAGCCGACAACTAAACCCGAGGCCGCCTCCGGCAAACAATACACTCGAACTCACCTTGATTGGAACAAATTCAACCATGCGGCTGGTCCACCGCGCCAATAGATCCTCGAGGGTCAGTCAAGGAAGATTGGGAGAACACCAACTGATTCCCAAGGGGAAAGGATAACTATTCCGGAGTAACCTTGATTCGATCCAAATACAAGAGTAGATGGAGCAGCCTTGATTCCACTACTAGGGAAAAGCTTACCCCAGGCGAACGGAAAATGCCTACCACAGGCGCATTCTGGTTCGCCTGGGACCGTATCGCCAGCGGTAATGGCTTACCCCAGGCGAATACAACAATGCGCCTGTGGTAAGTACGCATACCCCAGGCGAATAGTACTCGTGCGCCTGGGGTAAAACACTTACCTGAGGCGAACAAGAGCTGTGCGCCTGGGGTACAGATGCGCCTGGGGTACCTTCTACTGTTCGCCTGGGCTATAGTTTTGCTGTATCAAAAAATAAGAGAAAACCAAAATAACAGAATTACAGGAAAATGACAGAAAAAGTATCAAGCTGACAGAATAACAGCAAAATGACACAATTAAGTTATATAACATAAATATTTTCGATCATCAACACATAGTCTCGATCATCACCACACATAGTTTGACAAAATTACATAGTCTCGAAAAGATCCATGCTACTAATAAATCCAAGAGTTAGCTAGTGAGATGGAAATAATTATTTGTTCTAATTTGAACAAACTCGTCATCTATCGATCTAGCGGGGTGATGTAGTGGATGACCATCATCATGTCCAAGTTGGAGACGTCACTATTCCTCATGGTGATCAGAATAGCTCGTCCAGCCTCCATACCACCTCTTGCGGAATGGAACCGCCTCCATGCTTGAGAGTTGAGGATGACCCGACCATCAGCATTATCCCGCGTGATCGGAACTACGGTGACAGGTCCTGATTCTCCACGGCGTACTCCAATGGTACCCATATGCTCCATGCCAGCACTGTCCGCTACCGCCAAAGGTATTTTCTACAACACACAATTCCAAGAAAGAATAAAAGCACAATGTCAAATACCGGATAAGAAAGTGTTAAGAACATAAGCAACTATACGAATAAGAAAGTGTTAAGAAACATACCATGACATGTCCATTGGAGATGTTCGTGTTGGTGATGCGATGCACGAAAGGGAAGCCGATGTAGCTATCTATCTCGGCAAGTTTCTGAAGGACACGGTCCTTCTCAATCTCGCTAAGATTCGCTCTTTGAGCAACAACCACATGTTTCCATGGGTCCTCCTCGTCCATATCATCCTCAGTGTCCATATCCTCGGTGTTCTCAGTTTCCTCCTCACTCCCGCCATCCTCGTTCGCAATCCCGCCCATATACACAATTTTGATGCGAGGTTGCGGTCCTTCCATAGAGAAGTGAATGTAATCACCTCCGCTTAAATTGTACGTGGCGATGAGAGCCTGCAATGCTTGCCCGCAGAAGTAGGTCTTCGTTCTTTCTTTTTTCACTCGAAGAATGTAGGTGGTCCCGTGAACATTGAAATTCACCTCACGACTGTCAACTAACTCGTTGAATTCGTCGCGAATATTGCATGGTAGAATCTAAAAAAGAAATATAAAGAATATTTTGTTAATAAACACAAGTCTCAAGCTAGATAGTAAAACGAAAGAACAAGTTAACATAAAAAGAATTGTTTATTACCAACGAATCAACGTCACCGTCGTGGAGCTGAAGCATAAAAGAACTCCCACTGAATCGTCCTTCGGCACATCGGGACCGACATACGCCGCAAGCCATGTTCTTTTAAATTAAGAAAGTGCACACATAGAGGTTAGAGGAGCATAGCTATCACAAAACAAAGACAAATGGCAGCACCTACCTCTAGTACTATAATAAGGCAATATATTGACAGCAGTACAAACGAAATGGAACCTGTCGGAGAGTTTAGGTGATACTTCCAACAGTACAAACGAAATGGAACCTCTAGTAGTATAATAAGGCAATTGACAGCAGTACAAACGAAACGAATCCTAGAGATATAATGCACTACAAGTGGTGTTGCCGTTTGTAAGGAACCTGCTAAAACTATTTGCTGTTCGTGATTTCAGGGGGCAGCCCCTTTTAGTCTAAAAAAATGCACAACGGCAGCCACGGGGTGTGACAATTTGGTATCAGATCAAGCCAACGATTCCTTCAAAAATTGCAGAGCGCTCCATGGCAATCGAGGTCATATCGCTCGCATGCAGGCGCCCGCGGAGCAGGTCGTGCAGCAGGGCATTGGGCGCTGCGGGGATTCCGTGGCGCGGCAGATGGAGTTCATGCGGCTATCACGGCGAGCATCAACGAGTCGCGGGCGTTATTGGAGGGGGGATGGGAGGGAGAGGGGCTGACCTGGATCAACGACGACGACGACGACGGAGTGGGCGACGACGGAGTGGGCGACGACCTGCTCTGCTCCTCTCGACACTGGCGACGGCGGCGGCGTGTGGGTTCGTGTGGGTGCGGGTGAGATCCGGTCACTTAGAATACTAAAGAAGAACATTGGCACCGGTTTTTAATACAAACCGGTTCGAAAAGGAGCTGTCCACTGGGCCCCACACCCTGTCGCAAATGGCCTCATGGCCTTTAGGACCGGTTTGTGCTACCAACCGGTCCTAAAGGCCTGCGACCATTTGCTGCAGGTGGGGGGGCCCAGGGGACAGACCCTTTTGAACCGGTTTGTGATACAAACCGGTTCTAATGTGCTTGGCTCTTGCGCGGCCCCTCAGATCCTTACCGCAGGCGCGTTACGTAGACAATGCGCCTCCGCTAAGTTTCGTAGGATTTAGGTTTGCGCGGTCCCACATGGCATTACCCCAGGCGCATGTCCTGTGAAAAGCGCCTGTGGTAAAGTTTACCCCAGGCGCGTTTTCTAGATAATGCGCCTGTGCTAAGATTTTCTAAATTACCCAGCCCCGCGGCCTGGACACATCGAGCAATACGAATGCTATAATATGTGGCTCCCCCACGTTGGTTTTCACTTAAAAAATACATACATATGAAAGTTAACATGTGCAAACAAAATTAATGTCGCATCGAGCGTAAATAGATTGGTTTAGCGAGATACCGCAAGTGTTTCTCTCTAAAAACACATTGTACATATAGCTATTAGCATGTTATATCGCGAGTATTTCCCTCTCTCAACCTTTCGTCACAATATTAGTCTTGCATTTCTTGGTCGATGTTGAATACGTGACCGCCATATTGTGACTTCTTCTTGTGAATGGAAGACCTGCCCTAGGTAGTGTGGTCCTGCTTCTTCTTGTGGTGTATGGTGCATCGTCTTCACCGGGTTCTTCCATCATCGGGTCTCCGACTAAGCCGTCGAAGTCCTTCTCATCGGCGACTCCATCCATTCCGACGAGGGCCCTTTTTCCTCTCCTTACGACAACACGACTAGGCTTTGTCGGGTCGGTTATGAAGAAGCATTGCTCCACGTGCTTAGCCAATACCCAGGGCTCATTTTGCGCGGTGGGGTTCTTGGACTTGGGTTTGTTGGCTTCAGACATCGACATAGTGGTGAAATATTCGTCTTCTTTTGTGACGTTTGTAGCCCATCTGACATGGAACATCGGCACCTTTACCCCAACGTAGTCAAGCTCCCAAATTTCCTCGATCTTTCCGTAGTACCTTCTAACCTCTTCGCCCGTGTAAGATTCCATCGTTATAGACGAGTTTTGATAGTCGCTACTTTTGTCTCTTTCCTCCGTGTAGAATGTGTACCCATTGATGTCGTATGCTTGATAAGTCATCAGATTGGGCGCGGGGCCATATGACAAGGCCAATACAATTTTATCTTTCTCACATGTCATTGGCGGGGGATCGGCATCAATCTGCTTCTTGAACCATGTCGCGAAAGAGGAGTTGTGTGCTCTAAATATCTCATCTTCCGTCATCGGCCTGCGAGCACTGTTTTTTATCGCGGTTTTGTGCTCTTCTATCCAAGGGTCGACATCGTCGATGTGTTGTAACACTACTAGGTGGGCCCTTTCAAAGTCGGCTCTCCGACCACAGGAGTCCGCGTCCATTACCCTTTTGCCTTCATCTCAAGAAGATCCAGAGCTACTCTCAAGCGTGACTCCTCCGTCCCGCGACTTGCGTCATACAACGGAGTTGCAGAGTCTATCTCTAGTTGCGTGATCTTAGATTTACGTCTAGCGTCGGTCGACGTGTTCTTGAGAAGAAGATCTTGAACATGAGGGTCCCGCACGACTGAAGTTAGCGGAGTGTTCATGTCCTCGTCTGCATGTTGCTGATCACCATGACTCCCTTCTTCTTCATTATAGTCGTCTCCGTCGACAGCCGCCTCTTCGTCCTCTCCATTGCCATGTTCAGACTCCTCCTGATCATCTTCACATGTCGCCGCCCAATTGGTCTCGATGTTATCATCGTCTTCATCGTCATCCATCCACTTAGTGTGGCCCTCCATGAAACTATACCTGAGCAGGTGCTTCTCCACATTACCAGAATCTGGTTTGAACAAAGACCCCAGCTTGCATTTCCGACACGGACACTCTATCTCGGTGCGGTTGTTTCGATGCATCTCGGCCGTCGCGCGTCGCACGTACCTATGCACCACGCTTGTCCTCATCGCAATGACCATTGCTACAAAATGCAAGAGAGAGAGGTTTCATTAACTAGATCCGGTTTTCACGGAAAAATTCGGCATGACCTTCCTACAAAAGGTGTAACGCGGAGCGCCAGAAATTTGCCGAAAAGGAAATGAATCAACATTTCGGCAAAACATTGGCAACTCATCCTCATGGCAACACAATAAAATGAAAAAGAGAACGAATTCTCATCCACCGACCAATCCCACACACCTATTAAGATGACACACAATGCAAAATATATAGACGCGATGACGACGTCGAAGATCACCGAAGAGACTCCCGATAAGAGATTGATAGATCTAGAATTAGCTAATGGTGCATTTGTGGTGAGATCTAGTGTCCGGTTAGTAGATCTAGTGGAGAGATTTGGAAGAGGGAAAGTGGGGTAGCATACTAGCTAAAATATAGCAAACATGATTGGTTAAATTAGCTAAAAATGGTGGAGGGGTGTGGGGGATTGAGCTAGGAGCACTAATGGCTCGAGTTTGGATAGTGAGTGAGTGAGTGGGGTGGATAGGGGTGGTGGTGGGTGGCTGGCCGCACTTATATTGGGGACAAATATTACCCCAGGCGAATATGCTACGGGAAGCGCCTGCGCTAAGTGGTGCTACCCCAGGCTATTCTTTGTCCCAGGCGAACAACGTTCCTGTGCGTCTGCGCTAAAGGGAGCTACCCCAGTCCACTTTTTACCCCAGGCGCTTCGGTAACTACTCGCCTGTGGTATCAGTTATACCGCAGGCGAACAAGGAAACTATTCGCCTGCGGTAAAGGAAGCGTGCCAGGGTCGGCCGTGGTTGGCCCTGCCACACTTTACCCCAGGCGCTTCCGGTTTCTGTTCGCCTGGGGTAACAGGCTTACCCCAGGCGCACAGGCCAGCTATTCGCCTGCGCTAATTAACCCAGGCGCACAGGTTTTCCTGTTCGCCTGTGGTAGAATATGCTGCTATAAGCTAATCTCTACTAGTGTTCGCTCCTAGATACACATCTATGGGGTAGCCTCTAGGGAAGCAAAGCTCAATTCTCAATTCATCTCTAACCTAGATCTGAAGGTAGGGGTTCTATTTATAGTCTGGGGGTAAAAAGGGGGTAGGTAGGCTTTACAAGGGTATGTACCCACTTTCCTTGGTAGGGGAACTGGCCTGGCCGGGCTGAGGCCGGCCTGAAGGCCGGCGCCTTCTGTTGGGTCGCCGGCCTAGAGCGCAGGAAAGCCGGCCTAGGTTTCCGAGATGATTAACCGACATACTAAAGTAAGAAGTAAATAACACAGAACAAGTTAGGCACAGGCAGTCCCCGAGTTCCTTCTCGGGGTGCCGACATAGTTTCAACTGGGTAAGGAGGTACATACAATGCTTTTTTAGGAATGAAAACGACGGAGTAGAGCTACATTCCAGGGGCGCTTAATTTCCTCTCCGGACCTATCCATCCTGTTCTTCTGTGGTTCCTGTGCATAAATGAGATAATACGCATCATTGTGCAGAGCCTTGCTCACAATGAACGGCCCGTCCCATGGAGGGGAAAACTTGTGCATCCCGGTTGTGCGTTACACCAGCCTAAGCACCAAATCTCCTTCTCGGAAAAACCTTGGGCTTATCTTCCGGCTATGATAGCGTCTCAGATTCTGTTGATATACAGCTGATCTCGATAGAGTTAATTCTCTTGCTTCTTCTAGCAAATCAACATCATCTTCTCGGGCTTCTCTTTCCTCTGCCTCTGTATTGAGGGTTACTCTCGGTGAGTCATGCTCAAGGTAAGTGGGCAACATGGCCTCTGCTCCATATACCAGGAAGAATGGTGTGTATCCGGTAGATCGGTTAGGGGTAGTCCTTAGACTCCACAACACCGCCGGCAACTCGTCCAACCAACAACCCGGGGTTCATTGTAATGGCTCAATTAGCCTAGCTTTATTCCGGATAGGACCATGTCATTATCTCTTTCAACTTGCCCATTTGATTCCGGATGCGCGACTGACGCAATGTCTAGACGGATCATCTTCTCCTTGCAGAACCGAGTAAAGGCTCCCTCAGCAAAATTTGTTCCATTATCCGAGATGATCCCATGCGGGTAGCCATATCTTAGGATAATATCCTTCAAAAAGGTCACACTGTTTGCCCATCACACTTCCGGATTGGCTTCACCTCAATCCACTTGGTAAACTTGTCAACCATGACCAGGATGTGAGTCATGTTGCTCCGAGCTGGCTTGAAGGGCCCCACCATGTCCAAGCACCATACTGCAAATGGCCAAGTGATGGGAATAGTTTTCAGATCGGAAGCTGGCATATGTATCTTGGTAGCATATCTTTGGCACCCATTGCACTTTCTCACTAGATCTTCTGCTTGCTGCAAGAAAGTGAGCCAAATGAATCCATGCTGGAAAGCTTTCTTCACTAGAGCCCGAGATGAGGCATGGTGCCCGCATTCCCCCTGATGTATTTCTCGGAGAATCTCTTCTCCCTCCTCTGGCTCAACACAGCGCTGGAGCACGCATGTGGTACTCCTCTTGTGCAGTTCTTTGTTGATGATGGTGTAGCCTTTAGATCTTCTCTGTATTTTCCTGGCCAAGATCTCATCACTCGGCAAAGTACCATCCGCCAGATAAGACATTATGGGCCGAGCCCAACTCGGTATCGCCCGAGTAGGAAACATGGGCTCATCAACCTCCATTGGATCAGCCGACATGACTTGCTTCGAGATGGGAACGAGTCCCCGAGTCCCCGGGTTCTGCGAGGCAGTCCCCGAGATGAGGGAAGCAGTCCCCGGGTTATCCTTCACAATCCCCTCATCAATCTCCATGGGAACAACTTCTGATTCGGGCATGGCCGGGACGAATATCGAATCTGACTCGGGAGATGGTTTGATGGAAGGCTTCCTGAGATGCTCCAAAGAAATTCCTGCCAGGATGGACTACCGAGAAGAGCCTAACTTGGACAGAGCATCAACAGCATCATTTCCAGCTCAGTGAATGTGGTGGAATTGACATCCATCAAAGAATACCGACATGTTCTGGACAAGGAACCGATATGAAGCCATATTGGCATCCAACGCGTCCCAAGTCCCCGATGCTTGCTGAACCACCAGATCCGAGTCGCCATAACATATTATCCGACGGATACCAATATCCTTGGCCACTTTTAGTCCCTGGACTAAGGCCTCATACTCGGCCACATTGTTGGACGCTGCAAAATGGATTTGCAGGACGTATTTGAATTGATCCAGCTTGGGTGAGGTGAGCACAACACCGGCACCGAGACCTTCTTTCACCTTGGAGCCATCGAAATGCATTCGCCAATAATTTGTCTCTGGCAAGAGAGGCTCATACTGCATCTCGGCCCAATCAACAAAGAAATCCGCCAGGGCTTGAGATTTGATGGCTTCTCTTCTCGCATACATCAGGGTATAAGCAGCTAGCTCAATTGCCCATTTGGCTACTCGGCCACTTGCACCCTTGTTGCCCATAATTTCCGAGATGGGTGAAGTACTCACCACCGTAATCGGATGCTCTTGGAAATAGTGCTTGAGCTTCTTGGCAGCCATATAGACTCCATATGTCATCTTCTGATAATGAGGATAGATTAGCTTTGAGTTGGAGATCACCTCACTGAGATAATACACATGCCTCTGCACCGACTTTCCCTCCTCTTCTCGCTCCACTATCACCACCACACTAACAACTCGGTTGGTACCTACGATATAGAGCAACATGGGCTCATTAGGCAGAGGAGATTCCAAAACTGGAGCTGTACCCAGCATGGTTTTGCGCTCTCGGAAAGCCACATCGTCTTGTGGTGTGCAGACGAATTTGTCACTTTTCTTCATGAGCTGGTACAGAGGTAAGGCCTTCTCTCCCATTCTCCCAATGAACCGACTAAGGGAAGCCAGACACCCAGTGAATCTCTGCACATCCTTCAAGGATCTCGGAAGAGACATGCTCTCAATCGCCTTTATCTTGGAGGGGTTGGCCTCGATACCTCGGCTGGAAACAAGGAAACCGAGTAACTTTCCTGCCGGGACACCAAAGGTGCACTTGGTCGGGTTCAGCTTCATCTGGTACTTTCGTAAGTTCGCGAATGTTTCTTGGATATCTTGTAGGAGTGTGTGTTTCTCCTTGGTCTTGATGACAATGTCTTCCACATAACCCTGCACATTTTTGCCTATCTGCTCATGCAAGCATTTCTGCATGCACCTCTGGTATGTGGACCCAGCATTTCTCAACCGAAACACATGCCACGATAGCAATAAGCCCCGTACAGGGTAATGAAAGCAGTCTTTATTTGATCAGCCGGGTTCAGGGGAATCTGGTGGAAACCAGAATATGCATCAATGAAAGATAACAACTCACACCCGGCTGTGGAGTAGATCACCTGATCTTTTCGGGGCAGTGGGAATAGATCCTTCGGGCAGACCTTGTTCAGGTCGGTGTAGTCCACGCAAATGCGCCACACCACAGCGACCATAGGATCATCCTTTTTCTTCTCGACCATGACCGGGTTGGCCAGCCAATCCGGGTGCAGTACCTCCATGATGAATCCACTTGCTAGCAGCCTTGTGATCTCGTCACCAATGGCTTCCCTCCTTTCAGCAGCAAAACAACGCAGGGCTTGGCATCCGGTCTCACATGCAGAGAGTGCTCAACCAACTCCCTCGGGACACCCGGCAGGTCCTGATTGGACCATGCAAAGACATCCCGATTCTCACGGAGGAAGTGGATGAGATCGCTTTCCTATTTCTCCTCCAACCCGACACCAATAATGGCGACGCGCTCTGGGAACTCGGGGTCAATCTGCACCTTCTTGGTCTCCTGAGAGGCCTAGAAAGTGGCACTGTGCAAAGAGCTGGGCATCCCGGGCATGCCGAGTTGAGTTGCCTGAGCCATGGCCATCACCTCGTGTATCTTCTTCTTCTCGGCCGCAATGACCATCGACTCGGCCAGCCGAGATCCAGCTTATGCGCACTCCAGAGAGCGCATGTAATCTCCCGAGATGGTGATGATGTCATTGGGACTGGGAAGCTTCATCTTCAAGTAATCCGCATGAGTGGGGGCCATGAACTTGGATAGAGCTGGTCTGCCGAGAAGAGCATGATAAGGGCTCTGAACATCCACCACCTCGAACTGCAAGCACCCAGTTCGGCAGTTCTCCCTGGTGCCAAAGAGCACATCAATCCAAATCTTGCCAACAGGGGCACAAGATAGTCCCGGCACAATGCCGTGGAAGGTGGTCCAACTCTGCTACAACATGTTCTCGGCGGTTTCGAGTTTCTCCATTGAATCTCGGTACAGAATGTTGATGCTGCTGCCATTGTCAATCAGCACCTTGCTAAACTTCACGTTGATCTTGGGCCCAATGAAGGTTGGGTCCAGCACTAGGGCATAGCTACCCGGGTTGGGCATGATCTTGGGATGATCTGCCCGAGAGAAAACGATCTCCTGCTCGCACCAGTACATGTACTCGGGCACTGCCGGCATCACGGCATTAACTTCCTTCGCGCGCCTGCGCTAGCTCTGCTTGTCTTCCGGCTCGATGGTGAACACCATGTAGCTCTGGTGGTGTTCCTGGTAGTCATTTCGTCCTCTGCCGCCACCATTGTTGTTGTTGTTGAAGTTATTGTTTCGATTTTTGTTGTTGTAGTTGTTGCGGTTCTCGTTGTTGTTGTTGTTGTTGTTGTTGTTGTTGTTGTTGTTGGCTCCCTGAGCCACTTGGTTCACATTCTTTGGCCTCCTCTGATTCTCCGCAGGCCTGGGAGTTGTTGCCCGGATAGGTTGAATGTTTGAGCCCGGAGCTGGCAGAGGTGGAGGAGGAGGCAATTGGCCGAACCCCTCGCTCTTAATCCGGTCCCACCAGCTGCACTGCCTAGATGTATGGCTTGCCGGTCTACTCGGATGCCAAGTGTGGTAGCTGCACGGCCCATCCCTCATCATCTCAAAGGTAAACCTTTGCGGTGCATCTCCGGACTGCTTGGGATCCGTCCATTGCTTCTTGTAGTTCTGGTTCTGCCCATACTAGGGCCCAACATTCTTTTGCCTCTGGGTGCTTCCCGCATCAGGTTGATCCGGATCCACTGCGGCCACATGGTTTAAGCCATAGCGGACCTCTGACCTGTCATCTCGCCTCTTGTTTCAGTAATCGGAGCGGTCATTCCGCCTGGAACCATCGTTGACGTGGTACCTCCTACTCGGCTCAGCCGAGTCGAGTAAAGGCTGTGTAGGGTCTCCGAGAGCATACATGTTGGCGATCTTGATGGTCTCGGCCAGCGTGCTCGGCATCTTCCTCTGCAGCTTCTGCCATAGCATGCTGCCATGTCGGCACCCTTGTGCGAACCATGCGATGGCCTGCGACTCATTCACACCTTCGCAAGTGTTCCTCAGTGTGCTCCACCGAGTAAGGTACTCTTGGCCAGTCTCCTCCTCCCTCTGCTTGCACGCAGAGAGTTGCTGCGTACTGTTAGGCCTCTTGTAGGTGCTGGTGAAGATGCTAATGAAACCCTCCGAGAAGTCGAGCCAGCAATTGATGCTGTCTCTCGGCAAGTTGTTCAGCCAGATTCGAGCAGGACCCTCCAACATCTGTGGCACATATCTCACCGCCCACCTGCGGTTACCACCGGCAATGTGCACGGCAGTGATGTAGTCACTCAACCAATCCTCCGTCTTGGTGCTGCCGTCATTGTTTTTTGTCCCTTTTGCCAGCTAGAACTTGGACACAGCCGGCTCATTCATGATTCTAGGACCAAAACAGAGTGGTCTCGGAGGGCCTTGCTCCTCTATCTCCTCTGACAGGTAGATCATGTCAAGCTTGTACCTTGCATCACTCGGCTGCAGCACTCGGGCCCCCAACCGAGCTCCAACACCTCCACCATCAGCATAGCGATCATTTCTCTCTTACCCGGCTTGCTCCATTGCCGAGTAACCATCATTGTGCCGTTCTTGATGTCCAGCACCGGATTGGTGCTGAACCGGGTTGGCTGTAGGGGCATTTCCCCGCGGCTGAACAGCAGGTGCGGCACCGGGTTGAGGCTGAACCGGGTTAGCAGCCAGGTGCCGAGATGGACCATCTCGGTTGCGTCCTTGTCCTTCTTGATAAACTTGGGCAGCGTCATGGCCACCACCTTGAGCAACGTGTTCTTGCCCGGGCTGCCGCTTTACAGCTAACTGTTTTCCGACGACAGCCGGGTCATACACTTGGATCTGCTTATTCTTCCCGGAGTTCACACTCCGAGCTCTTCGAACATCGACATGAGGGGAGGAGGCATGGCCTGTGGATCTCGCCCCATGCGACTAAACCACATGAGATGCACCGGCTCCCGGATTTGCCTTCCTGAAAGCCTCATTTTGCCTGCTAGCCTCAAGGACAAGTTCATTAAGCCAGTCCTGCTGCCTAGCGCGAGCTTCACCGGTTAGATTTAGCAACTCGACAACAACTGCCTCTGCTGCCCTAAGTGTCTTAGCAGGAGAACTATATTTGGACCTCCCCGGAAAGTCAATACTAGCAGATTTACTAGCAGTTCTACCATCTCTAGCCAACTCGGCACCGAGATTACGACCTCGGTTCCGCACAATCCCTAACCGACTAGGATTGTTGACAACAGGATTAAGACCATGAGCCCTATTGTACTCATTCATGTCGAAATCGAACTCTTGCCTGATTTTGGAGACCTCTCTGGCCTCGAGAAGGATGGCCTGGCGCTGCTGCTCGAGTTGGTGTTGTATCATCACCGGATCCGCATCCGCAGCGACAGGTACGCTCAGCTTGTCGATGACGTCGGCGAAGGGAGCCTGCGTCAGAGTCGGTATAGCAGGAGCCTTGAAGCCCAGTTGGTTCTCAGGCCTCTCCAATGGCTTGTGGCCCGGTCGAGCGGATGTGCCAACAACATTAGCGACATTGGTCGCGCTCTTCTCGGCTGCAGGAGCCGGACCGGTCATCATCACCTCAACCTTGCCCATGGGGCGATCGATACGCTGACCGCGGACGGCGAGAACGGAAGGAGGATCAGCAGCAACAAGCACCACCTCAGGGTACTCGCGGATGACCGTGGTAGGGACGTACATCAAATGTGCGCCGAAGCTGATGACAGAGCCGCCGGCTGGCACGGGGCTGCCGCAGAAATCACCGGCATTATCGGTGACAAAGTCGAGGGAGCCGAATCTGTGGACAAGGCCACAAACCACGCACTCGCCCAAACAAGGATGAGATCCCGTCCGGATAGAAACCCCAGCCAGCGCCGCTGCTGGCCCCATGGTGGGTGTCAACTATCGTGGTGAGGTAAAGACAGATGCCATAGGATGGTTTAAGTTTGGGGCCGATGGACATTGTGGGTATCCGGGGAGGGATCGCACGCCTAGATGGCGCGCTCACTACACTGCAAACATCAAGATCTACCCAGGTTCGGGGGCCCTCATGTGGAGGTAACACCCCTACTCCTGCCTTTCTCTCTGTAAATATGGTAACCGAGTACAGGTGTTCCTCAAGCTCAATGAGCTAGATGAATAAGAAGCTCTAATGCTCCCTCTCAACAAACCAGAAGCACTTCTCCTCTCAGATCAAGCATAGCCCGCACAGGAGGGGTATGGCCATCTTATATTCTGGTGGCCACCAACTAATCGTACAGGTTAGGTGTAAAATACACTGTGCCGTAGCGCACGCTTCCGCTTCCTCTCTGACAGACGCTGAAAGTCGTCTGTGTTGTGGCCGCTGCCATGTCATGTCGCCCTTGTCAGAGACAGGATGTGGCCTCGCCCATACCTCCACTGTACTAGTGTATTCATACGCATCATCATGCCTAGTAAGTTGAACCGCACGCTCGTACTCTTCCTTATTCTTCGGGATTCCAACTGCTCTGTTGATATCCCTCTCAGATAGAGAAGATCTTCGTCTACCCGGATTCACCAAGTGCTACTCAGTCAACCCGGATAAGACACATTTCTTCACTTGGCTCTTTGTTCTTCCTACCGAGATAGCTCCATCTTGGTAGCCATCCAACTCGGAACCATCCAGCTCGGTGTCGTCCAACTCGGTACCTTCCAACTCGGTAAACAGTACCTCATGCACCATTTCCTACCAATCTTGCCCCTACTCGGGGGTAGCCCCCGACACTATCCTTTGGTTTTGAACTTGTTCCCACCACAAGAGGGTGTAACCTTCCAATTCAAGAGAAGCCGTTGCTACCTTTTTCTCATCACTAAAGTTGTGAGTGCGGAAGATGTTGTCAACTTTGAGATCCCAAGAGAGGTAAACATCCGGGTCGGAGTCTCCATGGAACTTAGGGACATTGACTCGAATGGTGCTCATGTTGTTGTCTCTATTGCGATGCCGGTGGTTCTCATTGGGGTCTTCATCATAGATAGGAATAGAATAATCATATGGGTAGTCCTCACTTTGTTGTTGACGTGCTTGTTGACGACGAAGTCATTCTTCATGGGGAGGATGACGTCGGTGATCATTAAGATGTAGTTGGTGATGGCGGTGGAGGCGTTCTTCACGACGCTCACTATCATTTTTCTCATGATGTTGTCAAGGATGGTCTTGTTCATGGTGACGGTGTTGAGGACGGTCTTGCTCATGGTTACGGTGTTGAGGACAGTCTTGCTCATGATTACGCTGTTGAGGAATGTCTTGATCTTCGCGGTCATTATGGTGGCGACGCGCATTATGCATTGGAGGACTTCAATGTGGGCGAGCACCTTCCACAAAGTCATTTTGACCATAGTCATCTACAGAGCTTGGAGGAGGTTATGGGTGATGTTGATGAAGGTCCGGGCGTCTAGGGTGCTGTTGAAGAGGGTCAACACGTCCTTGTTGATGTCGAGGAGGTGGTGAAGGGAGCGAGCTGTCATCATACCAATTGCAGCGGTGAGGTTGTGGAGAAGGTGGGAGTTCATGCTCTTGGCGGTGAAGTCCACCATCTTGCATGTTGTGATGGCGATCATGGCGACGAGCTCAACGAGGAGCATGAGGTTTCTCACATGGATAGCTCGACCTTGAGGAACTCCTTGTTTGGTGTGAAGATGAAGATGATCATGGGCGGTTAGCAAGATTTGCTAAGTTGATGTTGATGCACGCCAATTGAACATTGAATCTTGCATCTTGCTCATGTAGGCGACACTCATAGCATTCCAAGCCATCACGCACAACGACACAGAATTGCACTTGCTCACGGTGAGTCACAAAGTTGTGGGAGTTGTCGATGTAGAAGAGGTTTCCATCTTCCTCCGAACTCAGACTTGTAAAGTCACATTCCCTAGCCATTTTAAAAGCACACAAGAGATACCAAGATAATGGATATGTTGTTGGTGAATATGTGTCACTTACCCAACTTTGTCTTGAAGGTTGAGCAAGTGGATTGCCAAAGGTTGGAATGGTTCGTCACAGGGCAAATTCGAGTAGATAAGAAAAAAATAGGCGGAAACACACACACACATTATGAGGAGCGCAAATGGGTTAGGAAAGTGGCGAGGAAAATGAGCCAAAACCAACAAAATGTTTGTTCTTAAAAGTAGAAATGAACCGCAATGAAATTTTAGCAAAAGAACCAAATTCCAAGTGGAGGAAACAAATGGAACACACACGCAAAAATGATTAATGGGGTTAGTGCAGCCAATGGACGAGCGGAGATGAAATGTTCCTAACGAAGACTAAGCTCAATGTCACACCAACACAAGGAGGGCGCTAGCTCAAATCGCAATCTTTAAAAGGCAACAAGATTCGCAACGTGACAACCGGTCACTATTTTCTTTTTTACGATGCAAAGCTACACGTTCCTACAATGGATAGCAATTGGCATCGATCTTTTTCTTCGTTTTCTTTTCTTTTATTTTTCGATTTTTCATGATTCCAAAATGCTAATGCCTACTCGAAACTACGCTCTCACAAGTGTCAAACACGCACTCTCGGTGCCACTAATGCAATTCCAAGCAATATAAAAGAGCTAGTCCGAATGGGCAAGGTACCCAAAAAGATGGGTTAATTCAAGCGGAAGCAAGTTATACCTATGGAATTGATTAACGCGAACTTGCGGCCGGTGGTAGTCGATGCCGTGTCAATCCGTTGATGTGGTGTTGTAGATGTTGTTGAGGGCTTCGCGGCGCACTTTAAATCACTCAAATCGGACCAACAACGACAAAGAAAAACAACTTACAAAATCTGTCCAAAAATCAAAATCAGAAAAAAATTCCTGGGGAGCCGGCCTAGGCCGGGTTTCCTACACGTTGAGGAACCCGAAATTTCGAATTTTCTCCCATAGATATTTCAAATTCGTGGACAAATTGGGGAAAAGTGACTAAATAGAAAGGTGAGAAATGGTCTTAAGCATCAAATCCATGGATCAAAACCACTAAAAACTCAACAAATCGATAGATCGGTCGAAATCCCGTTTGAGGATATTTTTGGTGAAGTTTTCGAATTTAGGGATGAGGAAGAAAAATTTGGTGGAAAAGGAGTCTTGTGGAGGGCCAAATTCATGGCAACGAGGATGCTGATACTAGATGATGGAGGTTGTTACCAATTGGGTGGCCCGATCTCACGAATTGACCAAGAACACGAAGGGGAAAATGAAGAACACGAGGAAGAATACGAGGGAAATTGATGAGGACATCCCTAGTGCTTCCACACTTTCTCCCATCGAACATGTTGCTATTAAAGAGAAACATGATGAAGTGAGAATTGGACCAATGACAAGATAAAGAATTAAGTTATTACAACAGCAGGTGAATTCTCTATTATTAGATTATGATGTTTGTTTTCATGAGAATTTTATACTACCTAAATCCATGCACTTATGTATACTCAGATTTGTTGATAACACAAGCATGGATGGAGGTGCACTTCAAGAGGAGCTGGAAAGCAGGATCACTATGGTGAAAACAAACATGGAAGATGGTGAAAACAACAATACAAGTGTGGAAAACAACTACTAGTTTGTTATTCCACACTAGGATATGGTGAAAACAAGAGGAGGGCGCCCACAATGGATATCAATGCGCCACATAGAGTCCTATTAGTAATAGATATGGTTTGTATACCATTATGGACGCACCCCTTAATGGTGGGTTGGTTTGTACCAGTTTGGTTCGAGTCCAAAGTACCAATTAGAGTCCAATTGGGTTTGGGCTAGGTGTGCTTGCGCAATGCCCTTGTGGACGCACCCCTACCCCCCATATAAGTTACATTGTTGCGAGTTAGAGAGGTAGACTACGATAAAACAAAACCCTAGACTTCTAGATTGTATTGCTCCAAGCATTCATCTTGAATCATACTACCTTTGCAAATCTGAGTGTATTCTCCTGTTCCATTGGGAATAAGGAGAAACAGGACCACTTGTAGTCGGTGGCTACTTGTGCAAGAGTGTGGAGTCTAGAATATCCGAAGGGGTTGAGTGCTGTTGCAATTGGTAACAGGGTTTAGCCAAAGGAGAGATCGAGGTATCACATTTGTTATCATCAAGTTCACTGAGAACATCGGGCACCCCTTATCATCTTCGTATTAGATTACTGGGTTTACTCGGTGAGCTATATTTATCCCTTTAGATTCGAGTTGTTTTTCATACCTATACAGAAAAAGCCACAAAAATGGTAGTAGATCATTGCCTTAGCCTTAGATAATCTCTAGTTTTCAATTTCTAGTGTTGTTTTGTGTTTTGATTTTGTGTTCCTTTTTCTTCTTTTGAGTCATTAGGTTTCGAGTTAGGGTTAGGGTTCTAGTTGTTCTTTGAGTTCTTATCAAGAGTCCACCGAAAGTCCCTTCAAAAATAGCAATCCGAGCCATGGGTGTGTTTCCAATTCGAGTTGATTTCAATTTCCTACCGCGGCACAAAAACTCGCAAAATCTCTGCCGCGGGTCAGTCCTAGTCGCAATCGGTTTCCTACTGCTGCCGCGCAAGAGTTGGTATCGGATTTCCCTTACTCGCGCCCATAAAACTCTTGCGCGCACCACACCTCGCTCACACGCGCGCGCTGCCGCGGTACAAATCGGAGCCAAATCGTTGCCGCCGCTGCCGTGCGCGTCGTGCTCTGCTGCGTGCGCGACCACAGACGGTCTCTGCGTTTTAGCACGCGATACCCGCGCCCGCTCGCTGCCGTATGACACAGTTTCGGGGCGTTTTGCTGCCGCGGGCCAAAACTGCAGGGTTTCCCTGCCGCCACGGCAGAAAAATGGTGAGTTCTCTGCGGTGTGTTCCCTAGTTCCTTTAGGTGTTTCGGTTAGATTTTCTTTTCCATTTGCTTTAGGATTTCCTTTTCCAATCTTTGTGAACCATTAGCTACTGCCTTTCTACAGCAATATATAGGTACCTTTCCCACAAAGACTAGCTATTTTATTGCTCTTTTACAGGCTGCTCATTATCATATCATTGTGTCAAATTGATCATAGTTATATTTTGCTCCTTTAGTTGTTTTCGGCCAGTAAAAAGTATAAAAAAGAAAAAAAGAGAAAAACAGAAAATAGAAAAAGAGAAAAACATAATTCAGAAAAAGCAAAAAGAGGCCATTGAGACATATTGATATACATATTATTTGGAGCTGTTTTCATTGCTATCATTGACACTACACTTTGAGCAATCTTGTGCCTGTTATCATTGAGCTTGGCTAGTGTCTTTCTAGTGCATTGCAAACTTCAATACACATATTTGCATTGCCCCATTTGTCTCCAATTTGGTGTGTGTTTCCTAGGTGCTATTTTTATATCATTCACAAACAGCAATAGGACTTGTTAATTGGTGATCGTTAGGTATCCATACCAAGCCCCACCTGTGACGCCCCGAGATCGGGCACTATGCAGATTTCAGCATCTCCGCCAAAATCCACATAATAACCGATTCCAGATTGCCACTTGTGATAACATTACAACAGTTCACGAATAATCCACAACAACAACAAAGGAGGTATATACAAGACGACTCAAACGAGTCAAGGATACAACTGATACAATACAAAGATCCAAATAACAGCGGAAGAAACAACATAGTGTCCGACTACGGACAAGATACAAATTGGACTAAGAGTCCTGAAGATAACCGATGGCGTCCAATCCCTGCCCAGGCCAAGCCGGAGGGATTCCCAAGCTAACGTCGTCAGACTTCAAACCTGTTGACTGCAATGTGGAATATGCAGCCACGAAAAGGATTCGTGGGTCAGTACTATTAAGTACTGGCAAGCGGATAAACCATACTCACAAGATACCAGCGTACCCAGTCATCACAAGATACAAATACTTTGGGTACAACGGAAGGAAAGGATTATTGCAAAGAAGCGGCAGCGGGCTGCACTAACTAACTACAGAGACGCGCTACAACATCCGGCTAAAAGAAAGGGATAAGATAGCGCGACAAAACCAACTATAACTACTCACCAAACAATAACCATCCAGTGTTACCCCCTACTAAGGAAGCAACCCAAGGAAACTCACACTGTTGATTAAGGTGACATTCATTGTTATGGTGGAGGTAATCTATATTACTAGTCAAGTTATCATCGTTAAGTGTAAGTTGTCTGAGTACTTGTTAGCCAGCACTTTCACCAAGTCATCCATAACCGCGGACAACACGGCTTCTCGAGAAGATTAACCCTGCAGGGATGCACCAATTTGGCCATACACGTAAGAATGACTCGCCAGATGGAAAGGCCCTTCCACCAAGCGAGGCACTCAACACAACCCAACTCTTATTCGCATAAGGCCAAAAGAACCCCGTGCAAATGAGCGCACGGCTAATCAAGCCCCACGAAGAAAAGGGGACCGTCATAGCACTCTAAGAACGTGTCTCCCTAAATGCCAACTACAAAAGTTCCACCCTGGCGCCAAGGGTTCGCACCTGCATATGCATGCGGAAAATGGAAAACCCGAACTAAATGAGGCGATTTGGACGAGATGCGAATCGAATCAAAGTTACGGGGGGCGCCCATACTTGCTTCCCACATGCGGTTAGTGCGCTCATCATGGATCGGAGGACAAGACCCTTTTCCTAATTAAGTTCGACACTAGCAGGCCTCAAAACCACGCCAGGCCTCCTGCCGGTGCCTTATCATCAAATTATTATTACCCAAAACATTAACATGTTGTTGATTAAGTTGAAACCCAACTACCAAACTAAACAGGTGATAAGACGGACAACAAGACTTGAGCGCAAACAACACTAAGCATGCAGCTACGACACGAGGGCCAACAAGGTAAACAAACAACAGGTAATAGGAAGTGGAAGGAAGGCTATATCATGGTTGCAAGGTAAACATATGATAGGATCAAGACACAAGCATCGAATCATAAGGCCAGAATAAAAGCAACGGGAAGAATCGGTAACAAGTGATGAAAGGCAGCCCTAGGTAGCAAGTGAGTATACTTGCCTGGAATCTAGCAAGTAGAGGTACATCCGCAGAATTTGTCGTTGCTCACATCATCTCAGCGTCCTATCCGCGAAGAAGCAACGAACTAGAACAAACACCGGATGCAACAATTACTACTACGGAAAAAGATCCAGCATGATCCTATTTTATATGCATGACAATTAATTGGTGCATCAAAGTAAACCAGTTGACATGGTAAACATATTTAAATGGGCCCATATGCAATTTGGATTGCATATGGAAAAGCCCATGAATTAATGTTGAATTAAATGATCTACAAATAACCATCATGTGAAAGTTGATTAGAATGATGCATGGATGATGAAAACAATAAGAAAACAACAATAGCTTCAGTTTGATATGTTGTTTACCAAGTTTGGAATTTTATTTATTAAGTTATGAACTTTGGCATTTTAAATGATTTAAACAAACATTTGTTGTTTTCACCAATTTTAAATGTTCAAAACAGATAAAAGAATTTATATTTGGAAAGAACACAAAATTTTAGATGGAATACATATTTCATTTGTTGAATTTGGATTTAAAATGAGCAAGTTATGAATTTCACCATTTAAATGATTTAATTAAAGCATTAAGTAATTGCATTAATTTTATTTATCCAAAACAAAAAACAAATGTTATATTTGGAAAGAGCATGAAATTTTGGATGGAAAACATATAAAATTTGTGTTGTTTGGATTAACAGTTTAAAAGATATGATTTATAGAAGATAACACCTTTTTCTGGAATTTCTGAAAAACAGGAAATGTCCTGGAACTTTTCCCACCGAAGGAAATCTAGCTACACTGAATGACATGCGGGCCCGGGGGTAGCTGACTGGGCTGCAGCTGCCGGGACGCTGACAGATGGGGCCGGATGGCCAGATCGGAATAAAAAGAGGAAAAGGTGGGGGGCTTTGCTGCGGAAGGGGATCGAACCGGGGATCTCTCCCTCGCGCGGATGGAACCCAGCCTCTGCGATGCGATGCGTTTTGTGATACTACACGGAACTGACGGAATAAGAGGGTATCCTTCGCGGTTAACTGAATTCGAACAAGGTTCAGAAACTGAACCTTGAGAAGACGACGATGGTGGACTGCCGGCGGCGACCGCGAGATGCAGCGATGACAGGGCGAGGAATTGGCGCTCGACGGCGGCCCACGGAGCAAGGGGGAAGGAAGGGGAAGAGGCCAGAGGACGTGCTCACCGTGGGGGGCTTGGGGGCGACGCGGTTCTGAAGATGTCGGGGAAGAAACGCCCGCGCGACGGGGGAACAAATGTCGATGCCGCGCGGTCCATGGAGCCTCCCAGGACTCATCGAGCAAACAAGGGCGAACGGGGCACTGCCCCGTTTCCATTCCCGTAGAAATCAGGGCCTGAGGACGACCAAGGCGACGGTGCCATGGCCTGCAAGGTACGGCCATGGATGCTCCCGTCGATCTTCAGTAAGGTTCAGAGAAAAACGGCGAAAAGAAAGGAGAGGAGAGCGTAGGAGAATGGCGGCGGCTGGGAGGAAGGAGAGGGAAGAGGGAGCTAGGGTTTTGGGGAAGCCAGGAGGGGAGGGGTAGGTATAGGGGAGGGGGAGCAGGTAGCTCGGGGTGCTTTTCCCCCCATGGCTGGCGTCAGCCACCGTACGGAGGTGGGGGAAGCGGGCACGCAGGCCGCGCTGCTGGGAAACCAGGGGTCGTAGGTGGGCTGGCCCTTTTTGGGCCGGCCTGCCTCCCCCTGCCTGGCTGGCTTCTTTTTTTTTATTTTATTTTTGGTAAAGAATGGATGAAAGAAAAGAGGAAATTGGAGGAGTTAAAATGCTCAGAAAATTATGGGGTTAATTTATTTGTGTTTAGAATTGAAAAGGCACAGTTGCACCAATGTTTGTTTTTTGAAAAATTTCAAACTTGGTTTGAAATTTGAATTTGAGGTGAATTTGAACCAAATTGAAAATTGAGGGAGTTTTAAGTTTCCAAACATCATGAATTTGATTTCCTTGCACTTGACATTCAAAATGCCCAAGTGTGGAAACTTTTGTTTTTGGAAATTTTGAAAGTTTGTTTGAGTTTTCAATTTAAATGACATTTGGGTGAAAATAAATGCAATGCATAGGATGCATGATGCAATGCAATGCAAAAAGAAAGAAAAAAAAACAACAACCAAAATCTAATTGGGGGAAAAATCCCCCGGGTGTTACACCACCATATAACATGTTTTACCTTTGTGAGATCTATAACCCCTGGGTATTCTATTCTTCACACCAAGTCACATTAGTTGCTATTACTTGTGGTAAGATTTTCTTTTCACTTTGGAACAGTAAGGATCACCTCTTTTGCTGGTTTTTGAGTGAGTTGGGAGAGAGCACCACAATCCATAGCACTTTGTTTATTTCACTAACCTATTAATCATGGCTTCTCCTAGTGATGTTTCTACGCATGCTAAGAGGACAAATGGTGATGAGGCTATGAAGTGGACAGATTTGGAGGAGATGCAAGAACAATTGAACACAACCATTACTACAAAAAATTCAGAATTACATTCTCTCCTTGACAAGCATGGAGTGGATATGGATACTCATGTTCAGAATTTAGGGTTGCAAATTGATCTGTTGCTGAAACAGCTGCTGCCACACAAGAACAAGTTACAACCATGCAAACAGCCCTTACATAATTGACTACACAGATTGCTGCCTTGACAACTTTGGTGAATCAAAGGCTTCCTGCTCAGGAGGATAATAATAGTGCTCTTGGTGATAATGATAATGATGAGGGCAATTTTATTCCTCTAGGCCATGGGGGAGGTAGAGGCAATGGAGTGGGCCGTGGCTTTGTGGCAAGGAGGGTCCAAGCACAAGATCCAATTCCAAACCAAGAGGATGATGGGCTTGGCAAACCAAAATTCATGTTGCCATCCTTCAATTTTGATATTGATGATGTAGAAGAATATCTCATGTGGGAGCTGAAAATTGAAAAATTGTGGAGGATGCATGATTATACTGAGGAGAGGAAAATTAAACTTGCTTCTTCAGGTTTTGATGGCTATGCTTTGCTATGGTGGGATAATATTACAAGAACAAGAGCAAGAGATAGAGAACCTGAAATTGTCACATGGAGGGAGATGAAGCAAATTATGAGAGACAAATTTGTGCCCAAAAATTATTTGAGATCATTATATGACAAGCTACAACACTTGAGACAAGGTTCAAATTTTGTGAATGCTTATTTTAGGGAGATGGAGTTGATCATGCAAAGAGCTAGACTGAGAGAAGATATAGAACATACTATGCAAAGATTTCTTTCAGGCTTGCAATTTAAAATCAAGAGCATTGTTAGGCATGTGCAATATAATGATATGAATGAGCTATTACATCAAGCAAGGGAGGCAGAAAAGCACTTGGACGAGGAGGCTCTTATGGCTCCAAGGAGGACATTCACTCCTAGATCATCTTTTTCATCACCATCACCACAACCAGTTCCTAGCCGTGGGGTTTCTTCCACCAAACCCGAGAGTTCCACTTCTAATTCTAAGAATCAAGCACAACTAGCAGCAAGTGCAAGTGGTTCCACAACATCTACAGCTAGAAATAGGGACATGAGCTGCCATACATGTGGAGGAAAATGCCACTTCAAGAGAGATTGTCCTAATAAGAAAGTTATGCTTCTTAATGCATATGATGAGCATGACACAGGTCATGATGCTGACCATAATGAGGAGGATGATGATGGTCTTGTTGATGCATATCCTTCTAGTTATCCTACTTTTGTTTGGGCACAGAAAAGATTGAGTGTTATCCCTAGTCCAGAAAGTCAGAGATGCAATTTATTCCAAACAAGAGCAATTGTAGACCCTCAATTGGCTTGCAAAGTGATTATTGTTGGAGGTAGTTGCAGAAATTTAGCAAGCAAGGAGTTGTGTGCAAAGCTGAAATTGAGATATATTCCACATCCTCATCCTTATCATATACAGTGGCTTAGTGATAAAGAAGAGATGAAGGTGACCAACATGGTTAGAGTTGAATTTCAAATTGGGCCTTACAAAGACACCATTGAGTGTGATGTAGTACCTATGTCAGTTTGTCACATGTTGCTTGGGAGACCTTGGCAGTTTGATAGGAGTGTGACACATGATGGGAGAGCAAATACCTATCCGCTGAAGTGGAATGGAAAGGACATAATTTTGAGGCCTATGACACCACAACAAATTGTAAATGAGTCTGGACAAAAAATTTCTGAGAGTGATATTGAGAGACATGAGAGTGAAAACAAGAGTGCTGTGAGTGAAAATAGCAAAACCAATCTGAGTGGTACAAATAAAAGTGAGGGAGTGAGCCTATTATGCATGTTAGCCACTAAAGAGTACTTGAGAGAATTTCGAGAGGACCCTAGTATGCTTCCTATAGTGCTTATGCACAAGGGAGAAATATTGGTTTCTAATGACATGACCCCTATTCATCTTGGTGTTTCTCATGTTTTACAGGAGTTTGATGATGTTTTTCCAGAGGAGGTACCAGCAGGGCTGCCACCATTGCGTGGCATTGAGCATCAAATTGACTTGATTCCTGGAGCTACATTGCCAAACTGAGCTCCTTACAGGACCAATCCCCAAGAGACCAAAGAGATACAGAAACAAGTGCAGGAGCTTCTTGATAAAGGGTATATTCGCATTAGCCTATCTCCATGTGTTGTTCCTGTTATTTTAGTTCCTAAGAAAGATGGTACTTGGCGCATGTGTGTAGATTGTAGAGCAATTAACAACATCACTATTCGTTATCGTCATCCTATACCTCGTTTGGAGGACATGTTAGATGAATTAAGTGGTGATGTTGTTTTCTCTAAAATTGATTTGCGTAGTGGTTATCATCAAATTAGGATGAAAGGAGGGGGGTGAATGGAAAACTACTTTCAAAACAAAATTTGGTTTATATGAATGGTTAGTTGTCGCACCCGGACTTCTAGAGGATACTCACCGTACGAACTGAACAGTATTCTGATGGGATTACGGGGCTTTCCGGCACCCGCGTCCTCTTACGAGTAGGCCAACACTTATGTGTGACAACCCATCGCTACTGTTCACCGTCGATGTAAACTATCCTGTAGAAATCAGGACACTACCATTGACGTACTTCATACCATACACACATGGTACGTCAACGGCTTTGAACAAAAGGATAACACAACATGCCTCTACGACACAAAAGGTTCAAATAAGTTGCAAATGGCCCTCACTAGGGCAGAGATAGCAAATACAATCATCCAGAGGACACATGTCCCAACATAGCATCATTACATATCAGCGGAAGCATTCAAAGGGGTCTGAGTACAGACAAAATCCAAATAGGCTTAAGAAGCCGGAAACTGAAATAAAGACGGAGCCCATCCACGATGTCTCGGATCCTGCCCGGGTCCGCTAACTACTCGTCAGCAGCCTCGTCAAACTCCACGTAGTAGCCGTCACCTGGATCCTCGTAATCGTAGTCTGCGGAAACCACAGCCCCAAAGGGGTCAGTACATAGACGTACTGGCAAGCAAGACTCACAGTTCACCAAAGTATAGCCCGTCAACACAAGCACAGATGACTTGGGTTCAACGAAAAGAAGGGGGGTACATAAAAGATGCTGCAACTGGCTGCACTAACCAACTACAGAGATTCTATCACTTCCAACTATCAGAAAGGGGATAAGATCGAGTGTTGTAACCAACTGAAAGATAACTTCAAACAAACCCATCCTGGACCTTGCCCCTTATCCAAAGAAGCAATCCGAGGATAACTCACACAGTTGGATTAAGATGGAACAAGTTATTGTGACGATAATCCTATTACTAGTCAAATTATAATCATGGGGTGTGAGACTATGAATCATTAGGTTTAAGTTGTCCTGAGTACTTGTTAGCCAGTACTTTCACCAAGTTAACCATAACCGCGGAAAACACGGCTTCTCGAGAAGATTATCCCTGCAGGGTTGCACCAATTTGGTCGTACACGTATGAATAACCCGCCAGATGGGATGCCTCCCACCAAGCGGGGCACTCAACACAACTCACCTCTTCTCCGCATCAAGCCCAAAGCACCTTGGGCGCACGGCTAATCGAGCCCAGAAGAAAATGGACCCTCATAGCACTCTAAGAACGTGTCCCCCTATATGCCGACTACAAAAGTTCCACCCTGCGCTGGGCTCGCAAAAACATGCATGCGGCAAAATAGAAAGCACGAACTAAATGAGATGATTTGGACGAGATGCGAATCGAATCAAATTGAGGGGGGCGCCCATACTCGCTTCCCACATGCGGGTAGTGCGCTCATCATGGATCGGTAGACAAGACCCTTTTCCTATTAGGGTCGACACTAGCAGGCCTCAAAACCACACAGGGCCTCCTGCCGGTGCCTTATCATCAAATTATTATTAACAGTAATATTAGCATGATTGATTGATTGATTAAACATCGAGCCCCCAAAACATAATGAAATATAGTAACTGAAAGTAACGGGTAACAGACTCGAGCAAAACAACCTAAGCATACTAGTAAGACACTGGCTCAATCAATAGGGTTGTAGGAGGGGTGGTGAGGCAATATCAGGGTTCAGGGAATCATGTGATAGGTTCGTAACAGAAACAACTACCACTAAGGCTAGCAGAAATAGACAACGGAAAGTATCGGTAACCAGGGTTGAAAGGAACACAATGGTTCATGTGAGTGATAACTTGCCTGCGAACTCAACAGCCGGGTACTGAGCTAGATCCTCAGAAGGGGTGCTGTAAGGATCGTCTGTCTCAACGTCGTCGTCTATTTGAGAAGAAGCAAACAAACAAAACAGGAATGTAAACAATCATTATCATGGCATTGTGCACAATCAAGATGATGCATGACAGGTTAATAGTGCAGCAAAATAAACTAGCTAACATGATAACACCATTTAAATGGACCCCTATGCTAAAAAGAGTTGCATATGGGAAAAGGTCCGTAATTAAGTGGAACAAATGATTTATAATTAATTATTAGGTGAAAGTTGTTAGCATGATGCATGCATGATGGTAACAACAAAATAACAACAAATAACAATAAAAGATGCAAGTAATAAAAGGGGTTTAACAAGTTTTGGAAATTATTTATTAAGATTGGAAAATTTGGTTACTTAAACATGTCACACAAACAATTACTGTTTTCATCAATTTAAAGTGTGCAAAAAAATTAAAAAAATTATATTTGAGAAGAACATCAAATTTTAGTTGGATTACATGTTTCAAATATTGAAATTTGAATTAGGATGAATTTATTATGAATTAAACAATATTAAACAAGTTTTAATTGAATTTAAAACAAGTTTGAATATTAATTGAATTTTATTTGTTCAAATCATAAATTCAAATTCATATTTGAAAAGTTCACACTTTGATGGTTTGAAAACATATTTTGCATGTTCAAAAATATTTTATATTAAGCAAGTTATGATTTTTATCAAATTTAAATGAATTAAACAAGTATTAAATTATTTAGGCAATTTAAATTATTCAAACCAGGAAACAAATTTTATATTTGAATAGGATATTCAAAATGGTATGAAAATCATATTTTATTTGCTTTATTTGGAACTAGTATGAATTATTTATGAATTATTGCAAATTACATTTGAATTATTCAAATTTGAATTTTTTAATGCATTTTGAAATTCAAAACAGTACACATTTGGAATAATTGGATAGACAATAAAATTTGGAGCAATAAACATATAAAACTTGCATTTATTGGAATTACAGATTAAAAGTTATTAAGGTTTAAAGTTTAAGTTTTAAATCTGTTAATTAAATTGATTTTGGGAATTACAGAAATTCGCAGGAACTTTTGTTACTGTACTGCTACCTACACCCTGCCACTGCCGCGTGGGCCAGAGGCCAGCGTGGCGCTGCGCACGCTTGCGTGGCCGCGGCAGTCACTGGCTGGTGGGCCTCCGCGCTGTGGAAGGAAAAGGCAACAAAAAATTGGGGCGCTGCGGGCTCGAACCCGCGACCAGCGCTTGCGCGCACAAGGGCAGTGCCACTGCGCTAACTCTTCAGGTTCGACAGAGAAGCGAACGCAGAGAGGTTATTGTTCAACGCCAGGTTAACTAAAATTTTAACTGACGACGAAAACCTTCCGCGTCTGTCAGAACAGGGTGGCTCGCCGGCGGGGAACTGTGACGGTGGCCGTGCGCGATGGGTGCTGGATGTGCAGAGACGGGCGTAGCCCAGAGAGGAAGGAGGAGGTGAGAATGGTGGATGCTCACCACCGATGTAGCAGGAGGCAGAGGCTCGGGGTGGCGGTGACGCACGGTGACGACGGCAGCCGCGGCGAAGGCGTGGACGACGGCGCGTCGGCAGTGGATCTCCTGGCTCCCTCGGGTGTTCAACGCGTAGAGGAAGAAGCGGCCTTCTGTTTCCCGTGGCTAGGTAGGTGGAAGGGAGGCCATGGCGACGGCGGCGAGGTTGGGTTCAGAGGATTGGATTCCGGCGAGGTGGAGCAGAGAACGAAACGCGTCGGGGAGGTGGCGATTGGCGGCGGCGGAGAGGGAAATGTGACCTAGGGGTGCTAGGGTTAGGTCTGCGGACCCCTAGGTACTTGTAGGCGCGGCCGTCGAGGGGGGTTCCGTCGGTGGCGGCGCGGTGTCGCGGTGGCACCGCTGCGATTGCCGCCGTACGCCGAACAGACAGATCGCACGCTTTTCAAAGCGTTAAGTGAGGATAGGCGGGCTGGGCTTGCGCGCGCGGGGAAGGAAAACGGGCTGGGCTAGTTAGCTGCCGCGCGCGCTGCGTTTTTCCTTTTCTTTTCTTTTTTCCTTTTCTGTTTTTTTTTTTTTTGTAGGTTTTGCTTTTGGAAGAAAAACATAGGTTTTAGGTTAGAGAAAATTTTGGAAAAAATTTGGGGAAGTTCATTAGACCAATTGCAAACATTTGGTAGCTTTTAGTTTCAAAAGTTTAACATTTGCTTGGTGTTTGAAAATTAAACCAAATTTAAGGAATTTTAATATTAATGAAACATTAAGAAAACAAGCATTTCTTAATAGGGTTATCCCTAGGGTTTAAAGTGATTTAAAGAATACAAATGTGTGGTGAACTTCATGGATTCAAAAGGTACTGATTTGAAAACTTGGTTTGAATTTAGAAATGATTTAGGAATTATTGATTGAATTAATTGATTGATTAATGGTTTGATTAAAACCAACAATTTAATGAGTGCTCAACATGGAATAAAATGGTTGTTTTCATTTGTTATTTTTATTCCAAAAGTTGTAACAGATCAAGTATGAAATAACCATTTGAACTTTGTTTGATGTTTCATAGGTGAAAACAAGATAAAACAGATGCAAAACAAATAGTAACAATTGCAAACAAAAATAAAACAAATGCAATGAGATGATGACATGATGCATTGCTTGAATTAAAACAAGAAACAAAACATTCTAAGGGATATTTCATACTTGGGATGTTACAAAACGCCCCCCCTTGAAGGAATCGCGCCCCGAGATTCCTTACTGAGATGTGAAAAGGTCCGGATACTTCTTGCGAAGATCCTCTTCGGTCTCCCACGTTGCCTCTTTATCGGAATGATGCGACCATTGCACTTTCAAGAACTTGGTGCTCTTGTTGCGAGTCTTACGCTCGGTCTCATCGGGAATACGAATAGGGTGCTCCTCATAAGATAGATCATCTTGCAATTCAATGGAATCATGATCAACTGCACGATCTGGATCTTTGAAACACTTCTTGAGCTCTGACACGTGGAACACATCGTGCACCTTGGATAGTTTTTCTGGAAGTTCAAGACGATAGGCATTTTCTGCCCGCCTTGAAAGAATGTTGAAAGGACCAATGTATCTTGGTGCAAGCTTTCCTTTCACACCAAAACGATGAGTGCCTCTGAGGGGAGTTACATGGAGATATGCCTTATCACCAGGTGCATAGATCATATCCCTGTGCTTGCTATCATAATAGCTCTTCTGACGAGACTGAGCAATCCTGAGATTGTCACGAATGATACGAACTTTCTCCTCGGCTTCCTTAACAATGTCAGGGCCTAAAAGTGAACGTTCACCAGCTCCAGACCAATTGATTGGACTCCTGCATCTGCGACCATACAGTGCCTCAAATGGTGCCATGCCTAGGCTTGCCTGGTAGCTGTTGTTGTAGGAGAATTCAGCATATGGAAGGCAATCCTCCCATTTCATGCCAAAGGAGAGACCACATGCTCTGAGCATATCCTCGAGAATCTGATTGACTCTTTCGACTTGCCCCTGAGACTGAGGGTGATAAGTTGTGCTGAACAGAAGTTTGGTGCCCAATGCTTCTTGAAAACTCTTCTAGAAATGAGAAGTGAAGATACTTCCACGGTCTGAGCTTATTTCCAATGGAACACCATGAAGGGGAACAACCTTTGCTGTGTAGAGCTCTGCTAACTAGCTAGCTGAGATAGTTTCCTTGACAGCAAAGAAGTGAGCTACCTTAGTGAGACGATCAATAACAACGAAGATTGCATCGTTGCCCTTCTTGGACTTTGGAAATCCAGTAACGAAGTCCATTTCAATCATGTCCCACTTCCACTCAGGAATTTTCAGAGGTTGGAGTAGACCGGCTGTTTTCTGATGGACTGCCTTAACACGTTGACAAACGTCGCATTCAGAAACGTATTGAGCAATTTCACGTTTCATGCCAGGCCACCAATACAGAGTCTTGAGATCCTGGTACATCTTTGTACTTCCAGGGTGGATGGAGAGAGGAGTTTCATGAGCCTCCTTGAGAATGATATCCTTGAGACTTTGAATCTGAGGAACTGCAATGCGTCCTTCGAAGAACACAGTTCCCTTGCCATCGATTGAGAAGGACTTGAATTTATAATTGCCCTCCTTGATGTGCTCTACAATCTTCTTGATTTCAGTATCACGAAGTTGTTCAGAACGAATCTTGTCCTCGAGAGTTGGACTGGCTGTCAAGCTAGCAAGGTATCCTTCAAAGACAAGACCAAGGTTCAGTTTCTGGAATTCTTCATGAAGTGGAGGTTGGCTTTCCATGATCATGAGATTATTGCAATAGGATTTGCGACTGAGAGCATCGGCCATAACATTAGCCTTGCCTGGAGTGTAAGAAATGGTGAGATCAAAGTCTTTAATCTTCTCAATCCATCTCCTTTGCCTGAGGTTCAGATCTGGCTGAGTGAAGATGTATTTCAGACTCTTATGATCGGAAAAGATTTCAGTTTTGTTACCCAACAAGTATTGTCTCCATTTCTTGAGGGCAAACACAACTGCTGCAAGTTCAAGATCATGAGTGGGATAGTTTTGCTCATGTGGGTTCAACTGACGTGAAGCATAAGCCACAACTTGACGTTCTTGCATAAGAACTGCACCCAGACCTTGGAGAGATGCATCGCAGAATATCTGGAAAGGTTTGGTAGTATCTGGGACAACCAGAACTGGGGTGGAAGTGAGTTTAGTCTTCAGGAGGTTGAAACTCTAATCACACTGTGGAGTCCAAACGAACTTCTTCTCCTTCTTTGTGAGATCAGTGAGAGGTTTGGCAATCTTAGAAAAGTTTTGGACGAAACGACGGCAATAGCTAGCCAAGCCAAGAAAACTTCTGACTTGCTTCACCGTCTTAGGGGGTTTCCAGTCAACAATTGCCTTAACCTTTTCAGGATCAATGGCAATGCCTTTGGCAGAGATGATATGACCAAGATATGCAACTTCTGGAATCCAGAACTCACATTTAGAAAACTTGGCATATAGACGATGCTCGCGAAGTTTCATGAGAGTGAGACGAAGGTGTTCTCCATGCTCTTCCTTGGATTTTGAGTAGACTAGAATGTCATCGAGATATACCACAACGAACTTGTCGAGGTATTCATGGAAGACAGAATTCATGAGTCTTGAGAACGTTGCCGGTGCATTGGTGAGACCAAAGGACATGACGGTGTATTCATATAGACCGTAACGAGTGGTGAAGGCTGTTTTTGGAATATCTTCCTTTCTGATCTTTATTTGATGGTAACCCATCCTCAAGTCCAACTTTGAGAATATTGAGGCTCCAGCAAGTTGATCAAAAAAATCATCGATACGAGGAATTGGATACTTGTTCTTGATGGTTTTCTCGTTGAGAGGACGATAGTCAACCACGAGTCTTTTTGTTTGATCCTTCTTGGCAACAAACAGAGTTGGGCAACCCCAAGCGGAGGAACTAGGCTGAATGTAACCTTTCTCCATGTACATATCGATTTGCTCCTTCAACAATTTTAGTTCAGGAGGAGCTATCTTGTATGGATGCTTAGAGATTGGAGCAGTACCTGGCTCAAGCTCGATCACGAACTCAACTGCTCTGTCCGGAGGCATCCCTGGCAACTCTTCTGGAAAGACGTCAGGGAATTCACAAACCACCGGAACATTTTCAATTGCAGGAAGGGGTTTTGCATCGAGGTTGAACAGCTGAACAGAACTTGATCCATATGGAGAATAGACTATCTGGCCTGAAGTGTGGGAGAGAGTTATTGACTTTTGAGCACAGTCAATTTTAGCTTTGTGGGTATTCAACCAATCCATACCCAGAATGACATCAATGTCAGAATTTCCCAGCAACATGAGTGAAGCAAGGAATATGCGACCTCCAATTAGGATCTCATTGTCCATGCTTATCTTGGAAGTCAACATTTGCGGTCCCGGAGAGTGAACAGTCATTTGATTGCTTAGCGGAACCAGAACTAGGTTGTATGCTTTTGCAAAAATCTTTGACACAAAAGAATGCGATGCTCCGGTATCAAACAACACTTTAGTTGGAATAGAGTTTACGGGTAATATACCGAGAACGACGTCAGCAGCTTCCTCAGCTTTGTCGGCCTTGATATGGTTCACCCTCGCGGTCCTCCCGACAGGCCTGTTGTTGGAGTTGAAGGCTTTAGCCGGGGGAGCACGAACCATTGCCTGGTTGGTGTTGGGGCGAGGAGGTGGAGGTAGCTGCCTCTGAGTGCACTTATCAGCGTAGTGTCCAGTCTCCTTGCACTTGTAGCAAGTGACGACACGAGGAGGACCTGGCCTTGGCTGCCCCATTGGAATCCTCTGACCCTGCATCTGAGATGGGTTGGGTGGGCGGGGTCCAAAGCCTGGAGAAGCTTGGACATTTGGAGCCCTAGTGACAGCAGCATTTGGCACCCAGATGCGGCGCTTCTGCGGAGGGGTGGTCATGTTGGAGGAGGAACCACCCTCACGCGAGTGCTTGCGGGACTCTTCGAACGCCTTGTGCCCATTCTCCTCATTGAGCGCGGTGTTCACGAGCTCCACGAAGTCCTTGCACTTGATGTTGCTGAGAGCGTACTTCAGTTCCGGGTTAAAACCTCGGCGGAACCTTGCCATCTTCTTGGCTTCAGTGGACACCTCGTCACCAGCGTATCGGGCGAGACGATTGAACTCGTTCTGGTAGCCGAGGACGTCCAGCTTGCCCTGTCTGAGAGAGCAGAATTCCTCACGCATCCTTTCCATGAGACCATCTGGGATGTGGTGCTTCAGGAAGGCATCCTTGAAACATCCCAGGGTGATAGGATAGCCAGCTCTCATGGTCTGGTAGTTCTCCCACCAAGTAGCTGCCTGACCCTTCAGTAGGTAGGTGGCATACTTGACCTTATCTTCCTCAGCAACATGAGCAATCTCCAGAGCCCTGTTCATCTCCCTGATCCAGTCATCAGCATCCAGAGGCTCACGTGTTGCCACGAAAGCTCTCGGCCCCATGCTCAGAAACTCCTTGATGCTGACTCGCGGAGCATTCTGGTTGTTGTGCTGGTTAGCCTGGATCTGGGCCATCTGAGCCACGACCTGAGTCATCTGAGTCAACAGCTCCGTGAGCGGAGGTGGCTCAGGCGGGTTGCTCCTGGTTGGCGGCATCCTGAATAGACATGCATTTTAGCACAACAATAGAAAAAGGATAGACTTGGTAACCGAAAGAGAGATTATTCCGACGTATGAATAGATAACCAACAGGTACATCATCACATGTTCAAATACATCAGAATATCCAATAGACCAATACATGGTTCGAATGCCAAAGGATAACTAAACATAGCTAGGAATGGATACAACGGTACTCCCATGCTCATCACGCATGACGGCGGTGAGTAGTACGACGAGAGATACGGTGCGGAGGAATCCCCCGGAAGTAGGTATGACGACGATCCACGTAGAGCGGGACTGCTCTGAGAGCAACTCTCGGTGTGGTGAAGTAGAAAGCATCGTCTCCCTGTGCTCCAAAGCGGGGAATCCCAGTGTAACCAGGACCAAGGTCGAGAAGTGGACCTCTGATCGGCTCGTAACCTCCAGCATCTGGCAGCGGAAACCCAGCTGGCTGAGTGAAACGCGCAAAGCGCTCGTCTCCAACAAAGTCTGTGGTGTACGTAGCCAGACGAGTCAACGCCAGATAGAGCTGCTCCCTGACTGAGGCTAACTCCTGAGAAAGTGTGGAAGCAACTGCGTCACTGTGCCTCACGAACTGAGCAGTGGTGTGCAGCCTGGAGCTATCAGACTCGTAGGTATCCAGGTTGCTGTGGAGAGTGAAGTGAACTCCCGCTGACGTGATGTAACCACGGGGGATGTGACGATAGATGGAATCATCAAACCCCCAGTAGTCAGCACGGAGGACGGTGAGACTCACATACGCTGCCTGCTGCACGGCCATATCCACTGTGGAACCTACTGCCTCGTAGCGGTGGACAACGCTCCTGCCATCATCCGACAGAATGTAGACGATAGCCTGGTAGTAGGTCTGGTCAAACTCTCGCTGCTGCTCGTAGACCTGGTACTCTGGTGCCCAATGGAACCCCAGATAGGTAACCATGTCTCTCAGCATCTCCGGATAACCGACGGTGCTCTCACAGCGAGTCATCCGAACCACCTGCGGGTAGAACCTGAGATCCATCTGCAGATGATTTGGGAGGTTTTGATTAGACTCCGGTAGAAGAATTGAAGTGGAAAACAACAACAAGGTTTCAACGGACGATAAGTATGTTGAAAAGAACAGGATATTGAAGCAACATCGGGAAACTTGAGACCAAAAACTCCTGAGGTACTACGGAGAACCCAAAACACGTGAAATCCTAACTTGAAAGTTTAGGTGAGAACAGAAAACAACGTTGCACTTCCTTACCAGAAAGGGGTGGGTGGGTGGGGAAAGAAGAAAAATGGCAGAATTCCTACTCTCACGTTTCATTTTTCCTATATAGCTACAAAATAGTTTCTAGACTCAACTGCGACCAGTAAAAAAAAAAGGGATCCTACAGGCAGACAGGCTCTGATACCATTTGTCGCACCCGGACTTCTAGAGGATACTCACCGTACGAACTGAACAGTATTCTGATGGGATTACGGGGCTTTCCGGCACCCGCGTCCTCTTACGAGTAGGCCAACACTTATGTGTGACAACCCATCGCTACTGTTCACCGTCGATGTAAACTATCCTGTAGAAATCAGGACACTACCATTGACGTACTTCATACCATACACACATGGTACGTCAACGGCTTTGAACAAAAGGATAACACAACATGCCTCTACGACACAAAAGGTTGAAATAAGTTGCAAATGGCCCTCACTAGGGCAGAGATAGCAAATACAATCATCCAGAGGACACATGTCCCAACATAGCATCATTACATATCAGCGGAAGCATTCAAAGGGGTCTGAGTACAGACAAAATCCAAATAGGCTTAAGAAGCCGGAAACTGAAATAAAGACGGAGCCCATCCACGATGTCTCGGATCCTGCCCGGGTCCGCTAACTACTCGTCAGCAGCCTCGTCAAACTCCACGTAGTAGCCGTCACCTGGATCCTCGTAATCGTAGTCTGCGGAAACCACAGCCCCAAAGGGGTCAGTACATAGACGTACTGGCAAGCAAGACTCACAGTTCACCAAAGTATAGCCCGTCAACACAAGCACAGATGACTTGGGTTCAACGGAAAGAAGGGGGGTACATAAAAGATGCTGCAACTGGCTGCACTAACCAACTACAGAGATTCTATCACTTCCAACTATCAGAAAGGGGATAAGATCGAGTGTTGTAACCAACTGAAAGATAACTTCAAACAAACCCATCCTGGACCTCGCCCCTTATCCAAAGAAGCAATCCGAGGATAACTCACACAGTTGGATTAAGATGGAACAAGTTATTGTGACGATAATCCTATTACTAGTCAAATTGATAATCATGGGGTGTGAGACTATGAATCATTAGGTTTAAGTTGTCCTGAGTACTTGTTAGCCAGTACTTTCACGAAGTTAACCATAACCGCGGAAAACACGGCTTCTCGAGAAGATTATCCCTGCAGGGTTGCACCAATTTGGCCGTACACGTATGAATAACCCGCCAGATGGGATGCCTCCCACCAAGCGGGGCACTCAACACAACTCAACTCTTCTCTGCATCAAGCCCAAAGCACCTTGGGCGCACGGCTAATCGAGCCCAGAAGAAAATGGACCCTCATAGCACTCTAAGAACGTGTCCCCCTATATGCCGACTACAAAAGTTCCACCCTGCGCTGGGCTCGCAAAAACATGCATGCGGTAAAATAGAAAGCACGAACTAAATGAGATGATTTGGACGAGATGCGAATCGAATCAAATTGAGGGGGGCGCCCATACTCGCTTCCCACATGCGGGTAGTGCGCTCATCATGGATCGGTAGACAAGACCCTTTTCCTATTAGGGTCGACACTAGCAGGCCTCAAAACCACACAGGGCCTCCTGCCGGTGCCTTATCATCAAAATATTATTAACAGTAATATTAGCATGATTGATTGATTGATTAAACATCGAGCCCCCAAAACATAATGAAATATAGTAACTGAAAGTAACGGGTAACAGACTTGAGCAAAACAACCTAAGCATACTAGTAAGACACTGGCTCAATCAATAGGGTTGTAGGAGGGGTGGTGAGGCCATATCAGGGTTCAGGGAATCATGTGATAGGTTCGTAACAGAAACAACTACCACTAAGGCTAGCAGAAATAGACAACGGAAAGTATCGGTAACCAGGGTTGAAAGAAACACAATGGTTCATGTGAGTGATAACTTGCCTGCGAACTCAACAGCCGGGTACTGAGCTAGATCCTCAGAAGGGGTGCTGTAAGGATCGTCTGTCTCAACGTCGTCGTCTATTCGAGAAGAAGCAAACAAACAAAACAGGAATGTAAACAATCATTATCATGGCATTGTGCACAATCAAGATGATGCATGACAGGTTAATAGTGCAGCAAAATAAACTAGCTAACATGATAACACCATTTAAATGGACCCCTATGCTAAAAAGAGTTGCATATGGGAAAAGGTCCGTAATTAAGTGGAACAAATGATTTATAATTAATTATTAGGTGAAAGTTGTTAGCATGATGCATGCATGATGGTAACAAAAAAATAACAACAAATAACAATAAAAGATGCAAGTAATAAAAGGGGTTTAACAAGTTTTGGAAATTATTTATTAAGATTGGAAAATTTGGTTACTTAAACATGTCACACAAACAATTACTGTTTTCATCAATTTAAAGTGTGCAAAAAAATTAAAAAAATTATATTTGAGAAGAACATCAAATTTTAGTTGGATTACATGTTTCAAATATTGAAATTTGAATTAGGATGAATTTATTATGAATTAAACAATATTAAACAAGTTTTAATTGAATTTAAAACAAGTTTGAATATTAATTGAATTTTATTTGTTCAAATCATAAATTCAAATTCATATTTGAAAAGTTCACACTTTGATGGTTTGAAAACATATTTTGCATGTTCAAAAATATTTTATATTAAGCAAGTTATGATTTTTATCAAATTTAAATGAATTAAACAAGTATTAAATTATTTAGGCAATTTAAATTATTCAAACCAGGAAACAAATTTTATATTTGAATAGGATATTCAAAATGGTATGAAAATCATATTTTATTTGCTTTATTTGGAACTAGTATGAATTATTTATGAATTATTGCAAATTACATTTGAATTATTCAAATTTGAATTTTTTTTAATGCATTTTGAAATTCAAAACAGTACACATTTGGAATAATTGGATAGACAATAAAATTTGGAGCAATAAACATATAAAACTGGCATTTATTGGAATTACAGATTAAAAGTTATTAAGGTTTAAAGTTTAAGTTTTAAATCTGTTAATTAAATTGATTTTGGGAATTACAGAAATTCGCAGGAACTTTTGTTACTGTACTGCTACCTACACCCTGCCACTGCCGCGTGGGCCAGAGGCCAGCGTGGCGCTGCGCACGCTTGCGTGGCCGCGGCAGTCACTGGCTGGTGGGCCTCCGCGCTGTGGAAGGAAAAGGCAACAAAAAATTGGGGCGCTGCGGGCTCGAACCCGCGACCAGCGCTTGCGCGCACAAGGGCAGTGCCACTGCGCTAACTCTTCAGGTTCGACAGAGAAGCGAACGCAGAGAGGTTATTGTTCAACGCCAGGTTAACTGAAATTTTAACTGACGACGAAAACCTTCCGCGTCTGTCAGAACAGGGTGGCTCGCCGGCGGGGAACTGTGACGGTGGCCGTGCGCGATGGGTGCTGGATGTGCAGAGACGGGCGTAGCCCAGAGAGGAAGGAGGAGGTGAGAACGGTGGATGCTCACCACCGGTGTAGCAGGAGGCAGAGGCTCGGGGTGGCGGTGACGCACGGTGACGACGGCAGCCGCGGCGAAGGCGTGGACGACGGCGCGTCGGCAGTGGATCTCCTGGCTCCCTCGGGTGTTCAACGCGTAGAGGAAGAAGCGGCCTTCTGTTTCCCGTGGCTAGGTAGGTGGAAGGGAGGCCATGGCGACGGCGGCGAGGTTGGGTTCAGAGGATTGGATTCCGGCGAGGTGGAGCAGAGAAGGAAACGCGTCGGGGAGGTGGCGATTGGCGGCGGCGGAGAGGGAAATGTGACCTAGGGGGGCTAGGGTTAGGTCTGCGGACCCCTAGGTACTTGTAGGCGCGGCCGTCGAGGGGGATTCCGTCGGTGGCGGCGCGGTGTCGCGGTGGCACCGCTGCGATTGCCGCCGTACGCCGAACAGACAGATCGCACGCTTTTCAAAGCGTTAAGTGAGGATAGGCGGGCTTTTCTGTTTTTTTTTGTAGGTTTTGCTTTTGGAAGAAAAACATAGGTTTTAGGTTAGAGAAAAATTTGGAAAAAATTTGGGGAAGTTCATTAGACCAATTGCAAACATTTGGTAGCTTTTAGTTTCAAAAGTTTAACATTTGCTTGGTGTTTGAAAATTAAACCAAATTTAAGGAATTTTAATATTAATGAAACATTAAGAAAACAAGCATTTCTTAATAGGGTTATCCCTAGGGTTTAAAGTGATTTAAAGAATACAAATGTGTGGTGAACTTCATGGATTCAAAAGGTACTGATTTGAAAACTTGGTTTGAATTTAGAAATGATTTAGGAATTATTGATTGAATTAATTGATTGATTAATGGTTTGATTAAAACCAACAATTTAATGAGTGCTCAACATGGAATAAAATGGTTGTTTTCATTTGTTATTTTTATTCCAAAAGTTGTAACAGATCAAGTATGAAATAACCATTTGAACTTTGTTTGATGTTTCATAGGTGAAAACAAGATAAAACAGATGCAAAACAAATAGTAACACTTGCAAACAAAAATAAAACAAATGCAATGAGATGATGACATGATGCATTGCTTGAATTAAAACAAGAAACAAAACATTCTAAGGGATATTTCATACTTGGGATGTTACATTAGTGATGCCTTTTGGTTTAACTAATGCACCTAGAACTTTCATGAGACTTATGAACCATGTTTTGAGAGAGTTTATTGGTAGATTTGTGGTAGTTTATTTTGATGATATTCTCATATATTACCACAATGAAAATGAAGACGTTGATCATATTAGACAAGTCTTGCATGTGTTAAGAGCAAATCAATTATATGGTAATCTTGCTAAGTGCACTTTTTGCAAAGATAAGGTCATTTTTCTAGGATATGTTGTTTCTAAATATGGTATTGAAGTAGATGAATCTAAAATTGAAGCTATTAAAAATTGGCCTATTCCTATCAATGTTAGTCAAGTAAGAAGTTTTAATGGGTTGGCTGGTTTCTATAGAAGATTTGTCAAAGATTTTAGTACACTTGTTGCACCTTTGAATGAACTCACTAAAAAGGGTGTTGAATTTGTGTGGGGGGTTGAACAAGATATTGCTTTTGATGACATAAACAACAAGTTGATTTCGGTCCCATTTCTCATATTACCAAATTTTAATAAACAATTCGAAATTGAGTGTGATGCAAGTGGTATTGGTATTGGTGGAGTGCTTATGCAAGAAAACAAACCTGTAGCTTATTTTTCTGAGAAATTGCATGGTGCTCAATTGAATTATTCTGTTTATGATAAATAATTGTATGCACTTGTTAGAGTCCTTGAGGTTTGGAAACATTATTTGTGGCCAAAAGAATTTATCATACATTCTGATCATGAGGCTTTGAAATTTTTAAAGAGCCAATCTAGCCTAAATAAAAGACATTCTATGTGGGTTGAATTCACTGAATCTTTCCCATACATAATAAAATATAAGAAAGGCCAAGATAATCTCTCTAGGAAAAGTATGCTTTTAACTCAACTGGATGTGAAAATTCCTGGTTTGGAGAGTGTGAGAGATTTGTATGCTCAAGATAATGATTTTAAACAAGCATATACGAATTGTACTAATGTGAAAGCATGGGATAAATTTCATTTGCATGATGGATAATTGTTTAGAGCTAACAAATTATGTGTGCCCGAGTCTTCCTTGCGTTTGTTATTGTTGCAGGAATCACATAGTGGTGGATTGATGGGACACTTTGGGAGGCATAAAACATTGACGATGTTGACTGATCACTTCTATTGGCCATGAATGAGAAGAGGTGTGGAGAGGTTTGTGAGATGTTGCATCACTTGCAACAAGGCTAAGTCTAAACTAAAACCTCATGGTTTATATACTCCTCTACCTTCACCTAATACACCTTGGGGAGACATTAGTATGGATTTTGTGTTAGGTTTGCCTAGAACTAAAAGAGGACATGATTCTATATTTGTGGTAGTGGATAGATTATCTAAAATGTCACATTTTTTTGCTTGCCACAACAGTGACGATGCGTCGCATATTGCTAATCTGTTTTTCAGGGACATAGTGAGATTACATGGAGTACTCAAGACTATTGTTTCTGATCGTGATGTGAAGTTCCTGAGCTACTTTTGGAAGACACTATGGGGGAAGCTGGGGACAAAGTTGCTGTTTTCTACTTGTCACCCCCAAACTGATGGACAAACGGAGGTGGTAAATCACACATTATCAACATTGTTGCGAGCTATGATAAAAAAGAACCTGCGGGAGTGGGAGGAGTGTTTGACACATGTTGAGTTTTCCTACAACAGGGCTGTACATTCTACTACTCAGTTATGCCCGTTTTAGGTGGTGTATGGTTTTAAACCCACAACACCACTTGATTTGCTGCCACTTCCTATACAAGAGAGAGTCAATATGGAGGCTTCAAAACATGCTGATTTTGTGAAGAAGATCCATGAGAAGACTAAGCAAGCAATTGAGAAAACTGGAAGACATGTAGCTGAGAGAGTTAACAAGAAGAGGAAGGAAGTACTATTTTGGCCAGGAGATTTAGTGTGGGTGCATTTTCGCAAGGACAGGTTTCCCACATTGCGCAAGTCCAAGTTAATGCCAAGAGGTGCTGGTCCATATAAAGTGCTTCATAAGATTAATGATAATGCCTACAAGATTGATCTTCCTAGTGATGAGTTTGGTGTGAGTAATTCTTTCAATGTTGATGATCTATCACCATACCATGGAGATGACCTTGATGCGTCGAGGTCGACACCTTTTCAAGGGGGGAGGATGATGAGGACATCCCTAGTGCTTCTACACTTCCTCCCATTGAAGATGTTGCTATTAAAGAGAAACATGATGAAGTGAGAATTGGACCAATGACAAGATCAGGAACTAAGTTATTACAACAGCAGGTGAATTCTCTCTTATTAGAATATGGTGTTTGTTTCCATGAGAATTTTATACTACCTAAATCCATGCACTTATGTATACTCAGGTTTGTTGATAACACAAGCATGGATGGAGGTGCACTTCAAGAGGGGTTGGAAAACAAGATCACTATTGTGAAAACAAACATGGAAGATGGTGAAAACAACAATACAAGTGTGGAAAACAACTACTAGTTTGTTATTCCACACTAGGAGATGGTGAAAACAAGAGGAGGGCGCCCACAATGGATATCAATGCGCCACATAGAGTCCTATTAGTAATAGATCTGGTTTGTATACCATTATGGCCGCACCCCTTAATGGTGGGTCGGTTTGTATCATTTTGGTGCGAGTCCAAAGTACCAATTAGAGTCCAATTGGGTTTGGGCTACGTGTTCTTGCGCAATGCCCCTTGTGGCCGCACCCCTACCCCCCATATAAGCTACATTGTTGCGAGTTAGAGAGGTAGACTATGATAAAACAAAACCCTAGACTTCTAAATTGTATTACTCCAAGCATTCATCTTGAATCACACTATCTTTGCAAATCTGAGTGTATTCTGCTATTCCATTGGGAATAAGGAGAAACAGGACCACTTGCAGTCGGTGGCTACTTGTTCAAGAGTGTGGAGTCTCGAATATCCGAAGGGTTTGAGTGTTGTTGCAATTGGTAACAGGGTTTAGCCAAAGGAGAGATCGAGGTATCACATTGGTTATCATCAAGTTCACTGAGAAGATCGGCCACTCCCTTATCAGAAATCAGTGGGAAAACAAAGGGGTAACCAGATAACTAGTGGGAACTAGAGGATTTGTAAAGCCAACAACTAAAGCCGAGGCCGCCTCCGGCAAACAATCCACTCGAACTCACCTTGATTGGAACCAATTCAACCCTACGGCTGGTCCACCGCACCTATAGATCCTCGAGGGTCAGTCAAGGAAGATTGGGAGAACACCAATTGATTCCCATGGGGAAAGTATGGCTATTCCGGATTAATCTTGATTTGATCCAAATACAAGAGTAGAAGGAGTAGCCTTGATTCGTTCCTAGATACACATTTAAGGATTAGCCTCACAAGAGGAACATAGGGGGAGCAAAGTTAAATTCTCAATTCATCTCTAACCTAGATCTGATGGTAGGGGGTTCTATTTATAGTCTAGGGGCTAAAGGGGGGTATGTAGGCTTTACAAGGGCATTTCCCCACTTTCCCACGCAGGGGAGTCGGCCTGGCTGGGCTAAGGCCGGCCTGGAGGACAACGCGTTCTGTTGGGTTGCCGGCCTAGCGCGCAGGAAAGCCGGCCTAGGCCAGGCTGGAGGCCGTCCGACACAGGAAGCCCGACCTAGGCCGTCCTGGAGGCCGGGTTTCCTGGGATTTTCTCCCTCTTCCCTTTATTCTTCTTTCTCGAGGCCATCTTCTTGGCCTTCCTAGCTAGTTTCTTGGGCATCGTCTTGGGCATGTTCTTGAGCTCCTTGGCCACCGTCTTGGGGCTCCATCGTGGGATCAAACCTGAGCACACATAGGGTATTTCCATGAGGTAGCACACCATTCACCAAGTCACCGAAGGCATAGCGAGAGAGGAGTGAGTTCACCTTATCTTGTATCGCCTTTGCACATGATCTTGTCGTGGGACCAATGTGTGTTGGTGTAAAACTTGGTGGAATGAGGTGTGCTGCATCAACATTTACTCTGGTGAAGCGATGTTTCACAGGCCACACGGCTGCCGTCGTGACTTTCCAATCATGCATATTAACGTTGCCGCACCACCTGTCCACCTGCCCGGGTCGAGGATAAAAGGCCACTATAATGTGTTTCCATGCTTATCCACACAACTCGCCTTTCCTCATGCAGTCCAATCTCCACTAGCTCCAATGGCGAACAACTGGGAAGCCGACGGCTCGGGACGCAGCAGTCGGACTGTCAACCTAGAGGACACGTGGGAGCTCCCTCGATATGGGCTACTCACCCCTCCAGACTGTCGTTTGCCTAAGGAGTGGAGGGTTTCCGCTGGCGGCTTCGCCGTGCCGCCACTCCCCAGGACGGCGTCGGAGATTCGACGTGACATTGCGCACAATCAAAGATGGATAATGCGGGAGGATCGCACAGACCCTGACAACAACAAGAACAACTGCCATGGGTGGCTCTCCCATTCGAAGCGGGACTAGTATCCACGCCGTGGATGCCAACGTCATCAGCCTCGAGCGAGATCGGCACAACGCTGTCGGGAGGCACCGGTGGTGGGATGGCATCGACCACACCATCGCAAGCGCGATCGCAGAGGCTCGTTGGCACACCGCCGGGAGTAACATCCCACTATGGCTGATCCTGATCTGGCGTGCCAACCCGCCTATGCCGGCAGTATGCCGCGCCGGCTTTGAACCCGTTATCGGTGATAACCCCATTACAGATTGCTGAGTACTACCGAGCGGCAGCGGCAAAGGTGTAGGAACAGTTCGAGGCGGGTGTGCGGGCCCATGCAGAGGCGCATGCGTCAATCGTGGAGCCGTAGGCACAGGTCGACATTGTCGAGCTAGAAGCGTGGCCCAACATCGTCCCTATGACATGGGGGAGGGGGCAGTTCCGCTATCACTTGGAGCAGGACCTCACCGCCGAGGCGCGGCTCAAGGCGGAGGCCACGGACCGGATCTTGATGGGCCAGCTCCTTGAGAACGGCTGCCTCGTGCAAGAGCAGTTTGAGATAGCCATCCAGAGCGAGGATTCCCGCACCGCCGCAGAAGTTTCCGGCTCGGAAAATGACAACTCCTGGGACTACAGCTTCGGCGGCACCGACGACGGTGCAGGCGGCTCCGAATCTGGGGTCATCGTGCTCTCCTATCAGGAGTAGTGAGGGTAGCGAGGATAGCAGCACTAGAAGTGAGGAGTAACACTACTTGCTTCTGATTTGCATGCTTTGTAGTAATTTGCTATCTATGATATGAGATTTGTATTTGGAGTGGCTAGCCTTTAGGGGCTGTCTGGTTACTGTCCGCGTTTGAGGGACATAATTGCGGTCTCTAGTTGGATATATTTTTTTATTTTTCGTAACGGGATAAGACCCGAGCTTCTACATCAGTCGATGCACACGCCTTTTTATTGGAGGATTCTAAATATCAGTCATCTTAGAATCAACGATCACATAAGCTTGAGACATGTATCAACCATCTAAAGAATGACAACATACGAACTCCGCATCTCAAAGTCGACTAATGTGCTGCCATACACCTCAGTTAAAAATATCCCGAGCGACCATCAGGAGTCGAGAACATCCAGAAACCATAAGCTCGCGCTGATCCGCTAGGAGGAGGCAATCCCAAAGCTGAATGTAGTGAGCCGACATATTGATAACCTGCGAAACATGTAAATTTTTGTTTCTCTTAAAGACAATGTTGTTTCTACAATTTTAGATTGACCAACACAAAGCTGCAACTCCAATTCGAATTCTAGTCATTGTCTTGCAACTAATTCCGTTCAACCAATTACCAAACATATTTGTTATATTAGTTGGTGGTGGGATGTTATATGTACTAAACACCACATGCCACACTAGCTTAGCAAAAGGGAATGAAATAAAAAAAATGTTCAATAGTCTCCTCTGAGTAAAAAAAAGACATTTGGTAGACCCCTTCCAATTTTTTTTATCAAGTTATTATTAAGAAACCACATAAACACCTTGATTTTTAACAAAAAATTTACCTTTTAAAGATACTTGCAAAGATAGCTTGTGCGAACGTTCATCAGATCCTCATACATGGATTTAACACTCCATTATGGCTTGATTTCCACGCGAATACATCAGATTCTTCTGTCAAGTTAAAGTCCATCAATTTTTGGCATAGATGGGTCCATAAATCCCATAAACCGCCAAGTAATGCCCTCCTAAAGCTCATATTTATTGGGGACGCTTTTGATAAGACATACTGAACGGATACATTTTTCCATCTAGGAATGTTATACAAAGATGGATATTGATTATTTAGAGGTGTGTCTCCTAACCAGTATCTTTCCAAAAGCAAACATCAGCCCCATCTCCGATTTTGAGAAAAACCCGACTAAAGAAATCATCCTTGACTCTTATCGGTCATCTCCAAAAGGGAGAATTAGTTGGTTTAGCTATAGCCTGGGATAGGGTTATATTATTGAGATATTTATTATCAAGTAATTACTGCCATAAATTTTCCTTGTTTAAAAATTTAAACAACCATTTTCTCATGAGACATTTGTTTTTTAATTCGAGAAACTCGATGCCTAACCTCCCTGGTCTTTGGGCCTACAAACTATGTTTCACTTTGTCGACCTATATTTATGCTTATTCTCATCACTCAGAGATGCTCTCACATCTTCATTCCCCAAAGGAGAGCCCCATTCTCAAGTGGTTACCTCTGTGATATAATATTCACATGCTCGTAGAACACAAGCATGTGTTGACGGATTGACGCACATATGGAAACACGAAGCTGAAAATATTTTTCGCGAAATGCAAAAGCTTTGCATTTTGATGCATTGACAGATAAAGAGAGTTTATGTACAAGTCTGGAACCAGACAACCCCACACTTACCTTGTGCCGGGGGAGAAGAAGTGAGAGACCACGCCCCCCGCGCTCACCCATGAACGAGCCTCAGTCTTGATGGTTTCCATCAAAGAGCCAACTGAGGGTCGTGCGATGTCGAAGACAATTGTGTTCCGATGCTTCTAGATCCACCATGCCCGACGAGGTTCCCTTATACAACTGATGGGGGTGTGGACTTGAGCACCATAATCCACCAATCTATGAAATCGTCCTCCACAACATGCGGATTGAAAATTGATCGAATCCAAGATAGCACCTCGTTCCAAATCATCCGCGAGAACGAGCACCCTGTAAGAATTTGTGACATTGATTCCGTCTGCTGATTGCACAACGAGCAACTTGCCTGGTGAGGTAAGCCGCGCCACGCTAGCCTCTCCACTATCTAGCATCTATCCATGCATGTCAACCAGATGAAGAATTTCACCCGTGGTAGCACCCAGGACTTCCAATTGTTCTTCCAAGATCTTGACACGGTCTCCCCCTGAAACAACGCATCGTAACAGGACTTGGAAGAATATTGGGCGTCGGGCGTCCAATGCCATATCAGCTTGTCTGGCTCCTCAGACAACTGCACCCCTTGGACGAAAGTCCAGATCCGAACATACTGCATGAGAGCAAGTGTCGGGGGGTTACCCCCGAGTAGGGTAAAGACAGGTGGTAAAGGCAGCTTACAGAAGGGAGGTTTGGCCGAGTAGCCGACTACCTGGTACTCGCTACCCGGTCGACTGCTACTCGGTCTCACCTCAAGATGACCAGAAGGAGATATCAATCAAGTTCTATCCTTTCGAGTAGAAGGGTTGGCCCGAGTACAATTGGCGGGAACAATTGGCGGGAACCTACTCGGGCCAGAAAGTCAAAGGAGCCGTTCTGACACAGGATCCCGCGTATCCTGGGTCCGTACTTGGCAGCATTCGAACTACTGTTCATCTGGGGCCGGCCTGCCTGACAATGACAGCATGGAAGCAGGCCGTGGCAGGATAAGGGGGGCCTACTCTGTGCCTAGGTACAGTGATACCAGTCTGTCCCCTAGTTTTGCCCAACGACTTTACAGAAGCAGCCAAGATTAGGAACCAAAGCTGTCAGCGGGTACTCGGAGAAAGGACGATGTGCACACTATGTCGACACTTGTTCGTATTTGGACGTATCCGGCTGGGCACCGTGTATATAAGGTGCCCCGCCGCCTCCTGCGCGAGGGATCTTGCTCCACGCTCATCCTGGAGCCCTAGAAACCCTAAGTTCTTGACCTAGCTCTACTCGGAGAGGAGAGAAAGGCTACTCGGTAGAGATACCATTTGTACTGTGGCCACTCGGAGAGACATCATAATACATAGAGAAAGGCAGGAGTAGGGGTTTTACCTCCTCACGAGGGCCCTGAACCTGGGTACATCGTGTTGTTTGTGTTGTGTGGATCTTACCTCACGCGGCTATTCGTCGCGTAATCCCTCCCCGGACACCTCCAGCGTCCATCGTCCCCACATCTTTAGCCATCCTATGGCATCTGCCGTGACACCACCACGACAGTTGGCGCCCACCGTGGGGCAACCAGCGGCGCTGGCTGGAGTTTCTGTTCGGACGGGATCTTCTTCGGCGGAGCGCGTAGTTTGTGGCCTTGTCCACAGATTCGGCTCCTTCGACTTCGTCACCGACAACGCCGGCTGTTTCGGCGGCATGGCCATGCCTGAGGGCGGCTCGGTGATCTCCTTCGGCTCTCACCTCGTCTACGTCGCCACCGTCGCCAACAGCGCCTACCCCGAGCTGGTGCATGACGCGGAGGATCCCCCTGCGGTGATTGCAGCTCGCGGAAGGCCTGCATGCAGCTCTGCAAGCTGCGCTGAGGTGATGGTGACGGGTTTGGCGGCAAACACTGGCGCAGCAGCTACTGGCGCTGCGGCCGTTGTCGAGGAGGTTGACGAACCGCCTGCTGGTGGCAGGAATCACCGGCCCTACGAGAAGGAGAGCAACTTGCCACCTTCCACGTCAACGGTCATCCCCGCGTCTGCTGCGCGAACCGGTATGCCCCCTCCCACCGACATCGAGCTCCTAGCCGCGAGGGAGCAGCTCGAGCGGCAACGCCAGGAGCTGCTTGCCGAGCAGGCGGAGTTGGAGAAGATCAGGCTTGAGCTGAGTCTAGACCAGCTCGAGTACAACAAGGCTCACGGCTTCACGCCAGTCGCCAGGAGGCCTAGCAGAGTAGGCGCTACGCGGCGTAACTTGGGTGCCGAGATGGCGACAGTTGCGGAGGTGCCTGCGCAGTCCGCCACCGCGAACACTTTCACAAGGCCAAGGTACAGCACACCCGCCAAGACGCTCAGAGCTGCACAGGCCGTGGCTGCCGAGTTGCCGCGCCTGGATGGAGAGGCGCGTCTCAGGCAGCAGGAGAGGCTCAACGAGTTGGTGTTGGAGGCCGCTAGGCAGAACGAGGAGTTCCGGAAGGCCAACCCGGGAGCTGGAGCTTCGCAGGTGGTTCACTCGCACGCGGCTAGATCTAACGATCAGGCCTCGTCTCCGCATCCTAGCCGCGAGAAGAGCCGCAGCGGGCGTTCGGGTAGAGACAGGCAAATGCAGGTGTATGACCCGGCTGCTGCCGCGAAACAGGTTGCTGTGCCGCAGCAGCCCGGGCAGGAACACAACGCTGCAAGAGCAGGCTCTCAAGCCCATCAAGCTCAAAGCCGTGCCCGAGAAGCCGCGCGTGCGGGTACCTCTCGGCAACCCGCAGCTCAGCCTACTCGGCAGAGGCAGCAGCCGCGCCCAGTGGCACCAGTCGCCAACCCGGTGGAGCAGCCCGCAGCTATGCAGGTGGATAGGTATGATGATGGCTACTCGGCTATGGAGATGGCTGGTTATGACATTCATGACCGTGTTGGTGAGCGCGTGTTGGCGCCTGGAGATGCGAGGCACCAGTTGGACCGTATCAGCTTGTCGGCGCGGCTTGAGAGCACGGGTCCTCCTGGCCCCGAGTGCTTTGGCCCGCGCATCATGAACGAGCCTTCCGTGAAGGGTTTCCAGCTTGCAAGGGGCACCAAGAGTTACAATGGCAGCACCAAGCCTGAAGATTGGCTCAATGACTACGTCACCGCGGTCCATATCGCGAATGGCAACAGGAGATGGGCGGTACGCTATGTGCCGCAGATGCTAGAGGGTCCAGCTCGCACTTGGCTCAACAACTTGCCCAAGAACAGCATTAACTGCTGGCTGGACTTCTCGGATGCCTTCATCAGCAACTTCACGAGCACATACAAGAGGCCGAATAGGCCTCAGCAGCTGTCAGCTTGCAGGCAGCGAGAAGACGAGACGGACCGCGAGTACCTTACTCGGTGGAGCACCTTGAGGAACACTTGTGAGGGTGTGAATGAAGCACAGGCCATCACTTGGTTTGCGCAGGGTTGCCGACATGGCAGTATGCTTTGGCAGAGATTGCAGAGAGAGATGCCGAACACCCTGGCCGAGACCATCAAGATTGCGGATCAGTACGCACTCGGTGATCCTACGCAGCCACTGATGGACTCCTCTGAGCCGAGAAGAAACTTCAACAGCAGCAAGCGCAACGAGTTCCGCAACAAGCGCCGAGTAGATACTCGGTATGATCCTGAAGAGGTGAATGCAGTGAATGTTGGAGGCGGTGGTGGCCAAAGGCAGGAACCTGCTGGAGCCTACGGGCAGAACCAGAACCAGGGCCAAGGCAACAAGAAGCCATTTCGCGCCTCTCAGTCGGGTAGCGGGAACTCCGAGCAGCCGAAGAAGTTTGTCTTTGACGACATGAAGGATGGCCCATGCAGCTTTCACACTCATCATCCCTCGAGGCCTGCTAACCACACTACTCGGCAATGCGAATGGTGGGATGTGATCAAGAGTGATGGCTTGCCTCCTCCTCCTCCCCTGCCAGCCGCCAATGCTACTGTTCAGCCTACTCGCGCACCCGCAGCTCGGCCGCCAGTGTACCCGAGAAGAGAGAATGTCAACCAGGTGGCTTTAGGAGCCAACCGGAACTTCAACAATGAGAGATACCGCAACAACAACAACAACTACAACCGCAACAACAACAACAGAGGCAACAACAACTATCAAGGCAACAACAACAACAATGGCAACAATGGGGGCAATGGCTCCAACCAGTACCAAGAGCACCATGAGAGCTATATGATCTTCACTTCTGAGGCAGTCGACAAGCAGTCACAGCACAGGCGGGCCATGGAGGTCAACGCAGTGATTCCTGCTGTCCCTCACTACATGTATTGGTGTGACCAGGAGATCAGGTGGACTCGGGCAGATCACCCCAAGGTGATGCCCAATCCGGGTACCTATGCCTTAGTGCTAGATCCTACCTTCCTGGGTCCCGAAAAGAATGTGAGGTTTAGCAAGGTGCTAATCGACAACGGCAGCAGCATCAACATTGTGTACAAGGACACACTCGAGAAGCTTGGCCTAGCCGAGAAAATGATGCTGCCCAGCAAGACCACCTTCCATGACATTGTGCCAGGGATCTCGTGCAACCCGATTGGCCGAGTGTGGATTGATGTGCTATTCGGTACCCGGGAGAACTGCCGCACAGAGCGCCTGCAGTTCGAAGTGGTGGATCATCAGAGCCCCTATCATGCTCTACTCGGCAGGCCTGCTCTGAGCAAGTTCATGGCCTCTACGCATGTGGCTTATCTGAAGATGAAGATCCCTGGTCCCAATGGCATCATCACCATCTCGGGAGATTACAAGAAGTCCATGGAGTGTGCCTCTGCTAGCTCCCAGCTGGCGGAATCAATGGTGATTGCTGCCGAGAAGAAGAAGATGTACGAGGTGGTGGCCATGGCTCAGTCCGCGCAAGCTGGCGCACAAGGTGTGCCGAGTACCCAGCATGGTACAGCTTTCCAAGCTGCCAAGGAGACCAAGACAGTCCAGGTTGACCCCGAGTTCCCGGAGCGCGTGGCCATCATTGGTTCCGGATTGGCGGAGAAATAGGAAAGCGCGCTCATCCACTTCCTCCGTGAGAATCGGGATGTGTTCGCCTGGACCAATGAAGATCTACCAGGAGTCCCGAGGGAGTTGGTTGAGCACTCTTTGCATGTGCGTCCTGACGCCAAGCCCGTGAAGCACGCTATGCGCCGTTTCGGAGATGAGAGAAGGAAGGCCATCGGTGATCAGATCACCAAGCTGCTGATCAGTAACTTCATCATGGAAGTGCTGCATCCGGATTGGTTAGCCAACCCGGTCATGGTCGAGAAGAAAAAGGAAGATCCCAAGGCTGCCACTGCATGGCGCATGTGTGTCGACTACACCGACTTGAACAAGGCATGCCCCAAGGATCCTTTCCCGCTACCCCGCATCGATCAGGTGATCGATTCCACTGCTGGTTGTGAATTGTTGTCTTTCATAGATGCCTACTCTGGTTTCCACCAGATCGCACTCAACCCTGCTGATCAAATAAAGACTGCGTTCATTACCCCGTACGGGGCTTATTGCTATCGTGTCATGTGTTTTGGCTTGAGGAATGCGGGTGCAACCTATGAGAGATGCATGCAGAAATGCTTGCACGATCAGCTCGGCAAGAATGTGCAGGTGTACGTAGATGACATTGTCATCAAAACGAATAAAACACATACTCTGCTTGCCGACCTGGAGGAAACCTTTGCTAACCTACGCAAGTACAAAATGAAACTGAATCCGAGTAAGTGCACCTTTGGTGTACCGGCTGGAAAGCTACTCGGCTTTCTGGTTTCTAGTCGGGGCATTGAAGCCAATCCTTCTAAGATAAAAGCTATCGAGAGCATGTCTTTGCCGAGATCATTGAAAGATGTGCAGAAGTTCACGGGTTGTCTGGCATCTTTGAGCCATTTTCTGGGCCGAATGGGCGAGAAGGCTCTGCCTCTGTATCAGCTGATGAAGAAAAGTGACAAGTTCGTCTGGACTCCGCAAGCGGATGTGGAATTCAATGAGCTAAAAGCAATGCTGGCTAGTGCTCCCGTCTTGGCTAGTCCGCTACCCAAGGAGCCTATGCTGTTGTACATTGCTGCGACCAACCGAGTAGTCAGCGTGGTGATAGTGGTGGAGCGAGAAGAAGAAGGCAAGAGTGTGCAGCGCCCAGTCTATTATCTCAGTGAAGTGCTGTCCAGTTCCAAGCAAAACTATCCGCACTACCAGAAGATGACATATGGTGTGTACCTAGGCGCCAGGAAGCTGAAACATTATTTCCAGGAGCACCCCATCACTGTTGTGAGTTCTGCTCCCATCTCGGATATCATGGGTAACAAGGAGGCGAGTGGCAGAGTAGCCAAGTGGGCGATTGAGCTAGCCGCGTACGCTCCCGCGTATGCGAGAAGAGAAGCAATCAAGTCTCAGGTCCTGGCAGAATTTCTTGTGGACTGGGCCGAGATGCAGTATGAACCTCCTGCTCCAGTTTCCAACTATTGGAGGATGCACTTCGATGGCTCGAAAGTAAAGGAAGGCCTTGGTGCTGGTGTCGTGCTCACGTCACCCAAGCGAGATCAGCTCAAGTATGTGTTGCAGATTCATTTCAAGGCATCCAACAATGTAGCCGAGTACGAGGCAGTGGTGCATGGTTTGCGAGTAGCAAAAGAGGTTGGTGTGCAGCGCATTATATGCTATGGCGATTCAGATCTAGTGGTGCAGCAAGTCTCAGGTACCTGGGATGCTTTGGATGCCAACATGGCATCGTATCGCTTCCTGGTGCAGTCAATGACTGGGTTTTTCGAAGGCTGTGAGTTCCAGCACATTCACCGAGCAGAGAACGAAGCGGCAGACGAGCTATCCAAGTTGGGATCTTCTCGGCAGTCCATCCCGGCAGGGATTGCCTTGGAGCATTTGAGGAAGCCATCCATCAAGCCTTCCCCCAACTCGGAATCCATCTTTGTTCCTTCTCTGCCAAGTGAAGAATCTGACCCAATGGAGATTGACTGGGAGAGTGCTGCAGGGAACCCGGGGACTGCCGTCCTCTACTCGGGGACTGCCACTCCCTACTCGGGGACTGCCACTCCCTACTCGGGGACTGCCACTCCCTACTTGGGGACTGCCACTCCTTACTCGGGGACTGCCACTCCGTACTCGGGGACTGCCACCCTCAACCCAGAGGCTGTCGCGTTCATTGAAGAAGTTCTCGCCAATCGGTCTGGGCTGCAGAGAAGCGCTCCTACTCCTCCTGTGCAACCGCCAGAGCCTGTCCCAATGGAACTGGACGAACCAGTGTTTCCCATACGGGAGACACCGAGTTGGGCTATGCCCATATTATCCTTTCTAAGGGACGGCACTCTACCTGAAGATGAGGTGACTGCGAGGCAGATTCAGAGAAGATCCAAGGGCTACACCATAGTCCGAGATGTGCTGCACAAGAGAAGTGCCACCGGCGTGCTGCAACGCTGTGTGAGCCCAGAAGAGGGAGAAGAAATTCTGGTGGAGATACATCAAGGGGAATGTGGGCACCACGCCTCTTCTCGGGCATTGGTCAAGAAAGCTTTTCGGCATGGCTTCTACTGGCTCACTGCACTGCAACAAGCCGAAGATATCGTGAGGAAGTGCAACGGCTGCCAGATGTTCGCAAGTAAGATTCACATGCCTGCTTCCGAGTTGAAAACAATTCCTATCACATGGCCATTTGCTGTTTGGTGCTTGGATATGGTTGGTCCTTTCAAGCCGGCTAAAGGCAATATGACACATATCTTGGTCATGGTGGACAAGTTCACCAAGTGGATCGAGGTGAAACCTATTCGGAAGTGCGATGGGGTCACAGCTGTGAAGTTCGTGAAGGATGTGATCATGAGATATGGCTACCCGCACAGTATCATCACCGACAACGGCACCAACTTTGCAGAGGGGGCAATGGTGCGATTCTGCAGAGATAAGCATATCCGACTAGACGTTGCGTCAGTCGCGCACCCTGCCTCCAATGGGCAAGTTGAGAGAGCAAATGGAATGGTACTGGTAGGCATCAAGCCAAGGCTGATTGAGCCATTGCTGAAAACACCTGGGTGTTGGCTAGAAGAGTTGCCAGCGGTGTTGTGGAGTCTAAGGACTACCCCTAACCGGTCAACCGGCTACACGCCATTCTTCTTGGTATACGGGGCTGAGGCCGTGTTGCCAATAGACTTAGAGCATGACTCCCCACGAGTAGCCCTCTATACTGAGGTGGAGGCGAGAGAAGCTCGAGAAGACGACGTTGACCTGCTTGAAGAAGCAAGAGAGCTGACTCTGTCACGTTCGGCTATCTACCAGCAAAACCTGCAGCGCTATCATAGCCGAAAGGTGAACCCAAGGGTTTTCCGAGAAGGAGACATGGTCCTTAGGCTTGTGCAGCGCACAGCCGGGATGCACAAGTTGTCTCCTCCATGGGAAGGGCCTTTTATTGTGAGCAAAGCGCTGCACAATGATGCGTACTACCTTGTAGATGTGCGCCCGTCACAGGCGAACAGGGCAGATAAAGCTGGAGAGGAAACCAAGCGCCCTTGGAATGTAGCTCTACTTCGTCGTTTTCATTCGTAAGCAAAGATGTGTATGTACCCTCTTATCCGAGTTGAAATTCTACTCTGCAATCTGAAATTGTTCTCGGGGACTGCCCTCGTCCAAAATTGCTCTCAGTGTTTTTACTCGGCTTGGTCCTTTGTCTATTCGGTTGCTCCACTTCAGAACTCATAAGTGCATTGAGTACTGTGTTTAAACCTATATGCCAACTCTTCGACTCTGCTGTTGTCCGAAACCCGGCTTCATGGCAAGCAAGAGAACAAGCAAAAGGTCAATGAGCACACGAAAATCGCTAAGGAAGAAAGAGTGCAGGAACCGAGTAGATTGTTTGTTATTTTTATTCCCTGTTTTCGTCTTCTCGGCTAAGTGGTGGGCTGCGTTACCATGATTGTTTCTAGCGGCTAAGTATTTGCAGCCCTACTACTTGATTCTTGTGACTCGAATACCAAAAAAGCGACAAGTCGCGGGTAGAGCAGAGATGAAAAGATAGGGTTAATAAGAAATGCAACTCGGGGACTCGCATGGAAACGCAACTCGGCATTAAGCCAGCGTCGCTCAAATTGATTAATTTCGAAATAAACAGAGTGGGCATAAAAACTGTGTAGCAAGCAAAACAAAGATAGTCTACTACATCTGCTCCCGGCATCCCGGGGATCTGATAAGTGTTCGAGTTGAAAGAGATTGCAGGTTGCTTCAAGATGAGGAGGCAGTGTTCTCGGCGCTGGCCTTGGCTGCTGTTTCTTCGGCGGCGGTCTTGGCAGCAGCTTCTTCGGTGGCGGTCGTGGCAGCTGTTTCTTCGGTGCTGGCATGGGTGGCATCCGCTTCCGTCTGGACGGTGGCGGATTCCTTCATCTCGGCATCATGCTGGGTGGCCGCCTGCTCAGAAGTGGCCGTGGCCACCGAGACGAGTCCTGGAGCCGAAGAGGAGCCTGAAGCGTGGCCAGGAGGGGGCACCGTGTCGTCGAGAGCAGCACCTGAGGAGGTGCCAAAGTCGAGTGCGGCGGTGTCGATGTGGGCGTACTCGTCCTCATCACTACTCGCGACGGCGACGTTCTTCCCCTTCCCGGCCTTGCCCTCAGGAGATTCGAAGAGGCCTTCCAAGTCGGATTCCACTTCGTCGTCCTCTTCCTCTTCCTCTTCGTACTCGGTGTCGGGCTCGGGGAGGCCCTCGATGAAGGTCTCCGTCTCAGCGCACTCCGCGACCTCGTAGGCGATCTGCTTGCGTGTGGCCACGCAGTCGGGATCTACCTCCCACTTGGAATTATTGCGCTTCCCGCGGATGAGCTGCATGTTGAGGTTTTCATACCAGGATGCTATGCAGAGAAGCATCACGTCCGCACCGGCCCGGGCTCCCGAAGCACGCCACTTCTTCAACTCTTTCTTCACATTCTTCAGCTTGAAGGCTAGGCCCTTCATGGTGGTTGGCTGAAGATCATGAGGCCAAAACAGCCTGTGGAGCTCAAAGCCCTCGTGCACCAAGTCAGTTCCGACGCCAGCCAGCTGTTCAAAATAGCCTTTGAGCACCAGCAAGCTGTCCTCGATCTCGGCTCTGGTATCTGCTGCCTCACCTTTTGCAAGGCGAGCTGCTTTGGCCTTGGCCACCGTAGGTGCAGAAGGGGAGTCAAGATGAGGCCAGATCTCTGAAATAGCATGTGGTAACTTCAAAACCGAGAAGAGAAGAACCGAGTAGAGGAAAACCGAGAAGAAATACGACCGAGAAGAAAAGAAGCAGCAAAGAAAAGACTTACCGGACAGTTCGTTGCGCAACCGCTGCAGCTGGGTTTTCCAGGACTCCTCGTTAGAAATGTGCTTTTCTTGGATCAGGCGCAAGCTATCCATCTGAGCGAAGAGATCAGCGTTGGTCTTCTTTAAAGTTTCGCATTCCTGCTCAAGGGCCCTCTCTTTGGCTCTGAAAGTGGTCTCGGCCTTGGCCTTCTCGGCGTTTGCTCTGTCCCTCTCGGCGCCAATGTTGATGGCATCCTGGAGTGCCTTTTGCAACTGGAGTTGCAGCTTCTCGGTCTCGGTGGCGTGATCCTTCAGCAACACAGCAGCCTGGTTGGACAGTTGGTTCTGCACCTCTGCTGGTTTGACACAATCTTGGTGTGCCTCAGCAAACAACTTGTGATCTTCTGCGAAGAGCCAGACAAGGTCAATAGAGAAGCAGCGAAGAAACAGATTCAAGATTGAACCGAGTAAACAACAAACTCACCTTCCAGCCTTTTGATGGTGGCTTCGGCGTTCTTCACGAAAGTGCGGCATTTCTCGTGCTCTTCGGCTAGGTTCTTCAGTGCTCTGCAGAGTAGAAAAGGTTAGCGCAAAAGAAAGCATAAGCGAGCGTAAACAAAAAACGCATGAATCGCACAGCTAAAAGCGTACCTTGCACTTCAGTCAGCTGCTGGGTGCTATCGTTGGCGTTCTTGCTGGCTGCCTCCGCAACTGCCTTTTCCTTCTCTAAAGCAGCAATTCGCCTCCTGGCGATAGAGTGGTTCCAGAGAAGATGGCGGTATAGGTTGGTCCGCTTCAGGACGCTATCCTGAGAAGCGAGAAGAAGCAAGTTAGAGAAAGCAGAGTAGATTCAACCCGAGTAGGAGGCTACTCGGAGAGTATCCACCTACTCGGCTAGAATCTCGGGGACTAGGAGTGATGGAAAGGAGCAGAAAGGCGAATAGAAGAGAAGAAAATTCAACTCGGAAAAGATAAGGAAAACTTACTGCGTAGGCCTGCTCGATGTCCTCGGCATTCTTGCGATGCAGGAACATCTTGGCTGCGAGTGTCGCGGTCTCGGTGGAGACGGACATGGGATTGCGTCCCAGGTCAACCTTGTTCCAGTCCACGCGCATGTGGTCGATGCCGCCAAGGCTAAGACCGTGCCACTTCTCCACGCCGAGAACCTTGCTATCCCATTTGGCGTCGATGAAGCCAATGGTGTCCAGTACCTGCTCAAGGCCTTTTGAAGTTATTGGTTTGTCTTGGACTCCACGAGAAGCGATGTTGACAGACTGGGGTTGGCTTGGATCTGGAGGAGGGGAGTTCATGGCTACAACCTTCCTTCCCCTCTGGATAGCTAAAGCTTTGTCCTTGGGAGGGAAGCCGATTGAGTGCTGATGGCTAACCTCAATCATGTACTCCGGGTAGCAAGGCTGGCCAGCAGCGCGAGCATCAGCTGAGAGCGCGGCGGGAATCGGGCCAGACTCGTGGATCACGAGTGCTCCACCTGAGGCTGGTAGCGGCACTTGGTCTCTGGACCGCTTCTTCGTCCTTTCCTTCTCGGGATCTTCAGTTTTCTTCCCGTCAGCTTTGGCCTTCGCCTTCTCGGCGGCTTCCTTCTCGGCCTTGGCCTTCTCAGCAGCTTCTTTCTCGGCGTTGGCTTTCTCAGCAGCTTCCTTCTCGGCCTTGGCCTTCTCAGCAGCTTCCTTCTCGGCTGGCCTTCTGTCAACCTCATCCTTCAGAGCATCCAGGGCTCGCTGCCTGGTTACTCGCCCGGCAGGAGGGCTGGATGTATCCTTGGTCTTCGGCGGCGAGGAGGAGTTCGGCGGTGTAGGGCCTTGCGCAGTGGGTGGCGCCACGGATCCGTCGCCTGCTGCAGCTCCCGGCTGGGCGCTACTTGGTGCGTCGCCCGGCTGCACGCTGCTCAATGGATAAGCATCTCTTGTGGTGGCATCCGTGGCGGTGGTGTCTTCTACTCGCTGCTCGGTAGCGAGATTCTCTTGTGCAGCAGCCCCTGTGGTGGGCTGCTCTTGCTCTGCTTCTGGCCGCTCGGCGGCGGTGTTGTCTTGCATCTCTTGATCTTGGCTCTCCTCGGCATTGCTAGCCGGAGGAGAAGGGGGTCTCTCATGGTGGACGGTAGTGCCCTGCGCCGCTGGCTCTGACGCTGCTCCTTGTGCATCGGCGGTCTGTGGATTGGCAGCAGCAGCATTGGCGGTGTGGTCCTCATCATCATCGATGTTGATCAGAGGTACTAATGATTCCTTAGCTTGGTCGGACGCGAGAGCTGCGCTCGCATCCATGGGAGGTCTGTAGAGAAGAAAGAAACCAGAAATTAGAAGGAATTTGGGGAGGATAGCACAGCGCGAGAAGGGAAACGACCAAGAAGAGGGCTTACGCGGTGGTGGACTTGAGCTCTCGTCTGGACCTCTTCACGACCACCTTCTTCTCGGCGGGCTTCTTCCTCTTGGCAGGAGGCGCTGGTGCTCCGCTACCAGTCCGTTTGCGGGTCTCAGGAGCGGCGACGGACAGAGGCTTGACGACTAGGGGCGCATCGCCCTCGTTCTCGTCTTCGTCCTCGTCGTCCTTTTCCGCGGCAACTTCATCTGAGAATCCAAGAGAAAAGAGGAAAGAATCAGAAACAGCAAACGAGGGACTGGTGCTTCTCGGAAGCAAACAGAATGAAAGTGTAGTTACCGTCAAAGTCTTCATCAGACCAGGTGCGGAGAGCGTCGCGCTTGTCAGTAGTGGGGGAGCGAGAGAGGTTGGACTGCTCCGCGGCATCGAGAGAGGGCACATCGTCCTCCTCACGATCAGGAGACCAGTTGCCCTCAAAAACCTCGCAGCTCTCGATTATCTGGCGAGTGAGAACCTGAAAAACAGAGAAGGATCACAGACTAGCCGAGTACCAGGAAGGAATTCTACTCGGATAGGCGTGCAGGTACAAAGCACACAAAGCCTAGGCAGTTTACTAAGCATTCTACCCGGATAGGCGTGCAAACACAAAGCATACTAAGCCTAAGCATGTTTGCTGGAAGGTATTACTCGGAAGGGCGTGCAGGTATAAAGCACATCAAGCCTAAGAATTGTTCTCGAGTAGGCTATCCGGCAAGGCGTGCAAGCACGAAGCGCATTAAGCCTACGCAATTCAGCTAAGTACCTACTCGGTGCAGAAGACGATCGCTACTCACGGCAGGAGGAGGAATTATCTACTCGGAAAGTAAATGCAGAGAGCAAAGTAAGAAAGGCGTACCCGCTCAATTGGCTTGGTACGGCTGTACGGGACGAACCCGTATTGCCAGTGGTCGCCAAGATTTGTCGTCAAGATGTTCCTTGCGTGCCAGGGAACATCGATGTTGTCAATCTCGATGGTGGTTGTCCTGGTGCAGTCGCGGGGGCCTCCCATGTAACACATGAGATGGCAGCGCTCCTGCAAGGGCAGCACTCGGCGCTGGATCCAGCAAGCCACCGGATCGTCATTCTTGAGGCCTTGCGCCTTCAACCAGCCAAGTCTATTCTCCATCTCGATGGCGTCCTCGTCATTGACGGGCTTGTCCTTCCAGTACATCCCGATTGGAGCGCGATTGCTCCAAACGGGCAAGTTGATTCGATCGTACACCTGGGCTCCTTCCGCGGCGGCAACGTTCTTGACGTAGAGGAACGTCTTCTGCCACAGCTTGACGGAGTCCAGCCCCTTGATGCGGGGGTGGTTCGTCCCGGACCGCTGCACCATCATGGCGCAGCCGGTGTCGGTGGCGCGGGCGACGCCCGCGGAGTCCTTCCCGGTGGATTGCTGGCGCAAGTGGAAGTACCTGAGCCACGTCTCCCACGTGGGCCGGATGCCGAGGAAGGCCTCGCAGACCACGGCGTGGTAGGCGAGGAAGACGACGGCATTGGGGGGCAGATGATGCATCTGGATGCCGAAATGATTGAGGAACTTCCGCAGGAAATCGGAGGCGGGCAATCCGAACCCGCGCTCAAAATGCGACAGGAAGACGACGCGCTCTCCTTCCCGCGGGGACGGCACGATTTCACCGTCTGGCGCCCGGCACTCCACGCCGGGAGGAACTCGCCTGGTATTGACGAGCCAGGCGCAATCTTCCGCGGTGACGGAGGAGCCGGCCCAGCCAGCTTTGGCCATTGCTGCGGGTGGAAGGAGTGGAAGATTTCGAGGGGAGTTTGTTGGGGGATTGAGTCCGCGGCGGCGCGAGAGCTTGCGCGGCGGCGGAGAGCTCGGTGGCGGAGAAGAGCAGGAGACAAAGGAGGAATAGTGCAAGGGAAGGGGAAAAGGAAGTTACCGGCGGAGGTATTTATATCTCCTCCGCGAGTTTACCGTTACCGTCGTGGAAGTGGGATCGATTGTGGCGTGTGGTGGATCCTGTGGCCGGCTAGAAACGCACACAAGCGCCGGTTGCGCGCGTAATGGCCGCAGTTGATCCCACCACCGGATCGTGGTCTATAATTACACTTGATGGGACATGACGGCCGGTGGGCCCACTGCGTGAAAACTAGACGCGTGGCAGGTCGTGTCCTGGGGCAACGAAACGACGAGGTCGTGGATGCTTGACATGTGTGCAGTTGCTGCGCGAAGGGCTGGATTGCGCTCTGCGCTACAGAGACTCAATCTAAGAAATTTCTCTAAGTCTTTTTACTCGGTTACAGAGTAGAAAGCAAGTGCTACTCGGAAAGGAGGAAACTCAAGGTACTTTCCAGATAGCTACTCGGAGGTTCTACTCGGCATCTTGAGGTTCAAGGGCTGAGATGCAAAGGCTGGTTTTAAGCTGGCAGAGCCTAGTGAACAAGTTCGCGAGACTCAACCAGCTTCGGGGACTGCTGTCGGGGGGTTACCCCCGAGTAGGGTAAAGACAGGTGGTAAAGGCAGCTTACAGAAGGGAGGTTTGGTCGAGTAGCCGACTACCTGGTACTCGCTACCCGGTCGACTGCTACTCGGTCTCACCTCAAGATGACCAGAAGGAGATATCAATCAAGTTCTATCCTTTCGAGTAGAAGGGTTGGCCCGAGTACAATTGGCGGGAACAATTGGCGGGAACCTACTCGGGCCAGAAAGTCAAAGGAGCCGTTCTGACACAGGATCCCGCGTATCCTGGGTCCGTACTTGGCAGCATTCGAACTACTGTTCATCTGGGGCCGGCCTGCCTGACAATGACAGCATGGAAGCAGGCCGTGGCAGGATAAGGGGGGCCTACTCTGTGCCTAGGTACAGTGATACCAGTCTGTCCCCTAGTTTTTCCCAACGACTTTACAGAAGCAGCCAAGATTAGGAACCAAAGTTGTCAGCGGGTACTCGGAGAAAGGACGATGTGCACACTATGTCGACACTTGTTCGTATTTGGACGTATCCGGCTGGGCACCGTGTATATAAGGTGCCCCGCCGCCTCCTGCGCGAGGGATCTTGCTCCACGCTCATCCTGGAGCCCTAGAAACCCTAAGTTCTTGACCTAGCTCTACTCGGAGAGGAGAGAAAGGCTACTCGGTAGAGATACCATTTGTACTGTGGCCACTCGGAGAGACATCATAATACATAGAGAAAGGCAGGAGTAGGGGTTTTACCTCCTCACGAGGGCCCTGAACCTGGGTACATCGTGTTGTTTGTGTTGTGTGGATCTTACCTCACGCGGCTATTCGTCGCGTAATCCCTCCCCGGACACCTCCAGCGTCCATCGTCCCCACATCTTTAGCCATCCTATGGCATCTGCCGTGACACCACCACGACAGCAAGAGGGCCCAGGGCTCCCGAGATGTCCGAAATCCACCGGCGATCAACCAAAGGGCTCTCTAACCATCCCGTTTCTTCTTCGTCTTTTGGTGATAACCGCGAAAAGGTTTGGCACCATGTCCTCCATCGACCTTCCCTCCATCCACTTGTCCTTACAGAAGAGATCCATGGATCCGTCATCCAAAATCATTTCCATGGATGCCATAAAGATTTAACGTTCCACCGTTGAGAATTGCATGTCGAGACCTCTCCAAGGCCTCGGTTGGTCAGTGCGGATTCTCCACAGCCAGCGGACCTTCAGGCTCATCGACGTGTGCGCCAGATCAGGGATACCCAAGACCACCCAATTGGAGTGAACGACACACCCTCGCCCAGTTCACGTTGCAGAGGCCACCGTTGGTCGCCGCCCATCCTTCCCGGAGGAAACCCCTCAGAATCTTCTCAAGTTTCTTTAGCATTTTTTTGTTGACACTGAGCACCATTAACTGGTGGAGGAGGGTCGTAGCTAAAACAACCTTGACCAGCGCAAGTCTCACCGCCTTCAGCATCAATGCCGCCTTCCACGAGGATAGTTTATCTGCAATCCGGTCCACCACCGGTTGGAGCGCCTCACTAGGTAGTCTCCGAAGTCCTTGCAGAATGCCAAGGTACTTCGGAAGGGGCAAGCTGGCACCCCATTACCGATGTTGCCCCAGCCGTGACCTTCTCCCTAGACCCAATCGGAGACATACATAGCAGTTGGCGAAGTTGGTATGGAGGCCCGAAGCGTGTCCATATAGCGCAAGGATATCGTGCACGCCTGCAGCTCCACCGCATCCAGATGGCAGCAAATTATCACATCGTCCGCATATAACAAAACCATTGTAACCAAGTACTACCGTAGGATCACAAGCTCCGTGACTTTCGCCAAAACGAACTGATGTGGTAATAGGGGGTCGCCTTGCCTCAGGCCCCTCCTAAGCCAGATCGCGGGACATGGCTCACCATTGAGCATCACGCTTGAGCTTGGCGTGGACAGCATGATAGCCACCCATTCACGAAATCGTGAAACAAACCCTAGTCTCCGAAGCATTTCAAACAGTAGCCCTCACAAGACCAAATCAAATGCCCTTAGAGCAACTCTAGCAGTGCCCCTAAACGCCGAACTGAAAACTCGCAATAGCAAATCAACGATGAAATTAAGCAAGATCAAACCAACGGGGACACGAGATTTTAACGTGGAAAACCCTTCCAACAAGGAAGAGAAAAAACAACGGGCGCTAGCCAGCAATACTTCACTATTTTCGGGTGAGGTTACAATCGCACCGGGATTTACAATATGTGGCTTATCCCGTGTGGCGGCTTACAAGAGGTATATAAAGGCGGTCCTGACCTAACTAGGTCGGTAACTGTGTATCCAACTCCGACTCGGTATCAACTCCGACTCGGCCCTAAGCCTCCGGCGACGGGCCTCCGCGTAGCGCAGGCCGAACTTTCCTTTATCTTCATATGAATTTGGATCACCATAAAATAACACTCCACCTTGAGACAAATTCCCTCTTGTAGCATAAATGAGAACCTTCACCTGAAACACACAAAGAAAACACCTTCGGCGCCAAATAGCCTCTTGGGCTAAGCAGTGATACCAACTAAGCTTGAGCAAAGCTCAAACTTAGCAATAGGAACTGGCTTTGTCATCATATCAGCAGGATTATCATGAGTACTAATCTTGCATACCTTCAGCTTACCTTGTGCAACAACATCACGCACATAATGGTACTTGACATCAATGTGCTTTGTTCTCTCATGGAACATCTGATCCTTAGTAAGGTAAATAGCACTCTGACTGTCACAAAATAGGTTAATGCAAGTATCATCTCCACAAAGCTCAGCAAACAGACCTTTCAACCACACTGACTCTCTGCATGCTTCAGCAATAGCCATATACTCAGCCTCAGTAGTAGACTGTGCAACAACACCCTGCAAGGTAGCCTTCCAGCTAACGGCACATCCACTAATTGTAAACACATAACCTGTGAGGGATCTCCTCTTATCCAAGTCGGCAGCATAATCTGAATCCACATAGCCTGCGAGTCCCTCACCAGTCTTGCCAAACTTCAAGCAAGCTTTGGATGTGCCGCGAAGGTACCTGAAAATCCACTGAACAGCTTTACAATGTTCTTTACCAGGATTAGCCATGTATCGACTGACCAAACTCGTAGCATAAGACAAATCAGGTCGGGAACACACCATGGCATACATTAAGGAACCAACAGCACTAGCATAGGGAACTCGTGACATATACTCAATATCTTTGTCAGTAATAGGACACTGCAATGCTGACAACTTGAAGTGCGAAGCAATTGGAGTACTAACAGACTTAGCATCATGCATATTAAAACGATGAAGAACTTTCTTGATGTAATTCTCCTGACTAAGAAATAGCAATCTAGATTTTCTGTCTCTAGAAATTTCCATACCTAGGATTTTCTTAGCAGGACCAAGATCCTTCATCTCAAACTCACTACTCAACTGTTTCTTCAATGTAGTGATTTCTTTCATGCTCTTGGCAGCAATTAACATATCATCAACATATAGCAGCAAGTATATAGGTGATTCATCAACAAATTTAATGTACACACAGCTATCATATTCAGACCTCTTAAAACCATGTGACATCATAAAAGAATCAAACCTTTTATACCATTGTCGAGGAGACTGTTTCAAACCGTAAAGGGACTTCTTTAGCTTGCACACGAAATCCTCTTTACCAGGCACTATGAACCCATCAGGTTGGTCCATGTATATCTCCTCCTCAAGTTCTCCATGCAGAAACGCAGTCTTCACATCTAACTGCTCAAGCTCAAGATCATGCATAGCAACAATACTAAAGAAAGTACGGATAGAACTATGCTTGACAACAGGTGAGAACACATCATTATAATCCACTCCTGGAATCTGGCTGAAACCTTTTGCTACTAACCTTGCCTTAAACCTTGGAGGCTCTCTTGGAGATAAACCCTCCTTTCTCTTGAAGATCCACTTACAGCGTACGGTCTTCTTTTGTTTAGGCAAGCGCACAATATCCCATGTGCCATTCTTATCAGGTGATTGCATCTCTTCGTGCATTGCACCAATCCACTTGTCACGATCAACCGAAGCAATAGCTTCATTATATGTAGCAGGTTCAGCATCATTCTCCACCTGTTCTGCACAACTTAGAGCAAAATAAACAACATCACATTCCTCAATTAAACGAGTACGAGGCCCTTTATTCCTCTTCTCTCTGCGCTCTGCAATAGAAAAAATTTCTTGCTGCACAATGGGAGGTGAGGGTGGCACAATATCCTCCCCATCAATTTCAGTTTCCTCCTCATCCAGGGGTTCTAGCTCCACCTGCACACGAACACGTGGTTCGTCCTCATATGAAGAATCTGGCACAACATCAGTCGACAAACTGTCCTCATACATAACAGATTCATTAAACACAACACTCCTACTAAAGAAAGTCTTTTTGGTTTCCGGGTTCCACAACTTATATCCTTTTACTCCAGAACCATAACCAAGAAATAAGCACTTAACAGCTCTAGGCTCTAACTTTCCATTATCAACATGAGCATAGGCAGTGCAACCAAAAACTTTCAGTTGTGAATAATCAGCTTGATAAGGGGTGGCCCGATCTTCTCGATGAACTCTCTCTCACTCTTTTTGTATTTTTTTGGATTTTGTGATAACTAGTGCTACACTGAGACCTCTCACTTGGATGACCCCTGTTGCCAGATGCAACAACAATCAAGCCCTTTGGATATTCTCAACTACACACTCTTGCACAAGTAATCAAAGATTACAAGTGGTCCTGTATCCCCCTATTCCCAATGGAATAACAAGATATCACGCAACTTTGACTTGGTAACACTTCAAGATGAATGCTTAGCAGCAATACAATCTCAAGGCTAGGGTTTCATTGGTTTTGGTTTAAACTTGTTCTCACTCTTCCACACGCAGGTGGGGAGTATATATAGGTGGAGGGCTCCTTGCACAAGCACCTCTCCTACTAGGACTAGGACTCAACTAGGACTCCTACTTGGACTAGGAGGACTCTATTAGGACTCCTACTTGGACTAGGAAGGGATACAAACCGACCCAACTTTAGGGGGTTCGGCCATTATGGCATACAGGCCATGCCTAATTGAATTAGGACTTTCTATATGGCGCATTGATCTTCAACGGGGCGCCCTCCTCTTGTTTTCACCATTCCTTAGTGTGGAAGAACATTCCTGGAGTTGTTTTCCACACTTGCACATTTGTTTTCAACACTTGTAAGTTTGTTTTCCATCATCTCCATGTTGTTTTCCAGCAAGTCTTGAGGTCTTCCTCCATCCATGTTTGTGTTAACAATAACCCTGCAAATAAATAATAACATAGCTTAGGTAGTATAACATTCTTATAACCACAAACAATATTTAATAATAAGAAAGAATTCACCTTTAAATAATCATCAATGAGACTTAGTATTTCTTTCTAATTCAAGCATAAATAATCTTCATGGACCTCTATTATGTCCATATCATCCTCCCTTTCTTCAAGACAAGACGTCCTCGGCTTGTTGTATGCTGAAAGTGGAATAAACAAAAAGAACAACGTGTATGCACTATACATATATCTATAATGAGGTGCATTAGTTGTTATCATCTCATAAAATTGTGCCCAAGACAAGTGACCACGAATTTTGCTTGTAAATATCACATAATTGTCATAGCACTCCATAAAATAGCAATCACAATTGCAAATATAAGTGAAGCTCAATAAATCATGATCAAAAGGAGAATCATATGTGTAAACTTTTTTATTGTTTAGTATCAACTCAAGTGTTCTTACAGAAGATCTATGATCAAATTTATGTTTATTAGTACACTCAAGGGTGGGAAAATGCTTATTATTTTCATCATGAAAATTGCAACTTAATTTGCAAATATAAGTGAAGAGCAATTTATTAGCACATGTATGTGACAAGTATTGTGGCAAACCAAACATATGTGTAAAATCATGATCATATGTAGGCAATTGTAACCTATCTACCCAAGGAAAATCATTGTTTAATTCGGCCACTTTATCACAAGTTATGCATATGTGATCCACCATAAAAATTTCACTCATGTTATAATCACCAATCAAGTTAAAAGTGAAATAAGAAACACAATTGCTAGAATTTACATATGAAATTTCAGCAAGCTTTTTCATAGCACTTTGCACACTAATTGATTCATTTAACATGATGTAATCCACAATATCATTAGGTGGTATTTTAGCAAGTACTTCTTTATGTGAAATCAATACCACATGATTAAATTTCAAAATTATCACATCATCACATGTAGGTGGACTATCTATGCTTGTTAACTCACAAGAATCAACTAGAAATTTAGTGGGTTCACATAAATCAATACATGAGAGGGGTAACACGAAATCAGTACCTTTATCAATGACATCCTCCTCAGAATTAATAGGCACCAATTCATCTACCTCAAGTTGTGATGCAGGTTCTACTTGTTGTGGCTCCCTTTCTTCAAAAGTAACCTGCAAGTCACAAGAAACAATACTAGGAACAATGACATGCTCCTCCAATGGTGGTGGTGATGATGTTACTATGGGCTCCCTTTCTTCAAAAGTCTGCACATGAGAAGAAACAACACTAGGAATAGATATTATTTCATTAGTTATAATGCATGGCTTTTGGATTGGAAAAATTCTTCTTGGAGCCATAGGAACCATCTCGGCCAATTTCTTTTCTGCCTCTCTTGCTTGGTGCAATAATTCATTCATGGTGTTATATTGCACACGCCACAAAAGGATTTTAATCTTGAATTGCAACCCTGCAAGAAATCGTTTCATTGTTTGTTCTGGTGCTTCTACAACCCGAGCTTCTTGTAGTGATAACACCATCTCTATGTAATATTGATCAACAGAATTTGGTCCTTGTTTCAAGTGTTTTAGGTAATCCTGCACAAACTCATCAACACTAGAGACATCCATTATGTTAGTGAAAACAAAAATCAATGGGATGTGGTGTTCTCTCACAACTCACTCAAAACCAAGCAAAGATGGCTTCACTTAATGTTCCAAGAGAGAAAAGGATCAACTTACCACAAGTACCAATGAAAATTGTACCAAGTGTGAGAAGAGAATATCCAGGATATGATAGTATCACAAAGGCAAACAGGGTTTTTGGTGGGGCTTGGTTGGGATTCCTAACAACACCAAAAATACAACTCCAATGCACTGTCTAATGTGATGAAAAATACTAAGGGAAACACACTCACTCTGGGAGACAAATGTGGCTTAGCAATTATATGGAAGAGATATTGCAAGCACTGGAAAGACACTAGCAAATACTCTATGAAAACAGGCACAAGATTGCTCAAATATGTCCACAAAAATATCCAAGATGATAAGCTTCCACTAGTGATAGTATGGCTCGGCCTCTTTTTGCTTTTTTCTCTTTTTCTATTTTTTTGTACTTTTTCAATGGCCTTTGAATCAACTAGGAGCAGAAAATATGGACAAGAATTGATCAAATTGAGCAGCCTGTAGAGCAATAAAACAGCTAGTCTTTGGGTTTTGAACCTAATATTTGCTGTAGAATGGCTGTGTCTAGGGCTTAACAAAGATCAGACTGAAAACCGTGCCAGCGAAAACGGGGCAAAAAGTTTGGGTAGTGCTCGGACAAGACACAGAGGAGCGGTTCTTGTGTGGCTGGTGACTCACCAGACCATACCTTAATAGGAATTTTCTTGTCAAGAGGGATGGATGGTGACCTGTTAATCAAGTAGCAGGCAGTGTTGGCAGCCTCAGCCCAAAAACGCCTATTCATACGGGCGTTAGACAACATGCAGCGAGCTTTGGAGATGATCGTCATGTTCATCCGCTCAGCTACACCATTCTGCTGAGGTGTGTATGGGATGGTGTGATGCCTGACAATGCCTTCCTGCACACAATAATCATCGAAAGCATGCGAACAAAATTCGCCACCATTGTCAGTACGAAGCAACTTCACCTTTCTTTCAGTTTGCTTTTCAATCATTACTTTCCACTCCTTAAAAGCAACAAAAGTATCATCCTTAGTTTTCAGGAAATAAGGCCAAACTCTTCTAGAGTAATCATCAATGATAGTAAGCATATAACGAGCACCACCATAAGAGGGCTTACGTGAAGGCCCCCACAAATCAGCATGTACATAATCCAATGTACCTTTAGTGGTATGAACGGAAGCATTGAACTTAACTCTCTTATGCTTACCAAATACGCAGTGTTCACAGAACGGCAACTTACTCATATTGCAGTTCTTCAGAAGTTCTCTCTTCACCAATTCTGCCATACCATGTTCACTCATGTGTCCAAGTCGCTTATGTCAGAGGTTAGTTGTACTTGGATCATCATTAGTAATAACAGCAGCAGTACCAGACAATGTGCTACCTCTAAGGATATATAACTTGGCAGAATTCATATCACCAATCATAACAATGAGAGAACCTTTTGATACCTTCAGGCGTTTATCCCCTCCGGCGTACTTGTACCCATCACAGTCAAGGGTACTCAGCGAGATCAAATTTCTCGCCATGGATGGTATGTGTTTCACTCCCGTCAATGTACGTGTCATCCCACCATGGGTCTTGATCTGAATAGATCCAACGCCAACAATGTGACATTTGTTGTCGTTCCCCACACGCACAAAATCTCCAGTCTGCACAGCATCATAAGAACTGAACCAATCTTTGTTACAGCAAATATGAAACGAACAAGCAGTATCAAGAATCCACTCATCATCACGGGTAACACATGCAGCAAAAACAGCTAGGCATTCACCATCCGAACTATTATCACCAGCAACAACAGCAGCCTTACCAGTACCATTACCATTACTGTCAGATTTATTTTTCGGTTGGTATGTGCCGTTCCTTTTCTCCTTGTTCTGCACCTTCCAGCAATCCTCAATGGTGTGATTGGTTTTCTTACAATACCTGCAGAACTTGTCACGTCCTTTGGACTTGGAACGGTCCCTGCTCTTATCTCTGTTGTTGTTGTTGTAGTTGTTATCTCGCTGCTCAGGTCTGCCTCGAACCTGCAATGCATCGCCTTTGGAGGACGATGGGTTAGACTGCACCATAACTTTCATCTTTTCCCTGGTCTGCAGGGCCTCACAAACTTCCGCGAGGGTTAGTTCATCGCGGCTTAACAGTATGGTATCACGCAGGTTTGTAAAAGAGCTAGGCAGCGAACATAACAGCAGAAGAGCTAAGTCTTCATCATCATATTTTACCTCCATCGACACTAGGTCGGACACGATTTCCTTGAAGATCGACAAGTGGCTCATGACAGAACCACCATCTTGCATCTTGAGCGAGAACAACTTCATCTTAACATGCATCTTGCTGGTTAGATCCTTTGACATGCAGATCGATTCCAGCTTGAGCCACAACGCCGCTGCGGATTTCTCCTGCAGCACTTCTTGCAAGATATCATTAGATAGATGAAGTTGAATCAACGACAAAGCCTTACGATCTTTGCGTTTCTCATCGGCAGTCCAATCCTTGGCTTCCTTATTCCCGAACTCATCTAGCGCCTCATCAAGATCCGATGATTGCGATAGAATCGCACGCATCTTTACCTGCCACAGAGAAAACCTCGTCTTGTAGTCCAGCAACGGTAGATCAAACTTCATCGATGCCATCGCGAATCCATAATCTGAAACAGGGCTCTGATACCACTTGTTACACGCAATAGCAAATCAACGATGAAATTAAGCAAGATCAAACCAACGGGGACACGAGATTTTAACGTGGAAAACCCTTCCAACAAGGAAGAGAAAAAACCACGGGCGCCAGCCAGCAATACTTCACTATTTTCGGGTGAGGTTACAATCGCACGGGGATTTACAATATGTGGGTTATCCCGTGCGGCGGCTTACAAGAGGTATATAAAGGCGGTCCTGACCTAACTAGGTCGGTAACTGTGTATCCAACTCCGACTCGGTATCAACTCCGACTCGGCCCTAAGCCTCCGGCGACGGGCCTCCGCGTAGCGGAGGCCGAACTTTCCTTTATCTTCATATGAATTTGGATCACCATAAAATAACAGTTCGTGTTTTCGGTTATGGGGCAGGGGATGGTAGCAGATGCTGCAAACGAAAACTGAAAAAATTTCGTGGGACGAACACGAACGATTCCTCGCCCATTTTGCAAACAAAAGTAAAAGACTATACAAAAGCACCATACATCTACCTAGGGCTTCATCTTCCTCGCGTGGGTCTTCATCTTCCTCATCTACGGCGCGACCTTCAGTTGGAGGCGGTGGAGCTGGAGGAGGAGGAGGAGCTTGAGCAGCCGGAGCTGGCGGCGACCTACTCGAACTACGACGCGGCAATGGCTTCCCATTGCTGCTTCTTCCTCTGCGCCTCCTCGTCTACGCGCAGGCCGCGCTCCAGCTAGCTGGCATTGTGCGCGTCGAGGTGCCGCTGGTAGCAGCGACGCCTGATGGTCTCCCGGCCCTGGTGGCGAAGGCTTTTCTGGATCCCCAGCTCGAGGAGATCATCCTTCGTCTTAATGAAGGCTAGCGGGCCGTTGCCGCTGTCGTCGAAGCTGTACTAGGGCAGGCCAGGCGCGACGACGGTGCCCGGGAGACGAGCTGGGGCCGGTGCAGGGCGTAGAGGGGAGCGATTAGCTACGTTAGCGCCGGCAGTGGTGGTCCTCTGCGGCTCCATCACGCTACTGAGACGGCGGTGGGGCTAAATGTGGCGTGGAGTTGTCGCAATCGCTCGCCGGAGCTACGATGCGTGGCGAGCAATTGCGGTGGCGCGGTCTAAGATTCGTGGAGCGACTGACCCGAGAACGTCTTGGGAACCCATTGACATAGCGGCTGGCGGGGGGATTCGGGCCCCGAGACGCGTTCTCAGGCCGGTCCAACTTTACGGGCTCTGCTAGGGTATGAAAACTGAATCCAGTTTCGGCCCTTTTACGGGCTGTGCTAGAGATACTCTTACAATGTCCAGTTTGAGCATGACCGTTGGCTCTTTGAGTCTACATCCAGTATCCAATGTAGACCTAACTCGACCTTTCTCCCGGTAATCTTATCTGAGAATAGTTTACCGAGATATCTTTCGGAAAGTTTCCTTTTCGTAAAAAAACAAATAAATCACAAAGTCTTGCACCACCACAGGGCCTGATGGAACTAACCTGATATAACTGTCCTGATCCTGAGGTTTCGTTTCACCTAACCTGCAATTGGCTAGGCTGACATAACCAAATCTACAGCTGTAGTAAATCGGAGTATTATAATGTGCTGTGCATTTCATGATGTGTCCCTGCATGCGGTGCAATTCAGCATGATAGTGACATAATCAAATCCACGAAGCTATATTTATGCCTATGAAGATAGGCAGAGCATCCTACAGCGGTGTGGTGGTCTTGAGCTCTAAAGGCCCTAATAACTGGCCAAGTTTGTTTGTAATCTTGAGTCCTAGCTAAGGAACTCTTGGCCTGTTACTTAAACTCAAATGTTAATGCGATCTTGTGGTTGCACGCTACACTCTGTGTAGTAGTCCGGTAGGTCTTCCAAGTCGAGAAATATTATTCGGAAGGGAGCTATACGTGGTTCTTGGAAACCAGTCTTGCCCTCTTCTTCGTAACTGTCAGTCTCGATGATAGTTCTCGCTCTGTCAAGCTCCGGAGCTCATGGGATCGCCCGCCAGCTGGGGTTTCCGGGAGGCGGCGGTTACTGAACACTAAGGCCCTGCTTGGAATATAGGTTAAAAATACGGGCCTGAAATATCTACAGGCCGGTTTTGTTGTGCCCATGAATACCGCCGGATTTCGAGCGGGAGCACCTGAGGTCCGCGAGTGGCAGAAAAAACAGCGAACCAAGCACTTAGTTCGGGAACGATTACGGGTCCGGAATTTTCCGGCCGTTTTGACTAAAATCCGTTCAACCAAGCGCGGCCTAAGCAGAACGCCCACACGGTCAGTGCACCGCCACTGTAAGTGCGTGATGACATGTGCTGGGGAGTTTCGAAAGGAACAAAAGCAGCAAACCTGACAATTTCTAGTGAATAAGCTAGCAGCCAGGCCGCATCACCATAAGAGCCTGATGAGTGATGACTTGTGAACAACACCATCAGAGCTGCCCTCCTTGACAAGTAAATCAGTGTCGTGACCACTTAGAGCTTCGACCATCCGTCATCTTGACGGAGACCCTTAGCAAGAGAACATTTAGCTTTTTTTTTCTAGAACATGTAGTTATAGGCAGAACACAGAACGGAAATTCCTTTTTCAAGAAGAAGAGTCACAAAACAAGATGACAATGTGAAACTTTGCTCGCCTTCACATAAAATTCAAATTGACCAGCAAGTAAGAACCATAACTCCAGTACCTCCACGACAACTATACAGTTACAGAGCCATTTGTCTGGTAAGGAAGGTACAAAACATACTAAATGGATCAAGTAGCAAGATTCACATAACGTGTGTATATACTACGTACCATTATCGCAGTACTATATGGCTCTAGTACTATATATGCACTCTAATTAGCCATTACAGAATGAATACGCACTGGGATACACCATGAATCTGCACAAGGAATGCAGTCCAAGTATTCTTGCAATTTTTCACCTGCCATCTGGATGCATGAGTTGTGAGAATATGGTGCTTGGCGTCAGCCCATCTGACTCTACACTTGCGATGCTCCGTCCTGTGATGCTCATCGTCGTCGTCGTTGTGGTACTAGTTGAGCCTGTCGACGGTTCGTCTGACTGCAGTCTGGTCATGACAAGAGGTGATGCACCTGATGAGGATGTCCCATCTAAGAGGCTGCTATTGTCCTCATCACTTTCCTGCAACTGGAGTGCAAACTCAAGGTTCCAGAGGACGTCGCCCATAGACGGCCTGTCGATGCTGTGATCAGCCACACATTTCTCCGCGGTCTCTGCAAATTTTATAAAGCACTGGGGAGCAATTTTCCCTTGGAGGCACGGGTCAATGATCTGACCGAGTATACCTTTCTTCTGGCAGTGCAATGCCCAATCGGCAAGGCTCACCTGCTCTTTCGGAAGCGAGGTGCTCAAGGCAGGGCGCGCACAGAGGACCTCAAACAGCACAACTCCGAAGGAGTAGACATCAGATTTCTCAGACAGCTGCTGCCGACGGAAGTACTCGGGGTCAAGGTATCCGAAGCTACCCTTCACAACCGTGCTCACATGGGTGTTGTCCACATTAGGACCTGTCTTGGACAGCCCAAAGTCGGAAACCTTAGCAACCCACTTATCGTCCAACAGAATGTTGGTCGTCTTGACGTCGCGGTGGATGATGGTTTCCTTTACACCTGTGTGCAGGTAGTACAGCCCGCGGGCAGCACCGATGCAGATCTCAAGGCGCTGCTTCCATGAGAGTGCTGGGTTCTTGGTGTTGTACAGGTGCTCCCGCAGAGTTCCATGGGCCATGTAGTCATACACCAGAATCATCTCACTCCTGTCCTCGCAGTAGCCAATCAGGGACACCAGGTGGCGATGGCGGAGCTTGGACAGCATCTCAATCTCTGTCTGGAACTCATGAACACCCTGCTCAGACATTGGGTTGCAACGCTTGATTGCCACCTTCGTGCCACTATCTATCTCTCCGAGATACACGTTCCCAAACCCACCTTTGCCAAGTATGAAGGCTTCATCAAAGTTGTTGGTGGCAGCCTGAACGTCAGCAAACGAGAAGTGGCGACAAAGATTGGAAGGCAGTATTGATGTCTGGCTCCCAGTGGTGGCTGTGTTTCCCGATGTGGTTGATCTGCTGTAATCAGCGAGAGGAGTCCAGTGACCATCCTCAGAGTTACCAGGATCCTTTGATATCTTCTTCTTTCGTCTGCAGATAACACAAATGCCAAAACATGCAATCAACAGCACTGCGAAACCAGCAACAATTCCACCTATAGCAGCCCCAGCAAGACCCTTTGATTTTGCTGCACCAGAGGCCCCGCTAGGATTGGCATCAGGCTGCGGAAGTATAGGATTGGACCCAGCAAGATTGTTCAGTCCGTCACCCTGTATTGCCTGTAGCTTGAAGACCTCAAGACCATTCAGTATTGCATCAAAGTACTCAGGTCTACTTGAAAGATCAGGGTGAAGTGCAACCCACATGTCCACCTGACCAGAACCAACAGCGAGGATAACATAGTCTGTGTATGCTGTTTTGCCAATTCCTCCACTCCAGACGATGACATCCATTTGCTGCTGCGCTGTCTGGTTGTTGATGTAGATGAAGAATGACCTCTGATTCACCTTGGTAATTGGATACTGGATTTCACAGAAATGGAACCTTAGGAGGTAAGAGAACCCTGAATCAACTGGTAAAATCCACGTAAGGTTGTAGTTCAGGTTGATCTGTGCATTTGGTCCCATCGATCGAGCTGTATCATAGACATCAACTGGCGCGGTGTAATTTGGCACACTGGGTGTGTACTGGATAGTCAAATTATTATCTTTGGAGAAGGTCACCCCAGAGCCGCCGAATATATATGGAGAATCATTGTCCCATGAGCGGTAAAACTCCGAATCATCTTTCCGGGAAATGGCTTGGCCCCCGACATTGAGCCTGTACATAGTCTGCAAGCCCGTGTCAGGGACGAATGAGAAGGGAATCGGGGTATCACCGTTCACAAATCTTGTGTTAGCTGCTGTGAAGATGTCAGGCGTGGGCACAATCTCAATGCCATTCACAAATGCATAAGAACCATTCCGATGTGCTGATGGGGAAAAGGTAAGGTCTAGGCTGCCTGTAGAAACATTCACCGAGAATTCACGGACAAGGTAAGCAGAATTGATGGCCAGAGCTGTCTGCGAAGCGTTGAACTCGTTTAAGAGAACAAGATTTTTTGTACTGACACTGAAGTAGGCACCAGAGACAGCAAAGTTTCCATAAGCAATCGGATAGAAGTAGAGGCGTAAAAACATGCGGCCTGAGCTGACAGGGAAAGAATATGTGAAATTTGAAGTGAAGATGCGGGCGGTCATATAAGGGACCGTGGAGGGGAGTGAAGGGTCTTGGTTCGAAGCAGTGACGGAGACTCCTTTCACTGATGGCGCGAACTTGGAGACAGTGTCCCCATCCCAAGTACGACCACTATCATCAGTGTTTAGGTTTGACGCTCCGCAATTTAGGAGGATTTGTCTAGAGGCAGTAGAGCTGTTACCAGCTGCCACGGCGAGTGAGATGAGAGCCGACAGTGTGAGGGTAACTAGTAGAGTCGAGATTGCCATTGCAGTGGTTGGTGCACCACGATCAACAATCATCTATATGCTACAAGATAGCTTTATGAACAGTTGCATAATGCCAAGACATTGGATTCTCGGAGGGATTTGGGGGAAAATATTAGAGGGTCTTAAGTGTTGGGATAGTACTATTGTTTAGGCACACCCGAGCTATTGAACCTGCAATTACAGCATCACAAACAGAAAATTCAGTATACTGAATCATGACAAGATGAACTATAGTTATCAATGCAAGGCAGAAACATCTACGGGTTTGAGCACTAATCATTGCAAGAATTTCAAAAAATTGAAGTTTATACGACCAATTATTGAAATAAGTTCAGCAAACTGAAGTTTCTGGTACCACCAAAAGATGGAAACTGTACCAAAAGGGTAGTAATAATCGGTAAATACTGCTCAGTAGTGCAGCCCTCCTGTATTATTAGTTTCTTTCCGAAACAAGTGCGAAGAATAGAGAATCTATGCGAGAATTTAGCTAAACAAAAAGTGCTAGCAATATTTTTCAGAAGGGAAGATTCAGCATGTTCGGGGTGTTCAAAAAAGAAAACATCAGGTAAAAGCACTACAAATTTCGTGAAGGAAAAAAGGTGACATCAACAAGAGGAAAAAAGAAAACATGGACAAACAGTCCTGAATAATGATTCTGAATCTCGAAAAAAATATTCCTATTTTGTTGTTTCCACCGAAAAGGACGGTCTATTCTTCTTGCTACGTCGGAAATCACACGAACAAAAGTGTAAAAAAATTCTGATGAAATTGAAAACCAAACCATCTAAACAGGAAATAACCCAAATGGCTGGCACTCCAGAATCACACAGCCCACGAGGCGGATCTTTGACGAAATATGTACTACAATCCCTCGGCTGAATTTGGCGCGAAAACTTTAACTATGGAAGCCTTGAAGCTCAATAATGGAGCCACAGAGCACATCCAACCGAATCGAGTAGGCTAAAAGGAGCTCGAAAAGAACGAGGAGGAGGGGGGCGCGGTTACCTGAGCAGGAAGGCGGAGCTCGTCTGAGAAGAGAGATCGAAGCCGCGGGAGAGATGAAGGCCCCAGCGGCGGCAGTTACGGCGCCTTTGGTGGGCAAAAGTGCCGAGGAAATGAGCTTTGCGCCGAGGAATGGTCGTGTTTGGCTGCGTAGGGTACGGTGGCAGTGGCACTACTGATATGGTAGTGGGGTTTTACATAAAAGTACATGTATTCTTTAAAATTCCATCAAGTATTTTCTACTCCTCGATTATTTGGAAACGCGGGATCAAGTTTGTTCCTTCTTTAATGATGGTGCCGAGTCGCCTACTCCACTTCGTGAGCCCACTCTAAAAAGTTCCATCAAGTATTTTATTTTGCAAACAATAAGCACATGTGATCTTGATATTGATTTGTTTAGGTTGCACACCATACACATGGTGGTAAGCGCATGTGATTAAGTTCCCTCCTTTTCTCCCTCTCCTCTCCTAACTCCAATGTTGCTTCTCAACACATCGGTTATCCAACAGAACTAGACAGAGTATAAATATCCATCGTTAATCATTCACGTGTACTATGTTTTATTGTGATTTCTATAAGAAATATCAACAATAGATTCAAGACCTGTTCTGTTATTTCAATTTGAGATCAGCAAATGCGTAGAATCTCGATCATTTATGAACGACGTGTTGGTTCTGCGCGACACATAGAACCCATATCAGTCCACACATCTGATATTCAAATCGTAAAACGATAGTTCTCGTTTGTAATATGGCACTACAAATGTCCCACTAAATTAATAAATTCCTGCAAAAATAATGTCGACAAACCATTTTAACTGCGATCGGGAACATTTATTATTCTTATAAGATAAACGCAGCCAACATACGGGGCATTTTAGTCCCTAACGTCTAGAGGGACATAATTACTAAGTCGATTGGTCCTTTTCTTTTACATAGGTAGTACATGAGACTAAAGGTGGTTGAACGAAATCTGATGTCATTTATGTGTAACATTGTAAAAACGGAGATTTATATGTGATAATATGTTGGTACAAGGAATTAGCATCACATATAACTGTTGGTTGTACATAATAACTTTTTATTTTATGAGATTGTAATGCGTTCAAACAATTCCTTTTGTTGAATTTTCTTTTCATTTTATTTGGAGGTAACGTACACTATTATTTATTTTCATGACGTAACATACACTAGTATGATACAATCCTACCAAATAAGGCATGTGAACCTTATGATTTTTTTTGTACCGTACATAGTTATAATCTAATATTATCTTAAGTTTATTTCTTATTTCACATGGTGTACACATTTTGTACATCAGAAGATTATGTGTAATTCCGAACACATATTGGAAGAGCTTTTTTCTTTCTTATTTTTTTCGAAAGGGGGTTCAAGTCCCGGCTAATACCGGAAGAGTCAACGGTTGTGATTTTAGTAGATACAATTAGGGCAATCTAGAGATATGATGGCCTTGATTTGTTTAGGTGCAGTGATGCAAATCTAGTGGACATGGTATATTTAGGTATAGTTTTGAATATCTAATGGTTGTGTATCTAGGTACAATTACAAGTACCCAATGGTTGTGATATGTTTACGTACAATTGTGAAGATCTAACAACTAGGTAATATAAAATGAGTCAGTTAATTAGATGGCCGGATATTATTCGTTGTATGATAAGTTGTAGCGTTCTTTCTTATTTTCTACATATGGTGCTTTCAGTACATAACACATTGTTGATAATGTATATTGATTCTCCGAAATACAATTTATTTTGGCATTGGTGAGAAAGGTCGTCTATATTGTGGAAGGAACAAAATCTGTATTGAATTATAAGAATCCAAATGTATAATGTTTACAGCACTATATTTTCAAATTCTGTATATACATTTAGTACTGTCACCTTGTCAAATCCACACGATGGCATGCTAGAAATTCCAAAAAGATTGGATATAATAAAGATGGTTTAAGTAAGTAGTTTTAGAGATCATATTTGCACGCACGGTGCAGAACTGCAGATTGAGTTTTAGATTAAAAAAAAGGTGCACACAATAGTTGTGCTTGCGATCACAATCATTGAGCATTGTAGTTTCGCCGAAGCATAGGGTCGTTTCTGCTACGTAGCCATACAAGTGGAATAATCCTTGACCAGCCAACCGGGTCAGTCAAGAGAAAGGGACTGGCACGATAGGAACGTAGTTTTCTTTTTTGAACGTCGTTTTGTGGTACCATGCGTAATAACTAGGTCGACGACGACCAGCGTAATGTTTTAATTCCAGGTTCAGGATTACCACACGTAGGGTGTGGTTCGGTTGCAAAATCGCAGACGAGTTCCCGTGTGGCGATGCTTCCTACCACCAGCAAGGCAAACCGGGCGTCTCCTTAGACTAGTTGACATATTTGGGGACGTGTATAGGAAGGTCCAGGCACTGCCATCCTAATTTTGTTACGACGCCCTATATATTATGTGTATTTTTTTGGTTCATTTATAAAATAAATATCAAGTTCCATATAAACACCGAACTAAAAAAAAGTTTAGGATAATCCTACAAAAACACCACCATCCGTCCCTCTTATTCGGCACCATCGAAGCAGTCATAATGTGCTCAACCTCTTGACTTACATGCATAATGTGTTTGTCCCTAACACGGCAAAAGAGCCGGCAAACAGGTGTCCAGCCCATACGAGATAAATTGCAACAATAAAAATTAATCTTCTCACACTTTCTTCCCGAGAAATCAGTTCAAACATAGTTTGTGTAAACAAAGGAGAAAATGAATGTTATCGTTCCTCTATGTGAGCCGCTCTTAGAAGACGTTTTATATGAAAAGATAAAAAAACATTTATTAGCATTCGTTGACATAAATATACACATCTCACAAAATTATATTTTTAATACGTTATGTTTTCTAAAATAAAAAAAACTCTAGGACATGAGTGATCCCTGCTTCCCTCTACAAAAGGTCTTTCTTTTAGATATAGGATGAGTCTTCATCATATTACTTTATGCACTATTTCTGAGAATAATGTGCATAGTCCTAAAATTTATTATTAACTGGAATATGATTATGGTCTTGTTTGTATAAAATTATTTGTATATAGTCATCACTTGAACTTTGAAAGTGTCCTACCATTTATGATTTGCTATTACACGAAGGACAAGTGGGATACCACTTTATCATGTTTTTCATTATGATCGAACAAAAGTGTCACTTTCAATGCATTATTACTCATTGTCAATTATTTGTGCTACTTTTCATGTACAACATAGTTGCTAAAATTTCATTGTTCAAATAACATTTATCATGTCTTTGTTAAAGTGTTTTGATCTCAACTTACAATGTTTTTACATAATGATTGATCAAATTTATGTTGACTGCATGTCACCTTAAAAATTATCTTTGGTATCACTTACCTACTCGAATACGAGCATGAGTTAAACTTGGGGATGCTGATACATGTATTAGACTAACCTATTAATCCAGTGTCCAGTGCCAGTTTCTGATGAGGACATCCATAGTCTTCACCTTTTGATACACAAGATGATGTCGTTGTTCAAGATGACAATAATGGAGCGAGACTTAGACCAATGACAAGATCAAGAACCAAGTTATTAGAACAACAGGTGAACTCCCTCTTAATAGAATTTAATGTTTGTGATAACAAGAATTTTATACTGCCTAAGTCTATGCATTTATGTGTACTCAGGGTTATTGATAACACAAACATTGATGGATGAGGACGTCAAGAGGAGCAGGAAAACAAGGAGTACTTGCTGGAAAACAAGATGGCACTTGAGGAAAATAACATCTAGAAGCTAGAAAACAAACATTACAAGTGCGAAATGAGGAGAGGGAGGCAGCACACGGAGGGAGAAAGAAGCATGGCGCCCAACACCCTGTTGTTGTGCCATAGAGAGAGTCCTACTCACTATAGGACTTGGACCGGCGTGTCCTATTTGGGCCGAAACCAAATTGGTTCGGTTTGTATCTTGTTTTCTATTTGGATTAGAGTCCAACCCGAGACTTGTAAAAGTGGTGTCATACCCCTTGGCCGCACCCCCTCCCCTCATAAATAGCTAGGTATTGCGAGTTAGGAGATTTAGACTATGTTAAAAATAAACCCTAGAACCTCTAGATTGAACTTGCTTGTAAGCATTCGTCTTGAAGTATTGTTACCTCTGCAAAATTGCGTGATATCTGTTGTTCCATTGGGAATAAGACGATACAGGACCACTTCGTAATCAGTGGCTACATTGTACAAGAGTGTGTAATTGAGAATATCCATAGGGATTGAGAGATGTTGCATTGGCATCAGGGTTCATCCAGGAGAGTTTTTAGTGAGGCACTAGTTATATATCCACCACATTCGAGTTGCTTATTGAGAAGATCGGGCCACCCCATATCAGTGTCTGTTTATTTTTCCTGTGTATTACATAAAAGGTTCAAAAATGAAAGTGTTCGGAATAAGCTGAAAATTTACGAGGATTTTTTATTCACCGGAAGACTCCCAGAGCCAGAAGGAGAGCCCTAGGTGGGCCCCTTAGCCACGAGGGGGGTGACAGGCGTGGCCTTCCTTGACCCGTGCCTAGGGGTCATCCCATCCCCCCGGGCACCGCCTCCCGTCACCTATTCGCCCATAAATACCCCTTCAACCTAAAATTGATGCATATCGGAGGTTTTTTCCAGAAACGCGTACGAGCCCTATCACCATCCAAAACCCTAATTCGGGGAAAGAAGTCTCTGTTTTGTCATCCTACCGGGATGTGGAGGTGCCCCGGAACCATTTCCATCGATCGTTCTACCTCCATGATGCTTCATGAGTAGTTCCCCCATGTACTACGAGTTCGTAGCGGTAGCTAGTTGGTACTATCTCCTCGTTGATTATCAATACAATGTTCTCACGAGTTTCCCTACATAATTGAGATCCATTTGATGTAATGCTATGTGTCGGATATATACCAATTAGGGGTATATCAGATGGTGTCCTAAAGTGCCGGATTACCAGGGTGGCCAGAATGGTAATGGGCTACGGTCCATTAGGCGGCCTAGTAACCTGACGCACAGAAGCCGGATTCTAGAAGAACCCGGACCATGGCCCACGTGGTACGGCTTGGAGTATAAGGCGGATTCTTGCCTTCCAAGTTAGGACTTACCGTAGTCTTTTAGGTTTCCTTTTCCCGGCTATTATATAAAGCCGGACGGGAGATAAGAAACAGAGAGACAATAAGCTAGAAGCTAACTCGCCGAGAGGTTGATCCTTGTCGGGTAGCTAAACCCAACTCACATTGTACCTTGTATACTTAAGGCTTCAACCCTGATTTAGTGAGATTGCAGGAGTAGGAACGCCGCCTAGTTGCGACGTACCGAACCTGGGTAAAACCCTGGTGTCATTGTTTGTCATACAACCACGTCCCCCCCACAATCTCTATCGGTGGTCTCATGGCACCCCCGTCTATGAATTCTACTACGATGTCTCGACAGTTGGCGCCTACCATGGGGCCAGCGACGTCAGGCGTTATGTTCCGATCGGGGATACTCGGCGCAATTGGCAGTGCCATAAATGTCGGAAGTCTGGAGTTCGACAACGACGTCGGGCGCTTCCTCGACAACGGATCGTACATGCCAGCACGGAATCATCTGGTAAGTGCCTGCGTTTTACCGATTGGATCTGCAAACATCTTTATCGGATTAACTGCAGAAGCAATGGGATTCTGTGGTGGAAGCAAATTTATCCCACCCGCCCTATACCTAGTCGAAAAAGACCATGACGTCGGATTTTGCTCAGATCGCCGATACTATGCTGAATCACACTTTATCGGTATGGTGCAATCCGAGATCGCCAAAAACACAGATGAGAACAATCCCGTGGAAGAGGTAGAAAATAACAATCCCACAATAGAGGTGGAAAATCCGACATCCGTCAATCCGACGACGAACTCGGAAGCTGACTCTGTGTTAGCCGCCATTGAGGCGAGATTAGAGTCGGAACCTGGATCGGACTAGTTCGATTCCGAAGACGAAGATGTAGACGCTTTTGAAAGAAAGGTCAAATCCTTTCAAGAGGGATTCCACGAAGTACTGATGGCAAAACCGGTTGAAAACACGGATGCCGAAAGTCAGGAAAGCCCTAGAACACCTCCGCCAGATGAGGAAAGAGAGGATGGGGAAGCCAGTCCAACATACCCGGATGTCAAGGAGTTGACAGAGGAAGAACCTGGTAAAAAACCTCCCTCTTCCAAGAAAAAACACAAAGCTTCCAAAAAAACTCTAGTACAAGCTCCGGAAGAAAAAATTGGCTGGTCCAGCCAACGAAAACCTGGAAGCAGGAGGAGGAAGTGGAGTTAAGCCTGCGGAGAAGAAAACGAAGGAAATCTCTGTTCCGCCAATGTCAGAGCAAGACGAACATGATCTACTTCAAACACCAGTGGGACCCCACGAACCCCCTAAAGTGCTGGAAGCCAGGAGACAAGCTCTCCAAAGACAACAGCACATCTATTCCGAACTCGGGAACATCTCCAAAAAACCCAAGCTGACATTAAGTTAAAGCAGGAAGAAATTGAGGAGTACGAAAGAAGGAATAGATCTGGCATTAAACCTACACGGTTACCCAGAATCGCAAGACCGGAAGTACTGCCGCCAAAGGAACGGTTTCAAAACCCGGCCTGGCAAAAGCAAGAAAACGGCACAGATGCCAGGGGCGAACCTATATACAAAACCGCAGCAGAAAACGCGGAGGCTGCGTTCGCCATCCTCAACAACGATCTGTACTCCAATGGCGAAAAACTTTAAGGGGTGTATGCTTTCTTAGGAAATGCATTGCAACAGCAACAACGAGGACAAGCAAGATCAGGGAAGTTGCATGACAACTCAGCCCTATGCAAAACAGCTACTTGCGCCGCTGGAGCACCTGGACCTGAAGAACCTGGAGATTCAAGTAATTCAAAAGAGAGGAAAGAAGATCCGAGAAAGGACAAGAAAAGGGCTGATAACAAGGATGCAGCATTCAGAACCGGGTCCCATCTGCCGAAAGATGGAATTAATCCCCGAGATCGGGAAGAACAAAACCGGAAGGACGGAAAAGCAATGCTGCCTCCGAGACGCCCTGCTGAAAAAGCCGGAAGACAAGATATTCCTCACAGGCGTGAGAGATCCCGTACACCACCTAGGAATAAGGAAAGACACATGAGTAGAACTCCACCTTATCCCAAAGGGCACGATAACGGAGGAAATAGAGACAATCCCGGAAGAGCGCGTTCGCGCAACAATGGAAAAGAAAGGAGCAGATCCCCTTCTATCCATTCAGCCGGTATGTAACATCCCAAGTATGAAAAATAGCCATTAGAATGTTTTGCTCTTTGTTATTTTATGTTTTGCATCATGGCATCATGTTGATTGCATTGTTTTGCTTGTTTTACATTTGTTTTTCTCTGTTTTCATTTGTTTTCCAACTATTTTCCTTTGTTTTCTATTTGAACTTCAAACCAAAAATTCAAACCTTTTGTTTCATCCTTGTGATGTTACAATTTCCAAAATGATATTTCAAATCAAAACAATTATTTGCTTCCATTAAAGTTGTGATTCCAAACTGTTGTTTTGTTTCTAACAGAAATTCATCTAATACCAAAAACATTTGAAATTCCAAACCAACATCCAAATAATTGTTCATACTTGCTCTGTTACACTCTTTTTCAAATAAAAAGTTCAAATCAAAACCTTAATTGTTTCCAATTATTTCCATAATGATTCAACTATTAAAATGGTAGTTTTTTTTATCCAATCAATTACTTCCAATGTTATTTCAAATTCAAATCATTCCATTGCAAACAGTACCCACTTTTGAAATTATGAAATAACCAACACAATTGTGCTCACTTGTTTCCTCTTATGCCATATGATCACCCTAATTAAATTATTGTTTTAAATAATTCAATCAATACCCAAAATTAATTCAAATTTGAAACATTTCCAAACAGCACTTAAATTTTGAAATCTTGGAAAATAAAAATGGTCAAATGATTGCTAACACAATAACTAAGCCACCCAAATTTTTCTATAATTTTCCTACCTAAAAATTCCATCCTTTTCTTCCATTTCCAATTTCTGCAAAAAAAAAACAGAAGAAAATAATAAAGAGAAAACGGCCAGAGGAGGGGAGCCAGGCCGGCCCAGCCCACTCCCAGCGGCCTGCGTACCGCTTCGCGCTCCCCTCCTTCGTCTAAATGTACGGCAGCACATCCAGGGGTGCCACGGCGGCACTGTGCCCCTCCGACGGTCGTGCGCGCCTGTAGCCCCCTATATCTACCCCCCTCGAGCCCCTGGCGTAGCCCTAGACCCTAGGTTCCTTTCCCCTCGAGCTCCGCCGCCGATCCACCCTTCCACTGCCCGCATCGACCATCTCTGCAACCTCCTTAACTCACCGGAGCGCCGCCGCCTGAACCCGCGATGACCACCGTCACCTCGCAGCGCCACCACCCCTCCTAGCTACTGGAACCAACCCGCCGTGCTCTCCTCTACCCCGACAACACCTCATCGAGCTCTGGGACGCACGGGATCACCGCCGCCATCCTCGACGTCGCCGCCGGCCGCGCTCCATCGACCCTCTGCGTCCACGACAACGACAGTGAGCATCGCCGTGCCCTTCCCCTCCTCTCTGTTCTCGCTCTGCTTGCGCGCACGCAACACCTCCGTGCACGCAGCACACGCCAGCATGCAACGGCAGCGCTAGATCGTAGCTCGCCGCCGGCGACGCATCTCTGTCAGGGTTCAGTCCATCGCGCGCGTCAGTTTCAGTTAACACCCAAAATCTGAACCTTACCTTGGTCGCGTAGCGTATACTGACAGAACTGAACGAAACACCGCAGTGGCAGTGCACTGCATCCCTCGCTCGCGCGCCCGCGTGTTCGATCCCTGGCTTTCGCACGGGAGAAAAACCCAACCTTTTTTTCGCGCAGTGCTGACAGGGTGGCCCCCCCTGTCAGCCACTCTGTTGCCACGCAAGCACACGCTGGCCGAGGGCCCATCTGGCAGTGCCTAGGGTAGATCCCTGTGCGGTATAAAAAGTTTTCCAGCTTTCCTGTTTTAAATCAAGTCCTTTTAAATTGCAGATTGGTCCCTAAAACTAAAACCCTAATAACTTTTATTTTATAATTCCAAATAACAAAAATAAAATATGTGCACTGCTCCAAATTAAATTGTCTATCTATCTATAGCATTTGTTTTCTGTTTTGAATTTTCCAAATGCATTCCAAATTTGAATTCAAACAATTCATTTGTAATTTGCTAAAATCCATAACTAATTCATACTTAATCCAAATAATGCAAATAAAATATGTTTTCCATGCTATTTCAAATAACCTTTTCAAATATAAATTTTGTTTCATGGTTTGAATAATTAAAATTGCTTAAATAATTTAAACCTTATTAAATTCATTTAAAATTGCTAAATTCCTAACTTGATCAAATTAATTTCTTCTTGAACCTATAAAATATGTTTTCCAACCATAAAAGCATAAACTTTTCAAATATGAATTTGGTTTAATGTTTTGAACAAATAAAATTCAAATAAGTTCATGTTTGAATTAAATTCATTTAATTCTTGCTTAAACTTGTTTAATTCATAAATAATTTATTTGAAATCCTTTTTCAACAAGTGAAACATGTATTCCACCTAAAATTGTGTGTTCTTATCAAATATGAACTTTGTTATCTGTTTTGAACAATTTAACTTGATGAAAACAACAAATGCTTGTGTAACCCCTTTAAGAAACCAAAATTCCATAACTTAATAAATGAAATTTCAAAATGGGTAAACCTTATTTCCATTTGGTTCTATTGTTGTTATTTTGCTGTTTTCCTCATCCATGCATCATGCTAATTCACTTACACAATTTGATTAGCTGTAAAACAATTAATTCAACCATAATTCATGGGCTTTCATGTGCAACTCAAATTGCATATGGGTCCATTTAAATTGTGTTACCATGTCAACTAGTTTATTTTGATGCATCAATTAAATGGTCATGCATCATCCCATGTTTGTGCACTATGCCATGTTATTGATTGTTTGTTCTCTGCATTGTTTGTTTGCTTCTTCTCGGATAAACGACGATGTTGAGGCCGACGATACTTACGACACCCCTTCTAAGGAGTTAACTCAGTACCAGGATACTGGGTTTGCAGGCAAGTATTCACTCACATGAACCATCGTGTTCCTTTCAACATTGGATACCGATACTTATCCGTTGTCTATTCTGCTAGCCCTATGAATAGTTGCTTCTGTTACGAACCTATCACATGTATCCTTTAACCCTGATATTGCCTCACCTCCATACCTATAACCTTTTGCTTGTTGCCCGTGTCTTACTAGCATGCTTAAGGTTGTTTTGCTCGAGTCTGTTACCCGTTACTTTCTGTTGCTATTTCCATTACGTTCTGGGGGCTCGATGTTTAATCAATCAATCATGCTAATGTTGTTATTAATAATAAGTTGACGATAAGGCACCGGCAGGAGGCCCTGCGTGGTTTTGAGGCCTGCTAGTGTTGACCCTAATTAGGAAAAGGGTCTTGTCTACTGATCCATGATGAGCGCACTAACCGCATGTGGGAAGCGAGTATGGGCGCCCCCCTCAATTTGATTCGATTGGCATCTCGTCCAAATCGCCTCATTTAGTTCGTGTTTTCCATTTGCCGCATGCATGTTTTTGCGAGCCCAGGCCAGGGTGGAACTTTTGTAGTCGGCATATAGGGGGACACGTTCTTAGAGTGCTATGAGGGTCCCTTTTCTTCGGGGCTCGATTAGCCGTGCGCCCAAGGTGCTTTGGGCTTTATGCGAAGAAGAGTTGAGTTGTGTTGAGTACCTCGCTTGGTGGGTCGATCCCCCGTCTGGCGGGTTATCCTTACGTGTACGGCCAAATTGGTGCACCCCTGCAGGGATAAATCTTCTCGAGAAGCCGTGTTTTCCGCCGTTATGGATTACTTGGTGAAATTACTGGCTAACAAGTACTCAGGACAACTTAAACCTAATGATTAACAACCTTACACCCAATGATTAACAACTTGACTAGTAATAGGCTTATTGACACAATAATCTGAACCATCCTTAATTCAACTGTGTGAGTTATCCTCGGATTGCTTCTTTGGATAAGGGGCGAGGTCCAGGATGGGTTTGTTTGGTGGTTAGCTATAGGTGGTTACGATACGCTATCTTATCTCCTTTCTGTTAGCCGGAAGTGGTAGTAACTCTGTAGTTGGTTAGAGCAGCCAGTTCCAGCATCTTTTATATCACCCTTTCTTCCGTTGAACCCAAAGCATCTGTGCTTGGTGTTGACGGGTTACAGTCTTGCTTGCCAGTACGTTTAGGTACTGACCCCTTTGGGGCTGTGGTTTCCGCAGACTACGATTCCGAGGATCCCCATGGTGGCTACGACGTGGAGTATGACGAGACTGCTGACGAGTAGATAGCGGACCCGGGCAGGATCCGAGACTTCGTGGATGGGTTCCGTCTTTTTGTTTCCGGCCTCTTAGGCCTATTTGGTTCTTGTCTGTACTCAGACATGTTGAATGCTTCCGCTGTGATGTAATGATGATATGTTGGGACATGTGTCCTCTGGATGATTGTATTTGCTATCTCTGCTCTAGTGAGAGCTATTTGCAACTTATTTCAATCTTCTGTGTCTTAGAGATCTGTTGTGATATCAATTGTTCCAATGCCGTTGACGTACCATGTGTGTATGTTTTGAAGTACGTCAACGGAAGTATCTGGATTTCTACGGGATGGTTTGCGCAGACGATGAATAGTAAGAGAATGGTTGTTACACGTTTACGTGTTGGCCTGCTCATATTGAGATGCGGGTGCCGGTATGCCCCGTAAGCCATTTATCTATTGTTTAACGGACTGTGAGTATCCCCTAGAAGTCCGGGTGCGACACGGTAGATACTCCGCACACATTGAAAGAGTGGAAAGAGATGATATGTACTTCGGACCTAAGAGTTTCACTGACAGGATCCGAAGAATAACTCTACATTCTGGCTTCGCCAAAGTTGGTCCAACATATCAAAAATACACTGGCAGTACAAACCCGGATACCTGGCTCTCAGACTATTACACAGACGTCCAGATTAACAATGGGAAAGACCTAGAGGCAGTAAAATTCCTCCCGCTTATGTTACTGGATGGAGCCAGAGATTGGATCAACGGGCTTCCGTCAAGAACTGTCGATAGCTGGGATGATATCGCTAGAGTATTTACTTAGCATTTTCGGGGAACTTATAAACACCCCAACAGCATCAACCAGTTAAACCGCTGCACCCAGTTTGAAGATGAGCCACACATGGATTTTATCTCAAGGTGGACTGCAATGAAAAACAGCTGCTCTGGAGTAACTGACGTACAAGCAATGCATGCTTTCGTCAATGGCTTAAAACCCGGACTCGTACCGTTCATGGTCGGTTCCAAAAAGCACAAAGATCTCGGATCTATGCTTACAACCGCAAATGAGCACGCAACGGCCGAAGATGACATCAGAGCGAGAGGTGGCAATATCGACACTTTGACTCAAGCCAAAAAGACCCCTCGTCCTGAGAAAAAAGCAACTCCAGAAGCACAGCAAAAACCCAAAGAAGTTAACATAGCCTGTGGAAGAGAAAATGGGAGCAAATGGAAAGGACGAAGCACAGAACCGATCAACTACACAAAAGAAGAGTGGGAAAGAATAAAGTCGGAAAACTGTGTCCACCATCCGCAATTTGGGAAACCCACCCATACGAACGCACAATGCCGGCTTAACAAGCATATGAAAGGCAGTGCAGGATCCGGACACAAAGGGAAAAATTCCAAGAGGAAATTCTCCAAGCAAAAGCCATAAGCTGAAAAAGAAGACAGTGAATCGGACACTGACGAAAAAAATCTAGGAACAACAGCGAAAAGGCGAGCCTAAGTTTCCGAGAGTTGAAGGAGAATGCAACCTAACTTTCTTGGCAACTCCATCAGCAAAGGTGGCAAAGAGAACGCTTCGAGAAAAAAACGCGGTTGTCCCACCAACCCCGAAATTCTTGAAGTACTCAAATACACCAATTACCTGGGATCAGTTTGATCATCCTGGAAATATCCCAGAACCCGGCACAAAAGATCTAGTTGTAAGTCCTATTGTTCAAAGGCTAAAAAGAGTGATGATGGATGGAGGATCCAGCATTAACATAATATACCTGGATACATTGAAGTATCTGCGAATCTCCGAGACCCAGCTCAATCATAGTAACATACGTATTCACCGCATCGTCTCTGGCAGGCAAGCACGATCCCTAGGAGAAATTTCCCTAGAAGTAACCTTCGGAGAGAAAGAACATTTCTGGCAGGAAAAAGTATCCTTCGAGGTTGTGCCGTTTGAAAGCGTTTATCACGCAATACTCGGACGCCCAACTTTCGCCAAATTCATGGCAGATCATGTTATATCTATAACAAGCTGAAGATGGCAGGGCCAAAAGGAGGAGTAATCACCATAAATGGATACTTCAAATTGGCAAACGAGCTGGAAAAAGAAAACGCCCTTTGCGCAGAAAAAGTGATAGCAAAGGAGGAACTGAAGGAGCTGGCAAAATAAGTATCGCCGACAGAAATTCTGGCAGGAAAAGAAAGCCGGAAGCCGATAGACAGCTTCAAATCTTCCGAGAATACAAGACAGGTTATACTAGATCCCAAATATCTGAGAAAGTTTGTCGGAGTGGGAACTAGCATGACCGACAAATAGGAAAGCGAGCTCATCAAGTTCCTCCGTGAGAACTGGGATATTTTTGCATGGTGTCCAGCGGACATGCCAGGCGTACCCAGGGAACTTGCTGAGCACCAACTCAAGGTAATTCCAGGATCTAAACCCGTCAAACAAGGTCTCCGTCGATTTGACGGAAGAAGACGGAAGGCTATTGGCAAGGATATCCGGCTATTGGCAGCTGATTTTATCCGGGAAGTTATACATACTGAATGGTCTACAAACCCAGTATTAGTCCCGAAGAAAGATAGTACTGCTCTTAGGATGTGTATAGATTACACCGGCTTGAACAAATTGTGTCCAAAAGATAGGTTTGTGTTACCGCGAATCGACCAAATAATAGATGCCACTGCTGGCTCTGAGCTTTTATGCTTTTTGGACGCTTATTCCGGGTATTATCAAATACGTATGAAGGAAGAAGACCAAATCAAAACCTCCTTCATAACACCATATGGAACATACTATTACATAACCGTGCCTTTTGGCTTGAAGAACGCAGGTGCCACCTACCAGCGTTGCATGCAACGATGTTTGCATAGTCAGGTTGGCAAAAATGTCCACGTTTACGTGGACGACATTACCGTCGTTTCCAAGGAAAAAGACATGCTCCTTGAAGATTTGCGAGAAACCTTCGAAAATTTACGCACTTACAAAATAAAGTTAAATCCATTAAAGTGCGTATTCGGGGTTCCCTCAGGAAAACTTATGGGTTTCATCGTTTCTCACAGGGGAATAGAGGTAAACCCGGAAAAGATCAAGGCCATCCTAAACATCTCAAGGCCTACGTGCTTAAAATATGTACAAAGATTGACGGGTTCTGCAGCTGCCGTCAGCAGGTTTATAAGCCGGCTAGGAGACAAAGCTCTGTCATTATACAAATTGTTGAAGAAATCCGACAAATTTGAATGGACAGAAGAGGCGGCCAAACCATTAACCCAGTTAAAAGAAACCTTGATGAAAGCTCTGATTTTGGCGTCGCCAAAAGACGAAGAACCCATGTTACTGTACCTCACAGCAACAAACAGGGTTATCAGCACGGTGATAGTTGTGGAAAGACGGAAAGACGAGCAAACCATACCAGATCAACATCCGGTGTATTATGTAAGTGAAGTTTTTTCCGAGTCCAAGCAAAGATACCCGCACTATCAAAAACTGGCATATGGTGTATTTTACGCATCTCGAAAACTCCGTCATTACTTCCAAGGACATTCCATAATAGTGGTATGCAAAGCACCACTAGGGGATATTATCAACAATGCGGACGCAACAGGCCGAGTAGCCAAATGGGGCATCGAATTGGCTGCGTTCGACATTAAGTACCAACCCCGGACGGAAATAAAATCCTAGGTGTTGGCAGATTTTTTCGCTGATTGAACAGAAGCAATGGAAAACACACCAATGCCGGAGTCAGAATACTGGGTTATGCACTTTGATGGATCCAAGATGAAGGAAGGCGCTGGAGCTGGTGTAGTCGTAAAATCCCCAAAGGGAGATACAATGGAGTATGTATTACAAATACATTTCAACGCCAGCAATAATGTGGCAGAATACGAGGCTTTGCTTCATGGCTTGCACATTGCAAAAGAAATAGGTGTCAAACGCATCTTATGCTATGGTGACTCAGATTTGGTACAGCATCAGCTCAACCAAACATAGGATGCCAAAAGTCCCATCATGGCCGAATACCGGAGAACGGTGGAGGAGTTTGCAATTTGCTTCCTGGGATTTGAAGTACTTCATGTCAAAAGGGAAGAGAATTGGAACGCGGACGCTTTAGCCCGCATGGGCTCGGAAAGAGTGAAAACCCTGTCACCAGGTGTGTTTGTCCAACATTTGCACGAACCATCCATAAAAGATGGAGATGTCGACTATCCTCTGGTTTCCGAGTCAATTGAAGTCCTGCTCGTTAACCCGGATTGGACAATTCCATATCTAAACTTCTTAGTAGATCAGAAGTACCCGGATGGAGCAGACGAGGTCTTGCAAAGAAAAATAAAACGTCGATGCAAAGGATACACGGTAATCAATGGTTGCCTGTATAAACGCAGCACTACCGGAATTTTTCTGCGATGTATTTCGCCAGAAGAAGGCCGAGAAATTCTGCAAGAAATCCATGCTGGAGATTGCGGACATCATGCTCAATCAAAAAGCATAGTTAAGAAAGCATTCCGTGCAGGGTTTTTCTGGCTAACAGCCAAGACAGATGCCGAACACATAGTCAATACATGTGCCGGATGTCAGTATTGCGCCAATCAGACGAATATGCCAGCCCAAGCACTCAAAACTATCCCTATTACATGGCCATTTGCGGTTTGGGGATAGATATGATGGGACCATTCAAAACTGCAAGAGGCGGACATACACATCTACTAGTTGCAGTGGATAAGTATACCAAGTGGGTGGAGGCAAAACCCATCAAAAAGCTTGATGGTGTAACAGCCAGAAATTTATCATTGACGTAGTCATGAGATACGGCGTTCCACACAGCATAATAACCGACAACAGGACAAATTTCTCTATTGGAGAGTTGGCAAAATATTGCCGACAAACGGGAATACGCCTAGATCTTGCATCGGTGGCACACCCACAATCCAATGGACAGGTTGAAAGAATGAATAGTTCAATCCTGCAAATAATACGCCCAAGACTCGAATCTCCTCTTCATAGAGCAGCTGGAGCATGGGTGGAAGAGTTACCCTCTGTGCTTTGGAGTATTCGAACGACACCAAACAGGTCAACAGGGCAAACCCCGTTTTTCCTAGTTTATGGCGCGGAAGCAGTCCTTCCAACGGACATGATCCATGATAGCCCAAGAGTGCAAGATTTCGATGACTCGGATGCCGAAAGCGCACGACAGGATGTCGTCGATCTCTTAGAGGAATAACAAGAACTTGTGCTTCAAAGATCTGCCATTTATTAGCAAGGTTTACGACGTTACCATAGTCGGGAAATCAGGCATCGTTCTTTTAAAGAAGGTGACCTAGTGCTAAGATTGGTACAACAAAGAAAGCACAAATTGGCTCCAGTTTGGGAAGGACCATTCATCATCGGCAAAGCTATGAAAAATGGATCATACTATCTTGTAGATATTCGAAACACGGAAGATGATCCCGAAAAGACGAATCGCAAAACAAAGAGAAAGATAGATGACGAACTAGGGGAGACCAAAAGACCCTAGATCATCCAGCAGTTACGTCCCTTCTATACTTAGTTCAATTTCTATGTAAACATATTTGAGATCATGAAATAAAGTTGTCGGAATTCATACATCTGTGTTTTTTACATGTTTATTATAGTTTAAAACATAATTACATCTTATCTATTTCCCAATGATCTTTCAAAATACTCAACGTTAACCCGAATTGTGCCTGTGTGCTCGGTGTTAAAAAACTGAATGATTTTCAGCCTAAAAATGGCTTAAGGAAACCCAGATTGTGCCTGCGTGCCTGAGTTTCATTCAAAAAATTCCTTACTGTTCTCTAAGTATTATCTGATTGTTTTTATGTTGGGTCACTTGAGCTAGTAAGTAACACTGCCTTTAGTATGATCCATGTTTCCGAGTTTCGACTGATTGGTTATACCCAGTCACTTGGCATGAAGATTAAAATACTATCGAGCCATTTCAAACACTAAGGACAGTTAAAGCATATAAACCAGAGAACTTAGAAGATAAAGGAATATAAACCCGGAAAACTTGCAAAAGACTTAATAAATATTGCTGCAAAAGCGGAGTACTTGTTTATACAAAGGAATAGATAGCATTACAATAAGTTTACATTGTAAGATCAGTAATGCTCCTATTTCCTATCTTCTACCCAGGACAAGGCATCCTTCAGGCATCCGAGTTGTCGTGGGATAATCACGGCAGATGTTACCAGGGGTAACTGATCTTGGGGCAAGTCGACACAGGTATTCGGGAGAGGGTTTAGCTCGAAGGAAGACATGGCGAAAAGCGATCTAAGAACCAGAAAATAACTCGCCGAATCTCGATATGAATTATGTTGGATACTCGATAACAGGTGTTACAACTATGACTTGAATCTCTGGCAAACTAAACCTAGGGGCCGGTTTATAAAGCACCCGTACACCCCTAACTTGCCCTTCAAGGCACATCTTGAGTCCTACTCGAACTCCACATACAAACCCTAACTTTCCTTATCGCAGCCCACAATCCGGGTTACGAATCTCACAAGCCTTCGGGCCTTCCGGTAATCTCTTTACCCCTAACCGGGTATCGCCCAGCACACCTTGGGCCGGATTATATCTTGAAGTGGGCCTACCGGGTTACTATCCCCCCATCAGTAGTCCCCAGGATAGCGCGGGTTTCACAGACTCATCCTTGAAGCCCTCGCTATTCCCTAAAAAAGATATGAAACAGCCAAGTTTATGGGGACCGAGTTAAATTGCTTCGATAGATGGTTAGGCGCAGCTCCATGGCGGCCACATGATGACTCGATTCCCCCCTGAATGCCTAACACGCCTTTCCAAATCTGAACCCCAAAATGCCAAAATTCTACTCACAATACCAGCCCCAGATATCCCGGGGTAGGTTAAACTTCCTCCACCAACGAAACATCTCGCTCCATTCCGGGCGCGTGCACCACCAAATCCGCACGGATAATTACTGTCCCGTAACCTCCGGTTTTCCAGTCGCCGGGGTGAGCCCACCTCTTTCCTTATAAATACCAATCGAAAGTAACCCTAAGCTTTTCACCTCTCCTCATCAGACCCTTTCTCCTCGCTCCTTCGCAACTTCCGCCGCCGGAGCTCACGCACACTCCAACAGATAAGACCATTGCCGGCCGCACTCGAGCTCGAGCCATCCCGCGCCGCCATCGCACATCGTCATCGCACCTTCGTCTTTCTCATCGGGGGCGGGGGAACTGCACTCAAGCCGCCCCTCGCATCTCCCTCATTTCGGACATCAATCTCCTCGGTAAGCTTCTCTCAATCATCCAATTGAACCTTACAATCTTTTCAATTTGACTTGGATCGGATCTGGATCAACCCGTAAATTATCTTTCCGGCATCGTCAAATCAAACCGCTTCGGTAGTCCTCGGCTCCTTTAAGCACCTGATGCATAGTCGCAATTCATCCCCGCACCTTTTTCAACCGCCAACTTTATATAAGATCGCTCGCAAGCCTTTTGACCTAGATCTGTTCCACCTTGTTTTTTCCGCTTGTCCCATTAACATCCGAGAAACCTTCTTTTTCCAGCTATTTTCTTCGCAATAAAAGTATGGGCAACCATCCATGTTCACCCAACCCACCTTCATACGTAAGTAATTAACAATTTACTCAACCTCATCTGTAACCCGGAAAATCCTCCTCACTTAACCTCGTGGCACATTATCCGGGTATTATTTTAGCCTTCGCATTTGTCTCGATATTCCCAAACTCGGATAATCTGATATTCCGAATCTTTACTCCCTACATCTCTTGTCCCTTGCAGGTTAACTCCATGGCTCCGAAAAGACAGGGAAGGCACCCGGCTTCGACCAAGACCCCTCAAACCACTTCTACCAACTGGGGTCGGTCTTCAACGACGAAGGCCAAGCTGGAAGGAATGGCCGAATTAGGCATTCTTCCCTCTCAAAAGGAGATACATTGGAGAGCTCCTGACGATGAGACCCGGCCTACCCCTGCCGGGAACGAGGTAATCTGTTTTACCGAGCACGTGACCCGGGGATTCCGTCCTCCGGGTCACCCTTTCTTCCGGGAAATCTTAAGCCACTACGGCCTCCGGGTGTTCGACATAGGGCCTAACTCTATGTTGAACATCACCCACTTCATAGTCTTGTCCGAATCTTACTTGTGCATTCCACCAAGCCTGGATCTTTTTATCGAGTTATTCCAATGCGAGCTATGTCGCGAGAGCAATGACGGAGCTCTTCTTACCTGTGGCGGGGTATCCATCCAGCGCCGCAAGCACTCACTAATGCCACCTCTTAACTTGAACTCCCACGTCAACAACTGGCAATTATCTTTCTTCTATTGCCATGACACTTCTCCAGATGGTGAGAGGAAATTGCCGGGTTACTCGGAGAGCCTCTTTGAACCCTCCGAGTCTTTTAACGCTTTCGCACCCGAGCCTGATAGGGAAGCCATTCAGCCCCTTTTGGCCAAACTAGCTGCCCTGTCAGCCCATGGCCTTATTGGGCTTAATCTAATAAAGACTTGGGTAGATTTCCGGGTTCAACCCAACTCCATCCGTTCGAAGTTGCTACACGAGTACTCGGGTCACATCACGGACTCCCTCCGCTACTCCACCAAGAACTTCCCTGCTGGCAACACCAACAAGACTATCAAGGGTTTCCTGATGGAGAGGCTAGATGTTATAAAGAACGCTACCGGGTTACCCCCGTTTACTCGGGAGAATCCCGCTCCAGTGGTAAGACCTGACCCCCTGTTTCTGGTTTCAGCACTCTTACCCGCTATAGTCTCTAATCACTACCTGCATTTACTTGTTTCACAGGCTGACGATTCCTTCTGGAAGGTCGAGAACTCTCCTCCCCCCCAAGACCCCGAAGGGGAAAACGAGTCCATTGATGACGACGAGGGTACTCTTTCACGACCTTTTACATCTGCCTTTCATCTGTGCCACCTTTCTTACCACTCGTCCTTTCTTACCTGATGCTCACTCGGCTTTCAGGGTCAGAGGATGAAGAGGAGGAAGAAGAAAATGACCCGGAAGCCACCGAGTCTGATCAAGAACCCCTAGTTGGGAACAAAAGGAAAGCTAGAGGGGTAGTTGAAAAGATTCCCTTCTCTTCCATGTCTTGTGCGCCTTACTCCTTTGCCACTATGCGTGAACTTAATGTGCGATTATCACATTCATCCTTCTTGAAGGACCCTCTCCCGACTAAACGCAGGGTGACCCGGAGTTCTCCGGGGGATGATCCCCTTAACCCGGGTATCTCCACCTCACCCGCTCGTCGAGCCAGCACCCCTCCAGCTCAACCTTCCCAATCTCCTCAACGCCATCCATCTCCCAGTCATCCACTCGCCGGGCAATTTCGCGTACCGCAACCGGTGCTTTTACCAACGTCATCCGCCTCCAGCTGCGAGCTTCCCCCGGACTATGCCGTGAATACCGGGTAAACTACCTTTGCTTACATTCCCTCGTACTTGTTGTCTTTCTTTTTTCCATACATTCCACTACTCAATGCCTCCTTTTCTCCTTTCAGCGCCACAGTTACGCTGAGTGACCCGGATATGCCTGAAGCAGGAAGGCAGGGGGAGGAGAAGCCGAGTAATAACATGAACATTGAGGTTGAGGACGAGGCCGAGGATGGAAACAAAGAAGACCCTTTTAAGGACCCACCTCCACCAAAAACTGCATCACCCCAGCCCTCTGAGGAGGTGGATGAAGATATCATTTTGGAGACCAAGCCGGGTTCTCCTAACCCGGATAATCAAACGGTCCGGGTTTCGACCCCCAGACCCGGAGCAACCTTTCAACAGGAAGACCAGTCTTCCGGCCCTTCTCGACTTCGCCCTGAAGACATGACCTTTGCGCAAATGCTAGATGCCCTCCATACCTTGAAGGGTGATGAAGAAAACATACTGGACGCCTTAATAACCAAGCACGAGGTAATCCCGAGTAATGCCAATTGTTTCTACACATAGTCCCCAAGTTCCGAGTAAATTACTAAGTAACTTGCTTGGAACTTTTGTATAATGTTTCTGGCTAATCCCTCTTCATGCTTCCTTACAGGACTATGTTTCACATTTGGAGAAGAAACTGGCCAAGTCCACCAAGCGTATTGAAAAAGAAACGGCCCTTCGTGAAGCTGCGGAGACTGAAGCTCGCAGGTGCCAAAAAATGACGAAAAGGTACCGGAAAAGGGCTCACAAGGCTAAGGACAAACTGTCAACACTTTCCGTACAAATTGCCGATGTTTATCGCACCGCGACCGGTAAGATTTTTAAATTTTACCTTTTCTATGACCCGGATTTCTTTGATATGAACCACTGTGCTTGCTTACTTAATATCTTTGCTCCTTTTACCCCTTTAGCAGGCCCAAGTGATGCTGCCCCCGAAGAAGATGACGCTGCTAAGCTAAAAACCATCAAAAACACTCTTCGCCAGCTTTGCGGCGGAGTTAGCTGGATACTTGATGAGTTGCGACTGCCGGATGTCAAGCCAGATAATATGAAGAGATTACTGGAATTCTGCTCCACGATCCCCGAGTGGATTTGGCACTGGAAACGGTCCTCCTGCCGATTTGGGGTAACCCGGGGGCTCGCATTGGCTAAAGCCTACGCCCCCAAGCTACAACTGGCCAAACTTATGAGTGGATTTCCGGAATTCAACTTGGACGGGTCCAAGTTTTTGCCAAAGGACTTCAAGGCTATTCAGAAAGAAGTCCGCCATCCGGCTAGCGTTATCGCTGACAGCTTAGAGATTGACGAGATTCTCCCTGCTTATGATGCTAATGACAAGGTTGTCCAGGCGAACCGCCCCCAGCCGTTCGATATGCTTGCCCGTTGGAAGGAGGAGGCGCTCAAGATAAGGGACGAAGCTGCCAAGAAGGCCGACGCCGACTCTGCTCCTGCAGCTTCGCAACCCGGAACTGCTACTAATCCGAGTGGCGCCGTCACCACCAGCAGCAACAAGGGCAAGGCCAAGGTGGATCCTGCAGCTTGAAGTAATGAATATCGCCTGTCATTCCATATGCGTTAGTCGGCAAAGCGTCGCCAAAACAGCTTTATTACTTGTTTTAAGCGGAGCGCCTGTGCTCTTTTGATACTTTAGGGTTTTTGTAATATTTTTGCTTATGCTCCTGATGCACTTTGCGCCCCTTTGGGCTTTTGATTAATGTGTCTTTGCACCCGCTTGTTCTTGATACCCACTTACTTTTATTCTTGATACCTTGGACCTTTACCTCCCCTCTTTTTTTTTATGCTTTCCTTGGCGAGACCCAACCTCCGGGTTTCGTTGACATCTGGGGAATGGGATTTCACCCGGATCCCTAAGCCCCCGGGACCCGGATGCATGGCTCGTTGAGATTTTATCGGCTGGATTACGCTGTTTCTTCTTCAGAACTCCCCAGTCCCCCAGCCCGGGTTTCCACGTCTGGGACACGTGATTGTTTCTTTTCAAGGAAACGAATTGCCTGTCGCTAAATGCCCAAGACTTCAGGACAGCTTTTTATGACGTTTGAAGTTATGCTTGATAATCGTTGAGTTTCCGGCTGCTAGCCTTATACTCTGCATGACTTGTGGTTTAGATGACCCTTTCGACTACCTTGTACTATAAGCCGGCTTTCGCGTGGATACCATGTTGTTACATCAGTACGAAAACGGGGTCAAGCAAGTCCCGTTTGGGTCTCATGACCGACATTAATCGTAAGCGAACGAATCATGCCACTTTGTTGCGAGTCACATCGAGCTTAAGTAAGAATAGCCGAGAAATTTGGACTTCTTTGTCCGGTTATAAGATTGTAGCCGCACTCGTTTTTTCGAGTGATGGCCCCTATAACTCATTGGCATCAAGGCCGGGTCTTTTTTGAGTTTGCAGCTGTGCTTATAGGAGCAACCAGCCCTCAAGACCTAAATACGCACACCGTATAATGACAATTGCCTCTTTTCCTGATAACCTCCTTTTTATTTGATATGAGAAAATTAGGTCAGCAAGCCGCCTCATTAAAAACCCATCCAGTCCCCAAGGGTGCCCCGGATAGGAAAAGAGTGCGTCTGAAACCTGCTGCCTGTTACATCGTTTTCTGCTAAGTATAGTACGGACGTAGCTGAGCCACGTTCCATGGTCTATCTCTCTCTTGCATAGGTGCAGTAGTGTGGGCAGTGTCGTTGATTGTGGCCGATTCTTCTCTTGCATCTATCAAATAATATGACCCATTATGCAGACTCCGGCTTACGATGAAAGGTCCTTCCCATGGTGGCGATAGTTTGTGCCTTCCCTCGTTTGTCTGAACCAAGCGCAGGACCAAGTCTCCCTCCTGGAAGACCCGGCTTTTCACTCGCCGGCTATGATATCTTCGCAAGTCCTGCTGATATATGGCTGATCTTTCCAAGGCTTGCTCTCTTTGTTCTTCTAACATATCCACGGCGTCTTGCCGGGTTTTCTCATTCTCTACTTCCACATAGGCTGTCACTCTTGGTGAATCATGAATGATGTCGCTTGGTAATACCGCTTCTGCGCCGTAGACCATGAAGAAAGGTGTCATCTGGGTGGATCGGTTGGGTGTAGTGTTAATACCCCAGACCACGGAAGGAAGTTCTTCAACCCATGCCCCAGCGGCCCTGATACAGGGAACCCTTAGTCTTGGCTTCAATCCACGAAGTAGCTCTTGGTTCGCCCTCTCCACTTGCCCGTTGGCTTGCGGATGTGCTACTGATGCTACATCAAGCCTGATTCCATTGCTGCCACAAAATTTTTCCATCTCTCCAAGGGACATGTTGGTTCCATTGTCGGTAATTATGCTGTGGGGGTATCCGAACCGGTATATAATCCTTTTCAGGAACTTGACTGCTGTGGCCGCTTCGCAATTGGTGACCGGCATAACCTCCACCCATTTGGTAAACTTATCAACAGCCACTAAAAGGTGCGTCTTCTTGCAAGGTGACATATGGAAGGGGCCAACCATGTCCATACCCCAAACAGCGAATGGCCAAGTTAATGGGATGGTCCGTAACTCCATAGCCGGCACATGAGTTTGGCGAGCGTACCTTTGACATCCGTCGCACCTTGCCACCATCCGTTCCGCGTCTGCTAGAGCTGTGAGCCAGAAGAACCCATGCCGATAGGCCTTGGCCACAAGGGACCTTGTGGACGCATGATGCCCGCAATCACCTTCATGGATCTCCTTAAGAATCTGTCGACCTTCTTCTGGTGTCACACAGCGCAAAAAGACTCCTGCCGCACTTCTCTTGTACAACTCTCCATTGATAATAGCGTATCCTTTCGCCCGCCTCACGATTTGTCTTGATAGTACTTCCTGTTCTGGTAGTTCACCCCGTGATAAGTATGCCAGATATGGCTCCGTCCACTCGGGGATGTCGCGTATTGTAGCCACGAGCTCCATGTCCGGGTCTCGATTTGCTAATTCTTCTTCAGACTCGGATTTAACTGACGGTCGCCATAGCTCGTCCACGAAAACATTAGGTGGAACCGGCTCCCTGCGCGAACCGAGTCTGGCGAGTGCGTCCGCCGCCTCGTTCTTTCTTCTGTCTATGTGCTCCACTTCATACCCGGAAAAACACCCGGCAACCCTATCAACCTCCCTGCGGTACGCTGCCATAGTGGCGTCCTTCCTGTCCCAGGTTCCTGATACCTGCTGCACCACGAGATCCGAATCTCCAAAGCATCGTATCCTTCTGATGTTCATTTCCTTGGCTACCTTCAAGCCATGCAACAGAGCCTCATACTCGGCCACATTGTTTGAGCAATCAAAGTGAATCTGCAGCACGTAACTTAGTTTATCCCCCTTTGGCGATGTCAGCACCACTCCGGCTCCTGACCCCTCGTACTGCTTTGATCCATCGAAGTGCATGGTCCATGACTCGGAACTTGGAACTGCGGTAACCATCCCAGTGTGCGTCCAGTCGTTAACGAAATCAACCAGGGCCTGGGACTTGATTGCCGATCTGGGCTCGTAGCTGATATGATAATCTCCCATCTCTATTGCCCATTTGGCTATTCTGCCCGTTGCATCCGAGTTTCTGATGATATCCGACATTGGTATTGAACTAACCACTGTTATGGGATGTTCCTGGAAATATGGCTTCAACTTCCGACTGGCCATAAAGACCCCAAACACCAATTTTTGCCAATGCGGGTAACGCTGCTTCGCTTCCGATAACACCTCACTGACATAGTAAACCGGCCTCTGGACCGGGTAACCTTTCCCATCTTCTTTGCGTTCCACGACAACTACTGCGCTGACGGCTCGGGGACCGGCTGCCACGTATAATAACATAGGCTCTTTAGGACCCGGCGCCGCTAGTACTGGCGCTTCAGATAACTGCCTCTTTAGTGCTTCAAACGCCTCATCTGCCTCCTGATCCCACACGAACTTATCTGATTTCCGCAAAAGCCGGTACAAGGGTATTGCCTTTTCTCCAAGCCTGGATATGAACCGGCTCAGGGCTGCGACGCAGCCCGTGAGCTTCTGAACGTGCTTCAAACTTTCCGGTTTCTTCAAATTCTGGATGGCCTTGATTTTATCCGGGTTTGCCTCAATTCCTCTCTCGGAGACTATAAAGCCAAGTAACTTCCCGGCCGGGACTCCGAATACACACTTCGTTGGGTTAAGCTTCATCTGATACCTCCTCAAGTTTTTAAACGTTTCTTTTAAATCATCAATAAATGTCTCTGCTTTCCGGGTCTTAATAACCACATCATCCACATACGCGTGCACGTTACGCCCAATTTGATCCTCGAAGCACTTCTGAATACACCGCTGGTAAGTTGCGCCCGCATTTTTCAATCCAAACGTCATGGTTTTGTAGCAGAAGGCCCCAAAAGGGGTTATAAATGACGTTTTTTCCCAATCCTCCCTTTTGAGTTTAATCTGGTGGTATCCCGAATATGCGTCCAAAAAACATAGCAAGTCGCTTCCGGCTACCGCGTCTATGATTTGGTCTATCCTTGGCAGCGCGAACGGATCCTTTGGGCAATGCTTGTTGAGGCTCGTGAAATCGATGCACATCCTCCATTCATTTGTCTTTTTCATCACTAGAACCGGATTTGCTAACCAGTCCGGGTGAAATACTTCCATGATAAAGCCTGCGGTTAATAGCCGTGCGATTTCGTCACCTATAGCTCTTCTCCTTTCCTCGTTCATTTTTCTCAAACCTTGCTTCACAGGCCTGGCCCTGGGATCCACATGCAAACTGTGCTCTGCCAACTCGGTGGGGATACCCGGCATGTCGCTGGGTGTCCAGGCGAACACATCCGCATTTGAGCGTATAAACTCCACTAGGGCCTTTTCTTGCGCGTCTTCCAAATTGGACCCTATAGTGAACTGCTTGGTGGGGTCTCCTTCCACAAAATCTACCTTCTTGGTGTCTTGAGCCGCTTTAAATTTTACTCTTTCATCTTCAGAATCTGGTCTTCTCAATGCCGTGCCGTCTTCCGGATCCACCTGAGACCGGTAATATTTAAGCTCTTCCTTTCTGCAGGCTTGCTCGGCCATCACTGAATCTCCCTCATCACACTCTGCTGCTATACCCCGGTTTCCATGGATAGTGATGGTCCGCTTGGGGCCTGGAATCTTTAACTGCAAATATACATAGCACGGCCTAGCCATGAATCTAGCATAAGCTGGTCTCCCGAACAATGCGTGGTAAGGACTGTGCAACCGGACCACCTCAAACGTGAGCCATTCTACCCGATAGTTATCTACCGACTCTCCGAAGGCTACTTCCAATGTAATTTTTCCTTCGGGGCGCGCCGAATGACCCGGCACGATTCCATGAAAAACCGTCGAACTTTTCTGTAGCTGAGATTCTTTGAGGTTCATGCGCAAGAAGGTTTCCCAATATAGGATGTTGATGCTGCTCCCTCCGTCCATCAATACCTTTCTCAATTCATAACCATTGACCTGTGGCGAGACTACTAACGCCAAGGTTCCAGGGTGCTCTATTCCTTCCGGATGATCCCTTCTGCTCCATGTTACTTCTTGCTCTGCCCACCTCAAGTACCCCGGAGTGGCCGAGGAAACTGAATTCTCTGTCTGTTTTAACGCCTTTTGGTCCCTGTTGGAAGTCCCTGTAACATGCACATGATATTGTCCTTTTAAATTGAGCGTACGTACCATACCGATGAAGATACTGATTTGGCCAATCGATACCGCAGACCCGGATTCGAGGTGCTCCGGCTCCAACTCCCACCCGGAATTGTCCACTATCCTTTTTCCTTCGTCATCAGAGTAGATCTCGCCGACAACAAAGTTCTTCATGTTCTTCCGAGCTTCTCCCGTGATGTAAACACCTTTGGACGCAGGCCCCACGGTGGGCGCCAACTGTCGTGGGATAATCACGGCAGATGTTACCAGGGGTAACTGATCTTGGGGCAAGTCGACACAGGTATTCGGGAGAGGGTTTAGCTCGAAGGAAGACATGGCGAAAAGCGATCTAAGAACCAGAAAATAACTCGCCGAATCTCGATATGAATTATGCTGGATACTCGATAACAGGTGTTACAACTATGACTTGAATCTCTGGCAAACTAAACCTAGGGGCCGGTTTATAAAGCACCCGTACACCCCTAACTTGCCCTTCAAGGCACATCTTGAGTCCTACTCGAACTCCACATACAAACCCTAACTTTCCTTATCGCAGCCCACAATCCGGGTTACGAATCTCATAAGCCTTCGGGCCTTCCGGTAATCTCTTTACCCCTAACCGGGTATCGCCCAGCACACCTTGGGCCGGATTATATCTTGAAGTGGGCCTACCGGGTTACTATCCCCCCATCACGAGTCGTCTTCACTGCTGGATTCCTCGGGAATATCTGGAATGTTTTCCTCCGGGTAGAAGGTGGAGATGTTGACCATGGTGGCGATCTTGGTGGCGTGACCTTTGATGGCTTCAAAGATGCTGGCCCGCTGCGCCTCGGTGTATCCTTGCGGGATGCCGGACACCACACGCCAAGATTTGGCGTCAGGGTAGTGCATGCACATGAGCCCCAGAGCCAGTTTGGGAAGGACCATTCATCATCGGCAAAGCTATGAAAAATGGATCATACTATCTTGTAGATATTCGAAACACGGAAGATGATCCCGAAAAGACGAATCGCAAAACAAAGAGAAAGATAGATGACGAACTAGGGGAGACCAAAAGACCCTAGATCATCCAGCAGTTACGTCCCTTCTATACTTAGTTCAATTTCTATGTAAACATATTTGAGATCATGAAATAAAGTTGTCGGAATTCATACATCTGTGTTTTTTACATGTTTATTATAGTTTAAAACATAATTACATCTTATCTATTTCCCAATGATCTTTCAAAATACTCAACGTTAACCCGAATTGTGCCTGTGTGCTCGGTGTTAAAAAACTGAATGATTTTCAGCCTAAAAATGGCTTAAGGAAACCCAGATTGTGCCTGCGTGCCTGAGTTTCATTCAAAAAATTCCTTACTGTTCTCTAAGTATTATCTGATTGTTTTTATGTTGGGTCACTTGAGCTAGTAAGTAACACTGCCTTTAGTATGATCCATGTTTCCGAGTTTCGACTGATTGGTTATACCCAGTCACTTGGCATGAAGATTAAAATACTATCGAGCCATTTCAAACACTAAGGACAGTTAAAGCATATAAACCAGAGAACTTAGAAGATAAAGGAATATAAACCCGGAAAACTTGCAAAAGACTTAATAAATATTGCTGCAAAAGCGGAGTACTTGTTTATACAAAGGAATAGATAGCATTACAATAAGTTTACATTGTAAGATCAGTAATGCTCCTATTTCCTATCTTCTACCCAGGACAAGGCATCCTTCAGGCATCCGAGTTGTCGTGGGATAATCACGGCAGATGTTACCAGGGGTAACTGATCTTGGGGCAAGTCGACACAGGTATTCGGGAGAGGGTTTAGCTCGAAGGAAGACATGGCGAAAAGCGATCTAAGAACCAGAAAATAACTCGCCGAATCTCGATATGAATTATGTTGGATACTCGATAACAGGTGTTACAACTATGACTTGAATCTCTGGCAAACTAAACCTAGGGGCCGGTTTATAAAGCACCCGTACACCCCTAACTTGCCCTTCAAGGCACATCTTGAGTCCTACTCGAACTCCACATACAAACCCTAACTTTCCTTATCGCAGCCCACAATCCGGGTTACGAATCTCACAAGCCTTCGGGCCTTCCGGTAATCTCTTTACCCCTAACCGGGTATCGCCCAGCACACCTTGGGCCGGATTATATCTTGAAGTGGGCCTACCGGGTTACTATCCCCCCATCACGAGTCGTCTTCACTGCTGGATTCCTCGGGAATATCTGGAATGTTTTCCTCCGGGTAGAAGGTGGAGATGTTGACCATGGTGGCGATCTTGGTGGCGTGACCTTTGATGGCTTCAAAGATGCTGGCCCGCTGCGCCTCGGTGTATCCTTGCGGGATGCCGGACACCACACGCCAAGATTTGGCGTCAGGGTAGTGCATGCACATGAGCCCCAGAGCCATGCGTGCACCACCACGCGTCGCGGAGCGTAGGATGGACTCCCTGGACTCCGGCACCTCCACCATAGCTTCCGAAAGTTTTGCAACTTCCGAGAACTCCCCAGTCCTGGCGGGAAGGCATTTGTTGACCAACAACATCTCCGCAGTCTTGATTGCGATGAATACCTTCCCAAAAGCTCGGATTTTCTCAATCCGAGTAAGCTGGGGGCTATCTCCTGTTTCAGTAAAACACAAAAAGTGTTAGCAAAAAACAGAGAAAGATGTCAACATGAAAAATCCGGTAAAGGGAAAGTAATTACCAAGAATTTTTTCCATCTCGGCGCCTTCCTCCAAGCGCTGGTTCAAGGCATTCTCCAAGTCTTGGATGGTGTCCTTGTCCTTGGCTGCTTGGCTGGAGGCGTTGGACTCGCAATGCCAACGACCAATTGGCTAGCCTCCAAGTCCTGCTGTAACTTCATATTCAGTTTATGAAGATCCAGGTTTTCCCGGCGTAGGTTCTCGGCATTGCCGGCATCTTCAGCAATTTGTTTGGCTTTCGCCAAAGAAACTGAAAAGCAAGTAAAAAGACGAGTTAGAAAACTCGGAAAAATACTTAGAAAAAATTACACAACTGGAAGCAAAGAAATTTCTTACCTGTTGTCTCCTTCAGCTGCTGCCGAGTGGATGCCAGTTCTGTTTCCTTACCCTCAAGAATCGAAAGAAGGGATTTCACCTTCTTGTTCTTGATGGTAAGCTTGTTGAAATCTTCCATGTTCATGTTTTCAGTGGTTTGCTGAAACACGGAAAGGAGACAAAAAATGCTTAAGTTAAAAACAAGCATAAAAGCGAAAAAAGCATTAAGGCAAAAGCATGCATTTGACTTATTGCTTGGGGGCTAGAGTTATTACCAGGCTCATTCGCTGCAAACCTGACCAGGTTTCGTTGAACTCTTTTGCAAACTCTGCAAAAAGAGTCCCGACGTTGCGAAGGCCTTCATGAATGACCTTGAAATCCTTATCAAAAGTGGGAATGGGATCTTCCTCAGCTGGCTGAGAAGGACCTCCCATTTCCGGGGCCGCCATTTCCCTCGTGTCCGTTTTCGGCACAATGGGATGGCTGGTCTGCTGGGTTTCTTCGTTCATAGCAGCAGCATGTTCTTCTGTATCTGCAACTGGAGTATCTGGGGCAGTTGCAGGAGAAGGGTTTGGACCTCTTTTGGCCACAGACTTAAACCATTTTAGCTTTTTAGGCTTCAAGGTTGAGGGAGGCAGGCTAAAAAGAGAAGTACCGGAGAATTAAAAATCTGAGACAATGGAAATAAGTTTTCGACAAAAAATAGCAAACCCGGAAGTCAAACCTGGAGGTAACGACGGGGACACCGTCAAGATCGATTACTTCCTGGGAGGCGGAAATTTTCTTGTGTTTCCGTCCTGTGAAGTTCGCACGCAATGCGTCCAACTCGGCATCGGTTGCAAGGTCCGACTCAGGAAGATACATGATCTGTCAAAAAAGACAAAGTACGGGTTAAGACAATTATCCGAGAAAGAAAATAACGTGAAACCCAAAATGTAAAAGACGTACCTTTGGAGCCGGGTTAGTCGCCGTGTACATAGGCCAAGTTTCCTCATATTGGTCGCGTGCTACGACCAATTGATTCACGCGCTTCCGCAAATCCTTTGCCGTCAAGGATTTGTCTGTCGTTCGCATAGCGTCCGCGATTCCCGTGTAGTCGCATAAGAGCCGGGGACCGTGGTCAGTGTCGCACCCGGACTTCTAGAGGATACTCGCAGTTCCGTTGAACAGCAGATGATTGGATTACGGGGCTTACCTGCACCCGCATCTCTTACGAGTAGGCCAACACACGTATGTGTGACAACCAACCCCTATTGTTCATCGTCTACGCAAACCATCCCATAGAAATCAGGACACTACCATTGACGTACTTCATACCATACACACATGGTACGTCAACGGTGTTTAACGAAATGATAGCACAACAGATCTCTAAGACACAAAAGATGGAAATAAGTTGCAAATAGCTCTCACTAGAGCAGAGATAGCAAATACAATCATTCAGAGGACACATGTCCCAACAATTCATCATTACATCACGGCGGAAGCATTCAAAAGGTCTGAGTACAGACAAATCCAAATAGGCTTAAGAAGCCGGGAATGAAAGGAAAACGGAGCCCATCCACGAAGTCTTGGATCCTGCCCGGGTCCGCTATCTACTCGTCAGCAGCCTCGTCGTACTCCACGTAGTAGCCACCATGGGGATCCTCGGAATCGTAGCCTGCGTAAACCACAGCCCCAAAGGGGTCAGTACATAAACGTACTGGCAAGCAAGACTCACAGTTCACCAAAGTGTAACCCGTCAACACCAAGCACATATGCTTTGGGTTCAACGGAAGAAAGGGGGATACAAAAGATGCGGCAGCTGGCTGCACTAACCAACTACAGAACACACTACAACTTCCGGCTATCAGAAAGGAGATAAGTTAGCGTATCGTAACCAACTACAACTAACCACCAAACAAACCCATCCTGGATCTCGCCCCTTATCCAAAGAAGCAATCCGAGGATAACTCACGCAGTTGGATTAATGATGGTTCAGATTATTGTGTCAATAAACCTATTACTAGTCAAGTTATTATAGTTAGGTGTAAGTTGTCTGAGTACTTGTTAGCCAGTACTTTCACCAAGTCGTCACATAACCGCGGGCAACACGGCTTCTCGAGAAGATTCATCCCTGCAGGGCGTGCTCCAGTACCCGTACACACTCAAGCCACCAACTAAAACTCAGGTTGGCTTGACATGAGTCGAACCATCTCTACAGCCTGTCCTAGGAGCCACGGAGCTATAAGGTCCCAGCCACGCAGCCGAATACTCAGCGCAAGTGTGCAAAACTCCCGCAGGACGCAACACCCCGGCAATCCAAGCCTCGCCCTATATGTGTGCGTCATCATCATCATCAGTAACCATGGGAGCGACCCATTCATGCGTATGAGCCAAATGGAACACCCGAACTAAGTGTGGCTCTTCGGACAAACTGCGGATCAGATCAAAGTCGAGGGGGTTCCATACCACCACCCGGATGCGGTGAGCACGCTCATCATGGATCGGTAGACAAGACCCTTTTCCTAATTAGGGTCGACACTAGCAGGCCTCAAAACCACGCCGGGCCTCCTGCCGGTGCCTTAACATCAAATTATTATTACCCATAACATTAACAGGTTGTTTGTTCAAACATCGAGCCCCAGAACATAATAAAATATGGTAACAGAAAGTAACTGACAACAGACTCGAGCAACAACAACCCTAAGCATGCTAGTAAGACACGGGCACAAGCAATAGGGTTATAGGAGTGGAGGTGAGGCAATATCAGGGTTTAAGGATACATGTGATAGGTTCGGAACACAAGCAACGATACATAGGGCTAGCAGAATAGACAACGGAAAGTATCGGTACCCAATGTTGAAAAGGAACACGATGGTTCATGTGAGTGAATACTTGCCTGCAAACTCAGCAGCCTGGTACTGAGCTAAATCCTCAGAAGGGGTGTCGTAAAGATCGTCGGCCTCAACGTCGTCGTCTATTCGAGAAGAAGCAAACAAACAACGCAAGGAGACAAACAATCAATAACATGGCATAACGCACAATCATGGGATGATGCATGACAATTTAATTGATGCATCAAAAATAAACTAGTTGACATGGTAACACAATTTAAATGGACCCATATGCAATTTGGGGTTGCATATGGAAAACCCATGAATTATGGTTGAAACAATTGTTTTACAACTAACCAATAGGTGAAAGTGGATTAGTATGATGCATGGATGAGGAAAACAGAAAAATAACAACAATAGAAACAAGTTGAAATAAGGTTTAACAAATTTGGAATTTTATTTATTAAGTTATGGAATTTTGGTTACTTAAAGGTGTCACACAAGTATTTGTTGTTTTCACCAAGTTAAATTGTTCAAAACAGATAACAAAGTTTATATTTGAAAAGAACACCAAATTTTAGTTGGATTACATGTTTCAAATATTGGAAAAGGAATTAGAATGAATTACTTATGAATTAAACAAGTTTAAACAAGATTTAATTGGAATTAAATTAGGTATGGATATTAATTGAGTTTTATTTGTTCAAAACATTAATTAAAATTCATATTTGAAAAGGTTATGTTTTTCTGGTTTGAAAACATATTTTATATGTTCAAAAATAATTTAGTTTGAGCAAGTTATGAATTTAGCAATTTTAAATGAATTAAACAAGGTTTAAATTATTTAAGCAATTTAATCATTCAAATCATGAAACAAAATTTATATTTGGTTAGGTGGTTCAATTTGACATGGAAAACATATTTTATTTGTGTTATTTGAGTTAAGTATGATTTAGTTATGGATTTTATCAAATTTCAAATGAATTGTTTGAATTTGAAATTTGGATGCATTTGAATTATTCAAAACAGAAAACAAATGTTATAAATAGATAGATAATTAAATTTGGTGCAGTGTACATATTTTATTCTTATTATTTGGGTTTGTGAAATAAAAGTTATTAGGGTTTTAATTCTAGGGACTATTCTGTAATTTAAACTGGACTGAAAATGAAAATAAAAAGGGCAGAAAACATAAAGGCACCGCGCAGTGACCCAGAATGGGCCACTGCCAGTGGGGCCAGGCCTACGTGGCGCCCAGGTGGAGTGGCTAGGGGGTGATGTGGCCTAAAGGGTCAATGACGCGCGGGCCCCCGCGGGTGCGCGCGGAAGGCAAAAATTGGGGAGGTAAATGCCTCCCGCGGGGGTCGATCCCGCGACCTCTCGCTTGGGCGCACGGGGCTGTTGCCAGTGCGGCTTTGGTGCGTTTAGTGAAAGGTAAGGGGTACGGTTGGGGTTATTGTTCAGTTAAGAAGTTTAACTGAATTCTTTTTGGGTGCAGGTTACTGAATCTCTGACGGAGGAATCAGCGACGCCGGCGGACGCGGCTCGCGGTGGCGCTGTCCGCTGCGGCTGCGCGCGGGTGGGCGTGTGCGTGCGGTTGCTCGCTGCGAGCTGGTGCCTGAGAGGGAAAGGAGAGGGAACGGAGGCGACTCACAGAGGGGAACGGAGGGAGGCAGGGAAGGAGGCGCTCGGTGGTGGTCGACGGGATGCGGCCGGCGGCGAAGTCGGATGGCGGCGGCGATTCCGGTGCCCTCGGGGGAAACGGAGGGGATGGCGAGGACGAGGGGGACGCGGCGTTTCCGTTCCCGGCCCAAGCACGGCCGGGCGGGCACCGTTGCGCCGGCGATCGCCGGAGGAAGGCGGCGGTGGTGGAAGAGCTCGGTGAGGAACAGAGAAACAGGGAGGAGCGGTAGGGTGCAGAGAGAGGGAGAAAGGAGCTGCGGCGCGAGTGAGGAGGAGGGAGGAAGAAAGAATTAGGGCTAGGAGGGGAGATCGAGGGAAAGCTAAAAGGGAGGAGGGGAAGTGCGGATCACCGTTCTTCTCTGAACATGTCGACGTGGGCAGCTCCATCTGCCTGCCGTACAGGAGGTAGATGACGATAGGTGGGGGGGTACGGGCCAGGAGCAGTTGGGTTGGCCCAATTGGGCTGACTGCCCTCTTCCACCCCTCTCCTTTCTTTTTAAATCTTTTTCTGTTATTTATTTTTTTTTGCTGCAAAGGAATTAGAGAGAAAAAGGAGAGGTTTGTGCTAGGGAAAAATTTAGGGAAAAATAATTTGTATTGTTTTGTTTTTTTTGTGACAGCACCTTAAAACAAACTTTTGTTTTTCCAATTATTTCAATTTAGTTGATGTTTGGACATTAAATGATTTTAAGCAATTTTTTGGTATCAAAAGAATAAATGAACCTAAGCCAAAATTTAAAGTTTTTGATTCCAATTTTAGTGGAACAATTTATTTGTTTGTTTTGTAGTTTTTATTTGACACATTGTAACATAACAAGTATGACAAGGATTTGAATTTTTTGTTTGGAAATCATATAGAAAACAAATGAAACAAATGAAATCAAATGCAAAACAATTGCAAACAAAAGCAATGACTATGATGACATGATGCAAAACAATAACTTAACAAGAAATAAAACATTCTAGGGGGAGATTTTCATACTTGGGATGTTACAAAACGCCCCCCCTTGAAGGAATCGCGCCCCGAGATTCCTACTGAGAAGTGAAAAGGTCCGGATACTTCTTGCGAAGATCCTCTTCGGTCTCCCACGTTGCCTCTTTATCGGAATGATGCAACCACTGCACTTTCAAGAACTTGGTGCTCTTGTTGCGAGTCTTACGCTCGGTCTCATCGAGAATACGAACAGGGTGCTCCTCATAAGATAGATCTTCTTGCAGTTCAATGGAATCATGATCAACTGCACGATCTGGATCTTTGAAACACCTCTTGAGCTGTGACACGTGAAACACATCGTGCACCTTGGATAGTTTTTCTGGAAGTTCAAGACGATAGGCATTTTCCGCACGCCTTGAGAGAATGTTCAAAGGACCAATGTATCTCGGTGCTAGCTTTCCTTTCACACCAAAACGATGAGTGCCTCTGAGGGGAGTTACACGGAGATATGCCTTGTCACCAGGTGCATAGATCATATCCCTGTGCTTGCTGTCATAGTAGCTTTTCTGACGAGACTGAGCAATCTTGAGATTGTCACGAATGATGCGAACTTTCTCTTCGGCTTCCTTAACAATGTCAGGGCCTAAGAGTGAACGTTCACCAGCTCCAGACCAATTGATTGGACTCCTGCATCTGCGGCCATAGAGAGCTTCAAATGGTGCCATGCCTAGGCTTGCCTGGAAGCTGTTATTGTAGGAGAATTCAGCATATGGAAGACATTCCTCCCATTTCATGCCAAAGGAGAGACCACATGCTCTGAGCATATCCTCGAGAATCTGATTGACCCTTTCGACTTGCCCTTGAGACTGAGGATGGTAAGCTGTGCTGAACAGAAATTTGGTGCCCAATGCTTCTTGAAAGCTTTTCCAGAAATGAGAAGTGAATATGCTTCCACGGTCTGAGCTTATTTCCAATGGAACACCATGAAGAGGAACAATCTTTGTTGTGTAGAGCTCTGCTAACTGGCTAGCTGAGATTGTCTGTTTGACAGCAAAGAAGTGAGCTACCTTAGTGAGACGATCAATAACAACGAAGATTGCATCGTTGCCCTTCTTGGACTTTGGAAAACCAGTGACGAAGTCCATTTCAATCATGTCCCACTTCCACTCAGGAATTTTCAGAGGTTGGAGAAGGCCGACTGTTTTCTGATGAACTGCCTTAACACGTTGACAAACGTCGCATTCAGAAACGTATTGAGCAATTTCACGTTTCATGCCAGACCACCAATACAGTGTCTTGAGACCCTGGTACATCTTTGTACTTCCAGGGTGTATGGAAAGAGGAGTTTCATGAGCCTCCTTGAGAATAACATCTTTGAGACTTTGAATTTGAGGAACTGTAATGCGTCCTTCGAAGAACACAGTTCCCTTGTCATCAATTGAGAAGCACTCATACTTCACATTGCCTGCTTTGATGTTATTTGCGATCTTCTTGATCTCAGCATCACGAAGTTGTTCAGAACGAATCTTGTCCTCGAGAGTTGGACTGGCTGTCAAGTTTGCAAGATAACCTTGAGGAACAAGACCAAGGTTCAGCTTCTGGAATTCTTCATGAAGTGGTGGTTGGCTTTCCATGATCATGAGATTATTGCAATACGACTTGCGACTGAGAGCATCGGCCATAACATTAGCCTTGCCTCGAGTGTAAGAAATGGTAAGATCGAAGTCTTTGACCTTTTCAATCCATCTCCTTTGCCTGAGGTTTAGATCTGGTTGAGTGAAGATGTATTTCAGACTCTTATGATCGGAAAAGATTTCAGTGCGATTACCCAACAAGTATTGCCTCCATTTCTTGAGGGCAAACACAACTGCTGCAAGTTCAAGGTCATGTGTGGGATAATTGAGCTCATGTGCGTTCAACTGACGTGAAGCATAAGCCACAACTTGACGTTCTTTCATAAGAACTGCACCTAGACCTTGTTGAGAAGCATCACAGAATATCTGGAAAGGTTTGGTAGTATCTGGGCCAACCAGAACTGGTGTAGAAGTGAGGTTAGTCTTGAGGAGATTGAAACTTTCATCACATTGTGGAGACCAGACGAACTTCTTGTCCTTCTTTGTGAGATCAGTGAGAGGTTTGGCAATCTTGGAGAAGTTTTGGACGAAGCGACGACAATAGCTAGCCAAACCAAGAAAACTTCTGACTTGCTTCACCGTCTTAGGAGGTTTCCAATCAACAATTGCCTTAACCTTTTCTGGATCAATGGCTATGCCCTTGGCAGAGATGACATGACCAAGGTAAGCAACTTATGGAATCCAGAACTCACATTTGGAGAACTTGGCATATAGACGATGCTCGCGAAGTTTCATGAGAGTGAGACGAAGATGTTCTCCATGCTCTTCCTCGGATTTTGAGTAGACAAGAATATCATCAAGATATACCACAACGAACTTGTCGAGGTATTCATGGAAGACAGAATTCATAAGTCGAGAGAAGGTCGCCGGTGCATTGGTGAGACCAAAGGACATGACAGTGTATTCATATAGACCGTAGCGAGTGGTGAAGGTTGTCTTTGGAATATCTTCCTTTCTGATCTTTATTTGATGGTAACCCATTCTCAAGTCTAGCTTGGAGAAAATTGAGGCTCCAGCAAGTTGATCAAAAAGATCATCGATACGAGGAATTGGATACTTGTTTTTGATGGTTTTCTCGTTAAGAGGACGATAGTCAACAACGAGTCTCTTTGTTTGATCCTTCTTCGCAACGAACAGAGTTGGGCAACCCCAAGCCGAGGAACTAGGTTGAATGTAACCTTTTTCCATGTACATATCGATTTACTCCTTCAACAACTTCAGTTCAGGAGGAGCTATCTTGTATGGATGCTTAGAGATTGGAGCAGTACCTGGTTCAAGTTCGATCACAAACTCAACTGCTCTGTCAGGAGGCATTCCTGGCAATTCTTCTGGAAAGACGTCAGGGAATTCGCAAACCACCGGAATAGTTTCAATAGATGGTAGAGGATTTGCATTGAGAGTGTAGAGTTGAACAACTGGATTTTCAGCATGGAAGTAGACTATCTGGCCAGAAGGGTGTGTGATTTTGACAGACTTAGCAGGACAATCAATGACTGCTTTGTTGGCTACCAGCCAATCCATCCCAAGAATGACATCAATATCTGAAGAGTGGAGAGCTATCAAAGATGCCTGGAATGGAAGGTTTCCAATTGTGATCTCGATGTTTTGGCTAACTTTATTGCTTTGCCGGCTAAATCCCGGTGATTTCACTAGGATAGGGATAGACAACTGTTCGAAGTTGATTCCACTGTTGTTTGCAAAGCATTGAGAGATGAAAGAGTGTGAAGCACCAGAATCGAACAAGACTTTAGCACGAAACGAGTTCACAAGAAGTGTGCCCATTACAACCTCTGGAGATTCTTCTGCTCCCTGGGCCTTGACATGGTTCACCCTCACAGTTCTCAAGACAGACTTGTTCCTGTTGCGGGGCCTAGGCGAAGAAGTGTTTACCACCACATGATTGATCTTAGAGATAGGTAGTGATGGTAGCTTGTTCTGCGGGCACTTGTAGGAGTAGTGTCCTGGTAGGCCGCACTTGAAGCATGTACTAGCAGAACGAGGAGCTGTTGGACTTGGCTGAGATGTAGCACCTCCTGAAGATACCACTGGGGTGGGAGGGCGGGCAAGAAATTCTGTCGGGCTTGGCAAGCAGATGGGCGGTGTTGGAGTGGTATATGGAACCCAAACTCTCCGTTTTTGTGGAGGCATGATAGCTTTTGAGAGATTAGCCTGTTCACGAGAGTGCTTACGAGATTCCTCAACCAAGTTGCGCCCATGCTCTTCATTTAGAGCGATGTTGACGAGGTCCTCAAAATTCTTGGCCTTGACGTTGGTGAGAGCATACTTGAGTTCTGGGTTGAGACCCTTGCGGAACTTTTCCATCTTTCTCGCTTCCGTGGAGATTTCATCTCCGGCATAGCGAGCCAGACGATTGAACTCTCTTTGGTATTCCAGAACGTCCAAATTGCCTTGTGTGAAAGAATAGAATTCCTCACGCATTCTCTCCATGAGCCCATCGGGAATGTGATGGCGCACGAAGGCTTGCTTGAAATCCTCCCATGTGATTGCCACACTAGGACCTCTCATTTCTTGGAAATTCTCCCACCAAGACATGGATTGTCCACGGAGAAGGTAGGTCACGTAAGGAACACGGTCCTCGTCAGCCACCTGAGCTACCATAAGAGTACGGTTCATTTCACGGAGCCAGTCATCAGCATCCAATGGCTCGGAGGAGTTATCAAACGTGCGCGGATTGAGCTCAAGGAACTCCCGAATAGACACCCGGGTGTTGCCATTACTCCCAAGGTCTTGGTTCTGCTGCATCTGCTTTATAACTTGTGTCATCTGAGACAGCACTTTCCCCATCTCAGGTGGCAGTGTGGGTTCTTCGTCACCACTTTCCATCCTGAAGAGGATACCAAGATTAACACACTAACCGGATAACAAAATCCAATATAAGTGCTTAAAAGATTACTTCAGACGGTAAGTCGACAGCATAGAACAAGGATGGAGGTTAACAATGGATCAACAGATTAGTTGTTACAACGGAAGAGAAGATTTATGAAGGACGATATCGAAGCAACAACTGGGAAACAGGAGACCACAAACACCTGAGGTACTACGGAGAAAACCCATCCGGGCTTCTAAAGGATCAATATCTACTGCTTAAGGAATAGAGGATCTGCTTCCGGGGCTTATTTGCCACCGTTCTCAATCGTGAGTAGGCAACATGATCAATCATGTCACAACCACCTCCATTCCTATGGTCTAGTAGATATAACCATCCTAGAGAAACCAGGATACGTGAAATCCTAACTTGAAAGTTAGATGAGAAAGAGAAAACAACGTTGCACTTCCTTACCAGAAAAGGGAGGGTGGGTGGGGAAAGAAATAAAATGGCAGAATTCCTACTCTCACGTTTCATTTTTCCTATATAGCTACAAAATAGTTTCTAGACTCAACTGCGACCAGTAAAAGGGATCCTACAGGCAGACAGGCTCTGATACCATTTGTCGCACCCGGACTTCTAGAGGATACTCGCAGTTCCGTTGAACAGCAGATGATTGGATTACGGGGCTTACCTGCACCCGCATCTCTTACGAGTAGGCCAACACACGTATGTGTGACAACCAACCCCTACTGTTCATCGTCTACGCAAACCATCCAATAGAAATCAGGACACTACCATTGACGTACTTCATACCATACACACATGGTACGTCAACGGCGTTTAACGAAATGATAGCACAACAGATCTCTAAGACACAAAAGATGGAAATAAGTTGCAAATAGCTCTCACTAGAGCAGAGATAGCAAATACAATCATTCAGAGGACACATGTCCCAACAATTCATCATTACATCACGGCGGAAGCATTCAAAAGGTCTGAGTACAGACAAATCCAAATAGGCTTAAGAAGCCGGGAATGAAAGGAAAACGGAGCCCATCCACGAAGTCTCGGATCCTGCCCGGGTCCGCTATCTACTCGTCAGCAACCTCGTCGTACTCCACGTAGTAGCCACCATGGGGATCCTCGGAATCGTAGCCTGCGTAAACCACAGCCCCAAAGGGGTCAGTACATAAACGTACTGGCAAGCAAGACTCACAGTTCACCAAAGTGTAACCCGTCAACACCAAGCACAGATGCTTTGGGTTCAACGGAAGAAAGGGGGATACAAAAGATGCGGCAGCTGGCTGCACTAACCAACTACAGAACACACTACAACTTCCGGCTATCAGAAAGGAGATAAGTTAGCGTATCGTAACCAACTACAACTAACCACCAAACAAACCCATCCTAGATCTCGCCCCTTATCCAAAGAAGCAATCCGAGGATAACTCACGCAGTTGGATTAATGATGGTTCAGGTTATTGTGTCAATAAACCTATTACTAGTCAAGTTATTATAGTTAGGTGTAAGTTGTCTGAGTACTTGTTAGCCAGTACTTTCACCAAGTCGTCACATAACCGCGGACAACACGGCTTCTCGATAAGATTCATCCCTGCAGGGTGTGCTCCAGTACCCGTACACACTCAAGCCACCAACTAAAACTCAGGTTAGCTTGACACGACTCGAACCATCTCTACAGCCTGTCCTAGGAGCCACGGAGCTATAAGGTCCCAGACACGCAGCCGAATACTCAGTGCAAGTGTGCAAAACTCCCGCAGGACGCATGTCGGGGGGTTACCCCCGAGTACGGTAAAGGCAAGTGGTAAAGGCAAAGGTCAGAAGAGAAGTTTGGTCGAGTAGCCGCCTACCCGGTAATTGCTACCCGGTCGAATGCTACTCGGTCTTACGGAAAGATGACCAGAAGAAGGAATCAATCAAGTTCTATCCTTTCGAGTAGAAGAGTTGGCCCGAGTAAAACTGGCGGGAACCTACTCGGGCCAGAAGTCAAAGGAGCCGTTCTGACACAGGATCTCGCGTATCCTGGGTCCGTACTTGGCACTGTTCGAACCACTGTTCATCTGGGACCGGCCTGCCTGACAGCGACAGTGTGGAAGCAGGCGGTCGCAGGATAAGGGGGCCCTACTCTGTGTTTGGCACAGTGATACCAGACTGTCCCCTTGGTTTTGCCCAACGACTTTCCGGATGCAGCCAAGATTAGGAACCAAAGCTGTCAGCGAGAACTCGGAAGAAGGACGATGTGCACACTATGTCGACACTTGTCCGTATTTGGACGTATCCGGCTGGGCACCGTGTATATAAGGTGCCCCGCCGCCTCCTGCGTGAGGGATCGCATGCTCGAACGCAGGAAACCCTAGATTCTTGACCTAGTTCATCACAAAGAGAGAAGAGTGGCTACTCGGTAGCAAGAACATTGTACTGTGGCTACTCGGTGAGACACCAGAATACATAGAGAAAGGCAGGAGTAGGGGTTTTACCTCCTCACGAGGGCCCTGAACCTGGGTAGATCGTGTTGTTTGCAGTGTTTGGTTCTTACCTCACGCGGCTACTCGTCGCGTGATCCCTCCCCGAGCACCTCCAGCGTCCTTCGTCCCCACATCTTTAGCCATCCTATGGCATCTGCCGTGACACCACCACGACAGTTGGCGCCCACCGTGGGGCAACCAGCGGCGCTGGCTGGAGTTTCTGTTCGGACGGGATCTTCTTCAGCGGAGCGCGTAGTCTGTGGCCTTGTCCACAGATTCGGCTCCTTCGACTTTGTCACCGACAACGCAGGCGACTTCGGTGGCAAGGCCATGCCAGAGGGCGACACGGTGATCTCCTTCGGCGCGCACCTCGTCTACGTCGCCACCGTCATCAACCGTGACTACCCCGAGCTAGTGCATGACGCGGAGGATCCTCCCGTTGTGATCGCTGCTCGCGGAAGGCCTGCGCGCCATTCTGCGGACCGCGCTGAGGTGATGGTGACCGGCTTGGCGGCAAACGCCGGCGCAGCTGCTACTGGCGCCGCGGCCGTCGTCGAGGATCTTGCTGCCTCGAGCGCTGGTGGCAGGACCCACAGGCCTTACGAGAAGGACTGCAACCTCCCTCCCTCCACCACTCCGACCATTCCCGCGTCGGCTGGGCGGAACGGCATGCCGCCTCCCACCGACCTCGAGCTCCTGAGCATGAAGGAGCATCTCGAGCGGCAACGCCAGGAGCTGCTCGCCGAGCAGGCGGAGTTGGACAAGATCAGGCTAGAGCTTAGCTTAGATCAGCTTGAGTACAACAAGGCTCACGGCTTCACGCCAGTCACTAGGAGAGCTAGCAGAGTAGGCGCCACGCGGCGCAACCTTGGTGCTGAGATGGCGACAGTCATAGAGGTTCCCGCTCAGTCCGCCACCGCAAACACTTCCACTAGGCCTAGATACAGCACACCCGCCAAGACACTTAGAGCTGCAGAGGCCGTAGCCGCCGAGTTGCCTCGTCTCGATGGCGACGCGCGCGTTAGGCAGCAGGAAAGGCTCAACGAGTTGGTGTTAGAGGCTGCTAGGCAGAATGAGGAGTTCCGGAAGGCCAACTCGGGTGCTGGAGCTTTGCAGGTGGTGCACTCGCACGCGGCTAGATCTAACGATCAGGCCTCGTCTCCGCACCCCAGCCGCGAGAAGAGCCGCAGCGGACGTTCCGCCAGAGATAGGCAAATGCAGGTGTATGACCCGGCTGCTGCCGCGAGACAGCTTGCTGTGCCGCAGCAGCCCGGGCATGAACACAACGCTGCAAGAGCAGGCTCTCAAGCCCATCAAGCTCAAAGCCAGGCCCGAGGTGGAGCGCGCCCAGGTCCTTCTCAGCGTCCCGCTGCTCAGCCTACTCGGCAGAGGCAGCAGCCGCGCGCAGTGGCGCCAGTCGCCAATCCGGTGGAGCAGCCTGCAGTGGTGCAGGTGGACAGATATGATGACGGCTACTCGGCCATGGAGATGGCTGGCTATGATATTCTGGACCGTGTTGGCGAGCGCGTGTTGGCGCCTGGAGATGCGAGGCATCAGCTGGACCGGATCAACTTGTCAGCCTGGCTGGAGAACACGGGTCCTCCTGGCCCCGAGTGCTTTGGCCCGCGCATCATGAACGAGCCGTCCGTGAAGAACTTTCAGCTCGCAAGGGGCACCAAGAGCTACAACGGCAGCACCAAGCCGGAAGATTGGCTCAATGACTATGTCACCGCGGTTCATATCGCGAACGGCAACAGGAGATGGGCGGTGCGCTATGTCCCGCAGATGCTAGAGGGTCCAGCCCGCACTTGGCTCAACAACTTGCCCAAGAACAGCATCAATTGCTGGCTGGACTTCTCGGACGCCTTCATCAGCAACTTCACAAGCACTTACAAGAGGCCGAATAGGCCACAGCAGCTGTCCGCTTGCAGGCAGCGAGAAGATGAGACGGACCGCGAGTACCTTACTCGGTGGAGCATGTTGAGGAACACCTGTGAGGGTGTGAATGAAGCCCAGGCCATCACTTGGTTTGCGCAGGGATGCAGGCATGGCAGCAGTTTGTGGCAGAGGTTGCAGAGGGAGATGCCAAACACTCTGGCGGAGACCATCAAGATTGCGGATCAGTACGCACTCGGTGATCCTACTCAGCCCCTGATGGACTCCTCTGAGCCGAGAAGAAACTTCAGCAACAGCAAGCGCAACGAGTTCCGCAACAAGCGCAGGGGTGACCGAATAGATACTCGGTATGACCCTGAAGAGGTGAATGCAGTGACTGTGGGAGCTGGGGGTAGCCAAAGGCAAAAACCTGCTGGAGCCTACGGGCAGAACCAGAATCAGGGCCAGGGCAACAAGAAACCATTCCGTACTCCTCAGTCGGGTAGCGGCAACTCCGAGCAGCCGAGGAAGTTCGTCTTTGACGACATGAAGGATGGCCCATGCAGTTTTCACACTCACCACCCCTCAAGGCCTGCTAACCACACTACTCGGCAATGCGAGTGGTGGGATGTGATCAAGAATGATGGCCTGCCTCCTCCTCCTCCTCTGCCAGCGGCCAATGCTAATGTGCAGCCTACTCGCGCACCCGCAGCTCGGCCGCCAGTGTTCCCGAGAAGAGAAAATGTGAACCAAGTGGCTTTAGGAGCCAACCGTCACTTCAACAATGAGAGCTACCGCAACAACAACAACAACTACAACCGCAACAACAACAGAGGCAACAACACCAACTACCAGGGCAACAACAACAACGGCAACAATGGGGGCGGAGGCTCCAACCAGTACCAAGAGCACCATGAGAGCTACATGATCTTCACCTCTGAGCCAGTCGACAAGCAATCACAGCACAGGCGTGCCATGGAGGTCAATGCAGTGATACCTGTTGTCCCTCACTACATGTATTGGTGTGACCAGGAGATCAGGTGGTCCCGAGTAGATCATCCCAAGGTAATGCCCAATCCGGGTAGCTACGCCTTGGTGCTGGATCCCACTTTCCTGGGTCCCAAGAAGAATGTGAGGTTCAGCAAGGTGCTAATCGACAACGGCAGCAGCATCAACATCGTGTACAAAGACACACTTGAGAAGCTTGGGCTGGCCGAGAACATGATGCTGCCCAGCAAGACCACATTCCATGGCATTGTGCCCGGGATCTCGTGCAACCCGATTGGCCGAGTGTGGATAGATGTGCTATTCGGCACCAGGGAGAACTGCCGCACAGAGCGCCTGCAGTTCGAAGTGGTTGATCATCAGAGCCCTTACCATGCTCTACTCGGCAGGCCTGCTCTGAGCAAGTTCATGGCCTCTACTCATGTTGCATATCTGAAGATGAAGATCCCTGGTCCTAATGGCATAATTACTATCTCTGGTGATTACAAGAAGTCCATGGAGTGTGCCTCTGCTGGTTCCCAGTTGGCGGAGTCGATGGTGATTGCTGCCGAGAAGAAGAAGATGTATGAGGTGGTGGCCATGGCGCAATCCGCGCAAGCTGGCGCGCAAGGCGTGCCGAGTACCCAACACGGGACCGCGTTCCAGGCATCTCAGGAAACCAAGAAGGTCCAGGTTGACCCCGAGTTCCCCGACCGCGTAGCCATCATTGGCTCCGGGTTGGCAGAGAAATAGGAAAGCGAGCTCATCCACTTCCTCTGTGAGAATCGGGATGTATTCGCCTGGTCCAATGAAGATCTACCAGGAGTCCCGAGGGAGTTGGTTGAGCACTCATTACATGTGCGTCCTGACACCAAGCCAGTGAAGCAGGCTATGCGCCGCTTCGGAGATGAGAGAAGGAAGGCCATTGGTGACCAGATCACCAAGCTGCTGATAAGCAACTTCATCATGGAGGTGCTGCATCCGGATTGGCTAGCCAACCTGGTCATGGTCGAGAAGAAGAAGGAGGATCCTAAGGCTGCCACTGCATGGCGTATGTGTGTCGACTACACCGACTTGAACAAGGCATGCCCCAAGGATCCCTTCCCGCTACCTCGCATCGATCAGGTGATCGATTCCACTGCTGGTTGTGAACCGCTGTCTTTCATAGATGCCTACTCTGGTTTCCACCAGATTGCACTCAATCCTGCTGATCAAATAAAGACTGCTTTCATTACCCCGTACGGGGCTTATTGCTATCGTGTCATGTGTTTTGGCTTGAGGAATGCGGGTGCAACCTATCAGAGATGCATGCAGAAATGCTTGCACGACCAGCTCGGCAAGAATGTGCAGGTGTACGTAGATGACATTGTCATCAAAACGAATAAAACACATACTCTGCTTGCCGACCTGGAGGAAACCTTTGCTAGCCTACGCAAGTACAAAATGAAGCTGAACCCGAGTAAATGCACCTTTGGTGTCCCGGCTGGCAAGCTACTCGGCTTCCTGGTGTCTAGTCGGGGCATTGAGGCCAATCCTTCAAATATAAAAGCTATTGAGAGCATGTCTTTGCCGAGATCCTTGAAGGATGTACAGAAGTTCACTGGTTGCTTGGCATCTCTGAGCCGTTTTCTGGGCCGAATGGGCGAGAAGGCCCTGCCTCTATACCAGCTGATGAAGAAAAGTGACAAGTTTGTCTGGACTCCGCAAGCGGATGTGGCATTCAACGAGCTGAAAGCAATGCTGGCTAGCGCTCCCATCTTGGCTAGTCCGCTACCCAAGGAGCCAATGCTGCTGTACATTGCTGCGACTAACCGAGTAGTCAGTGTGGTGATTGTGGTGGAACGAGAAGAAGAAGGCAAGAGTGTGCAGCACCCAGTGTACTATCTCAGTGAAGTGTTGTCCAGCTCCAAGCAAAACTACCCGCACTACCAGAAGATGACCTACGGCGTGTACCTGGGCGCCAAGAAGCTAAAGCATTACTTCCAAGAGCATCCTATCACGGTTGTGAGCTCTGCTCCCATCTCGGATATCATGGGCAACAAGGAGGCGAGTGGCAGAGTAGCCAAGTGGGCAATCGAGCTAGTCGTGTATGCGCCCGCGTATGCGAGAAGAGAAGCTATCAAGTCTCAGATTCTGGCGGAATTCCTGGTGGATTGGGCCGAGGTGCAGTATGAACCTCCTGCTCCAGTTTCTAATTACTGGAAGATGCACTTTGATGGCTCGAAGGTGAAGGAAGGCCTTGGTGCTGGCGTAGTGCTTACGTCACCCAAGCGAGACCAACTCAAGTATGTGCTGCAGATTCACTTCAAGGCATCCAACAATGTAGCAGAGTACGAGGCAGTGGTGCATGGTTTGCGAGTAGCCAAGGAGGTTGGCGTGCAGCGCATTATATGCTATGGCGATTCAGATCTGGTGGTGCAGCAAGTCTCTGGCACTTGGGATGCTCTAGACGCCAACATGGCATCATATCGCTTCCTGGTACAGTCTATGACTGGGTTCTTCGAGGGCTGCGAGTTCCAGCATATTCACCGAGCAGAGAACGAAGCGGCAGACGAGCTGTCCAAGTTGGGATCTTCTCGGCAATCCATCCCGGCGGGGGTTGCCTTGGAGCACTTGAGGAAGCCATCCATCAAGCCCTCTCCCAACTCGGAGTCCATATTTGTTCCTTCTCTGCTAGGTGAGGAATCTGATCCCATGGAGATTGACTGGGAGAATGCTACAGGAAACCCGGGGACTGCTGCTCCTGACTCGGGGACTGCCTTCCTCTACTCGGGGACTTCCATTCCCTACTCGGGGACTGCCACTCCTTACTCGGGGACTGCCACTCCTTACTCGGGGACTGCCACTGCATACTCGGGGACTGCCACTCCCTACTCGGGGACTGCCACTCCTTACTCGGGGACTGCCACTCCATACTCGGGGACTGCTGTCCTTAACCCGGGGACTGTCGCATTCATTGAGGAAGTCCTTGCCAATCGATCTGGGCTCCAGAGAAGTGCTCCCAACCCTAAAGAGCAACCATAGGTGCCTGTTCCAATGGAAGTGGACGAACCAGTGTTTCCCACACGGGAGACACCGAGTTGGGCCATGCCCATATTATCCTTTCTAAGGGACGGTACTCTGCCAGAAGATGAGGTGGTTGCAAGACAGATTCAGAGAAGATCCAAGGGCTACACTATAGTCCGAGATGTGCTGCACAAGAGAAGTGCCACCGGCGTGCTGCAACGTTGTGTGGACCCAGCAGAAGGAGAAGAGATTCTGGTAGAGATACACCAAGGAGAATGCGGGCACCATGCCTCTTCTCGGGCATTGGTCAAGAAAGCTTTTCGGCATGGCTTCTACTAGCTCACAGCTCTGCAGCAAGCCGAAGACATCGTGAGGAAGTGCAATGGCTGCCAGATGTTCGCAAGTAAGATTCACATGCCTGCTTCCGAGCTGAAAACCATTCCTATCACTTGGCCATTTGCTGTTTGGTGTTTGGACATGGTCGGACCCTTCCAGCCGGCTAGAGGCAACATGACTCACATCTTGGTCATGGTGGACAAGTTCACCAAGTGGATCGAGGTGAAGCCTATTCGGAAGTGCGATGGGGCCACAGCTGTGAAATTCTTGAAGGATGTGATCCTGAGATATGGCTACCCGCACAGCATCATCACCGACAACGGCACAAACTTCGCAGAGGGAGCAATGGTGCGGTTCTGCGGAGATAAGCACATCCGACTAGATGTTGCGTCTGTTGCGCATCCCGCCTCCAATGGACAAGTGGAAAGAGCAAACGGCATGGTACTGGCAGGCATAAAGCCAAGGCTGATGGAGCCACTGTTGAAAACACCTGGGTGTTGGCTAGACGAGTTGCCAGCGGTGTTGTGGAGTCTAAGGACTACCCCTAACCGGTCAACCGGCTACACGCCATTCTTCTTGGTATACGGGGCTGAGGCCGTGTTGCCAATAGACCTAGAGCATGACTCCCCCCGAGTAACCCTCTACACTGAGGTGGAGGCGAGAGAAGCTCGAGAAGACGACGTTAACCTGCTTGAAGAAGCAAGAGAGCTGACTCTGTCACGTTCGGCTATCTACCAGCAAAACCTGCGGCGTTATCATAGCCGAAAGGTGAACCCAAGGGTTTTCCGAGAAGGAGACATGGTCCTTAGGCTTGTGCAGCGCACAGCCGGGATGCACAAGTTGTCTCCTCCATGGGAAGGGCCTTTCATTGTGAGCAAAGTGCTACACAACGATGCATACTATCTTATAGATGCGCGCCCACCACAGGCGAACAGGGCAGATAAAGCTGGAGAGGAAACCAAGCGCCCTTGAAATGTAGCTCTACTCCGTCGTTTCCATTCGTGAGCAAAGATGTGTATGTACCCTCTTATCCGAGTTGAAATTCTATTATGCAATCTGAAATTGAACTCGGGGACTGCCCTCGTCCAAAATTGCTCTAAGTGTTTCTACTCGGCTTTACCTTTTGCCTATTCGGTTGCTCTACTTCAAAATTCAAAGGTACATTGAGTACTGTGTTTAAACCTACATGCCAACTCTTCGACTTTGCTGCTGTCCGAAACCCGGCTTCATGTCAAGCAAGAGAACAAGCAAAAGGTCCATGAGCACAAGAAAAATTACTAAGGAAAGGAAGAGTGCAGGAACCGAGTAGGGTGCTTTTACTACTGTTCTTTGTCTCATCTTTTCGGCTAAGTGGCGGGCTGCGTTACTATGATTGTTTCTAAGCGGCTAAGTATGTGCAGCTCTGTTCTTTAACTCTTGTGACTCGAATACCAAAAAAGCAACAAGTTGCGCGTAGAGCTGAGACGAAAAGAGAGAGTGAATAAGAAATGCAACTCGGGGACTCGCATGATAACGCAACCCGGCATCCAGCCCAGGCTGAACAAATTGATTAAGTTGAAAATAACAAGTGGGAATAAAAATGAGTAGCAACGGCATAAATAGTCTGATACATTTGCACCCGGCATCCCGGGGATCTGATAAGTGTTTAAGGAATAAGTTGCAGGAAAAAGTTCAGGTCGAGGCGGCGTTCTCGGTGCTGGCCTTGGTTGCTTCATCTTCACTAGTGGCCTTGGTCGCACCCGCCTCCGGGCTGGCATCGACAGTCTTCGCGGTTTCGCCCTCGGCGCTGGCCTTGGTCGCATCCGCTTCCGGATTGACGGGGACGGTCTTCGTGAGCTCGGCGTCGGGCTCGGTGGCTTGGGCGCGAAAGTTGACGGTGTCGTCAAGGGCAGCTCCTGACGAGGTGCCGAACTCGAGCGCGGAGGTGTCGATCGACATCTCCACGTTCTCGTCCTCCTCGTCGCTACCCGCGATGACCGCGGCCTTTCCCTTCCCGTCCTTGCCAGCAGGAGAGTCGAAGTAGCTCAGGTCCGGCTCATCGGTGTCCGTCTCCTCGTCTTCATCCTCCTCCTCGCCCTCGTCCACCTCGGTGTCGGGCTCGGTAAGGCCGTCGATGAAGGTTGCAGTGTCAGCATACTGAGCGACCTCGTGAGCAACCAGCTGGCGAATAGCCACGCAGTCGGGGTCCTTCTCCCACTTGGAGTCTCGGCGCATCTCGCGGATAATCTGCATATTAAGGTTTTCGTACCAGGTGGTGACGAAGAGCAGCATCATGTCCGCACCTGCCCGAGCTCCCGAGGCGCGCCATTTCTTCAGTTCGGCTTTCACGCGTTGCAACTTCAAGGCAAGTCCGGAGATTGTTGTCGGCGCAGAGTCATCAGGCCAGAAGAAGTTGTGGATCTGGAAGGCGACGCGCACCAGCTCGGTGCCCACGCCCGCTAGCCGCGGACACTGACCCTGCATAATCAGGATACTTTCCTCGATTTCTGCTCTGGTGTCCAAAGGCTCGCCCTTCTCAACACGAGCTGCTCGGACCTTTTCCAGGGCGGGCACGCTAGTAGATTCAAGGTCGGGAAAGATTCCTGCAAGAGCTATCGAGAAGATCAGAAACAATAACAGAGTGGAAGCGTGAAACGAGAAGCAGAGAAGAAAGGCGCAGCCGAGTAGCAGAGAAGCAGAGAAAGGGGAGCACTTAGTGTTCAAATCATGGCGCAGCCCTAGCAGCTGGGTCTTCCATGTTTCCTCGTTGGATAGATGTTTCTCTTCGATCAAGCGGAGCTCCTCTAGCTGAGTGAAGAGCCCAGCATTGCTTTTCTTCAGCACCTCACACTCCTGTTCGAGGGTTCTCTCCCTGGCCTTGGCTGCTGCTTCGCTCTTTGCCTTCTCGGCGATTACTCTATCCCTTTCGGCACCAAGGTTGATAGCATCCTGGAGCGCAGTCTGCAGCTGGACTTGGAGCTTCTCCATCTCGGTAGTGTGCTCTTTCACCAGCTCGACAGCCTGGCTGGACAACTGCTGCTGCACCTCAGCAGGTTTAAGGCAGTCTTGATGCTCCTCAGCGAATTTCTTATGATCTTCTGCGGAAGGCAAAGCACGGTTAGCAGAGAAGCAAAAGAAAGAAACACAGGAAAAGCCGAGTAGACGGCAACGTACCTTCCAATCTCTTGATGGTGGCCTGGCCATTCTCGACGAAGGCACGGCAGTTCTCGTGCTCGTCAGACAGGGCCTTCAGCTTCCCTGCAGGGTAAAATTAGTTAGCGCAAAAAGCAAAAGCGGACGTAAACACCAAACGCAAGAACCGCGCAGCTAGAAGCGTACCTTCAACTTCAGACAGCCTCAGAGTGATGTTCATCACTTCCTTGTCGGCTTCCTCGGCGGCTATCTTCTCTTTTTCCAAGGCGGCAATGCGCCTCTTGGCAATAGCATGGTTCCAAAGTAGCCGACGATGCAAGTCGGTTCGCTTCAATACGCTATTCTGAGAAGCAAGAGAAACAAGAATCAGGCAAAGTACTTGAGATTCAACCCGAGAAGGCGGCTACTCGGGAGAGTGTCCGCCTACTCGGCCAGAATCTCGGGGACTGGGTGATGGATAAGGAAAAGAAGAAGAGTAGAAAAGAAGTGAAAATGCAACTCAGAGAGGATGAGTAGGAACTTACCGCGTAGGATTGCTCGAGGTCTTCGGCGTTCTTGCGGTGGACAAACATCTTGGCAGCAAGTGTAGCAGAGGTGGTTGAGACAGTCATGGGTTTGTAACCCAAGTCCACTTTGTTCCAATCGACACGCATATGGTCGATGTCGCCCAGATCGGTGCCGTTCCAGTTGGTGTTGTCGAGAACTTTGCTGTCCCACTTGGCATCGATGAAGCCGATCAAGTCGAGTACTTGCTCGAGGCTCTGGGACGTTATCGCCTGGTCCTGAACTCCACGGGAAGCAATGGAGATGGACTTGTCTTGATTTGGGGCCGGGGGCCTGGAGTCCACTGCCACGGCTTTCCTCCCTTTCTGAAGAGCAAGATTCCGGTCCTTGGGGGAAAGGCCGACCTGGTGCTGCTGGCTAACCTTCACCATGTAGTCAGGGTAGCAGGGATGATCAGCTGCAGCGGCGGCGGCAGCAACCGCGCTAGGATCGCGAATAACCAGCTGACTGGACTGGCCAGTTGATGTTGGCGGCGGCATGTCGGCAGCCCGCTTCTTCGTCTTCTCCTTCTGGGCAGTTGGCTTCGCGGCGACTGGCTTCTCAGTTTTCTGCTTCTCGGTCTTCTTCTCCTCAGCTTTCTCCTTCTCGGCGGCTTTCTTCTCGGCTGCCTCCTTCTCTGCAGCATCTTGGGCACTCTTCCTTGTAACCGGCCTGGCCGGAGGGCTGGCTGCAGCCTCGGTTGTCTGCACCAAGGAGGAATCAGGCTGAGCGCTACCTTGATCTGTTGGTGGCGCCAGGGGCGCGCTATCCGGTGCGGCATCCGGCTGGGCGCTACCCTGCGCGGCGACTGGTTGCGCGTCGCTCAGAGGGTACTGCCCAGTCGCGTCTTCTACCCGCTGCTCGGCAGCGGGACCCGGCTGTGAGACATCCGGTTCTTCTACCCGCGGCTGGGCCGCGGGATCTTCTTGTTCAGCAGCCCCTGTCGCTGGCTGCTCTCTTTCTTCTTCCTTCCGCTCAAGGGCGGCGTCGTGGTGCATCTCGGTGTCCTGTTCTTGGTTCTCCTCGGCAGTATTGGCCGGAGGAGAAGGAGGTCTATCTTGGTGAGCAGCATCCTGCGCTTCTTGATCTGCGCGGGACTGCTGCTCCAGCTCGGCTTTCTGGGCATCGGTGCCCTCTGATTGTGCGTTGGCGGCGTTGTTCTCATCGTCATCAAGGTCAATAAGCTTGTCAACATCGATGGCGGTTTTCTTCTGGGTCTCAGTGGACGCAAGAGCGGCGTCCGCGTCCAAGGGGGCTCTGAAGAGAAAATCGTGTTCAGAAATAAGAAGAGGGCAGAGGAAATCAAGAGGAAACAGCGAGGCAAAAGGATTGGGAATCAACCGAGAAGAACGAAGTGAACCAGAGCGTATAACCGGGAAGGAACTTACCCCTGGCGGGAAGGAATCACTGGCTTCTTTCTCTTCACGACCTTCTTGGTCGTCTTCTCGGTCAGCTTGTTCTTCTTGGCGGGAGGCTCTTGGGCGCCACTGCCTGTCCGCTTGCGGGTGACAGGAGCGGCAACTGAAAGAGGTGGAACGACCAGGGCTGCATCGTCCTCATCCTCATCTTCTCCCTCGTCCCCAGCATCTGCATCATCTGTGAAGTTGAGAAGGAAGAGGAACAACTCAGAAACAGAAGGTTTGTGCTTCTCGCGACCAGACAGAATAAAAGTCAGTTACCTTCAGCTTCGTCTTCAGACCAATCGCGGAGAGACGCATCTACGCGGTGTTTCTCCGTCGTGGGGGCATGAGGAAGGTTAATCTTGTCCGCGGTCTCGAAGGAGGCCCCATCATCTTCTTCTCGGTCATCTGACCAATTTCCCTCGAAGCGCTCACAGCTCTCAACAAGCTGGCGGTCAAGGACCTGAAGAACAGAGAAACACCGCAAATTAGCCGAATAAGCAGGAGGAAACTTTACCCGAATAGGCGTGCAAACACAAAGCACAATAAGCCTAGGGATTTTGCTAAGTGTGCTACTCGGCAAGGCGTGCAAACATCAAGCATACTAAGCCTAGGCAGTTCTGCGGAGTTCTCTACTCGGCGCAGAATGCAATTGCTAGTCGCGGCAAGGAGAGAAGGCTATCTACTCGGATTACATATATACTGGAGGCAGAGTAAGGAGAACGCACCCGTGGAATCGGCTTCGTGCGGCTGAAGGGGATGAACCCATACTGCCAGTTATCTCGGAGGCTTGTGGTCAGGATGGACCTTGCGTGCGCGGCAACGTCTGCGTTGCTGAGCTCGAACGTGGTCGTCCGAGTGCAATCGCGGGGGCCTCCCAAGTAGCACATTGGGTGGGAGCGCTGCTGCAGAGGCAGCACCCGGTTCCGGATCCAGCAGGCGACGGGATCATCGCTCTTGAGGCCCTCTCCGATCAGTTGAGCGAGCCGCTCCTCCATCTGCACTGCGTTGCGGTCGTTGGAGGGCTTCGTCTTCCAATTCTGCCCGGATGGAGCTCGGTTGCTCCAAGCAGGCAGATTGATGCGGTCCGTTACCTTTCCCCCCTTCGTGGCGGGGATATTCTTCACATAGAGGAAGGATTTTTGCCACATACGGACGGAATCCAAGCCCTTGATGCGAGGGTGATTGGTTCCCGTCCGCTGCACCATCATGGCGCTGCCAGTGTCGGTTACCCGGCTGCCAGCGGCCGCGCCGTCCTTCTTCCCTTTGCTCTGCTGGCGGAGGTGGAAGTACTTCAACCATGTCTGCACCGTGGGGCGGACGCCAAGAAAGGCCTCGCACACCACGGTGTGATAGGCGAGGAAGACGACTGCATTTGGGGGGAGATGATGCATCTGAACACCGAAGTGGTCCAGAAAGGAACGGAGGAAATTGGAAGCTGGCAGGCCGAATCCTCGCGCGAAGTGCGCAAGGAAGACGACGTGCTCGCCCTCCCGCGGGGCCGGAACGATTTCGCCGTCGGACGGCCGGCACTGAACACCAGGAGGAACCCTCCGGGTGTTCACGAGCCAGGAGCAGTCGTCGACGGTGACATCAGAACCAGCCCAGCCGGCGCGAGCAGCCATGGCAGCGAGTGAGGAAGTGGTGGAAAGTTTGGAAGAATCTGGTGAAGAGAATGAATCCGCGGCGGCGCAAAGAGTTGCGCGGCGGCGGAGAGCTCGGCGGCGGAGAGGAAACAGAGAGGCAAAAAAGGAAAGTACGGAGGAAGGAGAAGAGGAAGTTACCGATGGGGGTATTTATATCCTCTCCTCAGATTACCGTTACCATCGGGGTAGTGGGATCAATCGTGGCCATAACTCTCGTGTGGTGGGGTCTGTGGCCTGTTAAAAACGCACACAAGCGCGGAACGCACGCGTAACGACCACAATTGATCCCACGACCAGATCGTGGGCTATTACTGCGCTTGATGGGACATGACGAGCCGGTGGGCCCGCTCCGTGAAAACTGGGCGCGTGGCACGTCGTGTCCTGGGCAGCGAGACGACGGGATCGCGGATGCTTGACACGTGTCTAGTTGCAGCACGGAAGGCTGGATTGTGCTCTGCGCTGCAGAGACTCTGCTTGAGAAATTCTCTAAGTCCTTTTACTCGGACGCAGAGAAGGAGACTAGCCCTATTCGGAAGAAAAGAGACCCAAGGTACTTTCCAGAGTGCTACTCGGAGGTTTTACTCGACATCTTGAGGTTCAAGGGCGGTGTTGCAAAGATTGGTTTTAAGCTGGCAGAGCCTAGTGAACGAGTTCGCAAGACTCTACCAGCTTCGGGGACTGCTGTCGGGGGGGTTACCCCCGAGTAGGGTAAAGGCAAGTGGTAAAGGCAAAGGTCAAAAGAGAAGTTTGGTCGAGTAGCCGCCTACCCGGTAATTGCTACCCGATCGACTGCTACTCGGTCTTACGGAAAGATGACCAGAAGAAGGAATCAATCAAGTTCTATCCTTTCGAGTAGAAGAGTTGGCCCGAGTAAAACTGGCGGGAACCTACTCGGGCCAGAAGTCAAAGGAGCCGTTTTGACACAGGATCCCGCGTATCCTTGGTCCGTACTTGGCACTGTTCGAACCACTGTTCATCTGGGACCGGCCTGCCTGACAGCGACAGTGTGGAAGCAGGCGGTCGCAGGATAAGGGGGCCCTACTCTGTGTTTGGCACAGTGATACCAGACTGTCCCCTTGGTTTTGCCCAACGACTTTCCGGATGCAGCCAAGATTAGGAACCAAAGCTGTCAGCGAGAACTCGGAAGAAGGACGATGTGCACACTATGTCGACACTTGTCCGTATTTGGACGTATCCGGCTGGGCATCGTGTATATAAGGTGCCCCGCCGCCTCCTGCGTGAGGGATCGCATGCTCGAACGCAGGAAACCCTAGATTCTTGACCTAGTTCATCACAAAGAGAGAAGAGTGGCTACTCGGTAGCAAGAACATTGTACTGTGGCTACTCGGTGAGACACCAGAATACATAGAGAAAGGCAGGAGTAGGGGTTTTACCTCCTCACGAGGGCCCTGAACCTGGATAGATCGTGTTGTTTGCAGTGTTTGGTTCTTACCTCACGCGGCTACTCGTCGCGTGATCCCTCCCCGAGCACCTCCAGCGTCCTTCGTCCCCACATCTTTAGCCATCCTATGGCATCTGCCGTGACACCACCACGACAACGCAACACCCCCGCAATGCAGGCCTCGCCCTATATGTGTGCGTCATCATCATCATCAGTAACCATGGGAGCGACCCATTCATGCGTATGAGCCAAATGGAACACCCGAACTAAGTGTGGCTGTTCGGACAAACTGCGGATCATATCAAAGTCGAGGGGGGTTCCATACCACCACCCGGATGCGGTGAGCACGCTCATCATGGATCGGTAGACAAGACCCTTTTCCTAATTAGGGTCGACACTAGCAGGCCTCAAAACCACGCCGGGCCTCCTGCCGGTGCCTTAACATCAAATTATTATTACCCATAACATTAACAGGTTGTTTGTTTAAACATCGAGCCCCAGAACATAATAAAATATGGTAACAGAAAGTAACTGACAACAGACTCGAGCAACAACAACCCTAAGCATGCTAGTAAGACACTGGCACAAGCAATGGGGTTATAGGAGTGGAGGTGAGGCAATATCAGGGTTTAAGGATACATGTGATAGGTTCGGAACACAAGCAACGATACATAGGGCTAGCAGAATAGACAACGGAAAGTATCGGTACCCAATGTTGAAAAGGAACACGATGGTTCATGTGAGTGAATACTTGCCTGCAAACTCAGCAGCCTGGTACTGAGCTAAATCCTCAGAAGGGGTGTCGTAAAGATCGTCGGCCTCAACGTCGTCGTCTATTCGAGAAGAAGCAAACAAACAACGCAAGGAGACAAACAATCAATAACATGGCATAATGCACAATCATGGGATGATGCATGACAATTTAATTGATGCATCAAAAATAAACTAGTTGACATGGTAACACAATTTAAATGGACCCATATGCAATTTGGGGTTGCATATGGAAAACCCATGAATTATGGTTGAAACAATTGTTTTACAACTAACCAATAGGTGAAAGTGTATTAGTATGATGCATGGATGAGGAAAACAGAAAAATAACAACAATAGAAACAAGTTGAAATAAGGTTTAACAAATTTGGAATTTTATTTATTAAGTTATGGAATTTTGGTTACTTAAAGGTGTCACACAAGTATTTGTTGTTTTCACCAAGTTAAATTGTTCAAAACAGATAACAAAGTTTATATTTGAAAAGAACACCAAATTTTAGTTGGATTACATGTATCAAATATTGGAAAAGGAATTAGAATGAATTACTTATGAATTAAACAAGTTTAAACAAGATTTAATTGGAATTAAATTAGGTATGGATATTAATTGAGTTTTATTTGTTCAAAACATTAATTAAAATTCATATTTGAAAAGGTTATGTTTTTCTGGTTTGAAAACATATTTTATATGTTCAAAAATAATTTAGTTTGAGCAAGTTATGAATTTAGCAATTTTAAATGAATTAAACAAGGTTTAAATTATTTAAGCAATTTAATTATTCAAATCATGAAACAAAATTTATATTTGGTTAGGTGGTTCAATTTGACATGGAAAACATATTTTATTTGTGTTATTTGAGTTAAGTATGATTTAGTTATGGATTTTATCAAATTTCAAATGAATTGTTTGAATTTGAAATTTGGATGCATTTGAATTATTCAAAACAGAAAACAAATGTTATAAATAGATAGATAATTAAATTTGGTGCAGTGTACATATTTTATTCTTATTATTTGGGTTTGCGAAATAAAAGTTATTAGGGTTTTAATTCTAGGGACTATTCTGTAATTTAAACTGGACTGAAAATGAAAATAAAAAGGGCAGAAAACATAAAGGCACCGCGCAGTGACCCAGAATGGGCCACTGCCAGTGGGGCCAGGCCTGCCTGGCGCCCAGGTGGAGTGGCTAGGGGGTGATGTGGCCTAAAGGGTCAATGACGCGCGGGCCCCAGCGGGTGCGCGCGGAAGGAAAAAATTGGGGAGGCAAATGCCTCCCGCGGGGGTCGATCCCGCGACCTCTCGCTTGGGCGCACGGGGCTGTTGCCAGTGCGGCTTTGGTGCGTTTGGTGAAAGGTAAGGGGTACGGTTGGGGTTATTGTTCAGTTAAGAAGTTTAACTGAATTCTTTTTGGGTGCAGGTTACTGAATCTCTGACGGAGGAATCAGCGACGCCGGCGGACGCGGCTCGCGGTGGCGCTGTCCGCTGTGGCTGCGCGCGGGTGGGCGTGTGCGTGCGGTTGCTCGCTGCGAGCTGGTGCCGGAGAGGGAAAGGAGAGGGAACGGAGGCGACTCACAGAGGGGAACGGAGGGAGGCAGGGAAGGAGGCGCTCGGTGGTGGTCGACGGGGTGCGGCCCGCGGCGAAGTCGGATGGCGGCGGCGATTCCCGTGCCCTCGGGGGAAACGGAGGGGATGGCGAGGACGAGGGGGACGCGGCGTTTCCGTTCCCGGCCCAAGCACGGCCGGGCGGGCACCGTGGCGCCGGCGATCGCCGGAGGAAGGCGGCGGTGGTGGAAGAGCTCGGTGAGGAACAGAGAAACAGGGAGGAGCAGTAGGGTGCAGAGAGAGGGAGAAAGGAGCTGCGGCGCGAGTGAGGAGGAGGGAGGAAGAAAGAATTAGGGCTAGGAGGGGAGATCGAGGGCAAGCTAAAAGGGAGGAGGGGAAGTGCGGATCACCGTTCTTCTCTGAACATGTCGACGTGGGCAGCTCCATCTGCCTGCCTTACAGGAGGTAGATGACGATAGGTAGGGGGTACGGGCCAGGAGCAGTTGGGTTGGCCCAATTGGGCTGACTGCCCTCTTCCACCCCTCTCCTTTCTTTTTAAATCTTTTTCTGTTATTTTTTTGCTGCAAAGGAATTAGAGAGAAAAAGGAGAGGTTTGTGCTAGGGAAAAATTTAGGGAAAAATAATTTGTATTGTTTTTTTTTTGTGACAGCACCTTAAAACAAACTTTTGTTTTTCCAATTATTTCAATTTAGTTGATGTTTGGACATTAAATGATTTTAAGCAATTTTTTGGTATCAAAAGAATAAATGAACCTAAGCCAAAATTTAAAGTTTTTGATTCCAATTTTAGTGGAACAATTTATTTGTTTGTTTTGTAGTTTTTATTTGACACATTGTAACATAACAAGTATGACAAGGATTTGAATTTTTTGTTTGGAAATCATATAGAAAACAAATGAAACAAATGAAATCAAATGCAAAACAATTGCAAACAAAAGCAATGACTATGATGACATGATGCAAAACAATAACTTAACAAGAAATAAAACATTCTAGGGGGAGATTTTCATACTTGGGATGTTACAGTCAGCCAAAGGCTGGATTCGCCTCTCTAACCGGCATAGAACTATATCCATGTTGGTCAGAGGTGGATCAGAAGTGACGAGTTTGGCGATGCGCCGCTGAATTTTGAGAAGATCTCGCGGCAGGGTTTGCACTGCTTCAGTCGCCCAGTTTTCCTGGGTAATGGCGGCAGTGTTGGCGAAAGGTGGAATCCCCGTTGTTTTTCCGGGAAAAGGGACATCTGGATGATAAAAGAAAGAACCCGTCCAGAATTTGACGGATTCTGAAGTTTTAATCTTGGGGAACCAATCTTCCCTGAATCTACGCAGGGTGAAAGAAATGGTTACGGAAGTCGGGAGTGCGCCCTCTGAGGGGTTTCGCTTAACCCCGAAACAGTACGTCAAGAAAACTAACCTAGGGGCTATTCCTAAATACCCTTCAAAAAGGGCCTGAACCCGGCTAAGTATAGAATGGAGTTGGGTGGCAAGTTGTGAGGCTGGATGTGGTAGTGGTTGAGTACCTGGAGGAAGAAGGCAGATGGCGGAAATCCCATACCTCGTAAGATATGAGAAGTAAGGAGAACTCGCTCTCCGGCCTTAGGTGAAGGCTCGGATTCTTCTTCCTCGTACCGCCATTTTCCTTTCTCTATCAACCCCTCCTTCTCCATTGTCGAAAGAAGGGAGGAGGGAATGCTGCTCCGGCTCCAATTGCCGGAAGATTCGCCTTCATCCTCGGCTCCAACGGCGGCGGCCGCGGCGGCGAGATCCTCTCCAACGAGAGTGAGCTTTTCCTCCGCCGTTTTGGGAGCTAGAGGCGGAGGCGGTGCAGAGGATGACCCGGCCAGGATATCAGCCGCGAGAGGCAAATCCTCGCAGGCCTAACCACCGGAAGTTTTCTCCGGTGTGTCGATGGTGGCGCGAATCGGCGAATCCACCATGGGGTCCATTGTGTTGATGATGTCGTCGATTTCCGCGGCGACGGAGTGCTCCTGAGATGCGCGTGGTGAGTCCATTTTTCGGCGGCGCGACGAGGTCCTCGAGCTCCCGACGAGAAGTCCGGGAACGGTGTTGTGCGGGCACAGGCTCTGCTCTGTTTCATTCTCACTAACAGTGGCTCGGGGGCTATGGCGCTTGAGCTGGAGGTGAGAGGAGAGCGGAAGGTTTACCGGAGGGGATGAATGGGCTATTTATAGCCGGAAATCCTTTACGATGCGCGCTAACGGCATTTTTGACCGTTGGATGATCAACGCGTGTCATTCGCCGGAAAATCCGGGAAATGAATCGACATGTGATAATGACTATCTCCTCGTTTTCCGTGAGAATCTGTTAGAGATACGTTTTAGGGTTTCACACGCGAAAACCCAAATGTCCCTGACGTCAGCACGATTTCATCGCCGACGTAGGAAGTTCCTTCTCCACGAAGGCTCGTGGAAGAAAAAGGCGGATTTTCCGAAATCCGAGTTTCGTGTTAAAACATGATTTGTAGGAAAAGAAGAATCAAGACGAAGAGCCAAATTTTCCCGGAAAGAATGCAATTTGACGAAAGACGGCGAATTCAAGTCTTAATCCTTATTGGGGTCTACTGTCGGATATATACCAATTAGGGGTATATCAGATGGTATCCTAAAGTGCCGGATTACCAGGGTGGCCTGAATGGCAATGGGCTACGGTCCATTAGGCGGCCCAGTAAGCTGACGCACAGAAGCCGGATTCTAGAAGAACCCGGACCACGGCCCACGTGGTACGGCTTGGAGTAGAAGGCGGATTCTTGCCTTCCAAGTTGGGACTTACCGTAGTCTTCTAGGTTTCCTTTTCTATAAGCCCTAACCCGGCTATTATATAAAGCCAGACGGGAGATAAGAAACAGAGAGACAATAAGCTAGAAGCTAACTCGCCGAGAGGTTGATCCTTGTCGGGTAGCTAAACCCAACTCACATTGTACCTTGTATACTTCAGGCTTCAGCCCTGATTTAGTGAGATTGCAGGAGTAGGAACGCCACCTAGTTGCGACGTACCGAACCTGGGTAAAACCCTAGTGTCATTGTTTGTCATACAACCACGTCCCCCCACAATCTCTATCGGTAGTCTCATGGCACCCCCGTCTTTGAATTCTACTACGATGTCTCGACACTATGTGTTGTCTTTGCTATGATCCGATGAATCATGGAATTATGATTATTTTGTTCATGTCATTATATAAAAATTTTCACTTATATCTTTAGAGTATTTTAATATGTTCTTGCAATACTCTATGTTGTGTGTGGTTACCTTTATCACGTAATTGTATGTATCTCCAAGAGGGGGTTTATATTCTAGATAGTGGGTTCATGACTCCTTTTCATCTGTGCTCGAGTGACAAAAATTTGACGGGTAGGGGGTGCGTTGTTGCCACTAGGGAGAAAACATCGGTGTTATTGTCCTCGGACTAGGATTATTGCTTACATTATGTATTATTCTTAATGTATTTGTCTGATGCACACAAAGCAATCATTTTGTTGTTGTAAGTTAATACCAAACGATTTGCTGGATAGCTTTCTCGAGGTGGACTTTTATATATGAATGCAGCTAGATAGTGATCCAGATGACTTGACGTAATGCCTACCATGTTAGAACCCGTGAACCATATCTCGTCATAAAAGCATTGTTATGCGCTCATGATTTTCCAATTGCCTGGCTGTAATTTTTTCACACAACACTTTTTCTCTTGTTTGGGGATTTACCACTAGTGAAACTATGAGCCTTGATCCATCTTTTACTATTATTGGTACTGTTTTTACATGTTTTTGTCACTTGTTACCTTCCTGCCATCATTATTTCAGATCACACAAATCACCTATTCTACTCCAAATTACAACACTTCCACTGTCTCTTGACTGAAGCATTGCATCTACACAATTGTCATTATATTAGGTGTGTTGAGGACGCAAGAGAATCATCACATCACCACTTCATCCACTATTTCCTTGCATCTTGTGTTACTAATATATTTTGCTAAGTGCTTCTCATGTGTGGTTGAATTAACAACTCAACTGCTAAAACTTATAGGTATTCTTTGTTCCCCTTATGCTGAATTAATAAATTGCGTACACCTACCTTTGAAGACTATTGTGATCCCCTACACTTGTGGAATATCAGGGGACTGATGGGCCCGACAACCTGGGGGTGCGGGTCAAGGTGGGGCTGCGCCCCCAACCCGTCGGGCCACCTGGTGGCCCTCCTCTAGGAGATATCTGGATTTCTTCTTCGTTTCATGGAAATATTGGATTTCCTATTTTTATGGATATTTCTTGGACTTTCTCTGCAGAGTTTTCGGAAATACAAAAACAACAAAAAATATATGGAAATTAGCACTAGGCATCTTGCCAATAGGTTAATCTAGAAAAATGACTTAAAATGATATACAACTATATTAAAAATATAGAGCATTAGTATAAAACAAGCACGGAACAATAAAAAAATATAGATACATTTTGGACGTATCACCTCTCAACAATGCAGCTTGTCCAAGGGGTGGACGTTATCCCGGTGGCCTCCTCGCGCCACCAATGCTCGGAACAACGAAGCAGATCAGGTGCGACATCGCCCGTTTCCGGAGTAGGGTGTCATGGGTGGAGTCAGCCCACATCGACAACAACGAGGGAAACTGGACCGCCTGGCTGTAGTGGTTCGAGCACAAGCGGGCGGGCGTCATCACCATCGCCAATGGACCATTTTCGGGCACGCGGTACAAAGCATACGGAGGCGCCAGTGGTTGGAGGGGACTGGCCATAGCGCAACCGCGGCGACCACTAGCACGCTCCAAGCAATAGGATCCCGTTCGGATCTCTACCTATGCAGCGTGCGAAACCTCGAATGTCGGTGACAAAAGAGTTGCGATCGCCATCGCGTAGAGGTGGCCCAATCATCAACGACTACGAGCCACCCCATCGCTCCCTGCCGCGGGTTCGCCTCTTCCTCCGCTGATGCCGCCCTGAGCTGTAGAAACACGTCAAGGAGAAGCTGCAGGAGGTGATTCCGGCGGACTACGAGGTGTCATCCCCACTGCGGAACGAGCACCACGATGACCGCCCCGACTTCCTGGTGGCCCTCGCAGAATCAGAGGTGACAATCGAGCACGACTCGTCCGGCTTCATGGCGACCATTGCGACCTCCATGCATATAGCAGCCTCATCCTCATACGGCGACATGTCCACCAACTGTGCGCCTCGGGACGGCACGTCCACTAGCCGTGATTGAGAAGATCTCGTGACGACAACGACAACGAGAGCATCGATTGGGAAGAGCTCCCGAAAAAGGGGACTAGGATAGGGTTAGGATTAGCCGTCCCGTTCAAATTTCATACTTGTAATATCTCAAAACAATGAATGATATTGAAACCTTTTGGTTTGCATTCAATCCAAATGTTTCTTCTTCAGGTGTTGCCGCTGGGGCAGCACCCCCGGTTGTGCCACACACGTGGCCGCAATCCCTAAAGAGGACACAATTGGGGGTGTTGGACATATATTTGGGGGCGCCGGTGGAGATGCGCTTATAGCATCTCCACCGGCGCTCGCAATAGCGCTATTGGGCGCACCGGCACAAAATGCCCCTCCATTAGGCCTCCCAATAGTGTGAAGTGTCCGGACGGGCCCAATCTAGTGTCATCCAGCGTCCGACAGCCTCGATTTGGCCCTCGTTTGTTGGGTCGCTACAGTGCGTGACGGCAACCGCGACAACGCACGCCACGTCGGTCCTAACGGGTGGGGTCGTCCTATCAGCGACACGAACACGGTCAAAGGGATTAAGTGTAGGCGACGAAGAGCGGTCCGCGCGTATTAATGGCGCTGTAGTTCCCCTAGCGGCGTTGCTTCGCATCTCGTCTTCCCGACCTGTGTCGTCGAAGTAAAGGCCTCGGGAACCGGCGCTGGAGCAGCCCCTCCCGCCTTTATAAAGCTCGTTGCTTTGGCCGCCCCCATAGCCACATCTGTCTCTCCTCCTCTTGCTCCCCTCCTCTTTATATCTTTTCCCTCTCACCGCGACATGGCCCACAACCACGAGGCTAGAGGCAGCTGTGGCGACAACGGCTTCAAAAGCTATTTGAAAAAGCCGAAGGAGACTTTCTTCATCGCACACCGCATCCCCGTGTTGCCCGTGGTGCGCCTCCTCTCCGGCGGTGGCTGTGTGATCAATGCCTTGGGGTACGTGGTGTCCCAGTTCCCCGAGATGCCTAAGAGGTTGCGCGAGCTCGCACGATGGCGCACATTGACGTCCCCGCAGCAGACGGACCTGACGTTGAATGACATCCTCTTCATTATCGCACCGACGAACAGGAACATCGAGGAGCGGCACCGGAGGTGGAACGGTCGCTCCATCGACACCATGCTCTGGGAGTACGGCTATGTCCCGTCTCGGAGGCAGGCGGTGGTGTCATGGATGGTGTCCTCTCAGTTCTCGGCGTTGCAATCCTTGTCATTGCGCGGCTCCTCCTCCGACTCCGGCTCCGTCAAGAGGGTGGGAGGCTCGGAGCAAGTGTTGCGCCCCCTACGCGTCAAGAGAGAGAGGGAGCATCGTCGCGTGGAATAGTCATCAACAAGGCTTCTTCCTCGCAGCGGCGTGCACCCCCTCCAGCGAGGGTGAAGGACGAGCCCACCCCGCCTCCGCCGCACCAACTTACCACCAAGAAGGCCGTGATAAGGGGTGGCCCAATCTTCTCGATGAACTCCTCACAGTTAACTCGAATTGGGTAAATTGTGTCTCATTGAAAACTCTCCCGGCTAATCCCTGTTACCAATGCAACAGTTTGCAACCCTAAGGATATTCTCAACTCCACACACTTGCACAAGTAGCCACCGACTACAAGTGGTCATGTACCGTCTTATTCCCAATGGAACAGCAGGTAACACGAAAAGTTGGCAGATGAACTTCCAGATGAATGCTTACAAGCTGTTTCAATCTAGAGGTCTAGGGTTTTTGTTTTAACGTAGTCTGATTGCTATGACTCGGATCCTAGCTATTTAAGGGGGGGGTATGTTGCGGCCACAAGAATCCTTGCGCAAGCACCAACTCCAAACCGACTAGGACTCAATGTTGGACTCTGTGGTTGGGTTTGGACTCAACCAAACCGATCTAAACTAGATACAAACCGACCCACCATTAAGGGGTGCGGCCATAATGGTATACATACCATGTGTAACACAAATATGACTCTATGTGGCGCATTGATATCCATTGTGGGCGCGCTCCTCTTGTTTTCACCATCTCCTAGTGTGGAACAACAAGCTAGTAGTTGTTTCCACACTTGTACTCTTGTTTTCCAGCTTCTCGTCATTGTTTTCCAGCTCCTTTTGATGTTCTCCTCCAAATATGTTTGTGTTATCAATAAACCTGATCATACATAGATGCATAGATTTAGGTAGTATAAAGTTCTCACAATTATAAATATTATACTCAAGTAGGAGTGAATTCACCTATTGTTCTAATAGTTTGGTCCTTGATCTTGTCATAGGACCAAGCATCATTTCATTATCTTGGACATCCACCTTATCATGTGTAATAATAGGTGAAGAGCTAGGGATGTCCTCATCATCCTCCCCCTCTTGAAAAGGCGTCAACCTCGACACACCAAGATCATCTCCATAGTATGGTGTCAAATCAGCCACATTAAAAGAATTACTAAAACCAAATTCATCAATTGGTAGGTCTATCTTTGTCGCACCCTGATTTCTAGGGGATACTCACCGTACGAACTGGATAGCAGATGCTTGGATTATGGGGCATAACTGCTCCCACGTCCCAGCTTCCTGGTAGGCCTGCGCTTATGCGCGACAACACAAGCCCTGCTATTCCACCGTCGATGTAAACTATCCACTAGAGATCAAAGGCACTTCCGTCGACGTACTTCAAACCATACACACATGGTACGTCAACGGCGTTGAACAACTGATATCACAACAAATCTCTACGACACAAAAGATTGAAATAAGGTTGCAAATAGCTCTCATTAGAGCAGAGATAGCAAATACAATCATTCAGAGGACACATGTCCCAACAATACATCAGTACATTACAGCGGAAGCATTCAACATGTCTGAGTACAGACAAGAACCAAATAGGCCTAAGAGGCCGGAAACGAACAGACGGAGCCCATCCACGAAGTCTCGGATCCTGCCCGGGTCCACTATCTACTCGTCAGCAGTATCGTCATACTCCCCGTAGTTGCCACCAGGTAGATCCTCGGAAACGTAGGTCTGCGGAAACCACAGCCCCAAAGGGGTCAGTACATAAACGTACTGGCAAGCAAGACTCACAGTTCACCAAAGTGTAACCCGTCAACACCAAGCACAGATGCCTTGGGTTCAACGGAAGAGAGGGGATATAAAAGATGCTGCAACTGGCTGCACTAACCAACTACAGAGATTCTATCACTTCCGGCTAACAGAAAGGAGATAAGATCGAGGATTGTAACCAACTGAAAGATAACTTCAAACAAACCCATCCTGGATCTCGCCCCTTATCCAAAGAAGCAATCCGAGGATAACTCACACAGTTGTAATAAAGGTGAATCAAGTTATTATGTCATCAACCTATTACTAGTCAAGTTGTTAATCATTGGGTGTAACATGTTTGATCATTATGTTTAAGTTGTCCTGAGTACTTGTTAGCCAGTACTTTCACCAAGTAATCCATAACCGCGGAAAACACGGCTTCTCGAGAAGATTATCCCTGCAGGGTTGCACCAATTTAGCCGTACACGCATGAATAACCCGCCAGATGGGAAATCACCCCACCAAGCGAGGTACTCAACACAACCAACCCTTCTTCGCATCAAGCCCAAAGCACCGCGTGCTGTGTGTGCGCGGCTAATCGAGCCCCCCGAAGAAAAGGAGGACCCTCATAGCACTGGAAGACCACGCCGCCCTAAATGCCGACTACGAAAGTTCCACCCGGGCGCCAAGGGCTCGCAAGATCATGCATGCAGCAAATGGAAAGCCCGAACTAGTACGGCGATTTGGACGAGATGCGAATCGGGTCAAGTTGAGGGGGGCGCCCATACTCGCTTCCCACATGCGGGTAGTGCGCTCATCATGGATCGGTAGACAAGACCCTTTTCCTAATTAGGGGGGGTCGACACTAGCAGGCCTCAAAACCACCCTGGGCCTCCTGCCGGTGCCTTATCATCAAAGTTATTATTAATAGTAACATTAGCATGATTGATTGATTAAACATCGAGCCCCCAGAACGTAATAAAAATGGTAACAGAAAGTAACGGGTAACAGACTCGAGCAAAACAACCTAAGCATGCTAGTAAGACACAGGCAACAAGCAATGGTTATAGGTATGGAGGTGAGGCAATATCAGGGTTAAAAGGATTCATGTGATAGGTTCGTAACAGAAGCAACTACTACTAAGGCTAGCAGAAAAGAACAACGGAAAGTATCGGTAATCAATGTTGAAAGGAACACGATGGTTCATGTGAGTGATAACTTGCCTGCAAAACCCAGTAGCCTGGTACTGAGCTAACTCCTTAGAAGGGGTGTCGTAAGTATCGTCGGTCTCAACGTCGTCGTGTTTCCGAGAAGAAGCAAACAAACAATGCAGAAAGATAAACAATCAATATCATGGCATAGGTGCACAAACATGGGATGATGCATGTCATGTTAATAGATGCATCAAAATAAACTACTTGACAAGATAACAACATGATTAAATGGACCCACATGCAATTGGATTGCATATGAAAAGCCCATGAATTATGGTTGAATTAATTGTTTTACAACTAATCAACTGGTGTAGGTGAATTAGCATGATGCATGGATGAAGAAAACAACAAAATAACAACAATAGAATCAAATAGAAATAAGGTTTAACAAGTTTGAAAATTTGTTTATTAAGTTAAGAAATTCTGGTTACTTAAAGGTGTCACACAAGCATTTGTTGTTTTCATCAAGTTTAATTGTTCAAAATAGATAAAAAAGTTTATATTTGAAAGGAACACCAAATTTTAGGTGGATTACATGTTTCACTTGTTGAAAAAGGATTTCAAATAAATTATTTATGAATTAAACAAGGTTAAACAAGAATTTAATGAATTTAATTCAAACATGAACTTATTTGAGTTTTTATTTGTGCAAAACATTAAGTGAAGTTCATATTTGAAAAGGTTATGCTTTGATGGTTTGAAAACATATTTTATATGTCCCAAAAGAATTTGTTTTGATCAAGTTGTAAATTTAGCAATATTAAATGATTTAAACACGGTTTAAATCATTTAACCAATTTTAATTATTCAAAACATGGTACAAATTTTATATTTGAAAAGGTGGTTTAATTTTGCATGGAAAACATATTTCATTTGTGGAAATTGGATTTAAAATGAGCAAGTTATTATTTTGGCAATTTTAAATGCATTAAACAAGAAACAGTTGTTTTCAGCAATTTAAATTATTCAAAACAGCAAACAAAATTTATATTTGGAAAGTACATGAAAAGTTGATTGGAAAACATATTTAGTTTGTTGAAATTGGAATTTTTATGCCCAAGTTATGAATTTTGCAAGTTTAAGTGAATTTGACAAGTTTTCAAATATTGCACCAATTTAAAATATTCAAAACAGTAAACAAATTTTATATTTGGAAAGAACATTTAATTTGGGACAGAAAACATATTTAGAAAGTCAAAATTGGAGTTACAATGATTTTCTTATGCCATTTACAAGATATAGTGCAAATCTGCCATTTTTAGTGAAACAGGGACTTGGAAAAAAAATGCCAGGGGTCTAAATTTATTTAACAGGGGCCTAATGGTGATTTGCAGAAGGTTCTGTACCAAAACTTTGCAAAACAAAAAGTTGGTTTTATTTGGTGGGAGGTGGGATTCGATCCCCCCACCTCCTGATGCGCGTTGTGGGTCTCTGCCAGTGTGGTGGGTTTCGGTTGGTGATGGAAAGGGTGGCTCGGTGGGGCTATGGTGTGGCTTGCGGATGTTTTTATTTTCTGAAACTGAACCGAACAGGTACACACCTGTACCACGACAGATGCACGAGCAGGCAGCGAGCGGAGAACGGCAGCGGCCAGCGGCTGCTCGCGAGTGGTGCCGGAGGGGCGCCGGGCCGTGAGGCTGCTGCGGGGCCAAGGGAGAGAGGAGGAGGCGAGCGAGGGGGGATGGGGTCGAGGGGCGGCCTCACCGTGAGCGGTTGGAGGCGCAGGTCGCAGGGCGAGGCAGGAGGTGGCCGGCGATTGACTTGGACGGCGGCGGCGACTCGGAGCTCCTCGAGGGCGGCCGAGAGGTCGAGGAGGGAGAGGGCGGTGCGGGGATTCCATTCCCGCACCCGCCCTGGCCGGAAGGAGAAGCTACCGGCGGCGATCGCCGGTGAAAGGAGGGCCTTTTCGGTGTGGTGCAGGTTTTCAGAGAGAAGCAGAGGGTGGAAGAGAGGGAGAAGCAGGGTGGCGGCGTTGTGGAGGAGGCTAGGGTTAGGGGGAGAGCTAGGGCATCTAGCTTGAGCTAGGGGTTATAAGGGAGGGGGAGGATCCGCTCAGCCGTTCCTCCTCTGAACCAGGCGACGTGGATGAAGGGGATGGGCGCCGTACGAGGAAGAAGAAGACAGGGGAAGGGTATGGGCCTGAGGGAATAGGTTGGGCTGGGCTAGGAGAAAAATTGGGCCTGCTGCTCTCTCTTGTGCTGTTTTTTATTATTTCTTTTGTTCTACTGTTTTTTTTTGTAGCAAAGAGCAAATGGAAGGATTAGATAGTTTTCGGAGTTGATAAAATCTTGGAAAAATTCATGGGAGTGGGTTAGGTCAACTACAACCAACTACCAAGTTTGGACTTCAAAATTATTTAAGTTTTTGTGCTGTTTGGAAAATAAACCAAATTTAGAGGTATTTTGAATAGTTAAAATGATTATTAAAACCAACACTTTAATAGATTGATCCCAATGTTTTAATTGGAAACAAAGAGTAGATTGTTTTGGTGAGTTTTATAATTTCAAAAGAGGTGCTGCTTAGTGATTTGGTTTGAATTTGAAAGCAATTTGGGAAGTAATTGATTGATATTGAAAACAAAGATCTTAATAGGGTGAACCCTATTTTAAATTTGATTAAAGTAGTTGATTTGATTAGATGATGTTCACAAGTTCAAAGTTGTTCTGTTTGATGCATTTGATTTGAAATTGAAGGTGATTTGGGATTTAATTGATTGAATAAAACCAACAATTTAATAGATGAACATTATGGAAGAAAAGAAAACAATTTGGTTGTTTTTATTTGAAATAACATTTTGGAAATTGTAACATCACAAGGATGAAACAAAGGGTTTGAAATTTGAGTTGAAATTCAAATAGAAAACAAAGGAAAACAAAGGAAAACAGTTGGAAAACAAATGAAAACAGAGGAAAACAAATGGAAACCAAACAAAACAAATGCAATCAACATGATGCCATGATGCAAAACATAAAATAACAGAGAGCAAACATTCTAAAGGCTATTTTTCAGACTTGGGATGTTACAAAACGCCCCCCCTTGAAGGAATCGCGCCCCGAGATTCCTACTGAGAAAAGAGAAGGTCCGGAAACTTCTTGGGAAGATCCTCTTGAGCTGTTACACGTGAAACACATCGTGCACCTTGGATAGTTTAACTGGAAGTTGAAAACAATAGGAATTCCTGGCAACTCTTCTGTAAAGATATCAGGGAATTTGGAAACCACCGGAACAATATTAGTAGAGGTATATGTTTTGTATGGATGGTGTATAGCTGGATAGAATTTGATTCATTTGGAGAATAGACTATCTGTAATAAGGGTGGAACAGAGTTATTGACATCAATGCAACACCAAGAATGACATCAATGTCAGAATCAGCAACATGAGAGAAGCGAGGAATATGTGGCCTTTAATTAGAATTGGATTGTTCTTACTTATGTTGGAAGTCAACATTTGAGATTCCGGAGAGTGAACGGTGATCTGATTGCTTAGTGGAACCACATCTAGGTTGTATGTTGCGGAAAAGATCTTTGACACAAAGGAATGTGATGCTCCGGTATCAAACAACACTTTAGCTGAAATAGAGTTTAGCAGATGAACGGGGAAACTTTGATTAGACGCCGGTAGAAGAATTGAAGTGGAAACAACAACAAGATTTCAACGGACGAAATGTTCTTTAGAAGAACAGGATAACGAAGCAACACCGGGGAAAACGAGCACAAAACTCCTGAGGTACTACGGAGAACCCAAAACACGTGAAATCCTAACTTGAAAGTTTAGATGAGAAGGGAGAAATCAACGTTGCACTTCCTTACCAGAAAAAGGGAGGGTGGGTGGGGAAAGAAGAAAAAGAACAGAATTCCTACTCTCACGTTTCATTTTTCCTATATAGCTACAAAATAGTTTCTAGACTCAACTGCGACCAGTAAAAGGGGATCCTACAGGCAGACAGGCTCTGATACCATTTGTCGCACCCTGATTTCTAGGGGATACTCACCGTACGAACTGGATAGAAGATGCTTGGATTATGGGGCATAACTGCTCCCACGTCCCAGCTTCCTGGTAGGCCTGCGCTTATGCGCGACAACACAAGCCCTGCTATTCCACCGTCGATGTAAACTATCCACTAGAGATCAAAGGCACTTCCGTCGACGTACTTCAAACCATACACACATGGTACGTCAACAGCGTTGAACAACTGATATCACAACAAATCTCTACGACACAAAAGATTGAAATAAGGTTGCAAATAGCTCTCATTAGAGCAGAGATAGCAAATACAATCATTCAGAGGACACATGTCCCAACAATACATCAGTACATTACAGCGGAAGCATTCAACATGTCTGAGTACAGACAAGAACCAAATAGGCCTAAGAGGCCGGAAACGAACAGACGGAGCCCATCCACGAAGTCTCGGATCCTGCCCGGGTCCGCTATCTACTCGTCAGCAGTATCGTCATACTCCCCGTAGTTGCCACCAGGTAGATCCTCGGAAACGTAGGTCTGCGGAAACCACAGCCCCAAAGGGGTCAGTACATAAACGTACTGGCAAGCAAGACTCACAGTTCACCAAAGTGTAACCCGTCAACACCAAGCACAGATGCCTTGGGTTCAACGGAAGAGAGGGGATATAAAAGATGCTGCAACTGGCTGCACTAACCAACTACAGAGATTCTATCACTTCCGGCTAACAGAAAGGAGATAAGATCGAGGATTGTAACCAACTGAAAGATAACTTCAAACAAACCCATCCTGGATCTCGCCCCTTATCCAAAGAAGCAATCCGAGGATAACTCACACAGTTGTAATAAAGGTGAATCAAGTTATTATGTCATCAACCTATTACTAGTCAAGTTGTTAATCATTGGGTGTAACATGTTTGATCATTATGTTTAAGTTGTCCTGAGTACTTGTTAGCCAGTACTTTCACCAAGTAATCCATAACCGCGGAAAACACGGCTTCTCGAGAAGATTATCCCTGCAGGGTTGCACCAATTTAGCCGTACACGCATGAATAACCCGCCAGATGGGAAATCACCCCACCAAGCGAGGTACTCAACACAACCAACCCTTCTTCGCATCAAGCCCAAAGCACCGCGTGCTGTGCGTGCGCGGCTAATCGAGCCCCCCGAAGAAAAGGAGGACCCTCATAGCACTGGAAGACCACGCCGCCCTAAATGCCGACTACGAAAGTTCCACCCGGGCGCCAAGGGCTCGCAAGATCATGCATGCAGCAAATGGAAAGCCCGAACTAGTACGGCGATTTGGACGAGATGCGAATCGGGTCAAGTTGAGGGGGGCGCCCATACTCGCTTCCCACATGCGGGTAGTGCGCTCATCATGGATCAGTAGACAAGACCCTTTTCCTAATTAGGGGGGTCGACACTAGCAGGCCTCAAAACCACCCTGGGCCTCCTGCCGGTGCCTTATCATCAAAGTTATTATTAATAGTAACATTAGCATGATTGATTGATTAAACATCGAGCCCCCAGAACGTAATAAAAATGGTAACAGAAAGTAACGGGTAACAGACTCGAGCAAAACAACCTAAGCATGCTAGTAAGACACAGGCAACAAGCAATGGTTATAGGTATGGAGGTGAGGCAATATCAGGGTTAAAAGGATTCATGTGATAGGTTCGTAACAGAAGCAACTACTACTAAGGCTAGCAGAAAAGAACAACGGAAAGTATCGGTAATCAATGTTGAAAGGAACACGATGGTTCATGTGAGTGATAACTTGCCTGCAAAACCCAGTAGCCTGGTACTGAGCTAACTCCTTAGAAGGGGTGTCGTAAGTATCGTCGGTCTCAACGTCGTCGTGTTTCCGAGAAGAAGCAAACAAACAATGCAGAAAGATAAACAATCAATATCATGGCATAGGTGCACAAACATGGGATGATGCATGTCATGTTAATAGATGCATCAAAATAAACTACTTGACAAGATAACAACATGATTAAATGGACCCACATGCAATTGGATTGCATATGAAAAGCCCATGAATTATGGTTGAATTAATTGTTTTACAACTAATCAACTGGTGTAGGTGAATTAGCATGATGCATGGATGAAGAAAACAACAAAATAACAACAATAGAATCAAATAGAAATAAGGTTTAACAAGTTTGAAAATTTGTTTATTAAGTTAAGAAATTCTGGTTACTTAAAGGTGTCACACAAGCATTTGTTGTTTTCATCAAGTTTAATTGTTCAAAATAGATAACAAAGTTTATATTTGAAAGGAACACCAAATTTTAGGTGGATTACATGTTTCACTTGTTGAAAAAGGATTTCAAATAAATTATTTATGAATTAAACAAGGTTAAACAAGAATTAAATGAATTTAATTCAAACATGAACTTATTTGAGTTTTTATTTGTGCAAAACATTAAGTGAAGTTCATATTTGAAAAGGTTATGCTTTGATGGTTTGAAAACATATTTTATATGTCCCAAAAGAATTTGTTTTGATCAAGTTGTAAATTTAGCAATATTAAATGATTTAAACAAGGTTTAAATCATTTAACCAATTTTAATTATTCAAAACATGGTACAAATTTTATATTTGAAAAGGTGGTTTAATTTTGCATGGAAAACATATTTCATTTGTGGAAATTGGATTTAAAATGAGCAAGTTATTATTTTGGCAATTTTAAATGCATTAAACAAGAAACAGTTGTTTTCAGCAATTTAAATTATTCAAAACAGCAAACAAAATTTATATTTGGAAAGTACATGAAAAGTTGATTGGAAAACATATTTAGTTTGTTGAAATTGGAATTTTTATGCCCAAGTTATGAATTTTGCAAGTTTAAGTGAATTTGACAAGTTTTCAAATATTGCACCAATTTAAAATATTCAAAACAGTAAACAAATTTTATATTTGGAAAGAACATTTAATTTGGGACAGAAAACATATTTAGAAAGTCAAAATTGGAGTTACAATGATTTTCTTATGCCATTTACAAGATATAGTGCAAATCTGCCATTTTTAGTGAAACAGGGACTTGGAAAAAAAATGCCAGGGGTCTAAATTTATTTAACAGGGGCCTAATGGTGATTTACAGAAGGTTCTGTACCAAAACTTTGCAAAACAAAAAGTTGGTTTTATTTGGTGGGAGGTGGGATTCGATCCCCCCACCTCCTGATGCGCGATGTGGGTCTCTGCCAGTGTGGTGGGTTTCGGTTGGTGATGGAAAGGGTGGCTCGGTGGGGTTATGGTGTGGCTTGCGGATGTTTTTATTTTCTGAAACTGAACCGAACAGGTACGCACCTGTACCACGACAGATGCACGAGCAGGCAGCGAGCGGAGAACGGCAGCGGCCAGCGGCTGCTCGCGAGTGGTGCCGGAGGGGCGCCGGGCCGTGAGGCTGCTGCGGGGCCAAGGGAGAGAGGAGGAGGCGAGCGAGGGGGGATGGGGTCGAGGGGCGGCCTCACCGTGAGCGGTTGGAGGCGCAGGTCGCAGGGCGAGGCAGGAGGTGGCCGGCGATTGACTTGGACGGCGGCGGCGACTCGGAGCTCCTCGAGGGCGGCCGAGAGGTCGAGGAGGGAGAGGGCGGTGCGGGGATTCCATTCCCGCACCCGCCCTGGCCGGAAGGAGAAGCTACCGGCGGCGATCGCCGGTGAAAGGAGGGCCTTTTCGGTGTGGTGCAGGTTTTCAGAGAGAAGCAGAGGGTGGAAGAGAGGGAGAAGCAGGGTGGCGGCGTTGTGGAGGAGGCTAGGGTTAGGGGGGAGAGCTAGGGCATCTAGCTTGAGCTAGGGGTTATAAGGGAGGGGGAGGATCCGCTCAGCCGTTCCTCCTCTGAACCAGGTGACGTGGATGAAGGGGATGGGCGCCGTACGAGGAAGAAGAAGACAGGGGAAGGGTATGGGCCTGAGGGAATAGGTTGGGCTGGGCTAGGAGAAAAATTGGGCCTGCTGCTCTCTCTTGTGCTGTTTTTTATTATTTCTTTTGTTCTACTGTTTTTTTTGTAGCAAAGAGCAAATGGAAGGATTAGATAGTTTTCGGAGTTGATAAAATCTTGGAAAAATTCATGGGAGTGGGTTAGGTCAACTACAACCAACTACCAAGTTTGGACTTCAAAATTATTTAAGTTTTTGTGCTGTTTGGAAAATAAACCAAATTTAGAGGTATTTTGAATAGTTAAAATGATTATTAAAACCAACACTTTAATAGATTGATCCCAATGTTTTAATTGGAAACAAAGAGTAGATTGTTTTGGTGAGTTTTATAATTTCAAAAGAGGTGCTGCTTAGTGATTTGGTTTGAATTTGAAAGCAATTTGGGAAGTAATTGATTGATATTGAAAACAAAGATCTTAATAGGGTGAACCCTATTTTAAATTTGATTAAAGTAGTTGATTTGATTAGATGATGTTCACAAGTTCAAAGTTGTTCTGTTTGATGCATTTGATTTGAAATTGAGGGTGATTTGGGATTTAATTGATTGAATAAAACCAACAATTTAATAGATGAACATTATGGAAGAAAAGAAAACAATTTGGTTGTTTTTATTTGAAATAACATTTTGGAAATTGTAACATCACAAGGATGAAACAAAGGGTTTGAAATTTGAGGTGAAATTCAAATAGAAAACAAAGGAAAACAAAGGAAAACAGTTGGAAAACAAATGAAAACAGAGGAAAACAAATGGAAACCAAACAAAACAAATGCAATCAACATGATGCCATGATGCAAAACATAAAATAACAGAGAGCAAACATTCTAAAGGCTATTTTTCAGACTTGGGATGTTACAATCTTGTATGCATTGTCATTGATCCTCGAAATCACTCTATATGGACCAGCACCTCTAGGCATCAACTTTGATTTGCGCAATGTGGGAAATCTGTCCTTTCGAAAATGCACCCACACCATATCACCTGGCCGAAATATCACCTCCTTCCTCTTCTTGTTCACGCTTTCAGCCACATGTTGTCCTCTATTCTCAATTGCCTCTTTTGTCTTCTCATGTATTTTCTTCACAAAATCAGCTCTCTTTGATGCCTCCATATTTGTTCTCTCTTGTATAGGAAGTGGTAGCAAATCAAGTGGAGCAATGGGTTTGAAACCATAGACCACCTCGAATGGACAAAGTTGAGTAGTTGAGTGCACATCTCTATTATATGCAAACTCCACATGTGGCAAACACTCCTCCCACTCCCTCAAATTTTTCTTGGTCATGCTTCTCAATAATTTTGACAATGTCCTATTAACCACCTCTGTTTGTCCATCAGTTTGGGGGTTACATGTTGTAGAAAACATCAGCTTTGTTCCTAGTTTCCCCCATAGAGTCTTCCAAAAGTAGCTCATAAACTTCACATCACGATCAGAAACAATAGTCCTTGTTACTCCATGTAATCTCACTATCTCCGTGAAAAACAGATTAGCAATATGCGATGCATCGTCGCTCTTGTGGCAAGCAATAAAATGTGACATTTTAGAGAATCTATCCACTACCACAAATATAAAATCATGTCCTCTTTTTGTCCTTGGCAATCCTAACACAAAATCCATACTAATATCTTCCCAAGGTGTAGTAGGTGCAGAAAGAGGAGTATATAAACCATGAGGCTTCAATTTTGATTTAGCTTTGTTGCAAGTGATGCATCTTTCACAAACCTATAAACATCACGCCTCATATGTGACCAATAAAAAATATTTGCTAACATAAGCAATGTTTTCTCACGTCCAAAGTGTCCAATTAATCCTCCACTATGAGAATCCTACAATAAGAACAAACGCAAAGAACACTTGGGAATACATAATTTGTTAGCTCGAAATAGGAACCCATCATGTATGTGAAATTTTTCCAACGCCTTAACATTAGTACATTTAGCAAAAGGCATGGAAATTTCACTATCCTCAGCATATAACTCTCTAATGCCCACCAAACCCGAAACCTTCACCTCTAATTTGGAGAGTAGCATATTCTTCCTTGATAAAGCATAAGCAACTACATTATCCAATCCCTTCTTGTGTTTAATGATGTATGGAAAAGATTCTATGAACTCAACCCATTTAGAATGTCTCTTATTCAAATTAGATTGGAACTTTAAGAATTTTAATGCTTCATGATCAGAATGTATAATAAATTCTTTAGGCCACAAATAATGTTTTCACACCTCTAAAACTCTCACAACGGCATATAATTCTTTATCATAGACATAATAATTCAATTGAGCACCATTCAATTTTTCAGAAAAGTAAGCAATAGGTTTCTTCTCTTGCATTAACACACCTCCAATACCTATGCCACTAGCATCACATTCAATCTCAAATTGTTTATCAAAATTTGGAAGCATTAATAATGATGTTGAAATCAATTTCTCTTTCAAAGTATCAAAAGAAATATCTTGGGCAACCCCCCACTCGAAATCTATTCCCTTTTTAGTTAAATCATTCAATGGTGCAGCAATGGTACTAAAATCTTTCACAAATCTTCTATAGAAACTAGCAAGACCATTAAAACTTCTAACTTGACTCACATTAGTAGGAATAGGCCAATTTCGAATTGCTTCAATTTTTGATGTATCTACTTCAATTCCATGCTTAGACACCACATAACCCAGAAATATGACCTTATCTTTGCAAAAAGTGCACTTCTCAAGATTACCATACAATTTATTTTCTCTTAGCACATGCAAGACTTGTCTAATATGATCAATATGTTCATGTTCATTGTGGCTATATATGAGAATATCATAAAAATAAACTACCACAAATCTACCAATAAATTCTCTAAAAACATGGTTCATTAGTCTCATGAAAGTACTAGGTGCATTAGTTAAACCAAAAGGCATCACTAACCATTCATATAAACCAAATTTTGTTTTATATGTTGTTTTCCACTCATCCCCCTCATTCATCCTAATTTGATGGTAACCACTACGCAAATCAATTTGAGAGAAAACAGCAGCACCACTTAATTTATCTAACATGTCTTCCAAACGTGGGATAGGATGACGATAACGAATAGTGATGTTGTTAATTGCTCTACAATCTACACACATGCGCCAAGTACCATCTTTCTTAGGGACTAAAATAACATGAACATCACAAGGGGAAAGACTGATTCGAATATACCCTTTGTCTAGTAGCTCACTTGCTTCTGTATCTCCTTTGTTTCTTGGGGATTTGTTCTATAAGGTGCTCGGTTTGGTAAAGATGATCCAGGAATTAAATCAATTTGATGCTCAATCCCTCTCAATGGTGGAAGCCCCGAGTGAATTTCTCCTGGAAAAACATCATCAAATTCCTGCAAAACATGAGAAACACCAAGAGAAATAGGGGTCATGTCATTAGAAAACAATATCTCTCCCCTGTGAATAAGCACAATAGGGACTAGTGTAGGATCCTCTCTAAATTCCTTCAAATCCTCCTTAGTGTCTAACATGCATAATAGGTTCTCTCTCTTATTTTTAATTTTACTACTCGAGTTGTTTTGACTACTACTACCCACAACTTGTGAATTTTGTTTTCCCTCATACCTCTCACTCTCTTTTTCAATATTTACTTCTATTTTGGAATGAGACTCATTTACAATTTGCTGTGGTGTCATAGGCCTCAATACAATAGTTCTCCCATGATGATTCAACTCATATGTATTAGCTCTCCCTTCATGCTTCACACTCATGTCGAGTTGCCATGGTCTTCCCAATAACAAGTGGCAAACAGTCATAGGAACCACATCAAACTCAATAGAATCCTTATAAGGACTAATCTGAAATTCCACACGCACCATATGATTCACTTTCATCTCCCCAGTGCTACTAAACCACTATATATATAATAAGGACTAGGTTGTGGTAAATATTTCAGATTTAGCTTTGCACATAGTTCTTTGCTAGCCAAATTCCTGCAACTCCCTCCATCAATAATGACTTTGCAATCCATATTAGGACCAATAACAGCTTTGGTTTGAAATAGATTGCACCTCTGAGTTTCAGGACTTGGAATAACACTCAATGATTTCTATGTGCAAACAATAGATGGCATAGAAGTAGCATGAGCATCCAATGGAGTATCACTCAAATAACCATCATCATCATCATCATCATTAGGATCAGCATCATCACCTGTCTCATACTCATTGTGCTCATTAACAATCATGATTTTAGTATTAGGGCAATTCCTCTTAAAGTGGCCTTTTCCTCCACATGTATGACATGACATATCTATGTTTCTAGCTGTAGATGCACTGGAACCCGTGGTACTAGCTGTTGTTGTGATGTTTTCTTTGTAGTAGACACACTAGGCTCGGCCTTGGAAGAAGAAACACCACGAATAGCTGATTGTGGAGGTGGTGCACTAGCCACAGAAGGTGTTCTCAATGGAAATATGCCCCTTGTTCTTGCTGAAATTTTGGCCTCCTCATTGATATGTGATTCGGCCTCTCTAGCATGGTGCAATAACTCATCCATATAATGATATTGGTGATGCGTAGCAATGCCTTTTATTTTGTAATTCAAACCTGAAAGGAAATGTTGCATAGTTTGCTCCAATTGCTCTCTCACACGTGCCCTTTGCATGATCAATTCCATCTCCTGATAATAAGCATCAACAGTCATAGAACCCCGTCTCAATTGTTGTAATTGATCAAATTGATTTCTTATATAATTTGGTGGTACAAATCTGACCCTCGTGACTCTCTTCATAGTAGCCCAAGTGATAATGGGTAATTCACCATCTTCATGCCTCTTTTTCATAGTAGTATCCCACCAACGAAGAGCATAGCCATCAAACTCAGAAGAAGCCAATTTTATTTTTCTGTCCTCAGTATACTCATGCAAACGCCACAATTTTTCAATCTTGAGCTCCCATAGCAAATATTCTTCAACATCCATGGCATAAAAACTCAAAGGTGGTATAGAGAATTTTGGTTTTCCCAAAGCATCTTCCTCTCTATTATTTTCAGGTGGTGCATTAAGGGGCACACGCCTTGGAGCAAAATTAGCTCGGCCTTGCAAATCTCCTCGACCTCTCTCTCCTCTAACTCCACAGCCTACAATGTTTTCCACTCCATCACCTCCATTATTAGCATCACTATGCACACTAGCATTATCATCATCATGAACAGGCAGTCTTTGTGCAATCAAATTCTGAAGATCAGCAAGTTGAGTAGTCAATGTAGCAATGGAATTTTGTATAGTAGTCACTTGCTCATTATTGGCCTCGGCCAATTTATGTGTCTCCCCCACTTTATTCTCCATGGCTTGCATTGCTTCATATAGGGGATCACAAGCATCAGTCACAAATTTCTCTAGATCTTTATGGTCATCCTTCATTTGGTTTTTCAACACATCACGCAATGCCTCATACTCCCTCCAATTCACTCCCCCTTCCCGGTCCTTCTTTTGCTGCACAAGATCATCACTAGGAGGATCCATTAGTGGATTAGTGAAAACAGAATACAAGTATCTATACGTGGTGTTCTCTCACAACTCACTCAAAAATAGCAAGACAATTGAGTACCTTACCGTTCCAAAGTGAATAGAAAGACTTACCAACAAGTACTAGCAACTAGTGTGCTTGATGTGAAGAAGAGAATACCCAGGACTCTCACAAAGGCAAACAAGGTTATTTAGTGGGGCTTGGTATGGATACCTAACAATTACTAAAGTAACAAGTCATATTTGTTGTTTTGTGATGATATAAAAATACCCGAGGAAAAACACAACAATAATGGAGACAAATATGGCAAAGCAAATATATGGATGAGATTTTGCAATGCACTAGAAAGTCACTAGCTAGGCTCACAATAGACATGAACAAGATTGCTCAATATGAAAAACCAAGTGTCACAATGGTATAATGCAAGCTCCACTAGTAAGCAACAATATCAACTCGACCTCTTTTCAATTTTCTGTTTTCTCTTTTTTTTAATACTTTTTCTCTTTTTCTATATTTTTTTTGTATTTTTCCAATGGCCTTAACAACAACTAGGAGCAATGTGATCCAAAACAACAAGTGAGCACAATGGTATATATGAGAATGAGCAGCCTGTCAAGAGCACAAAATAGCTATACTTATGGGTAAGTTCCTATTAATATGATGTAGAAAAGTTATGGCTATGGTTCACAAAGATCAGATATGGAAAACCTAAGAAAAACAAGAAGAAAACAAAATAAAACTAACCTAAAGGGACTATTTGCTCACGGCAGGAAAACAGGCGAAACTCTGCCGTATAGCAGCAAAAACGGTCAAAAACTGTGCCGCGGCAGGACCTCCAGGCGTTCAGAACAGAGAAAATACGAGCGACAGCGTTTTTCTGCCGCGGGTGGGCGTGCGCGCTGAAACGCAGAGGTTGTCTGGGGTCGGGCGCGCGCGTGCGGAGTAGCGAGGCGCGGCAGCGTTTTGCTGTCATGGGTTGCTGTGGGGCGTGTCGGATATATACCAAATAGGGGTATAGAAGATGGTAGACAAAGTGCCGGATTACCAGGGTGGCCTAAGTGGTAGTGGGCTTAGGTTCATTAGGCGGCCCAGTAATACGACGCACAGAAGCCGGATTCTAGAAGAACCCGGATCACGGCCCATGTGATCTGGCTTGGAGTAGAAGACGGATTCCTTGCTTTCCAAGTTACAAGTTACCGTAGTCTTCTAGGTTTCCTATTCTGTAAGCCCTAATCCGGCTATTATATAAAGCCGGACGGGAGATAGATAAACAAAGGAATAACAGAGAAGATCTACGCCAACTCGCCGAGAAGCTCATCCTCGTCGAGTAGCTTAGATCTAAAACCCTCACATTGTAACCCTGTTTACGGGCTTTGGTCCCAATTAGTGAGAAGTGCAGGAGTAGGCACGTCGTACTGTCGCGACGTACCAAACCTGGGTAAAATCCTGTGTTCTGTGTTACTACGCTATCCCGTTACCCCACGTCTCTACCGTAGTCTCATGGCACCCCCGTCTATGAAAACTACTACGATGTCTCGACAGTTGGCGCCCACCGTGGGGCAAACGACGTCAGGCGTAACATTCCGATCTGGGATACTTGGCGGAATCGGAAGATCAATCACTGTCGGAAGCTTGGAGTTCGACAACGACGTCTGGCGCTTCCTCGACAACGGATCCTACATACCGGCGCAAAACCACCTGGTAAGTGCCTGCGTGCTACCGATAGGATCTGCTAACATCTTTATCGGGCTAACTGCAGAAGCAATGGGGTTTTGCGGTGGAAGCAAATTTATCCCACCCGCCCTATACCCAGTCGAAGATGACTATGATGCTGGATTCTGCTCAGATCGCCGACAAAAAAGTGATACACACTTTATCGGCATGGTGCAATCCGAAATCGCCGAAAACACGGATGACGGAAATCCCGTGCAAGAGGCAGACAACAACGTACCCGTCATGGAGACGGAAGATCAAACACCCGTCACAGAGGCGGAAGATCCGACATCCGTCAAAAAGACAATGAACTCGGAAGCAGAATCCGTGCTTGCCGCCATTGAGGCGAGGTTGGAGTCGGAAACCGGATCGGATAACTTCGACTCCGAAGACGAAGATGAGGACGCCTTCGTAAGAAAGGTTAAGTCCTTTCAAGAGGGATTCCATGAAGTTCTAATGGCAAAACCGGCTGATACCACGGACGCCGGCAGCCAGGAAAGCCCTAAAACCCCTCCGCCAGAGGAAGAGAGAGAAGACGGAGAAACTTCTCCGGTATTCCCCAATGTCAAGGAGATGACAGAAGATGAACCTGTCAAAAAACCTCCCTCTTCCAAGAAAAAGCACCGTGCTGCTAAAAAACTCCAATACAAAATCCGGAAGAAAAAATCAGCTGATCTCGCTGATAAAAACCTGGAAGTAGGAGATGTTAGCGGAACAAAGCCTGCGGAGAAGAAATCCAAAGAAATCACTGCTCCGCCAATGACGGAACAGGAAGAGCAAGAGCTATTACAAACACTAGTGGGACCAGATGAACCCCCTGAGATGCTGGAAGCCAGGAGACAAGCTTTCCAACGGCAACAGCAACATCTACTCAGATCTCGGCAACATCTCCAACAAACCCATAAGGCATCAAGGTCATGAAGGAAGAAATAGAGGAGTACGAGAGAAAGAATAGATCCGCGTTAAAACCTACTAGGTTACCCGGAATCGCAAGACCGGAAGAACTGCCGCCAAAAGAAAGGTTCCATAACCCATCTTGGCAAAAGCAGGTAAACGGCAAAGATGCCAAGGGCGAACCAATATACAAGACCGCAGCAGAAAACGCGGAAGCAGCGTTCGCGATTCTTAATAACGATCTGTACTCCAACGGGGAAAAACTCCAAGGGGTGTATGCTTTCTTAGGAAAAGCATTGCAACAACAACAGCGCGCCCAAGAGCGATCAGGGAGGCTGCACGATAACTCCGCCCTATGCAAAACAGCTACTTGCGCTGCTGGAGCACCTGGACAGGAAGAACCCGGGGATTCAGACAACTCAAAGGATAAAAAAGAGGATCCGAGAAAAGACAAGAAAAACCCCGACAACCGGGATGCAGCGTCTAGGACCGGATCCCATCTCCCGAAAGATGGACATAAACCCCATGATCGGGAAGACAAACACCGGAAGGACGGCAAAATAATGCCACCTCCGAGAAACCCAGCTGAGAAAGCTGGAAGATACGATATACCTCACAGGCGTGAGAGATCCCGGACACCGCCTAAGGACAAAGAAAGGCACAGGAGTAGAACTCCGCCTAATCCAAAAGGGCGTGATCACGGAAGAGATAGAAATAATCCCGGAAAAGCGCGTTCGCGCAACAATGGAAGAGAAAGGAGCAGATCCCCTTCTGTCCATTCAGCCGGAAGATATTCTGCACACATTGATAGAGCAGAAAAGGATGATCTATACTTTGGTCCTAAGTGTTTTACTGACATGATCCGAAGAATAACCCTGCATTCTGGCTTTGCCAAGGTCGGTTCAACGTACCAGAAATACACCGGCAGCACAAACCCGGATACCTGGCTCTCGGATTACTATACAGCCGTCCAGATCAACAATGGGAAAGACTTGGAAGCTGTCAAGTTTCTTCCCCTAATGCTGCTGGACGGAGCCAGAGATTGGATCAATGGATTACCATCACGAACAGTCGACATCTGGGATGATATGGCTAGAGTATTCACTCAGCATTTCCGGGGAACATACAAACGCCCGAACAGCATCAACCAGCTAAACCGTTGCACGCAATTTGAGGATGAACCATACGTGGATTTCATCTCCAGATGGACAGCAATGAAGAATAGTTGCTCTGGAGTAACTGACGTACAAGCAATGCATGCTTTCGTCAATGGCCTAAAACCCGGACTCGTACCGTTCATGGTTGGCTCCAAAAAGCACAAAGATCTCGGATCTATGCTTACAACCGCCAATGAGCATGCTGCAGCCGAAGATGACATCAGAGCAAGAGGAGGCAATATTGAATCACTGATACTCGCCAAGAAAACCCCTCGTTCTGACAAAAAAGCCACTCCAGAAACAACGACGAAACCCAAAGAGGTCAACATAGCCTTTGGAGGAGAAAAGGGAAACAAGTGGAAAGGACGCAACCCAGATCCAATCAACTACACTCCAGAGGAGTGGGAAAGGATTAAGTCAGAACCTTGCGTTCACCACTCGCAATTTGGTAAACCCACCCATACAAACGCGCAATGCCGGCTAAATAAGCACATGAAAGGCAGTGCAGGAGCCGGAAGTAAGGGGAAGGGTTCCAAAAGGAAACCCGCCAAACAAAAGCCAGAAGCTGACAAAGAAGACAGTGAATCGGACACTGACGAAAAAATCCAGGAACAACAGCGTAAAGGCGAACCCAAGTTTCCGAGAGTTGATGGAGAAGCAATGCTAACTTTCTTAGCAACCCCGTCAGCAAAGGTGGCCAAAAGAACACTTCGAGAAATAAACGCGGTTGTTCCGGCAACCCCGAAATTTTTGAAGTACTCCAACACACCGATAATCTGGGATCAGTCTGATCATCCCGGAAATATCCCTGAACCCGGCACACAAGCTCTTGTTGTAAGCCCTATTGTTCAAAATACTAGGCTAAGAAGAGTGCTGATGGATGGAGGATCCAGCATTAATATAATGTACCTGGATACACTGAAGCATCTGAAGATTTCCGAGTCTCAGCTCAACTACAGCAACATACGCTTCCATGGTATTGTCCCTGGCAGGCAAGCACGATCCCTAGGAGAAATTTCCCTAGATGTCACCTTCGGAGATAAAGATCACTTCCGGCAGGAAAAAGTATCCTTCGAAGTAGTGCCGTTCGAAAGCGTGTATCACGCAATACTCGGACGTCCAGCTTTGGCCAAATTCATGGCAAGATCCTGTTATATTTATAACAAGCTGAAGATGCCAGGACCCAAGGGAGGAGTAATCACTATAGCTGGTGATTTCAAGCTGGCAAATGAGTTAGAGAAAGAAAACGCCCTTTGCGCTCAGAGAGTCATAGCAAAGAAAGAACTGAAGGAATTAGCCAAGGAGGTATCACCGTCAGAAATGCCGGCAGGAAAAGAAACTCGGAAGCCAACAGACAGCTTCAAGGCATCCGAGAATACAAGACAGGTAATCCTAGATCCCAAAGATCCGACAAAATTTGTCGTCGTAGGGACTGGGATGACTGACAAATAGGAAGGCGAGCTCATCAAGTTCCTCCGTGAGAACTGGGATATTTTTGCCTGGTGTCCAGTTGACATGCCAGGTGTACCCAGGGAACTTGCTGAGCACCAACTCAAGGTTATTCCTGGATCAAAACCCGTCAAACAAGGACTCCGTCGATTCGACGGAAGAAGACGGAAGGCTATTGGCAAGGAAATTATCCGGCTTTTAGCAGCGGATTTCATCAAGGAAGTAATCCATACTGACTGGTCCGCAAATCCGGTATTAGTACCGAAGAAAGACACTACTGCTCTTAGAATGTGTGTAGATTACACAGGCTTGAACAAATTGTGTCCGAAAGATAGGTTTGCATTACCGCGAATCGATCAAATAATAGATGCCACCGCAGGCTCTAAGCTTTTGTGCTTTTTGGATGCATACTCCGGGTACCACCAAATACGCATGAAAAAGGAAGATCAAATTAAGACTTCTTTCATAACCCCATACGGGACGTATTATTACGTAACCATGCCGTTTGGCCTGAAGAACGCAGGTGCAACCTACCAGCGTTGCATGCAACGTTGTTTGCATAGTCAGATTGGAAAAAATGTCCATGTTTATGTGGACGATATTGCTGTCGTAACCAAGGAAAAAGATACACTCCTTGAGGATTTGCGAGAAACTTTCGAAAACTTACGCACCTACAAGATGAAGTTGAATCCATCTAAGTGCGTATTCGGGGTTCCCTCAGGAAAACTTCTGGGTTTCATCGTTTCTCACAGAGGAATAGAAGTTAACCCGGAAAAGATCAAGGCAATCTTGAACATCACAAAACCTACCTGCGTCAAAGATGTCCAAAGATTGACGGGTTACGCAGCTGCCGTTAGCAGATTTATTAGTCGGCTGGGGGCTAAAATCCTAACACTATACAAGTTGTTGAAGAAATCCGACAAAGTCAAGTGGATAGCAAAGCTTTGGAATACATAGCAGTTATGTCTCTTCTATACTTAGTTCAATATCTATGTAAACATCTTTTGAGATCATGAAATAAAGTTGTTGGATTTCTGGTATCCATGTTTTTTACAAGTTTATTATAGTAAAAGCATGTTTCCACCTTCTCTATTTCCCAATGATCTTACAAAATACTCAATGTTAACCCGAATTGTGCCTACGTACTCGGCGTTAAGAAACTGAATGTTTTTTCAGCCTGCTAACGGCTAAAGGAAACTTGAATTGCCTGCGTGCCCAAGTTTCGGTCAAAAAATTCCTTGTTTCTCTAAGCATTATCTGATTGCGTATGTGTTGGGTTACTGGAGCTAGTTAGTAAAAATGCCTTTAGCATGGTCCATGTTTCCGAGTTTAAACTGATTGGTTACACCCAGTTACTCGGCATGACGATTCATATTGCTATTTGAGCCATTTCAAACACTAAGGACAGTTAAAACATATATGCCAGAGAACTTAGAAGATAAAGGAATAGTAACATCCGAAAAACCTTGCAAAAAATTTCATAATTAAAAACTGCAAAAGGCGGAATTTTTCATTCATACAAATAGAAGCATTACATTGTAGATTACATTGAAAGAACAGTAATGCTCCTATTGTCTATTTTTGCTATCCAGGTCAAAGGTAGCCCTTCAAGCATCTGATTCCTCCTCGCTGCTGTCGTCCTCGGGGATTGGAGGGATCTCCTCTTCTGGATAATTGACGGAAATATTTACCATGGAGGCAATCTGGGTGGCGTGGCCTTTGATTTCATCAAAGATGGTATTTCGCTGAGTATCCGTGTATCCTTGAGGGACACCGGACGCCACGCGCCAAGATTTAGCGCCGGGGTAGTGCATGCGCATAAGGCCGAGTGCCATACGCGCACCACCCCGTGCAGCGGAACGCAGGATAGAATCCCTGGATTCCGCCACCTCCATGATGGCTCCCGGAAGTTTTTCAACCTCCGAGAACTCCCCAGTCCTTGCGGGAAGAAACTTGTTCACCAGCTGCATTCCAGCAGCACGGATCGAAGTCCACATCTTCCCAAAGGCTTGGATCCCTTCAAGCCGGGTACCATCTGGGGTATCTCCTGTTTTTTCCGACAAAACAATCAAAAGTGTTAGGTGAAAAACAGAGAAGAAAAACAAGATATGGAAAAATAAAAAAGGTAACGGAAAATTACCGATAAGCTTGTCGATCTCGGAGATTTCCTCCAGGCGAAGGTTCAGAGCATTTTCTAAATCCTGAATGGTGGATTTATCCTTCTCCGCCTGCTCAGAAGCCTTGGAGTTGGCAACTCCAAGGGCCAAGTTGCTGGCCTCCAGATCCTTTTGAGCCTTCACAAGATGCTTGTGAAGCTCCAAATTCTCCTTTCGGAGATTCTCGGCATTGCCGGCATCTTCAGCTATTTGCTTGGCCTTAGCCAAAGCAGCTGGAAAGCAAATAAAATTCCGGGTTTAGAAAATTTCCGGAATAAGTACTTAGACAAAAAATTGAATCGCAAACCTCAGAGGAAAAATGTTTACCTGCTGTTTCCGACATAGCGAGCTGAGACGATGCCAGTTCCGTCTCTCTCTCCTCAAGAATAGAAAGAAGATTTCTAACCTCTTTATTCTTGATGGAGAGTTTGTTGAAAACTTCCATGTTAATGGCTTCGGCGGTTTGCTGGAACATAGCAAGGAAAAGAATGGTTACAAAAAGCATCAAAGCAAAACAGGCATGCAGTTTTGTTTAATGCTTGGGGGCTAGAGTTACATACCTGGCTCATTCGTTGCAAACCCGCCAAGTTTTCCTTGAACTCCTTTGCGTATTCCGCAAAAGCAGTTCCGGCCGCGCTTAGGCCGTCATTGATAATCTTGAAGTCCTTGTCAAAGGTGGGAATTTCTTCGTCGAAAGTCCGAGGAAATTTTTCCACCTCTGGAGCCGCCCTTTCCCTCGTGCCTGTGTCCGACACAACAGGCTGGCTGGGCTCTAACGGCTTGGTCGTGGGGGCTGCAGCGTGCTCTTCCGCCATCGTGGACGGTGTATCCGGAGCGACGGCGGGAGAAGGTTGACCGCCTCGGCTGGAAACAACTTTGTGTTTCTTGAGCTTCTTCGGCTTTAGGTTGGAGGGAGGCAGGCTAAAAAACAAAAAACCCAGAAAAGTTAAAACACGGAAGATGGATGAAAAGTTCCCATGAAGGAAAAGGAACCCAGAAGAAATAAACCTGGAAGTGGCGACGGGGATTCCGTCAAGGTCGATAATTTCCTCAGAGGAAGTAATCTTCTTGCGCTTGCGTCCACCTGTAGTAGCGGTGCGCAGCGCGTCCAGCTCAGCCTCGGAGGCCAATTCCGAATCTGGAAGATCCGCGAACTGTCGGACAAACAAATCGGAATCAGAAGCTAGAAAATCCGAGAAAGAATGAAACTATACCCAAATGACTAAAATATTATCTTGGGAACCGGATTGTCGGCTGTATACATTGGCCGACTCGCTTCGTATTGGTCGCGTGATGCGACCAACTGGTTGATGCGCCGTCGAAGCTCCTTTGCGGGCCAATCTTTGGTGGTTGTCCGCATTGGATCCTTGACTCCCGTGTATTCGCACAGGAGACGACCACCGTGGTTGGCCAATGGCTGAATTCGCCTATTCAGCCAGCATAAGACCGTGTCCATGCCGGTCAAAGGTGGAGTGGACGAGGTGAGCTTGGCGATGCGCCGCTTGATCCTTAGGAGATCAGGCGGCAGAACCTGGACGGCTTCCGTTCCCCAATTATCTTGGGGAATGGCAGCAGTGTTGGAGAAAGGTGGAACCCCGATGGCCTTTTTTGGAAAAGGCACATCGGGATGATAGAAGAAAGAACCCGTCCAAAATTTGACGGATTCTGATGTCTTGATCTTGGGGAACCAATCTTCCCTAAACCTCCGAAGAGTAAAGGAGATGGTCCCGCAAGTCGGGAGTGCGCCCTCCGAGGAGTTCCGCTTAACCCCGAAACAATACATCCAGAAATCTAACCTAGGCTCTAAACCTAAGTAACCCTCGAATAGGGCCTGGAACCCGGCCTTATAAAGAATGGAGTTGGGTGGCAGGTTGTGGGGTTGGATGTTGTAGTGAGAAAGGACTTGGAGGAAAAAAGCGGAAGGAGGGAGCCCCATACCTCTCAGGAGGTGGGAAGAAATAAGAACCCTTTCGCCGTCTCTCGGCGTTGGCTCGTTCTCGTCTTCAGGGAGCCGCTATTTCCCTTGGAGGATTAGGCCCTGTTTCTCCAAGTTTGGAAGAAGAGCCGGGGGAATACTGCAGGCAATCCAGTTGCCTGCAGATTCCGCCTCTTCATCTGCTCTGGTGGCGGAGGCGGTGGCTGCATCTGCGGCGGCGAGCTCGTCACCGACGAGCTGGATCTTTTCCTCCGCTGTTTCAGGAGCGAACGGCGGGAAAACGGCGGAGCTCGCGCCCGCAACGTCCGCGGCGGCGGATAGGTTTTCTCCGCCCGCCGCGGAGGCCGCGGTTTTCTCCGGCTCGTCGCCGGTGTTCTTGGGTGACACAACTTGGGGATCTAGGTCGCTGATGAGGTCGTTGATGGCGGCGCGAGTGGGCGAAGACGGTGAGCTTGCCATTTCCTGGCGGCGCAATTCGTTTCGGGTGTGCTTGGAGGTGAGGAGCGCTTGGGGCAGTGCGTCGCTTGAGAGCTCGTGCGCGTCAATGGCGAGTGCGGTGAGAGTGCGGAAGGTTTTCGTTGAGGACGAGGATGGCTATTTATAGCTAGAAATCCGTCAAGATACGCGCCAACGGCTATTTTGACCGTTGGATGTTTGTCGCGTGTCACTCGCCGGAAAATCCGGGAAATGAAACGACAGGGTAATGATGGTTATCTCCTCGTTTACCGCGAGAATCTGTTAGAGATATGTTTCTGGGTTTTCCGAGTAAATCTCAAACGTCGCTTACGTCAGCATGGTTGAGTGCGCTGACGTAAGAAGTTTCTTCTCCGCGAAGGATCGTGAGAGAAAAGCCAGATTTTCAGGATTCCAAGTTTCATGTCACCATCTTTTTCAAAGGAAGAATAAGAAGAATCAAGACTGCTGAATCAATATTTCTCGGACAAAAAATATTTGGCGAACGACGGAGAATCAGAGTTTCGATCCTTCTTGGGGGCTACTGTCGGATATATACCAAATAGGGGTATAGAAGATGGTAGACAAAGTGCCGGATTACCAGGGTGGCCTAAGTGGTAGTGGGCTTAGGTTCATTAGGCGGCCCAGTAATACGACGCACAGAAGCCGGATTCTAGAAGAACCCGGATCACGGCCCATGTGATCTGGCTTGGAGTAGAAGACGGATTCCTTGCTTTCCAAGTTACAAGTTACCGTAGTCTTCTAGGTTTCCTATTCTGTAAGCCCTAATCCGGCTATTATATAAAGCCGTACGGGAGATAGATAAACAAAGGAATAACAGAGAAGATCTACGCCAACTCGCCGAGAAGCTCATCCTCGTCGAGTAGCTTAGATCTAAAACCCTCACATTGTAACCCTGTTTACGGGCTTTGGTCCCAATTAGTGAGAAGTGCAGGAGTAGGCACGTCGTACTGTCGCGACGTACCAAACCTGGGTAAAATCATGTGTTCTGTGTTACTACGCTATCCCGTTACCCCACGTCTCTACCGTAGTCTCATGGCACCCCCGTCTATGAAAACTACTACGATGTCTCGACAGGGCGGAAACGCGCGGCAGCGGCGGCAGCGTTTTGCTGCCGTGGGGTGCGGTGGTGCGGCAGTGCGCGCGCGATTCGGTAACCGAGGTAACGGGCGCGCGGGTGATTTTGTAAGCGAGGTAACGGGGCGGCAGCTTGATTCCGAGTAGAGCTCGGCAGAGCAGCGAACGGCGGCAGCAAATTGAACCAAATCCATACCACGGCAGGAATCCGATCCAAACTCGAAACTAACAAGGAAAATAGCACCCGAATTGATTCTTTTCAGGATTTTTCTGTATGAACTCGACTAGAAAGCTATGAACCCTAACCCTAACCGAAATTTTGACAACTAAAAAACAGAAAAAAGGAGACACAAATCAAACACAAAAACAACAACTAGAAATTGAAACTAAAATGAAACTAAGGCTGTGGCACTGATCTAAACTATTTTTGTGCGCAATTTTCTGTATAGGATTAAAAACACTCAAATCTAAGGGACAGATGATAGCTCACCGAGACAACCTGTAAATCTGATACCAAGATGATAAGGGATGGCCCAATCTTCTCGATGAACTCCTCATAGATAACTCGAATTGGGTAAATTGTGTCTCACTGAAAACTCTTCCGGCTGATCCCTGTTATAAATGCAACAGTTTGCAACCCTAAGGATATTCTCAACTCCACACACTTGCACAAGTAGCCACCGACTACAAGTGGTCATGTACCGTCTTATTCCCAATGGAACAGCAGGTAACACGAAAAGTTTGCAGATGAACTTCCAGATGAATGCTTACAAGCTGTTTCAATCTAGAGGTATAGGGTTTTTGTTTTAACGTAGTCTGATTGCCATGACTCGGATCCTATCTATTTAAGGGGGGTATGGTGCAGCCACAAGCATCCTTGCGCAAGCACCAACTCCAAACCGACTAGGACTCAATGTTGGACTCTATGGTTGGGTTTGGACTCAACTAAACTGACCTAAACTAGATACAAACCGACCCACCATTAAGTGGTGCGGCCATAATGGTATACAAACCATGCGTAACACAAATATGACTATGTGGCGCATTGATATCCATTGTGGGCGCCCTCCTCTTGTTTTCACCATCTCCTAGTGTGGAACAACAAGCTAGTAGTTGTTTTCCACACTTGTACTCTTGTTTTCCAGCTTCTCATCATTGTTTTCCAGCTTCTCTTGATGCTCTCCTCCAAATATGTTTGTGTTATCAATAAATCTGATCATACATAGATGCATAGATTTAGGTAGTATAAAGTTCTCACAATTATAAATATTATACTCAAGTAGGCGTGAATTCACCTGTTGTTCTAATAGTTTGGTCCTTGATATTGTCATACGACCAAGCCTCACTTCATTATCTTGGACAACCACCTTATCATGTGTAATAATAGGTGAAGAGTTAGGGATGTCCTCATCAGGCCGACGCGTAGTTCAAGATGGACATAGCGAGGGCATTGTCCATATCGTTTAACGAAGTGATCACGGCGTCAGACGACGTGGCGGAGGATTGGTCCGCCCGTGAGAACGACATCAACTACGTCGGAGTCGCCGAGGACGACAAGGTCGAGGCCAAGGAGGGGTCGGAAGAGGAGGGGCGACAAGGTGGCAACCATTACGATGGCGACACCGACAATGACGCTGGTGTCGGTGGTGGGACATACTCGCAAGCGCGTCGGGCCACCGACGATCTCTACGCTAGGCTTAGTGACCCTTTTCTTAGTTTTTTCTGAATTTTAGTTTAAAATTCGTACAAAATATGTAAAACCCGTCGAATTTGAATAAAATCGGCATTTAAGTTTCAATTTTGTTCAATTTGTTCTGTTTTTTTCTCTCGAAATGTTGTCCATTGAGACACACCGGTGGACGCGACGCTCTTAATCGGACAGGAAACACTTCTCACACCTGAAATAGCATGACGCTGTATTGTGAGTGCAGGCGGAGATGCTCTCACAACACAATTACGGTACGTACATGATCTGCCTATACAATTCTACCAGCATCACGGTGACACATAGCACGTCACTTGTTAAAGAAAACAAACAAGACAGAGAGCAGACCACGAGAGAGACCATACAATGTGTTGGGTCAGCTTTGGATCCGGTCGATTCAAAATCTGGCAAAGCCCCCGAACCCGCCATGGTGTGTGACGCGCACCATCGATTCATCATCATCCATCCATTCCGCTGTTCCGGCGCACCCTGTAGCGCCGAAAGCAGCACAAACTCAAACCCAAAAGCCGCGCCTACCGAAACTACCCCTCCGCATCTTTCCCTCACCCGCGCGATCTCAGGCGCAAAACCGTCACCTCGCTGAGCGCTGCTCAGAAAGTCTGAATTACTAGCCGTTACCGCTGCTTTACCCCCATCCAAGCTGATTTCAAATGCGGTCCCCATAATCAGCGCCTCCGCCCCCTCTCTGTAGCCAAATCAAGCCATCCAGCCGCGAAAGACCTGAAACTTCTCCAATGGCGACGGAGGCGAAGTCCGTTGGTCAAGCCTTGCGGCGACCGCTGCAGCCGCGGGACTCCAATGTCGTCTCCCGTGGGATTGCCGCCGCTGCGCTTCCCGGAAAGGCGAAGACCAAGGCCAGAACGAGGCTGGCGGCTGCCACGCCCGCGTCCCCGCCGTCCGTCAAGTCGTATATGAAGCCTGAGAGCAGGGTGGAGTTGAAAGAGGTGTCGCTGGCGGAGGAGCTGGAGAAGGCGCGGGAGCGCCGGGGACGGCTGCGGGTGGCGAGGCAGCTGACGGATCGGGTCCTGGATGAGCGGGAGGAGGCACTTCGATGGGAGCTCAAGGAGTGGGAGCGGAGGGCCGACGAGCAGAGGCGGCTGGTTGAAGAGCTCATGCGGCTGATTGGGATGCCCGAGGTCAGTATGCCTTTCATGTACATTCTTGGCTCGCAAGAACCTGCAGGGCCGGGTATGGTTTTGTTCGATTTGATTGTCGATAGCTGTTGTAGTGTTTGGATCTTATAGTTGTTTACGGGATGCAACATTTGTACGGCAGGTCTACATTCCAGTGGAGTCCCTGAGATCGAAAGAGGAGAGGAGGAAAAAGGACGGGATTTCACATTCGGGTTCACTGGTAAATGCTTCCCCATATGAATTGTTTTAGTTGAGGCATTGTATTTTTATAGTACAAAATTCTCTTACCATAGGAAAAAAAAATATTGTGAATCTTCAAGCACCAATGCGTTGAGAAATTGGAATTTACGCTGCAGCTGATCTATTTTTATGCAAATCTTCTAGGATTCAGCCTCTACGGCTGCAACATTATGGGAAGAAGCTGGAGTGAATTCCTGTGGTCAAGAATTGGGGGTACCAGAGACAACGGCCACGACGGCAACAACATCACAGAGCACCTTTTGAATTTGTTCGCTCCAATCTTGTTAAATTGTTATGTGATGTTTGTGAATTAAATCAAATGGCTTGTTTGATATGAGACCATAACTTTTATGGAAAGGTTCTAAATGTTCAATACTTCTGAAGGACTTTGATGTGTCAGTTATATACCTGAAAAAAAGTTTGGAAAAACAGTTAAATTTCTAGTATGTCTGAGAGTGAAGTTCATGACTCAATAGTATTTGACCATGATTTGAATTTGCTGGTAGAGAATTAGTTAGATTTTAATTTTTTAACCACTTCGCAGCCTCTCAAACTCCATAACCATGGATACTTAATATGTATGCGTCATTGTAATCTAGTATAGGAGTTAGTTTAGGTTTCCCTAAAGAGATTAACTAGCTATTACAAGTTGTTTCCTTCCCTGCTTGTCGTGACTTTTACCAATTGATGCACATATGACGACTACTTTTTTTAAAAAAAATAATACACTATATTAAAAAATTGTAGAAATAATATGCATTTTTGGAAATTTGCAGAAAAATAATACACCATCGGCTTCGGTGAAGCCGATAAGTACCTATCAACTTCGGTGAAGGCAACTAATCTATGTCGGCTTCGCTGAACCTGATAGGTACTTGTCGGCTTGGCCGAAGCCGAGGGTGTATTATTTCTGCAAATTTAAAAAAAATACGAAGCGACAAAATATACGAGATCACAAACAAAGATTGCTTGCGGATAAATATGAATTGAGACGAAAGCTTTCTAATTTTGTAACCCGATCTTCCGTCTGATATGCGGGACAAACATTGTTATAACTTGCCCATCGCCTACTTGTGCCAACTTCGCCAGCCTCGCGGGGTATCGATTTCCTCATGCTTTGTGTGCATTCCATTGACTCCTTTAATGGGTCGAAACCTGCTTAGTTCTCATTTGTATTTCGCCTATACAATACCAGAAAAGAAGTATTTGTGCTTAGCAAGACAGAGAATGGAATAAGTAAAAAGAAACTAGTGTGTACCCTTTACCGAAAAATCGTTGGATTTCAGAGACACGAGCTTCATTTTTTTAGCTTCTTATTACCTGTGGGAGTTCCACTGCCGTTAGCACCTTTCTTAGTATTGGAGCAAAAATTGAAGTGAAGGCCAAAGGTCTCCTAACAAGGAAAAAATCCTCCTGTCGGAGAAAGCTCATCTTTCCTAGACGGGATAGCTTTCAGAGGTTCGGACACTAGGGCCAAACAGACTTCCTTCGCCTCTTGAGGAGGCTTCGGGAGGGAACCTTGAGCACAACCACAATGGCGACACGGAGAGTTTACCCAGGTTTAGGCCACCAGTGTAAAACTCTACTCCTGCTTATCTGATGGATTGCACTGCGGTGACTACAGTACAAATGCGAGTTTGTGCTTGTTACAGACTACTTGGGCTCTACGATGATTCGAGCTCTCCTTCTACAAGGGCCGGAGGTGCTCTTCTTATATTGGCGTTTGGACCTCCTCCCCGCTCATTTGGCGGGAAAGGGTTCTCACAAGGTGCTAAAGGGAGGAGCTTCCCGTACTTCTGCGCCTCCTGCACGGTCTTGGTCGTCGAGGACAGCTCCATCGCCCATGGCGTCACGGTGGGGGGGCCCGGTGACGCTGCCTCCGTCTTGTAGCGTGGACTTGGTCTCCTTGCACCAAAGAGCAATCTTGGGGGCTCGCTTTGGCGCCCACAGCGTCTGCCCTCGTTTTATACACGAGAACGAAAACTGCAGCTAAAGGGGCTCTGCGGCACCTTCGTCACCGTTCAGAGGAGTGGTCGTCAGGGGCACATGGGATGTCCCCTCTTGAAGGGAGGTGCCCAGGGAAAGGAGCAAGGGCGGAGTAGAGCTCCTCTCCAAGGCGCGAGCCCGCGGCACGGAGAAGTCCCCCTTTGGTTAGGCCCACCTAATGGGGTGGTCCCAAAGGTGGCCCCATTCCTACGGATGGAGCCCTTGGCCTTGAAGTTGCATGTTGGGCTGGGCCGGAGCTGTCGCCTTAGGGTACCCTAGTATCTAGAGGTCCGACAGTAGCCCCAGGCCAGCGGGGAACACGTGTTCAGAGGATGCGAGGAGACGCGGGGCCAACTGCTGCGGGCCAGACTTCGGCACGTGGCCACGACCCACGACCTTCCCGAGGTTATGATAACGGCTCCCTGCGATGTGGGAGGCCCCTCTCATAAAGACCGAATGGAGCGTCCGGGATTCCCCCTTTCCTCTCCATCCACCGCCTCCTGCCAGAGCACTCATCCTCTAGATTCTCCATTCTCTTTGAGGACCTCCTCCCCAAATGGCCGGCAAGAAAGGGGCTTCCACGGCGAAGGGCAAGCTGGTCGTCGCAGTGAAGCCTTCATCGTCGAGGTCGAGAGGGCATGCCGTATGGTGGCCTCCTCGACCAACAATTATGGGGCCACTTTGCTCCACGTTGGCTCGGCGTGGCGCAACTCCCTTCCGGCCACCGCCTACGCATTCTTCTTCCACTACCTCTTCATCGGTTTGATTCCTCCCTTCTCTACCTTCTTTCTCGCCATCCTGGAATGGTACGAGATCCATGCTCTGCACCTTCATCCCAACTCCATTTTGACTTTGGCCATCTTCACCTTCTGGTGTGATGCCCTCCTCGGCGTCATACCCTCCGTTGCTTACTTCCGCTCCTTCTTCAGTCTTCGTGTGACGGACAAAAATCATTGCCCCGGGTGCGCCTCCTTCTGTATTGGCCTGGGGAGGGGAGCTTTGTGCCCCTATTTGAACCACAAGAAGAAGGTGGACAACATCGTCAGCCGCTTGGTGTTCATGGACGCTTGCGTCGCCGAGGATCTTCTTGAGGTGCCCATCGGGAGGCCCAGGAAGTCCTCGATGGCCCGGACATGGCTCCCCTTGTGAAGCGAATGGAGGAGCAGCGCGAGAGTGGGATAGAGGCGTTCATGGTCGTCCACGAGTTCGTTCGCCATCGGTTGGTGCCCCTTCAGGAGCACGAGCGCCTCATGTGCTACTTTGGCGACACAAAGGACAGTATGAGGCTCAGCGGCGCCCTCCTTGAGGCAGGGAGCTTGAGGGGATGATGAAAAGTCTTCTTGAAAAAGATTATCTGCCGCCTCTTCCTCCCTCTGTCGTTCCCCTCTACAACCTTGGGGAAGCGGAGCGTGATGCCGTAATCGGAGCCATGCCTTGTTTCGACCGATGGGGACTCCTGGCCGAGGGCGAGACGTCGCGCAAAGAGAACCCCTTCCTCCCGTGCTTTCCTGAAGAGAGTGAGGCGAAGCCAGCCAAAACGGAGAACTCCGCTCCAACCGACCCGGCTCCCGGGCGAGTGTCAAAGAAGCGCCCGCTCGAGGAGATCACATTCGTTCGGGCGTGAGAAGAAGATGGGGAGTCATCAGTGGACTCGAGCAATCCTTCCCCACCTCTCGCATGCTCGGCCGCTCCTGGCATTGCTGCGGGCGTGGAGACGGAGAGGCCACGCCTCGCGAGAGTTGACGCAGGCGCGGGGGGTTCTTTGGTGGCGAAGACTTCCGGGACGCTTCCCCCCAGCTTGGGGTACCGGGACGAGTAAGTCTCTCGTTGTGGTAGTGCTCCTCTCTCCTAGTAGCCTTTGACGCTAACTTCATTCGTGTTGCAGGTCCCTGAAGAGGGCGAAGGTTTTGGAGACGTCCACTCCTTAGTCCTCAGAGGGGGCAGCTCGCCCCATCGCTCCTGAGGAAAGGTGGCCCCCTCCACGCTCCCCCGGCGGTTGAGGAGCCCGTGGACCCCGTCGTCCCTTCGACGGGAGATAGAGTGGGAATGAGGGCGCGGCTCGGAAGTCCTCCTGCTGATGACGCCCCGCAGCCTAAGCTGGACATCCTGGCCGAGGGTGGCGCTATGGCTCGTGCGGCACCGCCTTCGACCGCAGCCCCTGATGCCGCCGGCTCGGAGTCAATTCCTGAGCCCCCGAGCATGGCGGTCGACACGACCCCCATCGTGGAGGATGCTGGAGAAGAAAGGGTCGCCCCCAACGACCAAGGAGTGTGTGCCGGGCTCTCTTTCCCGCTGGCGGGGGAGGGAGCGATGGGCTCTTCCTCCGATCCTTTCCAAGGTGCATCGCAGCAGGACTTCGTGGACGTGGTGGCAGAGTGGCTCCGGAACACCCCTCCTGAGGGTCCAGATGGTTCGTTCCTCCTGAGTGGTTTCTTCTGTGACTTGATGGCAGAGGACCGTTGGTCCGCTCCCATCCGCTCCGGCGCCCCCTACGAGCTTTACTCAGAAGGCCCCTTGCTCCAGATCGTCAGGGATGCCGTGGATGCGCTCCGGGTTAAGGCGAGGGGTCACTCCCACCTCTTCAGCAAGGAGAGCGAGCGCCTAAAGAACCTAGGCTCCTGGTTTCGTCAGGCAGTACTCTCCTGCCGCAACAGGGAGAACACGGCGCGGGCTGCATGTCACCAGAAATTCAGCGAGGCCACGCGGAAGTGCATGGCCTCCACCCGTGAAGCGGACGCATTTCGTGAGGAGGCCAAGCGCGCGCTTGATGCCGCCTGGGAGCTATAGGCATGGCTTCGCTCGGAGTAGGTGGAGCACCACTTGGCGATGGACAAGAGGACCCTTGGTGGCGAGGAGCGAGAGAAGGCCTTCGCCCTTCGTGAGGAGGCCATGGTGCAACGCGAGGTGGGTATCTCTTCCCGCAAGTCCGCCGTCTCCCTCAGTGAGGACAAGGTCTGCAGCTTTGGAGAGGACATCAAGGAATGCGAGGAGGAGACTAACCGCCTTGTGTGTGTGAAGTGATTGGGGAGCGTGAGCGACTTGAGAAGCTGGAGAATGACCTGAAAGAGGAAAAGGCGAAGCAACAACAGCAAGTGGAGCAAGGGATCCAGGCTGGGCGTGAGGCGTACCACAAAGAGCTCGAGGCAGACCTGGGCGGGAAGCAGCCGCCGGAGGCGGCCCTGATCGAGCAAGCACTACCCTCGGAGGTCGAGAAGCTTTCGACAGAGCTCGATCGGGGAGCACAACTTGCCGAAGAGCGTGGCGCAAGGGAGCGCGCCTTCGCCGCGTCTACGGGGTTCCAGTCGGACTTTTTCGCCCTGCGACAGGAGCCGACTCCTCTCGTGGAGGGGGTGCGTGAGCGGGAGGATTTGGCTGGGCCAACGTTGGAGCTTCAGCGCCAACTGGAGGAGTCGTTCCAGCGCGCCATCTAGATCGCCCATGTGGTTGGCGAGCGTCTGGACCTCGAGCTGCCTTCTCCCCCTGCCAGGTACGACGCCATACGCGCCCTTCCCTTCTTCGCCGGCCTTCTGGACTCGCTGCAGGAAGACGCCCAGAGCGTGGATGCGATCCTTGATGCGGAGTGTTGTCAGCTCCTGTTGGAGGCAGCGACGCACCTGTTCTCCAAGCTCTTGATGGTCCAACCATACTTCAATTTGACCACTCTGGTAGGGAAGGTTCCCCCCGAGTTTGCCGCCTCTCTCTCTGCTCGTGTGAAGGATGTCGTTGTTGCTTTTGTGAAGGCTTTCAATCCGACACCTCCTACCGACGTGACCTCGGCTCCTGGTGCTGTAATCAAGAGTCCCCATGCCTATCTCTCTTCCATGTATTTGCAAGCTCTCCTTTAGGTCCTTGTGAACTTTTAAATTTCTTGTAAGGGAATATTCCTCATTGTGCCGCTTATTTTACCCCTATCTTTTATTCTGCTTCTGGGTGCTTTTGTGTTAGAATACTTAGCTTTTTGTGTTGGTGTCCTTCGAGGCACCTTGCTTGTGTCCCTTGTGGTGGGCCTTCAGCCGCTTCTTGTGGGGGACTCTTCTGGACTCTGTGTGAAGAGTTGGGGGTTGCGTGCTTACTCCTTGGGAGTGAGGCTGCCACCGCTACCTGCAGTTTGTGCTCTTGAAGAGGTGCACGCATGGTTGTTCCTTCATGAGCATCTCGCGAGGAGAAATACGCTAAGGGACTTGGCGAAGTGTCTGTGTGCGGTAGCGACCCGTTCACATACACTGTTCCAGCCCCCGCTCGTGGGATGCTCTCAAGAGGAAAAAGACCGTCGCACGCCTCTACGGAAAGGAAAATTATGCATGATGGGATGGATGCGTATGATCTTGTTGGATGCAAAAATGCAGGCATGCCGACATGCAAGGAGAGATGGGATTTATTTGTGAAAGCAACAAGATTTTACTGGTAGGGTGAGGCATTGTTCTCTTACAGAACGCTTGGGGATGTCATGACCTTTTGGTCCCCCAAGAAGCACTTGATGTCACCGTGCGGACACGGGACTCCCATCGTCATGGGGCTTATACTCGCGCGAGTTCACGTGCACAAGTCGAGGATGTAGTGGCCTTGTGGCGCCCTCGAGTAACAAAAGTTTGCCCCGTCGGAGAGGGGCTCCCACTTGTGTGGGTAGAAGCTCACGCGACCTTGTTGCCCGCCTGGCAAGAGCTACATGAGACCCTCACGGAGAGAGGTCCTGGCGTCTTTTTTTACCGTGGCGTCACGGGGTCCATACGTCCATTTTGCATCACTATTTTATATTGTTATTTTCTGTTATTCATCGATATATTTCATGGTATGGTGCATCACTTATGTTATTTTATCTCTTTTTGCATGTTTCATAATTTTTGGAGAATAAACACTGGACCAGAATTCTGATGGAAAAAACACCGTCAACATACCCTATTTCAGAAGATCAAAAGAAGAGGGGGGATACCGGAGAAGTCTTAGAAGTCCCGAGGAGGAAGCTAGCCAGAAGGGCACCCGGAGGGGGGCCACCTGGCTCTGACATCACTAGGCGGCACCCTCCCCTTGGCCGCGCCTGGGGGTGGTCTGGCCCCCCTAGCCCACTCCTGGGCGCCCCCTTTCATCGAAGAATTATTCCGCCGCCGCCTCGGGACGGAAAACAACAGAGAGAGAAAAGATCTCCGGCTGTCACGACCCCGGACCCAAAGGTATACATACTTTTATGCGCTCCTAGTCATGGACCATCAAGGGATTCAGGGTTACAAGCCCCGGGCGCAACAAACAACGGCAAGCAGACCGGATTCATCGGCACGCAGGCCGGATCACCACGGTACTACTACTCCTTGTGTTCATGCTAGTCATAACCAACTATGCATATCGAAACTGAAGGAACGGGACTAAATCTATACAAAGATGCTATGTGGCCAGAAAGTGCAACAACAATCGAGGGTTACTGGGGTTACCAAGCCCCAGGCCGAATCACATCGGCAGGCGTGCTCGGAAATGGATCATCGGCTCCACAACCCCTCGACTGCGACAACTATGCAGGCATAGCCAAAACTGTATAACAATGAGCTCGAAACCAACAACCGATCAAAGAAGTACTCTAAACATGGAAACTGTATTAAGCAGGTGTTACTAGAGTATAGCTTTACAAACAGAGGTCACACGACCCAACATTACATCAGAAAACGGAAGACAAATTATGTTGCTAGTCAACAAGAACCAAAAAGGCCTAAGAGGCCGCAACATAAGGCGACGTCCCAGCCCATAGATTCCAGGCTGCTACCTGGGAACCCCAAACTACTCGTCGATGTCCATGTTGAATCACCACCGATGTGAGATCTTCACCTGAACCAAATTTAAGCAAACCTGAGTACGGAAGGTACTCAACAATACTTAGTTAACCTATTATATATCTGCTGAATCTGGAAAAGGGTTTTATGAAGGTTGATTTGCGTAAAGAAACCTTTGTTTTCCAAATCGAGGAGGGATAGCACGTCTAAAGGGGTGTTTTCAAACAGATCAAAAGCTACTCAACTACTGAAATCATCATCTTTTTATCCACCAACATCATTTCCGAGCATCACATGCTACAAGGATCACCCCTCTCGGCATCTCCGAGGAGGCACCCTTCATTCGTTATCAACAAGTTTTAGTCTCTCGTTCATGTTATCTATAACCTCGTATCTTCCACCAAGTCGTCCTTAACCGTGGACACGGCTTTCCGAAAGATTTATCCCTGCAGGGTGGTACACTTTACCCACACGTACCATCCGACTCTTAATGCCAAGCTATTGGCACACTTTTGACGATGTGCTGGCAGAGTGTGGTTGGCCACGACCTTTACCTTGCTCGACCCTATCCATGAGTCAACCCAAACAGGGCCACCCCGTCAACAGGGAGTTGGCCACCTCCTAACGGCACCTGTTCTGTGAGTCGGAATCAAGATCTGTGTACATCCATCACTTGTCCCGGTCACACCCTAAGCACTTCCAAAAGGTTTTTGACTCACATGCAGATGGAACTCCCAAACTACGTGACTCACGGATAGAGCAAAACAAGTTAGTTGGTCGAGCGCGGTCTGTTAGGCCCCGTGTGTGGTTGCACGCTCAGTCGTGGTTTCTTCGGCGAGACCTTACTCCTAGGGTTGGCAAGTATAGTACAAGCAACCACTTCCCAAGTGGCCTCCGTACAAGCCTTAGTCAGGTTAACCACACAATGCTCATCTTACCACGTCATCTTATCATACTAGGTTATCGCAGCTCTGATTCATCAACCGGATGGAGCAGTGGTAAACAACACGTAAAGCTAAGCGAAGCAGATATGAGTCTCTGGCGATGCGCATCAGCAAATCTATGGCGGCTAGGAGCAGTGGATCAGGACATTGAGGCCATGCAGTATATAGGTGATCTATATCTACTAGCATCAAATACTTTGGAATCGAATGCAAAGTACGAGAATCAAATATTGTTGGAAAACATATATGAGCAGATAAGAGGTTATGCTTGCCTTGGTTATAAGAAAACTAGATAAATATCTTCTAGAATAAGTGCTTGACTTGTCGGTTAAGATCAAGTATTCGCCATTGGAGTTCTTGGCCTTCACTTCGGGGTCGCGTTCTATCGAGGGGGAACAACACCGTAAAGAAGAACAACAATCAACACATGACATCGATGCAATGCACAATATGTATGCATGAGCAAGTTAATGCACTAAAATAAAGCCCTAAACATGTTCGATGGGTTGCTAGGGTTCGTATGTTAATTATGCAATCTAACAGAAACTAGCCCGAAATAGACCCCGGAGGGGCACTTCGACAATTCTGAAAGGGTGTACAATTTTCATTGCTCAAATAGGTTTGAAAACATCATAAATGGATTGCATTTGTCATTTTGAGCATTTCGGTATATAACTTTTAATTTTCTAATTTTATTGAATAAAAACTTAATTTTCCATTTTTAAATGAATTCAACGAATTCAAATAATGCTCATTTTTCAACTTTGTCAAACATGTGTGAAAATGACATATTCAGATAGAGTATATTTTTCTGAGCATTTCCATATTTTTATTCTATTTTTCTGATCAATATTCTGGAAGATATTAATTTTACAAGTTTAAATCATTTTCTCGAATTATAAAGGGTGGGGCCCACATGTCATATTCAATTTAACGAAAATAATTCAAAAACGAAAGGACTGAAACCCAGGCCCGCATGACGTCACGGTGACGTCCAGGTGACGTCATCAACGGCCGGCAGTGGCCTTCCGGCGCACGACGACGTCGAACGGGGCCGAGGGAGCGCGCGTGGGTGGGCACATCCGATGCACCGCATCATGGGCAACCATCCAGTGGCGGCGCCGCCCGCAGGGGCTCATCGGAGGCTCGCCGGCGTGCAGTTTTGCGGAGGCCACCGGTGGCGCACGACGGTGATGAAGAAAACGACGACGAGGAGCTCGATGGAATGCACGGGGAGGGAGCCTAGCTCACCGCAATCACAATGGCGCCCGGCGCAGTTCGGCCGTCCGTGAAGGAGACGCCGGAATTCTCGGCCTCTAGGCCATCTCCACTGCTCTGCTCACTCGAGGTGAAGGAGGAGACCAAGGCGGAGCTCGTAGGCGTTTCAGAACGGTGAGTGAGGCAACGTAGCGGCAGCGGCGACGGATCACAGCGAGGTCGGGTTTTCGGCTAGGGTTTGCCCTTGGCAGAGAGACAGAGAGCGAGAGGAAGGTCGCGAGTGGGCATGAGGGGAGAAGAGGGGCCTCCTCGTCCTCCTTATCCTCGCGCGGGGGGGAAGCAGGACGTGGCACGGCGCCGGTGGAAGACGATAAGATAGGCGTTGCGAACCGCCCCCCCCCCCAAAGAAACAGAAACTGCAGAAAAACCCTTCTGTTTATAAAAACTGTGGGAAAACATTGTTTTCTGGGCCTTTTTGCAAAATCTTAAATTGGCAAAAAGAATTTTTGGAAACCTTACAAAATTTTCAACAACACCATATGTTTGTTTGGTGAAATTGAAATATTTTTCAGTGAATTTTTTTGAAACCCACATTAAGTAACATTTGTGGTATTTTCTCAAACCATTTAAATTCACAATTTAAATTGTTTCAAACATGCTTAGTTTTTTTTTCATACATGCATGAGATGAGCATGACACAACAACCCTTTGGTAGCAAAATTTGGGATGTTACACCGGCAGTGAGAAATCTGTCGGGGAAATTCCTTCCCGGAGAGGGGGAATCGTCGCCATCGTCACCTTCATCGCTCCGGACATCATCAAGATCATGATCGTCGTCATCATCACCACCAGCACCATCACCCTCATCATCCACCTTCATCCCGCTGTATCAATTAGGGGTATTTACCATTGTTCTTCACTAGATCTCTCTCCCGGTGTGGATTACTTGATAGTAGTTGATGCTTGTGAGATTTATCGATGTTTACACTTTATGACCAGATTGTTATTATCCATTATATCACCTATGATTATGATCCATATGATGTCTTGTGAGTATTTCGTTTAGTTCTTGAGGATATAGGAGAATTCAAGATGTTAGTAGTTGAATTATGTTGAAGTTATATCTAGTGGTTTGGTATTTAAGTTGTGGTGCTATTCTTCTAGTGGTGTCTTGTGAAAGTCGACTACATGATAATTCACCTTTATGGGCCTAGGAGGATGCATTGTGTATTTGGCTACTAATTGTGGGGTTGACGGAGTGACAGAAACCTAAACCCCCGGTAGGAAACCAATGCACGAGGGGCCATAGGATCTCGGAGTTTTAAGGTTGTGGTTAGATTTATCTTAATTACTTTCTTGTATTTGCGGTATAATCACAAGTATGTATTAGTACTAGTTTGGCGGTGCATTATCATAGGTTCACCCACACAACACTTCACGAACCAATAAATATTAATCAACCGTATGAAGCGAAAGCACTTGACGAAATTCCCATGTGTCCTTGAGAACGTTTGGTAATCATAAGTATAACAACCAGCTTGTCCTTTGCTCTCAAAAGGATTGGGCCACTCGCTACAATTATATTTACTATCTTTTATTTACTCGCACTTTATTTATCTGCTATATCAAAAACCACCCAAAACCCGTTTGCTAGTGTTTGCACTGAATTCTCTATCCAACCTGCTTGTCAACACCTTCTGCTCCTCGTTGGGATCGACACTCTTATTTATCAAAAGTATTACGATACACCCCCACTATACTTGTGGGTCATCAGTCCCCTCGAGGGTACGTCTCCGTGGCCTTGTGGGGGCCATGGAGCGAGCATGTGGTGAGCGCTCCTCCCTAGTAACGAGGCGCACTTGCATGGAGAGCAGTGGCAGCCCCCGAGCCTCCAGCGCTCTGAGGGGTCTTCTGGGTGGCAGTCCCCGAGCCTCCAGTGCCCTGGGGGTCTTCTGGGTGGCTGCTATCTCATGAGAGGTTAGCATACTCTTCTTGGGATCCTCATTGAGGTGTCCCTCGTCGTCTTCGTTGGCCGGGTGGGAGGTCGCCACCTCCTTGTAGACTCGCTCGACGGAACGCGTCGCGTCCTCCACCTCCCCATGGATGGTGATGGTGCTGATGACCCACAATTATAGGGGGTGTATCATAGTACTTTTGATAAATAAGAGTGTCGAACCCAACGAGGAGCAGAAGGTTTTGACAAGCAGTTTCTATGAAGGAATAACTGTAAATACTGGAAAACAAATTTGTAGGGGTTTTGGATAATGCAGATAAATAAAGTGCGAGTAAATAAAATGCAGTAGTAATAATTGCAGCAAGTGTCCCAATACTTTCTTCAGCAAAGTACAAGCCGGTGAGTTTACTTATGATTAACAAACGTTCTCGAGGACACACGGGAGGTTTCTGTCAAGTGCTTTTGTTCCATGCAGCTGAATAATGTTCGGTGTTTTGATAAGTGTTGTGTGGGTGAACCTATGCTAATGTACCGTCCCATCCAAGACTAATACATACTTGTGATTATACCCCTTGCAAGCATCCGCAACTACAAGAAAGTAATTAAGAAATAAACCAAACCACACCTTTAAACTCTGGGGGCCTACGCTCCCTCGTGCAATGGTTTCCTAAGGGGGTTTAGGTTTCTGTCACTCCGGCAACCCCATAATTAGTAGCCAAATACACGATGCATTTCCCTAGGCCCACAAATGGTGAAGTATCATGTAGTAGACGTTCACATGACACCACTAGGAGAATAACACCACAACTTAAATATCAAACATTAAATATTATTCAACATTACTTCACTACTAACAACTTGACTTATCCCATGTCCTCAAGAACAACACGAACTACTCACAACACATCATATGGATAATAATCAGAGGTGATATAATGGATGATAACAATCTGGTCATAAAGTGCAAACACCGATAAATCTCACAAGCATCAACTACTAACAAGTAATCCACACCGGGAGAGAGATCTAATGCAAAACAACGATAGAGGCCCCTAATTGTTACAGCAGGATGAAGGTGGATGATGGGGTGATGGTGATGGTGGTGATGACGATGATGATGACGATCTTGATGATGCCCGGAGCGATGACGGTGACGATGGCGGTGATTTCCCCTCTCCGGAGAGGAATTTCCCCGACAGATTTCTCCTTGCTAGAGAGCTTTTCTCTCTCGGGTGTTTTCCGCCCCGCAGCGGCGACGGAATAATTTTTCGAGGATGGAATGAGGCTTAGGTTTCCCTCGGGGTCAGGGGCCAAAGATGACCCCCGGAGGTGGGCCAGGGTGGCCACACCCCTAGGTGGCGCGGCCAGGGGGCGCGCCACCCCTAGGTGTGAGCCCCTGGTGGCCCCCTCCGGCTGTCCTTCTGGCTGTGTTCCTCCTCTAGACTTTTAGGAACCCCCGGATGTCCCCCTTCTTCGTGTGATCTTCTGAAATATGGTATCTCGACGATGGTTTTTCCATCAGATTTCTGGTCCCGGTGTTTATTCTCCAAAAATTATAAAACATGCAAAATAAGATAAAATAACATAAGAGATGCATCATAACATGAAATATATCGATGAATAACAGAAAATTATGATATAAAATAGTGATGCAAAATGGACGTATCAACTCCCCCCAAGCTTAGACCTCGCTTGTCCCCAAGCGAAACTGAACTCAGAAAACATGACCACAGGTTTATGGAGTGAAGAGTCGATAAATAAAATACGGACAAGAAGCATCAAATTTACCTATGCACCAATCATTACAGACAACAACTTCCTCTCATATAACTTAACTTTAAACAAGTAAAGGGAGTCACAAACAAAGATGCAAAAGAGAGAATCAAAATTGGTACTGGCAAACCTCGTTCTTGGTCAGAGAACATTTAATGAAATTATACTTATCTTAGGTGAAGTCTTTATAACAAGGTTTATAATGTAGAGCTTAACATGTTTAATTATAACAACTCTTTTACAATGATTCATAGCTTTCAAAGTAATATTCATTCAGATAATAAAGCATGTGCTAAACAAACAATAATGGAAAACATGATTGGATAAATCAACAGATAGATGATGTGATCACAACAACTCAAATGCTTACTGGAGACATAAGGAAATGGGTTTACTGACTCAACTTAAAAGTAAAAGATAGGCCCTTCGCAGACGGAAGCATTGACCACTCATGTGCTAGAGTTTTTATTTTAATAAACAGAGGTATAAAATGCATGGCACTCCTCCCATCCATCTTACACAAACCACGGCTAACCGAATCCTCTTGTGCCTGCCAACAATCACAAACTGTGGAGGAGTGTATAAATTTTGAGAGGTGTATATTTATGTCAACAAATGGCAAACAAAAAATACAGTACGTCACAAGCCAACTAGACTCACAAGAGCGGCTCCCATAGAAGGAAGCAATTGGTATAGAAGGTCATCCCTCTTTCTCTTTTGTTTACACAATTATGCTTTGACTGATAAATCAGGGGCAAAAAGAGTGAAGAGAATTTGTATTATTATTTGGGGCTGGCAACCCCGCTGCCAGCTCTTCTAGCATTTGGATAAGCGGATGAAGCCACTAGTCCATGTGTGTGAGTCCAATCAAAAAGTGAGATAAATATTATCTATTTGCGTCCTCATCAGCTAAAACAGGAGTTTTAAAGGTAGCACATGAGCAATTTACTTGGAGTGGCGGTGAAATACCACATGTAGGTAGGTATGGTGGACACGAATGGCAAGGTTTTGGGTTTCGGGTTTGGATGCACGAGAAGCATTCCCTCTCAGTACAGGGTTTTTGGCTAGCAAGGCTGGGTAGCAAGCATAAGAGTTGAAGGAAAACAAATAAATATTACATACGATGAAACCAATCATGCAATCTTCATTGAAAGCACAAGCGATCTTAACTTGTAAATACTAAGTTTATGAGCTAAAAGGCAAATTCCTCTTTCTTAAACTAGCAACTCAAATTATTATTTCTGTTGACCCAAGCTAAGTTTGCCAAAACCAACTAGATTAACTTGATGATCTCTAGAGTGATACCAAATACTAATAGCAAGCTCAATCATATGACAGAAGTTGAAAACTGAAATAATGTGCATAGAAAGTAAATGATGAAACTTCTCATTATTATTTCAAACCGGCAACTCACACCAACGGATACAATGATAACCAACTAGGGAGAGACACTTCCATGCTGCAAACCATTCTATATGATAACCTCTCTACTCATGATATGACTCTACTGAAAAAGTAAAAAGATGAAAGATAGTGATGTGATACCGCGATACTCCCCCCAAGCTTGGAGCAAGCTGAGGGGATGCCAAAACCAATGACGAATCAATTCTTCGGAGGTGGTGGTGAATCCTTCTCGATGACCTTATCAATAGATTTCTTCAGATCTTCAACCGCGAACATAAGCATACGCATCACCTTTGTATTGCAATCAATACAGTTTGCATGCCTGTCAGACGGTGAATCCCAGCCACCAAGATTCCCCCCCACTCTTCCTTAGGTTGAGAGCTTACTTCATCTGCACGGTTAGAACGATTCATATCCCACATAGAGGGAAAATCCCTATTGGGCACCTTTTTGCTCTGATAATCATGAATTAATGTGTGGAAGTAGTTCTTGACTCCTGCAACAGGTGTCTTCGAAGCCAGGGAGTAACGTGGAACCTTCCCTCTGGTGCTCATCCGCGCGTTTCTCTTGAGCGTTAAGGGGTTAGCCACCACCCCAATGCTTGCAACGGTGGCGCGTGGACGCACTCGTGGGTTTTGATGTACATCTCCTTCAGCTCCACTCTTTATCTCCTCCTCCGGCTTTAGGTCTTGGACATCATCTTCCTTGGGTCCCTTCCCCTTGTTGTCGTTGGCGGAGACCATGATGCTTCTAAAACTGAAAACAGATCCTGGCAGAAACAACTCGAAACAGAAACACAGCGAGAAAACGATATAAGGACCTCAGGGGTCCGGGGGATTATATAGCAAAAGTTTTCATAACGAAAGGATTGTCCAGGTCAAAAACGAGTCGGAGAGGGTCTCCGGGGCGCCCACACCATGGGCTGGCACGGCCAGGGGTGGGCCCGCGCCACCCTATGGTGTGGAGCCTCCGGGCTCCGTCTCCCTCTCGTTTCCGGCTCATAAATTTTCATATTTTCTAAAAACATCAAAAATATAGGTTGGAAGATGTTTCGCGAACATTTTCTTACCAAAACTATTACCTATTCAAAAACTAATTCTGTAGTTTCTGAAAATGCTTCCTAATAAAATCCTCCGGGATCATGGCTTGAATACAATCAACATTTTCATTATAAGGATCTCCAGAAATATAATGCTTGAGTCTTTGGCCATTCACCACTTGTGAAGAGTTGTCTTCAAGGGAAACAATTTTAATTGCCCCCGAACGATATACCTCTTCAATAACAAAAGGTCCTTCCCATCTCGAGAGTAATTTTCCTGCAAAAAATCTGAGACGAGACCTATACAATAGCACTTTCTCACCAACATGAAATTCTCTTTTAATAATTATGTTATCATAACTTTCTCTTTAAAGAGCTTAGCATTTTGATATGCTTCACTCCTCCATTCATCTAAAGAACTTAAGTCAAGCAGCCTTTTCTCACCAGCAAGTTTAAAATCTCTATTTAGGTCTTTCACTGCCCAATCAGCTTTGTGTTCTAATTCTAGGGGCAAGTGACAAGCTTTTCCATAAACCATTTTATAAGGAGACATGCCCATGGGATTTTTGTAAGTAGTTCTATAAGCCCACAGAACATCATTTAATTTCTTAGCCCAGTTTTTCCTAGATTTGTTAACAGTCTTTTGCAAGATCGATTTGATCTCTCTATTTGATTATTCTACTTGCCCACTAGTTTGAGGATGATAGGGTGAAGCAATTCTATGATTAACATCATATTTAGCAATGGTTTTTCTAAAACCACCATGAATAAAATGAGAACCCCCATGAGTCATAAGATATCTAGGCACACCAAACCTAGGGAAAATAATATATTTAAGCATTTTTATTGAGGTTTCACCATCAGCACTTTTAGTAGGTATATCTTCTACCCATTTAGTAACATAATCAATAGCAACGAGAATATGAGTATAGCCTTTGGAAGGAGGGAAAGGACCCATAAATTCAAAACCCCAACAATCAAACGGTTCAATAACAAGAGAATAATTCATAGGCATTTCATTATGTCTAGAAATATTTCCAACCCTTTGACATTGATCACAAGATTAAAAAAAATTCTAGCATCTTTAAAGAGAGTAGGCCAATAAAAACCTGATTGTAGAACTTTATGTGCAGTTCTATATCCAGCGTGATGTCCTCCATAAGCACTACTATGCCATTTTCTCAATATCTCTTGTTGTTAATTTTCAGGAACACATCTTCTCATAATACCATCAACACCTTATTTATATAAGTGTGGGTCATCCCAAAAATAATGCCTCAAATCATAGAAGCATTTTCTTCTTTGCTGAGCTGTAAAGGTAGGAGGAAAATACTTTCAAACAATAAAGTTAGCATAATCAGCATACCATGGACTCTCTTGAGAGCTCACTTTTATTGCAGCTAACTGTTCATTAGGAAAACTATCATTAACAGGAATAGGGTCATGAGGGATATTTTCGAATTTAGACAGATTATCAGCAATAGGATTTTCAGCACCCTTCCTATCCACAATATGTAAATCAAACTCTTGTAAAAGAAGCACCCATCTAATAAGCCTAGGCTTAGCATCTTTCTTTTCCATAAGGTACTTAATAGCAGCATGATCAGTATGAATAGTAACTTTAGAATCAACAATATACTGCCTAAATTTATCACAAGCAAAAACTACAGCTAGGAATTCTTTCTTAGTGGTAGCGTAATTCTTTTGAGCAGCATCAAGAGTTTTACTAGCATAATGAATAACATTTAACTTCTTATCTACCCACTGTCCAAGAACAGCACCTAGAGCATAATCACTAGCATCACACATAATTTCAAATGGTAAATTCCAATCAGGTGGTTGAACAATAGGGGCAGATATTAAAGCCTTCTTTAAAATTTCAAAAGCTTATTTACAATCTTCATAAAAAACAAATGGTACATCTTTCTGAAGAAGATTAGTAAGAGGTTTTGATATTTTCGAGAAATCCTTAATAAACCTTTTATAGAAACCAGCATGACCAAGAATACTATGAATACCTTTAACATCCCTGGGACAGGGCATTTTCTCAATGGCTTCAACTTTAGCTCTATCAACTTCAATACCTCTTTCAGAGATTTTATGTCCAAGAACAATTCATTCATTAACCATAAAATGGCATTTCTCCCAGTTAAGAACAAGATTAGTCTCCTCACATCTCTGCAAAACTTTATCAAGATTCTGCAAACAATTATCAAAAGAAGTCCCATAGACGGAGAAATCATCCATGAAAACTTTAACAATTTCTGCACAAAAAACCATGAAAGATAGCAGACATGCATATTTGAAAAGTAGCAGGAGCATTACATAAACCAAAAGGCATACGTCTATAAGCATAGGTTCCATAAGGACAACTGAAAGTTGTTTTCTCTTGATCAAGATTTTTAACAGCAATTTGAGAAAACCCAGAATAACCATCAAGAAAGCAGAAATGAGTTTTCTTAGACAACCTTTCTAACATTTGATCAATAAAAGGCAAAGGATAATGATATTTCTTAGTGACTTTGTTAACTTTCCTAAAATCAATGCACATCCTATAACCAACTACTACTCTTTGAGGAATAAGTTCATTATTTTCATTTGGCACAACAGTCATCCCTCCTTTCTTAGGGACACAATGCACATGACTAACCCATCTACTATCAGCAATAGGATAAATAATACCCGCGTCAAGGAGTTTCAATACCTCATTTATTACCACATCCTTCATCTTAGGATTTAAACGGCGTTGATGCTCAAAAACTGGCTTTGCATCAGGTTCAATATTAATAGCATGCTGACAAATAGTTGGAGAAATCTCTTTCAAATCATCAAGAGTATAACCAATAACACCTATACGTTTCTTCAATATCCCCAATAATCTCTCCTCTTCTTTATCAGAAAGTTGAGAACTAATAATAACAGGATATAATTTCTTATCATCAATATGAGCATATTTAAGATTATCAAGCAAATGCTTTAAATCAAAAAACAGGATCTTCCTTGGGTGGCAATGTTGTACCCAAGTCTTCCACAGGTAAATTATGTTTCAGCATTGCTGGCTAATGTAGGAAATCTCATCAATTTCATTCCTTTCTTCCATAAAGACATCACTTTCATGGTCTTCCATGTATTGCTGCAAAGGATTGTTAGGAGCAAGAGCAATAGCAACCAATTGTTCAAGTTTATAATTTTCATTAGGCAGTTCAGCTTCATAAGGTGCTTTAGCAAATTTGGAGAAATTAAATTCATAAGACTCTCCATCAAACTTTGTAAGAATTTTCTCCTTTTTACAATCAATAACGGCACCACAAGTATTTAAGAAAGGTCTACCAAATATAATAGGACAAGTATCACTAGCAGAAGTGCCTAGTACTAGAAAATCAGCAGGATACTTAGTTTTACCACACAAGACCTCCACATCTTTAACAATACCAATTGGAGAAATAGTTTCCCTATTGGAAAGTTGAATAATCACATCAATGTCTTCAAGTTCACAAGAACCAATTTCATGCATGATTTCTTATAAAGCTCATAAGGAATAGCACTAGAACTAGCACCAATATCACACAAACCATAATAGCAATGATCACCTATCCTAACAAATAGCACATGAACACTAGGTTTCCTATATTTACTAGGATGAGAGACAATATTAGAAGCATCTTCACAAAATATAATGTGTCCCTCTTCTACATTTTTAGAAACAAGGTCCTTTACTATTGCTACTGTAAGTTCTACATTTATTTTTTCCTCGGGTTTTACAGGTTTCCTTGCACTTTTATTAACCACACTAGCTAACATAGAGTGTTCTTTTACCTTAGCAGGGAAAGGCATTTTCTGAATATAAGGTTCATGCACAATAGAATCAACAATATGAACTTCTATATCTCTACCAGGAACACAATTAACAGTATCATTATAAGGTGCATGGTACTTGTCCCATTCCTTTTTAGGAATATCAAAGTAAGAAGCAAAAGCCTTATATAAGTTTGCAACAACTTGAGAATCAAGACCATAAGCAACACTAACATTATGAAAATCATCGGATAACATAAAAGTTTTAATGCATTCATAATCATAATTTATACCTGACTTTCTACCTTTTTCATTCTCCCATGCTTTAGTGTTTTCTTGAATACGGTCAAGAAGATCCCATTTAGCTTCATCCTTCGTACGTGTAAATGATCCAGAACAAGAAGCATCAATTAAATCCTTATCATGAAGAGGAAGCCTTGCATAGAAATTATTAATAACGATATTACTGGGGAGCTCATGAATGGGGCATTTGAGCATTAGTAACTTCAATCTCCCCCATGCTTGGGCAATACTCTCTCCGTCATGAGGCCAAAAATTATATATATAATTCCGATCTCTATGGATTTCACTTGGAGGATAGAATTTAGAATAAAAGAGAGGTACAACTTCCTCCCATTCAGTAGTCTGGCTATTTTTCAGCAGCTTGAACCATTCAGAGGCTCGGCCTGTAAATGATATAGAGAATAATTTCCTCTTCACTTGGCTCATTGTAATACCTGCACACTTGAACAACTCGCATAATTCATGTAAAAAGAGTAAATGATCACTAGGATGGACATTTCCATCACCTGAATAGCAGTTATCCATAACATGTTTAACAATCTTTATAAGTATTTTATAGTGATCCAAATCATCATGCAGTGGGTCACTTACTACCCTAGCAGTGGCAGAAGTGCCCGCAAATAAGGACTCAAAAGGAGTTCCAAACATAGTGTAATAAAGCAATAGACAGAAATAAAAACAACACTTACAGCAGAAGCTTCCTTTATCAATTCCACTTCCCAATAGCGCTTCACTTCCCGGCAACGGCGCCAGAAAATAGTCTTGATGACCCACAAGTATAGGGGGTGTATCGTATTACTTTCGATAAATAAGAGTGTAGAACCCAACAAGGAGCAGAAGGTGTTGACAAGCAGTTTCGATGAAGGAATAACTCTAAATACTGGAAAACAGATTTGTAGGTTTTTTGATAATGCAGATAAATAAAGTGCGAGTAAATAAAATGCAGTAGTAATAATTGCAGAAAGTGGCCCAATCCTTTCTTTAGCAAAGTACAAGCCGGTGAGTTTACTTATGATTAACAAACGTTCTCGAGGACACACGGGAGGTTTCTGTCAAGTGCTTTTGTTCCATGCAGCTGAATAATGTTTGGTGTTTTGATAAGTGTTGTGTGGGTGAACCTATGCTAATGTAACGTCCCATCCAATACTAATACATACTTGTGATTATACCCCTTGCAAGAATCCGCAACTACAAGAAAGTAATTAAGAAATAAATCTAACCACTGCTTTAAACTCCGGGGTCCTACGCTCCCTCGTGCAATGGTTTCCTAAAGGGGGTTTAGGTTTCTGTCACTCCGGCAACCCCACAATTAGTAGCCAAATACACGATGCATTCCCCTAGGACCACAAATGGTGAAGTATCATGTAGTCTACGTTCACATGACACCTAGGAGAATAACACCACAAATTAAATATCGAACATTAAATATTATTCAACATTACTTCACTACTAACAACTTGACTTCTCCCATGTCCTCAAGAACAACACGAACTACTCACAGCACGTCATATGGATCATAATCAGAGGTGATATAATGGATGATAACAATCTGGTCATAAAGTGCAAAGACCGATAAATCTCACAATCATCAACTACTAACAAGTAATCCACACCGGAAGAGAGATCTATTGCAAAACAACGATAGAGGCCCCTAATTGTTACAGCGAGATGAAGGTGGATGATGAGGGTGATGGTGCTGGTGGTGATGACGATGATGATGACGATCTTGATGATGCCCGGAGCGGTGACGGTGACGATGGCGGTGAATTCCCCTCTCCGGAGAGGAATTTCCCCGGCAGATTTCTCCCTGCCAGAGAGCTTTTCACTCTTGGGTGTTTTCCGCCCCGCAGCGGCGGCAGAATAATTCTTCGAGGATGGAATGAGGCTTAGGGTTCCCTCGGGGTCAGGGGGCCAAAGAAGACCCCCGGAGGTGGGCTAGGGTAGGTGGCGCGGCCAGGGGGACGCGCCACCCCTAGGTGTGGGCCCCTGGTGGCCCCCTCTAGCTCTCCTTCTAGCTGTGTTCCTCCTCTGTACTTTTAGGAGCCCCCGAATGTCTCCCTTCTTCTTCTTCTGATCTTCTCAAATATGGTATCTCGACGGTGCTTTTTCCATCAGAATTCTAATCCTAGTGTTTATTCTCCAAAAATTATAAAACATGCAAAATAAGATAAAATAACATAAGAGATGCATCATAACATGAAATATATCGATGAATAACAGAAAATTATGATATAAAATAGTGATGCAAAATGTTCGTATCAGTGCCAGCAGGCCCGGGCAGCTTGCGAGGTTGTACGCCTGGTGTGTCACAGCCATGAACTTCGCGAGAGCCTGGTACCCAAGGATGGTGTTGTAGGGAGGGCTATGTGCGCTACGTCAAAGTTGAGAGTCTCTGTGCGGTAGTTCTAGAGGGTGTCGAGCGTGACGGCGAGGCGCACCTGTCCTAGAGGCACCGTGGTGCCGTCTGTGACGCCGGTGAAGGGCCTCGTGGGGGCCAGAAGTTCGTAGGGCACCTGGAGTCACTCGAACGTGGGCACCAAGATGACGTTGAGGCCTGCACCCCCGTCGAGCAGGGTCTTGTTGACGGCGACGTTTTTATGGTGGGGGTGCAGACCAGAGGCGGGATTCCCACGGTCCTTGTGGACTTGGGATGGTCGCTAACATCGAAGGAGACCTTGTGGTCTGACCACTTGAGTAGTTTCACCGCGGTTGTGCGTGAGTGGACAGCGGCGATCTCGTGCGAGGTCTTCTTGAAGTGGCGGCTGGAGAGGGGAGCTTGTGCTCCGCTAAGAATGCAGGCCATGTAGCCCGTAGGCTCTTGGTAGCCCCCGCAGTGTTCGTCTGTCCGACCCTGGTCGCCCTCAGCGTGTTGCTACGTGGCAGCATTCACCTGAGGTGCGGGTGGGTTGTGACGCTGCAGCGGCTGCGAGGGTGGCTGCTGTGGGGGCGGCTGGTAGCCACTGTTGTTGTAGCCACCCATGTTGTAGTTGTCATACCAGTTGTACTAGTTCGGGCCGCGCTTCTCCCATCTCCCTCCAGCGCGGCCTCCCCCTCGCCCTGGACTGCGCTAGCCGCCGCCTCGAGAGTAGCCCTCCTGGCCACCCCTCATGAGGCGGTCTCCCCACATTCTCTCCAGCTGGAAATAGTCCTTTGTGGCGTGTGAGTGCATTCGGTGAAACTCACAGAAAGGGCGGTTGTCCGCCACGAGTGCGGCGTCGCTGTGACCTTTCTTGCGTTCTGGCTCGGCAGTTAGAACAGCCGGAGCTTTCCGTTTGGCGTCCGCATTGTCTCTTCGTGCCTTGGTCTTTGTCTTGGGGGCCACCGGCTTGGATTCGTCGGCAGGCGTGTTGTGTCTGAAGAGGCGACCCTCCTCAGCATTAGCGCACATGTCAGCCATGTACACGAGATCGACAGCGGAGGTGAGGTCGTCCCTGATTCCGAGCTCTTTGAGCATGTGCTCGTTGGTGACCCCTTCTCTGAAGGCGAAGATGACGTTCGCGTCGGGGATGCGGGCGATCTTGTTGCTCGTCTGACTGAAACACTGCAGGTACTGACGAAGTGTTTCGCCGGGCCGCTGGTGTATGCCACGGAGGTCGTTGTAGGAGAGGGGACGCTCGTAGGAGCCCTTGAAGTTGGCGACGAAGTGATGGCACAACTCCTCAAACGATCCGATGGAGCCCTCCGACAGATTCATGAGCCAGATGAGGGCAGGACCCTTGAGGGCCATGGGTAGCCAGTTCGCCATGCACTTGTCGTCCCCCTTTGCAGCTCCTACGTTGAGGCAGTAGAGCTGCAAGAAGTCGAGGGGAGGAGTAGTGCAATCGTAGCAAGATGGCAGCGTTGGGTTGAACTTCGGCGGCCAGGAGACCGCGCGAAGTTGCTTGGTGAACGCGAGAGCGCCGCCGACGTAGACCGTGGCACGCGCGTCGAGGTCCGCCGGGCGGTTGGCGCGACCGGCCTTGGCGAGTTCGCGGATGGTGGGCCGCTCGCGCTCATGGCAGCGTTCGATCTAAACACGTGCATCCGGTGGAGTGCGCAAGATCTGGCAGGTGTTGCTGCTCTTCTCCGACACCTTAGTGGTGGGTGCCTTTTTGTAACATCCCAGTGTTTGGGAGGTTATAAGGATCTAAATTTAATATGTGCATTTGCAGAGGATGCATCTAAAAGTACGGGAAATTTTGTCGCGAAAGTTTAAACAAAGCAAAGTGACCAAAGTTTCACTGGACATGATGAAATAGGTCTATTTCATCTAGTCAGGTGTACATTTTGAATGATATTTATAACAAGTATCTTAAGAAACCAAATCACTTGATAAGACAAACCATAATTGGTTATGATCAAAAACAAACTATCAACAACCTTAACCACAAGTCTATAAGTGACTTGGGATAATTCATTAGGTAATTACAACCAAAGGGGGGGGGTGAGTATCCAAATCACATAAGTGATAATCATACTTCCACCAATGTGTAATGCATAATTGAACCATCTAATCAACAAAGATGTGATCTTCTATATAACAACAACTCCCTAAGTTATCAGTTCATTTCCACAACATCTCTCCAAATCATCTCATAACTATAAGGTGAACCATCACAAGTGAAGAACAAAGTTTCAACAGAACACAAGTAATACATACAGGGGTTAAGTCAAAACCCACAAGTGGAAAATGATATAATAATTGTATTAACATATTTATCGAATATGTACATATCTCATCAATAGTAAAAGAAGTATCAACAAGAAGAAATAAATCTTCTTCAACTACTGATAAACCTTCATCATTACATATGATATTCCCAAATCTCTATATCTGCATTAGGAATAACAAAGTCAATAAAGTGATGAATATAAAGTAGATCATGACACCTGGGATAAAAAATAACAACTTTGACATAAGTCATTAAACCTCAATAACTTTTACATGCTCAATCATCTTATACAAGTGAACATATGAAATCTCAACACCTCAATGAACCATTTGATCCACTTAATATTAAGTCATCATTCCATGAGCATTTCACACCTCTACTCAAATCCAAAAATTCTACAACTGAAGTATCTCTGGATGCAAGTAAGGATAACAACAAGTATAACCTCTATTAGAGGAATTGAATGGAAAGATAAGTAAAACTAATCATGTATGAGACAAGTACATATCTTTTGGGAAATAAAATAAGAAGTATATGGAAGGATAATAAAAGCATGAACTAACTCTTAAATCAAGATCTTGTTATTTTGTCTAGATTATCCTGTTTTTCCATCTTCTCTAAATCATTCTGCAAGAGAAGAAACCACAAGAAAGGAGGAACCACCACATGAAGATCTTCAAGAAGATTATCTTGAGTGTTCTAGAAGTGTTATTCCAATCTACCATAAGAGTATTTGGAAACTCTTATATATTGATCTGATCTTATTAACACTCTTGAAACAGTGTGATACTCCAATGTTAGTGTTATATAGAAGTAGTTTGGTAACAAGTTTCTAGACCTTGTTAACAGATAACTTTTGTATACTCAAACACTTGAGTGTCTTACACAAACAAACAGAAGGTGAAATAACTTGGTACATCTCAGCCTATTGTATATGAGTAGTAATTTGGAGGCAAGACTAGCTACCTTGTCAACAAATTCTTCTTATATGCACATGGCAACTTGATGTCATAAAATAAACTCACATTCTTTTACAATCATCTAAGTAAAATCCTTGCTTGGAGTAATTGGATGTTTTCACCAAAATGGTGAGACAGATGAGGTTGGAAACCAAGAGAGGAACCTACAAGCAATGGACAAAGGTGATAACTGAAGACTAGTGGTAACTAGAGAGAAGAACATCAAGCAACAGAAGACCACAATAAGCAACACTCCCTCAGTAAGGGATCATAAGAAATTATCCAGTGAATCATTAGGATATAATAGAGCACCAATAACCTCTGTCAAGCTCATCAGAGATGATGAACTTATAATAATATCTTTAATGACACTTATCAAGTATGAAATAATAACCAGCCATTGCATCACATGTCTTTGATATGTGGAGGTAGATGAAAACAAGCTTAATACCCTGTTTTCCAAATCCTTTTCATAGATAAGATTAACAGATGATAAAAAAAATCATCTACACATAAACATACAAATGATACTGGTTTCTAAAACAAGCATGGGATAATATCCATATTGGAACCTGGTGGAAAACAAACAAATAAGTTTTCAAAGCCACTCAAGTTTTCTATTTAATCACGTACTAAAAAACAGCAGCCTTTCTTACACACATCGAAGTAAAATGTCAACCAAAGATTGCTAAGAGTTTCAATTATAAAAGATGACATGGTATCATAAAAGAAAACAAGCCCTTCACCAATTAAAATCATTTGGTATGAGTTGGAATAAAATTCCCTATTGGGTGATTTTATTACTATGCCTAAAAATAAAACACTACTAAAGCTTACAAACTATTTCCAAAAGGTATTATACCTAAAAAATATCCAATAGAAAACATATCATTATTTCAGTAACATATTAGTGGGGTTGTTTTCATGTCATAGAATACACTAAGTAATTTTTAATCCATAAGAAATTTAAATAGAAAGAAAATAGCAAAAAGCACTTAATCTAGCACCCTAAATAAAAAAAATATATTCTTCAAATTCACCAAAACAAAACATGGTGAGGTGTAAAATTTGATGAGGAATTCAAATATATATTTTAAACAATTTTTATGTTTACAAATAAGCCCTGAAAACATGCAATTCTTCTCAGTTTTAAAGACATAAGGGCTCATTTGTAATTAAGTGAAATCCCAAGGGTTTATCAAAAATTGGAAAATAATTTCTTCTTCATCCTTTCCGGCCAGAAGGCAGAGGCGGTTGTCGTCGAATCACTGTCGCGGTGTCCTCTCCTGCGTGCCTCCCTCTGCGCAGATAAAGTCCGAGGTTGCCGTACTTCTCTCCTCTACGTCTTCTCTCTCTCGCATGATCTCCTCTCTCTCTGTTTAGGGAGAGAACCTGAAACCCTAGCTATCGGTTCCCGCCGCCGCACCATCGACTCTGGCCATCCCGGGGCAAATTGGGACTGCCCCGAGGTCCACCTCGATCTCCTCTACCACCTCATCCAGCGCGCAAGGCTGGAAAGGCAGGAACCCGACGAATCGAGTCTATCTTCTCCGACACCAGCGCCGGGTTCCGTGCAAGCTCGGGTCGCCGTCGAGTCTCCTCCGGCCACCGAGACCCCTCCTCGGCATTCCTGGTGAGTAGGGGAACCTCCCGGAAATTTCTGTTCATCTTCTCGAGGTCCATAGCATACTACCGTCGAATCTCTGTCACCGCCGCCGCGCAAGCTCGCCGCCGGCAAGACTCTGGTGACCAATTGGTCATGCCACTAGCACCGTTGAGTTCGCCTTGCTCTCCTCTAGCGTGTACCAACAACCAATTGCACCAATTTCATCCAAATCACGCAATTGCAATCCATCTGTGAGGATTTGAACTTGGTGACATCACCTGTGATGTCACCATGACGTCATGGGCCATTTTTATTTTATTTTTTAATTAAAAACGAAAACTGACAGGTGGACCCACCTGTCAATTTAAATAAAAGAGAAATTCCAATAAACTTGATAATTCAACAACTATTAAAATAATTATAAGAAAAATACAAATAAATTATGGAAGTGTTTAGAAAAATATAATCTAAATGTTTATCAAGTTTTCAAAAATGTTTAATAAAATTTAAAATTAAATATTTTCTTTAATTAAATTAAATCATTTAAAATTGAGAAAAATAATAAATAATTCATAAAATCAGAAAAATACAAGTTATATACCAAAATGCTACAAATGAAAAATGCAACTCATTTATGATGTTTTCATGGTCATTTAACCAAGTTTTCATGTGTGCAACATTTGCCTAGTCATTTAATTCATTTAAAATTAATAAATTAATAATTTATTCAAATATTTTCAGAAAGCATTGAATGATATATCAAATTAAAGAGAAAAGAATTTCCAATTCAAATGTGTCAAACATAAAACATTTTATTCAACTTATAAACTTGTTTCCAAAAGTATAATAAAATTCTATAATGCTTCATTATAATCAGAAATAACTGCCACAACATTATTTTCTTTATTAATAAAACCCTCATGATTTCACACCAACTAAACCTATCATCACATAGTCATTAGCAAGTATGTGATGATAGAGTTAGTTGTATTAGTTACTCATTTTCAAATAAACTTGATGCCATTATCTCTACACTTTAGAACATAAAATCAAATGTGTTTATTATCTTTTCAGTAGTTGTTTCCCATATAATAGTGTGCTCAAGTTTCATCATGTGATAAATATTTATAACCTAAACATAATAACAATTGTGTGTTAAGTAAAAGTGAAACACATGTGAGTCTAAAACAAGTAATAACAACATCACCACAAGTAACAAAACAACTCACCTAAAACCTGTGTGATTAAGATATCGTATCAAACGTGGCTTACACTTGTAAGATGGGGTATTTTCCAGGGTATTTCACGATGCATCTCATTACTATGCATGTATCATCCTTGCCATTGTTTTCTGTAGTCCTTAACAGGACTACTTTGCTATCTTTCAGATGTTGGATTTTTCTACGCGACCCTCGAACCCCGAAGATCTGGATTATTATTGTTATTTCAATCTCAGGCAAGTTCATCACTTGCTCATATACTTTGCAGTACTTCATAACAAACTAATTGCAAAAACCCTATCGTATTGTCACTTACTCTCAAAAGAATGCATGATCCTATTTTTATAATAATATGACTAATTGAATGACTACCTGAGTGGTAGTGCTCTGTTTTGTGGGCGGATGGAACCATGGTAAGATGGATAGGTCTAAGGAAGGTTCCATCTGCACGTGGAAAGTATAACCTAGGAATTAACCACAACTGCCGTCAGAACTCGGTGCGCCGTAAATACCGCGTTAACCATGGGTCTTCTATGGGGAGGGGGGTAAGTCAGCTGTGATCTTTTCTCGTTCGCATGTCAACGGGCTGCCAGAGACGTACGCTGTAGGTTCTACGGGACTACATGCACATGGGTGGGAGCCCTTACGTCCCACGGACTCTGGGGTCTATGAGTGTCTACCAGGGGCGGGTAGATCTCCATCGTGAGGGGTGGAATCAGGCGTTCAACCTGCTGGCGGAAATGGGTGGGCATGCGTTGTGCGGAGAAGCACGGTTTGGCTTGGACCAACAACTAGGCCCCACACCTGAGTGGGAGTGGACAGGATCTCGAGCCTGGTTGTGCAACATGGTCTTGGTCGCCCATGGGTAAAGTAACACACCTCTGCAGAGTGTAAAAGGATGTGGCATGTTACCCCCTGTTCCGGGAAGGAACTGCGAACGCTACAGGAAAGCCAACTCCATGAAGTTCTAGTCCTGTGATGGTCTAGCGGGCATAGCTTTCGGAAGTAAAAGCAACCTTTTGAAGAAGGATTTACAAAACCTTGCATTAGCTTATGACTCTTTCGAGTCTAAGGCTGTAGTTAGTGCATCAAACTACCCTCTATATATCATGAACTTGCTGAGTAATGCTCGTTACTCATTCATTCCCGTTTGACCCCTGCTTAGAGATGAAGCCCTATGGAAGTCGTCATCGGGAAGCCATTGCTGTCTAAGGAAGCCAGGTGGAGTCATATCTTACTTAGCCAGGAAATCATCATCATCAACACTGGAGGAGGAGAAGCTACCAAGGTGTAGGCGGAGAGCATTCTTGGACTTAGTTGTATCAAGCCATAGATTAGGGCTGACATCAGCCAAAGTAGATTAAGTTCTGAGCTAGAGTAATTCTCCAGCTTGGATCTTCGAATTTCTTCTTCTGATGTTTCATTTGTAAGAGATCTTCTTTGATTCTTCAAAGAGATTCTCGAGATTTTGTAATGAAGTTTGTATCCTATAGCTTTCCCTGGACCCGCTATATTTCTGGTGTACTACTATGAGGGATGTAATATTCATAGATAAGTCCTTCTGTGAGTATTATGTCATCGACTTGCGCACTACACATGCAGTGGTGTGTCGGGTCACCACACTTGTCATGGAACTTGGTGCGGGGATCGCCTTGCACCAGTGAGGTTACACCGTGAGAAGGGGGCGGCGCGTTATGGGCTGCTGCACTCCTACGCTGGCCAGCATCGCCTCCCCGCGGGGGGGGGGGGGGGGCGTTTGCGACGGTGGCGAGCTCCTGGAGGCGGGCAAGCCATGCGGCGTGTCCTTCAGGTGTGGGCGGGTGCATAAGCAGCTCCTGGACCAGCAGCAGAGCTGCTGCGGGAGTAGGTTGTTCCAGGCGTTCCTGTGTTCCTGACGGCGATGGGGGTGCATGCTGAGATGCAGGTGCGTCTTGCTGCGGCGTGTGGGAGGAAGCTTCCTCCTCAGCGCCGTGTTCGTCCTCCATGCCAGTGGCGTTGCACCGCGTCGCGTCGTTTTCGTTGCTAGTCTGCTTGACCTGCCCCCGGCGGCGAGGGGCTATGGCAACGAGGAAGCGAGGGAGTGCCTCAGCCCCCTACCTGGCGTGCCAGGTCGGAGAAAGCTCGTATGTCCTAGACATGATAGCTTTCAGAGGTTCGAACACTAGGGACCAAACACACTTCCTTCGCCTCTTGAGGAGGCTTAGAGAAGGAAGCTTGAGCACGACAACAATGGTGACACAGAGAGTTTACCCAGGTTCAGGCCACCAGTGTGGTGCAAGACACTACTCCTGCTTGTCTGATGGATTGCACTGTGGTTACTATAGTACAAATGCGAGCTTGTGCTCAGAACAGACTACTTGGGCTCTACAATTATTTGAGCTCTCCTTCTACAAGGGCCGGAGGTGCCCTTATTATACGGGCGTTTGGACCTCCTTCCCGCTCATTTGGAAGGAAAGGGTTCCCACAAGGTGCCAAAGGGAAGAGCGTCCGTACTTCTGCGCCTCCTGCGCGGTCTTGGTCGTCGAGGACAGCTCCACCGCCCATGGCATCACGGTGGGGGCGCCCAGTGACACTACCTCCGTCTTGTAGCGCGGACTTGGTCTCCTTGCACCAAAGAGGCAATCTTGGAGGGCCGCTTTGGCGCCCACAGCGTCTGCCCTCGCTTTATACACGAGAACGGAAACTGCGGCTAAAGGGGCCCTATGGCGCCTTCGTCACCGTTCAGAGGAGTGGTCGTCAGCGGCACATGGGATGTCCCCTCTTGAAGGGAGGTGCCCAGCGAAAGGAGCAAGGGCGGAGTAGAGCTCCTCTCTAAAGCGCGAGCCCCCGGTGCGGAGAACTCCCCCTTTGGTTAGGCCCACCTGGTGGGTGGGCCCAAAGGTGGCCCCATTGCTACCTTTGGCCTTGAAGTTGCATGTTGGCCTGGGCCGCAGCTGTCGCCTCAGGGTACCCTAGTATCCTCAATCCCAGTTTCAACAATTTTGTCACTAGAAATATTTTTAATCTCCGAACTTTTGGGACTCCTTCTACCTAAATTCATGACCTCTCCAATCCCATTTGTTTTGACATTAACATGTTTAGAAGCATTTGGATACTCATTGGTAATGAAAGTTTGAACTTCCTCAAAGGTTTGGATGGTATAAATTTTAGCAGGCTCACTATGGCAGTTTTTTGAGCAATTTCAGCTTCTCTTTCTCTTCTAGGACGTATTTGAGATAACATTCTCATGTTCTCATTTATTTGAACTTGTATAGAATTTATAGGTTCAGTTTTCTTGGCCTCAAGAGGTGTATTCCTAATTTTTAAAATTTCTACATTATGAGCAAGACTATCAACTTCCAGCACAAGAATATCTTGTTTTGCAAGCCTTTCATCAACAGTCTTATTGAAATCTTTTTGTGTAGTGATAAATTATTTAAGCATGTTCTCAAGATCAGAGGTGGAACTTTTAAGATTGTTGTAAGAATTTCTATAATAATTCCCATATGAATTACCATTATTATTAGGATATGGCCTATAGTTTTACTACGAAAGTTATTCTTTTAAGCATTGTTGTTGAAATTGTTTCTAGCAATAAAATTCACATCAATTTGATCATTCGCATTAGCAACCAGAAATTTCAAGGGAAAATTATTAGGATCTATTGGCACTTGTTTAGCTAGCAAACAAGCAAGCATGTCAATTTTATCACTCGAAGATAAGACCTCCTCAATAGAATTAACCTTTTTACCTGTTAGAGCCCTTTCTGTGTGCCATTGGGAATAGTTTTCATTATATCATCCAATAACTTGTTTGCTGAGCCTAAACTGAGGTTCATGAAGGTTCTTCCCGCAGCAGAATCTAATAAATTTCTTGAAGAAAATTTAATCCTCCATAAAAAGTTTGGACAACCATCCACGTAGTTAGTCCGTGTGTGGGACAATTCTTAACCATAGTTTTCATTCTTTCCCAAGATTGAACAACATGTTCATTATCATTTTGTCTACAATTCATAATGTTACTCCTTATTACAGGTGGATAATACTTCCCAATAAAAGCATCTTTGCATTTAGTCCAACAATCATGCTATTTCTAGGAAAATATAATAACCATCCCTTAGCTCTTCCTATTAAAGAGAAATGGAACAATCTTAATTTCACAATATCACCATCTACCTCTGTATATTTTTGCATGTCACATAACTCAACAAAGTTATTTAAATGAGAGGCGACATCTTCTCCAATAGCAGAAAATTGATCTTTCATGACAAGATCCAACAAAGCATGTTTAATTTCATAAGAGTCTGCTGTAGCAGTAGATGGAAAAATTGGTGTGCGTATAAAATCATTATTATTACTAGTAAAGTCACAAAGCTTGGTATTATCATTGGTAGACATGCTATCAAGATAACACAAATAAAATACTAGAGACTAGAGAACTATTTTTTTTGGGTTTTTGATAAAGAGAAAACAAGACTAAACAAAAGTAAACTAAGCAAGAACAAAAAAAGGAGCGGAAGTGTGAGACTCCCCTTGCATAAATCTAGAAATCTCCGGCAACAGCGCCAGAAAAATTATCATTGACGAGGGACTTCCTACTTTTGATGACTTTGAAATCGCCGGCAACGGTGCCAGAGGAAGTACTTGATGATGACGTGATCAGACGCTCGTTGGGAGACCCCAAGCGGAAGGTATGATGCAGTCTAGAGTAATTTCCCCCTAGTAAGGAACCTGAATTATCGAACCAGTAGGACTTCATAATCTTGAAGAAGGTTGCTTTATCAACAACGCTGGAAAAGTAATGTTAACGAAGCATGGAACCTGCGCACAAGCACAAACTCTCTCTTGACCCAACTTTCTGAAGGTTCTCAATCGTCTTGACGGGGAGATGATAACCCGGTAGGCCATACACCAAGGAATAACCCGGCCCAAAGGACACTGTGCAGGATCCGGCCGAAGATAAGGAAACCTGTGAAGGCCCAAGTTTGTAGGCCCGGCGACCCGGGTTGTGGGTTGTTGTAAAGGAAAGATAGGGTTTGTGTGCCGTGTCCGGGTAGGAACCAGGGTGCGCCTTGGGGAATAAGCCAGGGGGTATGGGTGCTTTATAAACCAACCCCCGAGTCTAGTTTTAGACAGAGATCTAAGAACCCTAGCAACATCATGTGATATCGAGCATCAAGTGTAATCCCAGAGTTGAGTTACTATATCAAGATCGGAGACTCGGCGACTTTGATTGCCGGCTACCAGATCGAATTGCACCATGTTTTCCTCTGAGCTAAACCCTCTCCCGAATACCTGTGTCGTCTTGCCCCAAGATCAGTTACCCCCGGTAACATCTGCCGTGATTATCCCACGACAGTTGGCGCCCACCGTGGGGCCTGCGTCCAAAGGTGTTTACATCACGGGAGAAGCTCGGAAGGGCATGGAGAATCTTGTCATTGGCGAAATCTACATCGACCACGAAGGAGAAAAGATGGTGGACGATTCCGGCTGGGGGCCAGAATCGGATCACCTCGAGCCCGGATCTATATTGACGATCGGCCGGATCAACATCTTCATCGGCACGGTACGAACGACTAATTTAAGAGGACAATATCATGTGCATACTACAGGAACTTCCAGCAGGAACGAGAAGACATTAAAGCAAGCGGCAAACTCGATTTCGTTGGCCGCGCCGGGACATCTCAGATGGGCGGAACAAGAAGTAACATGGAGTAGAAAAGACCATCCGGAGAAAATAGAGCGTCCAGGAGTCTTGGCATTGGTGGTTGCTCCACAGGTTAATGGTTACGAATTGAAGAAGGTCCTGATGGACGGTGGAAGCAGCATCAACATCCTTTATTGGGAAACCTTCTTACGGATGAGTCTCAAAGAGTCTCAGTTACAAAAAAGTTCGACAATCTTTCATGGGATCGTGCCAGGTCACTCGGCGAGCCCCGAGGGAAGGATCACCTTGGAAGTTGCTTTTGGAGAATCGACGGATAATTATCGAATTGAGTGGCTCACGTTCGAGGTGGTCAAATTGCGCAGTCCTTACCACGCACTGTTTGGGAGGCCGGCTTACGCCCAATTCATGGCTAGGCCGTGCTACGTGTATTTGCAGCTGAAAATCCCGGGTCCTAAACGGACCATCACTATACATGGGAACCGGGATATAGCGGCCGAGTGCGACGAAGGAGATTCAGTTATGGCCGAGCAGGCATGCAGGAAGGAAGAGCTTGAATATTACCGGGCTCAAGTAAATCCGGACGATAGAACAGCCTTGAAAAAGCCGAATACCGAGGATGAGAGAGCAAAATTCAAGGCGGCGCAAGACACCAAGAAGATAGATTTTGTCGAAGGGGATTCTACTAAGCAGTTTACCATAGGGTCTAACTTGGGAAAAGAGCAGGAGGAAGCGCTCGTGGAGTTTATTCGTTCGAATGCAGATGTGTTTGCCTGGACACCTAGCGACATGCCGGGTATCCCTACAGAATTGGCTGAGCACAGTTTGCATGTGGATCCCAAGTCCAGGCCCGTGAAGCAAGGTTTGAGGAAAATGAATGAGGAAAGAAGGAAGGCTATAGGCGAAGAGATCGCTCGGCTATTGGCAGCCGGCTTTATCATGGAAGTATTTCACCCGGATTGGTTGGCTAACCCGGTTCTAGTGATGAAAAAGACCAATGAGTGGAGGATGTGCATTGACTTCACGAGTCTCAACAAACATTGCCCAAAGGATCCGTTCGCGCTGCCGAGGATAGATCAGATTATAGACGCAGTAGCTGGAAGCGATCTGTTATGCTTCCTGGACGCATATTCCGGGTATCATCAGATTAAGCTCAAAAGGGAGGATTGGGAGAAAACATCATTCATAACCCCTTTTGGGGCCTTTTGTTATAAAACTATGACGTTTGGGTTGAAGAACGCCGGCACAACTTACCAACGGTGTATTCAAAAGTGCTTTGAGGACCAAATCGGACGTAACGTCCATGCCTATGTGGACGACGTGGTCATCAAGACTAGGAAGGCGGAGACATTTATCGATGATCTAAAGGAGACGTTCAAAAACTTGAGGAGGTACCAGATGAAGCTTAACCCGACAAAGTGCGTGTTTGGAGTTCCAGCTGGGAAATTACTCGGCTTCATAGTTTCCGAGAGAGGAATCGAGGCAAACCCGGATAAAATCAAGGCCATCCAGAGTCTGAAAAAACCGGAAAATTTGAAGCATGTTCAAAAGCTCACGGGCTGCGTAGCAGCCTTGAGCCGATTCATATCCAGACTCGGAGAAAAAGCAATACCCTTGTACCGGCTCTTGCGGAAATCAGATAAGTTCGTGTGGGATCAAGAGGCGGACGAGGCATTTGAGGCACTAAAGAAGCAGTTATCTGAAGCACCAGTACTAGCGGCGCCGGGTCCTAAAGAGCCTATGTTACTATATGTGGCAGCTGGCCCCCGAGCCGTCAGCGCGGTAGTCGTTGTGGAACGCAAAGAGGACGGGAAAGGATACCCGGTTCAGAGGCCGGTTTATTACGTCAGCGAGGTATTATCAGAAGCAAAGCAACGCTATCCACATTGGCAAAAGTTGGTGTTCGGGGTCTTTATGGCCAGCCGAAAGCTGAAGCCGTATTTCCAAGAACATCCCATAACAGTGGTTAGGTCAATACCAATGTCGGATATCATCAGAAACTCGGACGCAACGGGAAGAATAGCCAAATGGGCGATAGAGATGGGGGATTATCACATCAACTACGAACCCAGGTCAGCAATCAAATCTCAAGCTTTAATTGATTTCGTTAACGACTGGACACATACAGGCATGACTACAACGGTTCCAAATTCCGAGTCATGGATCATGCACTTCGACGGATCAAAGCAGTACGAGGGATCAGGAGCTGGGGTGGTGCTAACATCACCCAAAGGAGACAAATTGAGTTACGTACTACAAATTCACTTCGACTGTTCCAACAACGTGGCCGAGTATGAGGCCCTATTGCATGGCTTAAAGGTAGCCAAAGAGATGAACATCAAGAGGATACGATGCTTCGGAGATTCGGACCTTGTGGTACAGCAGGTGTCAGGAACGTGGGATAGAAAGGACGCAACTATGGCAGCATACCGCAGGGAAGTTGATAGGGTTGCAGGATGTTTTTCCGGGTATGAGGTGGAGCATATAGACAGAAGAAAGAATGAGGCAGCCGACGCCCTCGCCAGACTCGGCTCGCGCAGAGAGCCGGTCCCACCTAACGTTTTCCTGGACGAATTATGGCGACCATCAGTTAAAATCGAGTCAGAGGAGGAATTGGCAAATCAAGACCCGGATTCAGGACTCGTAGCCACTGTACGTACTATTCCCGAGTGGACAGAACCGTTTTTGGCCTACCTATCACGAGGCGAGTTACCACAACAGGAGGTATTAGCAAGGCAAATCTTGAGGCGAGCAAAGGGATATTCTATCATCAATGGGGAATTGTACAAGAGAAGTGCAGCAGGAGTCTTTTTGCGCTGCGTAGCGCCGGAGGAAGGCAGACAGATTCTCAAGGAAATCCATGAAGGCGACTGTGGACATCATGCGTCCACAAGGTCTCTTGTGGCTAAAGCTTATCGACACGGGTTTTTCTGGCTCACGGCCCTAGCGGATGCGGAACGATTGGTAGCAAGGTGTGACGGATGTCAAAGGTACGCTCGCCAAACCCATGTGCCGGCTATGGAGTTGCGGACTATCCCGTTAACTTGGCCGTTTGCTGTCTGGGGTATGGACATGGTTGGCCCCTTTCATATGTCACCATGCAAGAAGACACATCTTTTGGTGGCTATTGATAAGTTTACCAAGTGGGTTGAGGTTATGCCAGTTACTAATTGCGAAGCAGCTACAGCAGTCAAGTTCCTGAAAAGGATTATCTACCGGTTCGGGTATCCCCACAGCATAATTACCGACAATGGAACCAACATGTCCCTTGGTGAGATGGAGAAGTTTTGTGGCAACAACGGAATCCGGCTCGATGTGGCATCGGTGGCTCATCCGCAGGCCAATGGACAAGTGGAGAGGGCAAACCAAGAATTGCTTCGCGGATTAAAACCACGATTGCGAGTTCCCTGCGTCAGGGCTGCTGGTGCATGGGTCGAAGAACTTCCTTCTGTGGTTTGGGGTATCAACACTACACCTAACAGATCCACTCAGATGACACCCTTCTTCATGGTCTATGGTGCGGAAGCAGTGTTACCGAGTGACATTATTCACGATTCGCCTAGAGTATCAGCTTACGTCGAAGTAGTGAACGAAAAAACCCGGCAGGACGCCGTAGATATGTTAGAAGAGCAAAGAGAACAAGCCATGGAAAGATCAGCCATATATCAGCAAGATCTACGGAGGTATCATAGCCGGCGTGTGAAGACCCGGGTATTCCAGGAAGGAGACTTGGTTCTGCGCCTGGTACAGTCAAACGAAGGAAAACACAAATTATCACCACCATGGGAAGGACCATTTATCATAAGACGGAATCTGCATAACGGATCATATTATTTGATAGATGCAAGGGAAGAGTCGGCTGCAGTCAACGACACCGCACACACCACTTCATCTATGCAAGAAAGAGATAGACCATGGAACGTGGCTCAGCTACGTCCGTATTATACTTAGTAAAGACTATATTGGCAAGTGGAATTGCACGATGTAATAGGCAGCAGGTTTTCAGACGTACTCTTTTCCTATCCAGGGCACCTTTGGGGACTGGACGGGTTTTTAATGAGGCGGCTTGCTGACCTAGATTTTTCATATCAAGTAAAGAGATGGTTATCAAGAAAAGAGATGGTTGTTATCAGGTTATGTACTCTCAGTACGATGCGTATATCTAGGTCTTGGGGGCTGGTCGCTTGAATAGCACAGTTACAAACTCAAAGACCCGGCCATGATGCCTATGAGTTATAAGGGCCGATTACTTGCAAACGAGTACGGCTACAATCTAATAACCGGACAAAGAAGTCCAATTTTCTTGGCTGTTCTTACTTAAGCTCGATGTGACTCGCATTAAAGTGGCATGATTTGTTCGCTTACGATGGCAGTTAGTCATGAAACCCGACGGGGATTGGCTGGCTACGTCTTCGTATTGATGTAACAACATGGTATCCACGCGAAAGCCGGCTTACAGTACAAGACAGTCAAAAGGGTCATCTAAACCACAAGTTATGCAGAGTACAAGGCTGAATAGCTGGAAACTCAACGACTATTAAGCATAACTTCAAAACCTATGTGAAACAACTCGTGGATCTTTGTGAAATTAGCAGTAAGCAGTTTGTTCCCTTTTCAAGACCAAGTGTCCTAGACTCGGCAATCCGGGCCCGGTAGCTTGAAATCTTGAAAAGAGAAAAAGTGGCTTACTCGTATAGTTGCAAAAATCAAAATATCCGAGTCTTGGGGACTTGGGGACTTCGAAGCAAAATCCGCTTGTCAATACCCATGAGACCCGGAAATTGAGTTTTCACAGAAGGAACAATATATAAAACCAGATATCGAGAACAGATGAGCTTAAACTTAAAAGGCCGGAACAGGCATCGAGTATATCAAGGCCTTAGCGTGCATTACAAAATCCTGATGAAAAAATATCATAGGTGCACAGGTGCACCACCCAAAATATAACTGTTTCAAAAAGTATGTTGACCGACTTGCGCTTAAGAAGAGGCATTAGAAACCACATATCACTCGGCGTTCATCTTGGCCTTCCCCTTGCCATCATTGGTAGTAGCAGCAGCACCCGGATCAGCGGTACCAGCCCCTGCAGGGGGCGGAACGACTGGTGTTGAGGTAGCAGGAGCAGAGTCGGCTTCAGCTTGCTTCTTGGCAGCCTCCGCCCTTATCGCAGCAGCTTCCTCCTTCCACCGGGCCAGCATGTCATACGGCTCAGGAAGATCCGACTTAATTACTTTACCGGCAGAATCATATGCTGGAACAAGTATATTAACGTCCAGCTCATCAGCAATTACGCTGGCCGGGTAACGGACCTCCTTCTGGATGGCCTGAAAATCCTTCACCGAAAACTTGGATCCGTCAAGCTTGAACTCTGGGAAGCCGCTCATAAGCCTCGCTAGCTCGAGCTTGGGGAGATAAGCCTTGGCAAGTGCAAGCCCCCGGGTCACTCCAACCCGGCAAGACGAGCGCTTCCAGTGCCGAATCCACTCGGGAACAGTGGATAAGGCGTCCAGCAGCCTCTTCAGATCAACATGTCCTCTACCCGGACACCGCAACTCGTCAAGGATCCATCTGGTTCCGGCACATAGTTGCCGGATAGCGCTATTCATGATTTTCAGCTTGGCCAGGTCGTCCTCTTCCGGCATGGTTTCGTCCGGGCCTGAGGAAATGGAGACATAAGTCGGGAAACTGTTGCTATTTATCAAAAAGATAAACCGGAGGAGGAAACGTACCAAGTAAAGCACGATATGTGTCCGATATTTGGACGGAAAGGCTCGTTAGGTCATCTTCTGCTCGGTGAGCCCTTTTCCTATATTTCCTCATTAGCAACTTATTCCTCCTAGACTCGGCCTCGGCTGCCTCACGTAAAGCTACCTCCTTTTCGATGAGCTTGGTGGCATCCGCCAGTTTTTCATCGGATTGAGTTACGAAAGCCTGCATGCATGCAAACAAAGGATCAGTTGGGTAGAGGAATAAGTTATCAGTCGCTTGTATAACAAAGTCCCAAGTAAATTATGAATCAATTCACTCGGAACTTGGGGACTGGATAAAGGCATAAGCAATATTAGTCGGATTTACCTCGTGTTTGGCTATCAAAGCTCCCAAGATGTTCTCTTCATTAGACCTTAAAGTGCGAAGGGTTTCTAGCATCTGGGTAAAGGTCAGTTCCTCGGATCGAGCACCGGAAGAGCCGGCAGCTTGGTCGTTTGGTGGGGGGGGCTCTCCCCGCCCTTGGAGTTGAGACCCGGACAGTTTGGGTGCCCGGGTTGGGAGAACTCATCCTTGTATCTAGAACTTCGATCTCCTCGTCTACTGGTTCCGATGAGGAAGGAGATCCGGCAGCTCGGGGAAGTGGGTTGTTCAGAGGGCCTTGTTCCTGGTTATTCGCTGTATCATCGCCAGTCGCGGCGTCCGCATGGTCAGTCGGTTTCTCCGCCTGATGGTTATCTGCTTCTATATTTTCCGGGTCGCTAACGACGGCTTGAGCGCTAAAAGAAAGATGAGAAAAAGCGGCTATTAGTGATGATGGTGGCTTGAGTGGAAACTTGTTAAGCATAAAAGGAAATCATGTAGCGTAAACTTACCCGGCGTTCACGGTATAATCTGGCGGGAGCTCGCCGCTGGAAGCAGATGAGGTCGCCACGGGAACTACCAACGGGACCCGGAATTGCCCGGCACGTGGATGGTTAGGAGAAGGGTGGCGTTGAGGAGAGTCGGAAGGACGAGGCGGAGGAGCGCCGCCACGAGGAACCGAGGAAATAGAGATGCCCGGGTTAAGGGGATCTTCACCCGGGGAACTCCGAGTTACTCTGCGTTTGGCTGGGGAGGAGTCCTTCAAGCACGACGAATTTGATAATTGATGGTTAAGTCGTCGCATGGCGTCAAAGGAGTAAGGTTCAGAGGATAACGAGGAAAAAGGAACCTTGGATACGGCTCCTCTGGCTTTCCTTTTGGCTCCGACTGTTGTTTCTTGGTCTGATTCAGTTGCCTCCGGGTCATCCTCGTTGGCCTCGCCTTCGTCCTCCAGTCCTGCGAGTCGGATGTGTGTTAGTTGGAGAAAAGATAAACGAAAGGGAAGTAATACAAGTAAAGATATACAGATCCTGTGCAAATACCTTCGCTACCATCAGCCGGCTCGTCCTCGTCTTCCGGGTCTCTGGAAGGGGGGAAAGGGTTCAACTCTCCAGAAAGGGTCATCAGCCTAAGACAAAGGAATGGGAATAAGGGTTAGAAGCTGTATCGAGTCAAGATGCGGAAGTAAGTTATGGATATCAGGTATTACCGCTGGAGCCGGGTTGTCCCGAGTAAACGGGGGTAACCCGGTGATGCCCTTTATCACCTCCAGCTTCTCCGTTAAGAAGCCTTTGATGGTCTTGTTAGTATCGCCGGCTGCAAAGCTTTTGGTGGAGTATCGGAGTGTATCTGTGGTGTGCCCTGAGTACTCGCACATCAGTTTGGTGCGAACGGAGTTGGGTTGTATCCGGAAATCAACCCATGTTTTTATTAAATTGAGCCCGAGGAGGCCTTGGGCTGAGAGAATGGCCATCTTGGTTAGCAAGGGAAGGATTGTCTCCCTGTCCGAATCTGATGCAAAGGCACTGAAAGACTCGGAGGGCTCGAGGGGGTCTCTGAGTAACCCGGCAGCTTCTTTTCACTGTCAGGGGAGGTATCGCGGCAATAAAAGAAGGACAGTTGCCAGTGTTTGACGTGGGAGTGTAGGTTGAGGGTTGGCATCAGAGAATTCCTGCGGCGCTGGATGGATACCCCGCCACAGGTTAGGAGCGCTCCGTCGCCGCTTTCGCGGCACGGCTTGCATTGGAATAACTCAATGAAGAGAGTTAAACTCGGCGGCATGCACAAGTACGATTCGGAGAGAACAATGAAGTGGGTGATGTTCAACATAGAGTTAGGCCCTATGTCGAACATTCGGAGTCCATAGTGATCTAAGACCTCCCTAAAGAAAGGGTGACCCGGAGGACGGAATCCCCGGGTCACGTGCTCTACGAAGCAGATTACCTCGTTTTCTGTGGGTGTGGGCCGGGTCTCACTGCCCGGCGCCCTCCAGTGAATGTCCTTCTGAGAAGGGAGAGTTCCTAATTCGGCTAGCTCCTCCAACTTGGCTTTCGTAGCTGTGGAACGCCCCCAGTTGGCAGATATGTTTTGGGTATTTCTCGCCTGGGTCGGTTGTTTTCCTTGTCGTTTGGGAGCCATGGGGTCAACCTGCAAAGCACCAGAAAAAGAGGCGTATCAAATAAGACCCAGGAGTGTTGAAGTATCCGAGTGTAAGGTGTCAAGAAAGTATGAAGTTGAGAATTATCCGGGTATCATGCTATGGTGCGGAAATTACAAAGTATCCGGGTGTTGAGTGCAACTGTGGAAATTATAGGTCACTTACGTGAGGAAAAGCATTTGGGGTCGATGGGTGGTTGCCCATGTATCTATTGCAAGTAAAGTAGCTGGAAAGGGAGGATTTTCCGGGTGTTAATGCAGAGAGCGGAAAATCGAGGAGGAACGGATCTAGATGGGAAAGTTTGCGAGCGATCCTACAGGAGTTTTGATGGTTAATATTGATAGGGGATGAGTTGCGACTATATGCAGGTGGTTAAAAGAGTTGGTGGATGTCGAATCGATCTAATTTGATGTAATCAGAAAAGTGGTTCACGGGTTGACCTAGATCCGATCCTGGTTGAAATTGGAAAAATTGCAAGGATAAATTAGGCAGATATAAGAGGCTTACTGAAGAGATTGAGGTATGGAAGCGACGGTGTTGGGCGGCGTGGCTCGAGTGCCCCTTCACGATTCTTGGCGAAAGGAATAAAGGTGCGATGGTGGAGCTTGGCGGCGGCACGGGACGGCTCGAGGGCGAGTAAGGCTGGGGGCAAGTTCGCTTTGATGATGTGCGCGAGCCTCTGGCGGCGGAGCTGCGAGGAAGCAAGGAGCAAGGAGAGAAAGGGGAAGTTGAGGCGTGGTGATGAATTTAGGGTTACCCTCTGGGTGTTATTTATAGAGTAAGGGTGAGCTTATCGCGATGGCCAGAAGCCGGAAATCGTGGGGTGATGGTTGTTCACGAGGATTTTGCGAGATACGCGCCAAATATTGAGCAGGGCATCTGGATAAAAGAAAGAAGGAGGTTAACCCCGGGATATCAGGATTGATTATCGAGCACGGGATCCTGGCGTTTTCATTATGATTTGGACCTGGAAATTTGAGCCAAAATGTTCGGAGGAAAAACCCGGGTTATTATATGGCCACCATGGAGTGAGGCCTGGCTGAATATCAAAACATTTTAACCCGGCCTCTATATGCCTGTATGTTTGATACCTTTGCAGGGAATAGCAAGCGCTTCAAGGAGGATCCATGAAGCCCAGGCTATTCTGGGGACTACTGACGGGGAGATGATAACCCGGTAGGCCATACACCAAGGAATAACCCGGCCCAAAGGACACTGTGCAGGATCCGGCCGAAGATAAGGAATCCTGTGAAGGCCCAAGTTTGTAGGCCCGGCGACCCGGGTTGTGGGTTGTTGTAAAGGAAAGATAGGGTTTGTGTGCCGTGTCCGGGTAGGAACCAGGGTGCGCCTTGGGGAATAAGCCAGGGGGTATGGGTGCTTTATAAACCAACCCCCGAGTCTAGTTTTAGACAGAGATCTAAGAACCCTAGCAACATCATGTGATATCGAGCATCAAGTGTAATCCCAGAGTTGAGTTACTATATCAAGATCGGAGACTCGGCGACTTTGATTGCCGGCTACCAGATCGAATTGCACCATGTTTTCCTCTGAGCTAAACCCTCTCCCGAATACCTGTGTCGTCTTGCCCCAAGATCAGTTACCCCCGGTAACATCTGCCGTGATTATCCCACGACACGTCTGGTCTTACAGAAAACACGAGCATTAAACGTATATAGTCTTGGAAAACAATAGAAGTAAAAAATGGAACAGAAAGGAAAAAATTACGAAAAGTGCTTAAAATAAGGTTTGCAATATGAGGAAAATAGGACCGGGGGTCATAGGTTCACTAGTGGTGTCTCTCCAAAGAAAACAAACATGTTGGGTGAACAAATTACAGCTGGGAAATTGACGAATCATGAACGTATAACAATACTATTATGACGATATAAAGTTCATAGGTTCTAACATTGTAGGCATTACGTCAAGGTATATGGACCACTATCCAGCATGAATCCATATCTAAAAGTCCACCTCAAGAAAGCTATCCAGCAAATCTCTTGGTATTAAGTTGCAACAATGAAGTGATTGCTATGTGTGCAATAGACAAATGCATTAAGATCGATACATAATTTAAGCAGTGGTTCCCATCCGTAGAAAAGAGCGTCGTTGTTTTCTCCCTAGTGGCAACACCACCCCCTCCCCCCCCCCCCCCCCCCCCCCGCATGTTTCTGTCACTCGAGCGTAGGCAACAACGAGGCATGAACCCACTATCTAGCACATAAACCCTCTCTTGGACGTGAAAACAGTTACATGGCTAAAGTAATCATAAACACCGGTGAGCATTGCAAGAAAAGATTAAAAATCTCTAAAAATATAAGTGAAGCATCTCACATTGACATAAACAAAATAATCATAATCTCATGGTTCATCGGATCCCAGCAAACCCAACATGCACAATTACATAACGGTGGTCTTGATCATGTGAGGTAGCTCAGAAGACTCTAAACATCTAGCTACTGCTATGGACCCGTAGTCCCGAGATAAACTACTCACGCATATGTCCGGAGGCGATCATGGCAATGTAGAGGCCTCCGGTGACGATCCCCCTCTTCGGCAGGGTGCCGGAGCAGGACTCTAGAAGCCTTAGATTGGACTTTCAAGGTGACGGCGCCTCTCTGTATGTTTCGTGGAAAATAACTCTGTCCCCGATGGTTTTAGGGTTAAAGGCAATTTATAAGCGAAGGGGGGACGTGAGGCGGTGCTCTGGGCACCCAGGGGCCTACCAGGTGCGGCCTAGGGGGCGTGCCTGGCACCCTCCTGGTGGGCTCCTGGCTCTGCTCCGTCTTTCCTATGGACACAGTCTTCATTCCGGATAAAAATTGATCTCCGTGGATTTTTGGGATAAATCACATTATGTCTCGCTAGACGATTGGTTGACATGAGTGATACTGAAAGGGCCTAGAGGATGTATCTCTCCATCGTCTGGAAGAGTTAATTACTATTATCAAACAATCTCAGTTCCATAACACGCTGGGGGTTATCCTGATATTTCAATGTTATAATCTCCTGTTGTGGTAGATGTTTGAAGACATCCAAAGCATACATGTGGATTGTGCAATCACTAGATATTCTCATAGTATAGGAATCCTAGTCAATTGAAACTCCATATTCACTTTGCTAAATGCATTGCGATTGTAATTCTCTTAACAAGATCATATACTCGGATCATTTCAGTACTATTGTTACCCTAACTTTAAACTTTTATGTTTGCTAGATTTTTTAAAGTCCATGATCAGGAAAATGTGATCATCTCATAGCCCATAAGTTAATCTTAGAAACAAGATTAGGAACTCTTGTTTGTTTATATCTTCACACCCGTGTTAAGGTTTTTTTTTGAAAACTCACTTTTCAAGTACTGTATATAAATGTTATAGCATAATGATATAAACTTAATAATGAACATGGAATTATAATAATAACTGAATATTATTGTCTCTAGGGAATATCTCCAACACCCATCTCTCTGATAGTTGTTTTATTATCTAGTCGTGCCAAAATGTCTGAAATATAAGAGTTGACATCTCTGTACTAGATAGTAAAGTTGTTTTTGGGAGATCTAATGTGTATGTTGGATCTACCAATGTTATAATTTGGGCAAGACATGAAACCTGAAACAACATGTCAATGTGTTTGTCAAAACATGGAGAAAATTCCTAGGTAAGTCCAAATAACATGCTTGTTGTTGTGTTAAAGTTTTTGAATATTAGAGTGACAATTTGTTTTTGGTCAACTTTGGAAACAAATTGCTCAAATTACAACATATAAAGTACTATCAAAACAAATCACACTGCGTCATCAGGTTCAAGCTTGAAGCTTTAGAAACATATCAAATAGAGCCACTACGAGAAACCATAATACATCAATTGCAAATCTCACTCACTCTCTCTCTCTCTCTCTCTCTCCCTCTCCCTCTCCCTATCCCTCTCCCTCTCCCTCTCCCTCTCTCTCTCTCTCTCTCTCTCTCTCTCTCTCTGCATGTCCTCAATTAGCATATCTTTCTTCTTCAACAATTTTCATTCCTATCATTTTTCTGGGCAACTGTTCATTACAAGATTTGTATATGCTTCTGCATTCATAATAAGTGCAACATTCTTGCTCTTGAGCCCATTCACTGTATCACACAAATCAATTGTGGGTGGCTTCAAATTTTTTGAAATTTTAGGGTCGGGACATTCAAATAATTGACACCACAAACCTATTTAAAAGAACACAAGCCAGCGAAAAAAATCTTATGACAATATAACAAAAAAAAATGATACTTTTGTGCATCTGTGATATCTCCTCCATGGGTTGGCATCGCTCCAAATAATCCACCTTGAAGCCTTTATCTACCCCTTGCTATCACAATACTTGGTCGGGGCATATTGAAGTGGCTTCTCTCTGTACGCATTTGGGGAATTATATGAAGACTCATTGTTGCTACATCTCGCAGAGCTGCTGTAGCTAGGGCTTCCACGTGTAAAACTACCCATCTCTCTATCTCTGTGGCTATGTGCAAGTTCTAAGGTTAAGTGCGAGGAGAGGTTGGTTGGGGTGACGTTGGGAGCGCACCGTCGAGCGCGTCTCTTTGTTAGTAAGGTGTAGAATTCAATGCAAACTACTACAACGAGACATGATGTGGGAGGATCGGCAGAATGGGGCAATGGGGGGGGGGAGTAATGACTTGATCTAGGGTTTTATGATAGATGAGATAAAGGGGGATGAAATGTGAGGGCTACGATTTTGACCAATTCTTTCCTAACTCATGGCTTTGAAGCCAGATAACCAATTTTGGCTAAGTTTTTGCTATCATGAACAAAATCAGCACAAACATGAGTTTTGAAATTGTAAACAAGATTACCAAATTAAGATTTCAATTTTTTTGAAAGTTTTTTTTTCATTCTTTTAGTGCTAATATTGGGATATTTTGTGAAGCATGTATCACAAATAAGATGGAAAATTAGACTTGCGCAATTTTCGCATGAAGTATATCATATTTTTGGCACAATCCTTGAACATCTTGATTTTTTTTTGCTGTATTATATGCATAAATGAGTTTAATGGGATTTATAGAAATTAACTAAAATTTAAACTACAAGTATGTTATAATTTAGTCACAAAATTATAAAAAACATATAAATGTATTCTACCGCGATTATACGTAATACCTATCTTATCTTATATTTACTAATTGGATGCACCATACGAGCCTCGAGGTTAATTCTTGGAGACTTAAAAAGTGACCCGTCCGATCAAGGTATTAGTTATCTACATCCGTTATATGAAATCAATGAGTCCACGCACTATGTCCCACGTCCTAGCAAACTATTCGACGGATATAACACACACACACACACACACAAAAAGCCTTTCTCGCCGTCACCAGAGGAAATTGCATGAACCAGCAACTCTCGGGGCAATAGTTGCGCAAACCAGTCACTCGAATTTGGTTTTGCGCAAACCAGCAACTCTAGGTGTAATCCATTGCAAGAAGCTCTAATGATTATATCAAACTGTCTAACAGCATACGTGGCAGCCACGGTGGCTTGGACGTGTGCCTGCACCATGCGGAGACGTTCCATTGCCCCAGATTTGCCACATTCTACATGTAACAATGATCTAGAAAGGGAAGGCAAACGTGCATAATTCTAATACATATGGTTTGCTAGAGTAACAAAACTGAAGCATTTTTATAGCATTATGTCTTTATAATATAATCAATTAGGATAATTGGACAGCAACCCATTTTTAACACATCAATGGCACATACCAGTATGAACAAATTCGAGTTGCTCGTCTGCGCAAAAACAAATTCGAGTGACTGGTTTGTGCAACAATTGCCCCGAGAGTTGCTGGTTTATGCAATTTCCTCCCGTCACCAAGAAAGGAAAAAGTCTCCCTCGTAGACTCTTTTCTCCGCTGAGGCACCGACGCATCGTCGACACCACACCTGCAGTCCCGTTTGGCCTCCCTCCGGATACCATCTTCATGTGGCAATCATCTAGAACACTCCAGGCAGCCTCTCCCGATCCATTCCCCTGCAATCTTTGAATCTCCACTTGCACCATCACGCTGCAATTCATCTTGGCTGAGGAGGAGTTCCTTCTAATTTCAACTTCCGTGCCCGACCAAATTGGATCCAATCCAGCGGAGAAGGTGGTGCATCAAAGGCAGTTTGTATGATCGGACAACTGCCATTGTTGGTGAAGCTGCAGTGTCGAGGAACAATGACAAACAGATTGCAGGTATGCAAGGAGCAAGAAGAGCCTATGGTTTTTTTTGTTGTTGAGGATTTTGATGTCGTGCTCCTCCAATTTGAGACTCAATATCTTTTTTGAAGGAGTTGAGACTTCACTCAATATCTAAGTTTCCAGTACAGCCTAGAGTTTTGTTGTGGGGGATTTTGATGATGTACTTTTTTTACTTTCAGACCAGTCTAGATACGTATTACTTGGATGGTTATGATTTATAGGTGCTGTACAGTCCAAGTAGGGGATTCAATTCACCAAAGCGCATTTCTGCACAATGAACTCAAGCACCTCTTCAGCTCTTCTAATATTGTTGGGAAGTGGATAAGTTGTTTTTTGTTGCGAGTGGTGGATAAGTTATTTTGGAGCATTACATGGTTTGTTCAGTCTACTTATCTCTGTTCTCACAACCAAAAACTACATATTTATTTACTTGGATCTGTTCTTTCAATTTTATGCTCACCCAATGTTCAAATTTGATGCTATACTCTATTCTGATAGAATTTCTTTGTTAGTGCTCTTGCAGGCTTGGAGTGTATATATATTCATTGAGGATGTCGAGAAGGTGGCACCTGAACAATATTTATTTGAAGCAACACAGGAGAGCGAACACATATATTTTTCTCATTGGTTAGTTTTAATGTCACTCTTTTGTTAAATTGATGTACTAAATAATTAAGAATATATATATATATATATATATATATATATATATATATATATATATATATATATATATATATATAGGACAAATTCAGGCTACTCCCGGGTGTAGCTACACCCACATGTATTTAGTATGATGTATGTAGTATCTATCGTACCGGAGAGTATGTACAGGTAGTATGCAGTATATATTACTATTTCGGCGGTATATATACTACTTTTTATATAGTATGTGTAATTTTTCTACATACTCATTTTATATGTACATATATACCGATATTTTAAATATATAGTGCAAACTACATGCTCAATTTTATAATTTTCATGAAACTTGTTTTGGAGTATCTTAGATATAGTATATGAACATACTTGGACCGAAAAAGTATGACACATAACTCCGCACGGCAGTATATGAGACGTGGGTGTAGCTACACCCGGGAGTAAGAGCCATTTTCCCTATATATATATATATATATTTACCTATATAGGAAGCCCAAATGGGGCACCTAGGAGCATTGGCACAGTATCAAATACCGTACATTTTAGGTATGTAGACATCAAGAATATCTCGGGTATGTATACCTTGGGTATGTAGTACGTATATATTCCCCAAGGTATATACATAGTAGGGTATACATACCTAAAAAGTATATATATATACTTATACGTATATATACATACCTGACAGGTATGCGTACACTTGTGTATACGTATTCTAGGTATGTAAGGTATGTAGATATTTTAGGTATATATAACCAAGTGTATATATATGTCATACAAACTCAAGGTATAGGTATTCAAAGTATACACAATGTACACCTGTACAAATTGAACAGTATTTCGTACAGGAGCATGGACATCATGGAGCATCTGTTATATATATATATATATATATATATATCTATATATCTATATATATATATATATATATATATATATATATATATATATATGAGTTGACTTTTGTACACTTATGCATCTGTTGTATGGTGCTGGGACTGGCTTAGCAAGAGATGTTATGTAACTAGGATTTGATCCAGTAACATCAATAAACTTCACAGAAATTTGTGTGTGCTGGCTAATTCATGATACTAAATTATACATACATGTGCAGACTTAACTAGATACACATCGTGAGCAGATAAAGTTCATTCTCCATTTCTTTCTTTAAGCACATACTCCCTCCGTCCGGAAAAAAGTGTATTTTTTTTCTTTTTGGTCGGTCAAACTTATTCAACTTTGACTAACTTTATTGAAAAACATATTATCATTTATGGCATCAAATTTGTATCAATAGATTTGTCTTGACATGAACTTTTAAAATATACCATTTTGATATCATATATGTTGTCACTATTTACTATAAAATTGGTCAAAGCTTAAAAAGTTTGACTAAGTGTAAATCTAGATGTACACTTATTTGTGGACGGAGGGAGTAGGTGGGCAGCTGGAGCAGAATAACTTTCTATAAGTATTACGATTTTTTTGTTCGATCCCGTTAAATTAACGTATAGATTATGGTTAATGAATCCCCTTAGTTGTATTTAATTAGTAACTACTCATATTATGGTCGATCATGAGTTCTTTCATCTGATGCCACGCAGATGTTCAAGTAATGGCCATGCATGTACTTTGGACTTTAATGGCCTGATGCAGCCTCTCTCCTGGTGCGTACAAGAGCCGATAAGCACATAGTGAGTTCTTATACTTAGACTTTAAGTATTAGGATTATTTATCGAATTGCCCACAGCGGACCACTTGTACTCAGTTTTACCCCTAGCGTCGAATCGATCTCAGTTTTGCTCTTAGTCTGTGCGCAACTACTATGGAGAGGCTGGAACGGTAAGTTTGGAGTCGAATCCGTTAGGCGAAGTGGGCCCGGAGGAGTCAGACTCCGTTTCGCGAAGTGGGTCCGCGTGGGACTGCCAGCTCGTTGAAACCGTCCGGAGCTTACAGGTGGGACCGCGCAGTTAGTTGACTAATCTGAATAGTCCACACCCGAGGTTCCCGCCACCACTGTCGTGCGCTGCCGCCCAGTTTAGTTGCCCCGCCGTCGTGCGCTGCCGCTCTCGCCGCCGCCACCTCCGCACCATCCTCTGCTGCGCGACGAGCACCTGCGGCACCACCACCACCTGCTCCACCGCCACCTTCCTCAGCCAGCGCCCCACCGCCACCTGTGTCGCCACCTGTGTCGCAGCCAGCAGCACGCATTTGCGCCGCCAGCACCACCTGCACCGCCGCGGCCGTTCCGCGTGGCCACATGCTTCACCGCCTGGGCCGTCCTGCGACGCCGCTGGTAGGGCGCTCGTTCCACCACTCTGCCCGCCACCTGCTCGACGAAATGGATTGGGCGAATGAAACGGAGAGCGGCCGCGCCATGGGGCCGGAGACACCCCGCGTCCACGATTGGGTTCCCTATGGGTAAGTACTGAGCTTTGAATTGTCGATTAGACATGGGATGCCATTGATTTGCATCTGATTGTGTCTCTGTTTTCTTGGGATAGGATGGAGTTGCGGTTTGCTTTCTTGATAAACGTTAGAAGGGAGCGCTACACCGTCGATGCAGACGGTAAGAAGAAATACCAAGGAGGTTTCAGTTATTCGGTCCCAATGGATTGTAACTGGAGTTTCAGACAATTTGGGGAGATAATTTGCAACCCATATCCTTGGGGTTTGCATGATGAAGTGGAATTTAGATACTTTGATGGGGGAAAAGATTGGATCCAAATTAGTAATGATGAAGAGCTCGCTACCATGTTTGCTATAAGCATAAGGAGGCAGAGAATTATCATGTGAACCTGCAAAATGATGTGCTTGTGCCGGCAGTTGTGGCGGGTTCATCTTTTGTGGCAGGACCATCACGTCGTACTGCCAACTCCAGCCAGAACAGTTCAAAAACAGCTCGACGTGGTGGCTCGACAAGTGTGGGCACTGAGAAAAGGGTTCATGTCGCTGTGGAGGAGGATGCCTGCCTTTCTGCGGATGATGAAGAGAGCATATATCCTGATGTTATTAGGAATTTAAGACAGACACCTCGGGTTGAAATCCAATATCAGTCTGACAGTGATGATGAAGAAGAGGAAGACCGGAGACCTGTTGAATGGAACCCTGTGAACCCTCTTATGGCAGAAGGTTGCATTTTTTTCTTCCATGGCTGAGTGTAGAAATGCACTTGTGACGTACTGCATGAAGGTAGAACGTTCCTGTATAGTTGACAAGAGCGATAAAAGGCGCTACACCGTGCACTGTGTGTCTGAAGATTGTCAATGGAGGATGCACGCATCTAAAATACGTGGCAGCACCAATGTTCAGGTAAAAGTTAACCCTTTTCCCCACACATGCGAAGAATCAACCCTTAGGAAGCAAACAATCAGCAGAGCTAAGTCAAGATGGGTGGCGGATGAAGTAAAAAAATGGGTGGCAGAAAACCATCAAGTGAGTGCAAAGCAATTGCAGAAAAACATGAAAGACAAGTTCAAGGTAGATTTACCATACATGAGGGTGTTCACTGGTAAAAACAAAGCATTGGAATCTATCCATGGTAACTGGAATGGAAGTTTTCAGTTGTTGTATTCATTCAAAGCTGAAGTGGAGAGGGCAAGCCCAGACAGTGTTGTTGAAATTGATCACCACGCCGTGGATTACACAGTGAAGAAACTGACAAGGACCAAGGAATGCTTTAGGAGGGTTTTTGTGTGCTTTCAAGCTTGCAAAATGGGTTTTTTGGTAGGCTGCAGGCCTTATTTGGCTATTGATGCTACTTTTCTCACAGGGAGGTTTAAAGGCCAGCTAGTAGCAGCTTGTGGAGTTGATGCACACAGTTTTGTTTTTCCAGTCGCCTACGGTGTGCCGGAGACAGAGTCCGAGGAGAGCTGGACATGGTTTTTGCAGAATCTGCGCCAGGCTATTGGACATCCCAATGGATAGGTAATCCACACAGATGCATGCAAAGGTTTAGAAGTGGCCGTGGATAATGTGTTCCCAGGAGTAGAGCACAGGAAATGTATGCGTCACCTTGCTGCAAATTTTGTGAAGAAATTCAAAGGAAAGTTTTATACCGATCATTTATGGCCTGCATCTTTGACTTGCAGTGTGAGGAAGTACAACTACCACATGAGGCAGTTGTACACAAAAGAGAAAGTGAAGGAATACTTGGAAACACACCACTCGAAGCTATGGTCTAGAAGCCAATTCAGTGAATTGAGCAAAATTGACTATGTGCACAATAATCTTGCATAATCTTTCAACTCAACGATCCGGAGACTAAAGGATCTTTATTTGGCTGATTTGCTTGACAGGATAAGGATAGAATACGCCGAGAAATTTCATTTCCGTCTGGAAATAGCTAATGCAAAATTCATGGGCCACATTATTATCCCGAATGTGATGAAGGCGTTGAAGCAGAAAACAGAGGGCTTGAATATGAACATGAGATTTGTCTCGGATACCAAATCAGAGGTATCATTCTTTGATAAAAGTAACAAAGAATGGAGATATCCAGTGGATTTAGAAGCGAAAACTTGCAGTTGTAGGCAATGGCAGATAACTGGTTTGCCATGCATTCATGCCTTGTTTTTCATCACTTCTCTCACATTTCCAGCAGGGGATATACAGCAGTATGTCCATGATTACTACTCTGTAGCAATGTTCAGAGCCACATATGCACATGCCTTGCCTGCTTTGGAGGGAAAACAGCAGTGGGATAGAGTGGACCCTGGATTCAAACTTTGTGCTCCTGTTCTGAAGAGAGCTGCAGGTAGACCGAGGAAGAGTCGACACCGACGTCGCAGTGAAGGTGGAGGTGGAGCGAGGGTGCGTAAGTGCACAAGGTGTGGTGGGACTGGTCATTTCGGCAAATATTGCGATAACGCAGTCGATCCAGGGTTTGTAGAGAGTATGCCTGATGAAAATGATGGTCAGCAGCCGGATGCAGCATTTCAAAATGATGATCAACAGCCGGATGAAACATTTGAAAATGATGTTCAGCAGTCAAGTGATTCAGATGATGCTCCAGATGCTCCAGATGATGCTCCAGATGCTCCACAAAATGATGATCAAGTACATGATCCAACTGATTATTCATATGATGATCAAGTCCATGATGCTCCAGCTGATGATCCGCTGGATGCTCCAGCTGATGATCCAGCTGATGATTCATATGATGCTCCAGATTCTCCAGAAGATGCTCCAGATGCTCCAGAAGATGCTCCAGCTGATGATCCGCTGGATGCTCCAGTCGATGATTCTGCCATGATCTCACCAGAATCACTGGATGCTCCAGTCGATGATTCTGCCATGATCTCACAAGTTTCATTGGATGCTCCATTGGATGATTCTGCCATGGTCTCACAAGTTTCGTTGGATGCTCCATTGGATGATTCTGCCATGATCTCACCAGTTACAAGCTTAGATGGGTATGTAAATCCTGCCATGATCTCACCAGTTTTCATTTTTCATTTTATTTATTTATCATGATCCTTTATGTTTTGTACAGATCTGGTGTAGTTTCAAAGAAGAAGGCCAAGGTACCGACTACCAAGAGGAGAAGACCAGAAGCTGTGAGCAAGATGAGCACAAGGAGCAAAGGGCCACCAAAACAGCCAAGGATCACAAAGAAGCCCCGACGCTATTTAGACTAAGTTGGTGTTGCATTTATGTTGACTAATGTTGTATTTATGTTGACTGGTGATGTATCTAAGTTAGAACATAGTTGGATGATGTTTGAATAATGTTGGATGATGTTGAACCAAGTCGTTTCAAAATTTTAGGAAAATGTGCTTCAAATAAGGTCTCAAGCTAGGGTAGACACCCCCGTTTGAAATTTAATGTAAAATTCTACCTTGTCAAAATTATCCAAATAAATTTGAGGAGCAACTATATCGCAAATAACAACATGGTGCGTTGGATTCATGTCATTTTGATTTTTTTAAAATTATTTATGCTCATTTGAAACCATCGCTCTATTCTCATGAGAAATGTGCTTCAAATGAGGTGTGAAGCTAGGGTAAACACCCCCGTTTGTAATTTCATGTAAAATTCTACCTTGTCAAAATTGTCCAAATAAATTTGAGGAGCAACTATATCGCAAATAACAACATGATGCGTTGGATTCATGTCATTTTGATTTTTTTTTTTGAATTATTTATGCTCATTTGAAACCATCGCTCTATTCTCATGAGAAATGTGCTTCAAATGAGGTGTGAAGCTAGGGTAAACACCCCCGTTTGTAATTTCATGAAAAATTCTACCTTGTCAAAATTATCCAAATAAATTTGAGGAGAAACTATATCGCATATAACAACATGGTGCGTTGGATTCATGTCATTTTGATTTTTTCAATAATTCTTTTTTTTTAATATTTTATTTAAATAACATGGTTTAATAGAAAATTCATATGTAAAACAGATAAAAATCATCGCTCTAGTAAATCTGAAATTTTATTATGTTTTGAATAAGGGTATTCTTCTATTTTTTTATTTAAATAACATGGTTTAATACTTAACAGCAAAGAAATCATATGTAGAACAGATAGAAACCATCGATCCATGTGGCCAACGGACCAACCAATCAGAGCGCAGAACGAGCATCTCGCGGATCGCTGTGGCTGCGAGCGCATCCGTCCGATGCACGATTCCTTCTAGAAGGCGTCGATCCAACAGCCCAGGTCGAATCTCTGTGTTTCCTTCTAGAAGCTTTTCGGCTGGTCAAACAGAGGGTTGACCAAGCTTGAAATGAGCATACATAATTCAAAAAAATCAAAAAAAAATATTGCCGACGCACATAGTAGTGTTATGTCATATAGTAACGAGAAAAAAATATAAACCTGTCTTATAAAGAATGGAACGAAAAAGCCTTGTGTAACATGTGATATCTTGAATAGTCTAGTAGAGAGTTCGAGATAATGAGGTGAGTTTCAAACCTTTTGAACTCAAATAAGGTCAAAATCTCACCAAAGCTTCATTTTGGTGTGACTAAGAAACATCCAAAGTTATTTTTTCATTTTGATGTTTTAAACTTGTTTTATTTACGATTTTCGATTAAAACCATTATTATTCAAAAGAAAATAAATAATACGAATATTCATCCAATAAATTTTCGGGCTTCGGAATTGCATTACATAGGTCTAATACAAGTCTAGGAAAAATATAAATAGGATTTATAAACATTAGAACGAAAGCCATCACTAAAATGAGATTCCTCGAATACAAGACTAGAGATTTCAAAGAATATGAGGTGGAAACATTGTGAATCTTCCGAAGAGGTGACTTCTACCTTTTTGTTTTGTGTTCCTATGGTCTATACTAGCACAACCAAGCAAATAGTTCCACATTGCTACCCCCTTTCGACGCAGTTACCGCGTGTTTCCGTATAAGTCCGGTATTTCTCCAGCCGGTAGGGTTTCACTGGGAGGGGGGCTACGGAGCGTCTGGATCCCAACACAAGCTAGGGGGTGCCATACCATGTTAGTATAGGTGTGTTGTGTGCTTTGGATGTCAAAGATTTCTCTCCAGGGTGTGACCCGGCTTCACCGGCATCCACTTCTCTCTCGTAGGCGCTTACAGGGTGAAACTCCCGTAACGGACCAAACACCGTGAATCTTCATAAGTGGTGGGTTATACCTTTTTGTTTTGTGTTCCTATGGGCTATCCTAGCACAACCAAGCAAATAGTTCCACATTGCTACCCCTTTCGACGCAGTTACCGCGTGTTTCCGTATAAGTCCGGTATTTCTCCAGCGGGGCTAGGGTTTCACCGGGAGGGGGGCTACGGAGCGTCTGGATCCCAACACAAGCTAGGGGGTTCCATACCATGTTAGTATAGGTGTGTTGTGTGATTTGGATGTCAAAGATTGCTCTCCAGGGTGTGACCCGGCTTCACCGGCATCCACTTCTCTCTCGTAGGCGCTTACAGGGTGAAACTCCCGTATCGGACCAAACACCATGAATCTTCATAAGAGGTGGGTTCTACCTTTTTTTTTTGTGTTCCTATGGGCTATCCTAGCACAACCAAGCAAATAGTTCCACATTGCTACCCCCTTTCGACGCAGTTACCGCGTGTTTCCGTATAAGTCCGGTATTTCTCCAGGCGGGCTAGGGTTTCACCGGGAGGGGGGCTACGGAGCGTCTCGATCCCAACACAAGCTAGGGGGTGCCATACCATGTTAGTATAGGTATGTTGTGTGCTTTGGATGTCAAAGATTGCTCTCCAGGGTGTGACCCGGCTTCACCGGCATCCACTTCTCTCTCGTAGGCGCTTATAGAGTGAAACTCCCGTATCGGACCAAACACCGTGAATCTTCATAAGAGGTGGGTTCTACCTTTTTGTTTTGTGTTCCTATGGGCTATCCTAGCACAACCAAGCAAATAGTTCCACATTGCTACCCCCTTTCGACGCAGTTACCGCGTGTTTCCGTATAAGTCCGGTATTTCTCCAGCGGGGCTAGGGTTTCACCGGGAGGGGGGCTACGGAGCGTCTCGATCCCAACACAAGCTAGGGGGTCACCGCACTGTACCAACTTTCTCTAAAAATGTCTAGAAATGACATGGCCGAGTAGTGCAGACAGCACCCGTCTACACTATTGTACATGGCCTAAAAACAGAGGGAACCATATCCTCTTACTTTGCCCACCTTATGTTCTCTGACTTTCTCCCATGACACGTGGGTCCGGTGTGTGATGGGCTCCATTTGTTAGTGACCTAAAGTCAGAGGATCGCGTCTCAGCGTCTGCAGACCGTTGCCGCCGTAGTTTGCATGCATGGACTCTATCTGCACCGTTCCTTACGATCAAACGATCGAAAATGACGCAGGTGCATGGACGGGGTGTTTTGGCTCAATGTAACTGCATGCAACAACGGACACTGTCTACTGGGGCCCCGTTCACCAGCCCGGTGCATGCACGCCTCGTTTTTTCATAGTAAACAACGTGGCAGAAGAAGAAAAGATCGAGTGAACGTCGCGTCGCATTTGCAGCAGTCCTGCACGCCTACTTTCAGAAACACAAGTCGCGTCGCATTTGCAGCGACGCAGCCCTCCACGCATAGTTTTTATAAGATACGCATCAATGCATATGCAGCGAGGCAGGATTTGGCGTGAGACTTTGGATTTCTTCTCTTCACCTCTTTAATACACGCATGCAACGTCAAATCACTTTGACTCCCTAAGCGCTCTGTCCTACACCTACGCGGCTACGCCTGTTCTACACCGCTTTGACCATGCATCGACTGTACTTTCTACACTGCATCCTACGTTTCACACAGTTTGCTTCATCTACCCCAATAAATTCACGTCTCATCGTGTCTTTAAATAGCCCGTTTCACTCGATCCTCCTCCATCTTCTCATCACTCTCCAGCCTCTTTGCCTTCTCTCCCTTCAAGCCCCGAACACCATGTCTTCCTACTCTCTCCCCTCAAGCCACGAGTCTGTCTCCGACGAGGACAACAACCCCAAGGCTCGGCCTTGGTACGAGCCCGACTGGACGCCGGAGGAGACGGGCCGCGTGCCCGTCGAATCTCCCAAACGGGACCGATCGCCGTCGACCGACGTCCCTGACAGCGACGAGCGCGACGCCGAGAACCTCTCCCCCAAGACGAAGAACCGCCTCCTCAATAGAGAGGAGCGGCCGGAGAAGAAGGAGCTCGAGAGGAGAGGGAGGAGAAGGCTCTCCGGGCCTGCATCAAGAGGGCCCGTGAGAACGACGTGGAGAGGTGGCAGGAGGCGAACCGCCGCGCCCGGATCGATGATGAGATCAAGATCAGGGCGACGGAGTGGAAGAAGTAGGCCAACCGCCGGCGGTTGGCCGGACGGCCGGAACGGCGCCCGCATGCATGCCGCGGGCGGTTAGGGTTTAGGGCTAGGCCCCTTTTTTTTTAATAGATGTAATGTCCACGGGCCCCACTAAATATATGTAAAGTGGGGCCAATGATTATCCATATATATATATATGTCCAGTGTTTAATTATGTTTGCCAATTAAGTTATTTTTAATTCTATTTGCCCAAATGAAGTCAATGTTTATATTATATTTGTCCGAATGTTTAATTTATATTTGTCCGAATGTTTAAATTATATTTGTCCAAAATTATAAATTTATTTTTGTCCAAATGTTTAAATTATATTTATCCAATGTTTAAATTATTTTTGTCCACTGTTTGTCCGTGCTAGTATACGTTGGGCCTCATTTAACATTGGGCCTATCTTGGTTTTAGATGGGCCTGCCTGAACTGAACCTGAACTGGACTGAACACTGAAGCTGTACATACGAACACTGAAAACTGAACTGAACACTGAAAACTGAACTGAACTGAAAACGAACTGAAACAAACGAAATCAGGGCTGGATTGCTGACGCATTTATTCCAAGTCTTAGCCATACTCAAATTGACCATGTCAAGCTAACTACAACACTAACTACATTATTTTTGACTAATGATCTGCAAATACACAATTCCAAAAACAATTGCACATAAATAAAAAAAATGCAGCCATCATATTGCTCTGCTTCTTTAGATCGACAAGCGTCTCCAGCTGTTTTGCCATCTTCTTGAACTCGTCCTTCTGCACCCCATTGTGCACCGTAGCAGATCCCAATTGCTCCACCGCCGGTAGCAAATTGGGCACCTTTTTTTTGTCCTCCTTTTGAATCCTCTTTACGTAGTCCTCAAGCCACTCGAAATGGTCACATGGAGGAAGATCCTGCAAATACGAAAACCCAAATCGGATGAAAACCCAAATCGGCTGAAAATTGAGGGAAAAAAACGAAATTGACACGGGGGAACACAGATCTCACCTCCCCAAGCTGTTCTTTGCTCTCGCATTTCACATACTCGCGCCCGCGGTTGCCGTGCCTGTCGCTCCCGGTGACCCGCCGCTGCAGGGGCGCCGTCCGTGGGCAGTCAGGGCATCTTCCCATCGGAACTTCCCCGAAGCGCGGCCATTTGGAGTGGGAATCGGAAGCAGAGGTCGACGACATGCCGCCGGAGAAGAAGGGGACGCGCTGCCTGAGAAGCTCGGCTGATTTCCTGCTCACCGCCACGAGCTCGGCCGCGAGCTCCGCCGCTTATAAACGCCGGCCGCAAGCAATGGTCAACAGCTGGGGCCCACAAACCGCGCCAACGGTCAACAGTTGGGGCCCACAAGCCGCGCCAACGCTCAATAGCTGGGGCCCACAGGCCGCGCCAACGGTTCTAAGATGGGTCCCACAGGTCAGGATTCTAACGGGGGCAGAAAGTAACGGTGGGAGCAGCCAAAGCTGTCCTTGCGCACTGACTAGGGGCAAAACTGAGATCGATTCGGCGCTAGAGGTAAAACTGAGGTCGTGGTGCCAACTGAGGGCACCCTGTTAAATATCCCTAAGTATTACTTTTTCCGTCGGTAAACATGACTTCCTTGAAAGCGTGGAATCAATTAAACTAGCCTAACTTTGACTCCTAATATGTGCAAAATTATCTGGATTGATGGGGGTAAAATAGTAGTACTATTTCAATTCTCATGTAATGGTCTATAAATATTAAAGGGAAAAAAACATGTTGTATACTTAAGATTCAATAATCAATTTAATGCCAATTAAGTTTGATCAAATAATCAAAAACTCAGCTCCATTTCGAAAAAAAAACTCAGTTGTGGAGTCATTTGTTGTTTCGGCCACCTTTATATACATGCATGCTTGCCTATTTTGGTGCAACAATTAATTTGTGGTAGCTCTGATTTGTTTTCTATATTAGGTTAGGTCAATTGTTTAATAGACAGAATAACATGACATGTGTCTATATACATGGCGCTACTTGAGAACATATGCTAGACTCCGCGTCACCTAAAGGATCAACTGAAATTATTTGTTAATACACAAAATAGTTTTGTCTCGAGCAGCCACATGGGCCTCTTGATTTTTACAAGGGGCACCTGTAGATGATCACAAGCAACAAACAACCATGTGTCAAATTTGAAAGATTTAACTACAGGTAATGTATTACTATGCTGGGCCGTACTGTTCTTACTATAAATTATACATACTCCCTCCGATCCATAAAAAGTGTCGCTTAGATGACTCCATTCATCATGCAATCGACCATCTCTTTGCAAGGCCATAATAGTCCATAAAGTAGATATGGAGGTATACTGACAGAATTAATAAGCAGGTTAACCAGCTTTCATCCTCAATAAGCTCGCCCAATCGAGGCACTGCAGTGGACTCTCGGACATGTGATGCGGTAGTTCACGGCCGCGCATACATTTAACTTTGTCTACCGTCACTCAAGTCCCAGCTCAACAGGCAAGTAGTCTCAGTTCAGTAACTTACAAGCTCAGTTACCCAAACAGTCCAATTCTTCAGTATTGAATTCAGACGAAAATCGCATTGATTTCTCATGTTGCATCTATAGAAGATATTGTTTGCATGTGTCTAACTCTCATCACTCTTTTTTCTGTTGCATTCGAGCAAGCATCTGAGGTCCTCAACTGAATTAATTTGGCAGTGCGTATGAGCTAAATATAGAATAAATGAGACCTTTTGTGCATTTTTTCAAGGGAAAACAATTTCAAGCTAATTGATTGACTGGCCGCCGGTAGTTTAAAGCAGTTCCGACCAACCATCATCATCGGAGAAGCATGGAAACTCCTTCGAGTAACTCTCTCAACCTCATCACATCAGCCAGGAAGTTCCTCCTATACTACCGTCACCAATATCTCATCTGTTGCATGGGTGTCCAAGTGTTCTTGCACGGTGGATTGGGATGACTGCTTCCCCGATGCTTTCCTTTCTGCTGGGTCCTCAGGGCCCTCGGACCACTGTCCACTGATTCTTAGCCTAGCCCCAGATTTACTCTCGGGGCGTAGATTCCTGTTCCAAGCGTTCTGGACCAAGGTGGAGGGTTTTTCTGAAGTGGTCCGGGAGGCGTGGGCATCTGTGGATCATGATGCAAACCCCTTTAGGCTGTTGGACAATAAACTCAGGGCGACAGCAAAGAAACTCGCCAGCTGGAGCAGCAAATTCATTGGGAATATCAAGCTTCAAATCCTGCTGGCTAACGAGGTCATTCTTCGCTTAGATGTGGCAATGGAGTCGAGAGAACTCTCAGTGGAAGAGAGGGCCTTGAGAAAATTGCTCAAAGGGAAGCTGCTAGGTCTTTCCTCCTTGGAAAGGTCCCTAGCCAGGCAGAAGGCCAGGATCCTTTGGTTACGTGAAGGCGATGCCTGCACAAAGTTTTTCCACATTCAGGCCAGCCATCGCAAAAGGAAAAACTTCATTGGACATCTAGTGGTCGAGGATGTGAGGAAGACCAGCCATGAGGAGAAGGCAGAGGCCTTGGATGCTTACTTTGATGACATCCTAGGCGTGGAGGTATACAGGGATTTCTCTGTGGACCTGGAGTTTCTGCAATTTCCCTCAGAGGAATTGAGCTTATTGGATGCGAACTTCTCAGAGGAGGAAGTGTGGAAGGCCGTTAGAGATATGCCTTTGGATAAGAGCCCTGGTCCGGACGGGTTCTCCAACAGATTCTTTGTTACGTGTTGGGACATCATCAAGGTGGATATCATGAATGCCTTCCGATCCCTTGAGAGGAGAGATCTCCATGGCTTTGGAACGGTAAACAAGGCACTCATCACCCCGCTCCCTAAAAAGCAGGGCGCAGTGGACCCAAAAGACTTTCGACCGATAAGTCTCATCCACGGTTTTGCTAAGATGGTATCTAAAGTCCTCGCTTCTCGGATCACACCAATACTGCCGCGGTTGGTGGGAGCCCATCAGAGTGCCTTTGTGCGTGACGTTGCATTCATGATTATTTCATGACGGTTAGGGAGACAGCGAGGAAGCTTCATAGCTTGGCTACTCCAGCAGTGCTCCTCAAGCTGGATATCACTAAGGCGTTCGACACTGTCAGTTGGGCATTCCTCATGGAGATCCTCAAAAAGATAGGCTCTGGCGACACCTTGATAGCCATCATCTGTGGTTTATTGTCCACCGCCTCCACAAAGATTCTGCTCAATGGCTGGCCTGGTTCAAAGATTTCGAACAGACGTGGACTTAGGCAAGGGGACCCCCTCTCCCCGATGCTTTTCCTACTAGTCATGGAAGCTCTGCACCTCATGATCGAAAGGGCAGTCTCGCTTGGTTGGCTCTCCCGGCTTGCGCCTACAGGTCTAAGGCACCGGACTTCCATCTATGCTGACGACGTGGTAACTTTCCTAAGGCCAAAGGTGCAGGACCTTAAGGTTTTCTCCAAAATCCTGCGAATCTTCGGTGAAGCATCTGGACTTCGGGCAAATCTGGACAAGTGCTCAGCGCATCTCATCAGGTGTGGAGATGGGGAGGCCGAGGTGGTCACACGCGAATTGCAGTGCCCCATCCTCCCCTTTCCTATGAGGTATCTCGGACTGCCGCTTTCGCTAAAAAAGCTGTCAGCATCTCAGCTCCAGTACATTGTGGATAGTGTGGCGAATCACCTGCCGGGATGGAGAGCAAACCTCCTTAATAGAGGCGGGAGACTAGAGTTGGTCAAAACAACTCTCTCAGCGGTCTCTATCTTCGCAATGATGTCACTGGACCTCCCAGCCAAAACCTTGGTGGACATTAACAAAATCATAAGGAGTTTCCTGTAGAAAGGTCGTAAGGAGGCGCACGGTGGGCATTGCCTTGTGGCGTGGGAGAGGGTCTGCATGCCCAAGCACTTAGGTGGTCTTGGAGTTCCCAACCTCCGCATGATGAACCATGCACTGAGGGCGAGGTGGCTTTGGCTTCAGAGAACCGATCCTGCGAAGCCGTGGAGGGAGTTTAACATCCAGCTCCCAAGAACAGTTATCCAGCTCTTCGAGGCGGGCACGGTATCGAAGGTTGGCGACGGGGCATCCACCTTTTTTTGGGAGGATAGGTGGCTCCCGGAGGGTAGGTTGAGGCATGTCACGCCCAACCTGTGGAAAAAAAATACCCAAGAGAGTCAGGGCTTCTCGATGCGTAAAGGAAGGCCTGGCCGGTGGTTGGCTGCAGGACACCCCCCCTGATCTGGATGAGACAGAGTTGAGGGAGCTGTTGCTTTTAGCTGACCTACTGGCAGAGGTGGTGCTCCAAGAGGGTGTGGAGGATGAGATTCGGTGGATTTGGGAGGGCAACAACGGTTTCTCAACCAGATCGGCTTACAGAGCTATGTTCGCCGGCTCTGAGGAGCTAGCTGGCAAGGAGCAGGTATGGCGATCCCGCGCCCCCAACAAGTGCAAGTTCTTCCTGTGGTTGGCTCTCAGAGGCAGATGCTGGACAGCAGATAGGCTGAGCCGTAGAGGACTCCCCCACCCGGCGGCATGCCCACTTTGTGACCAGCAGGACGAGGAAATTGATCACTTGTTGTTGACCTGTGTGGTAGCCAGACAGGTATGGGAGTCGCTGTTACACAAGTGGGGCCTCGACGATTGGATCCCAAACCTGCAAGACACTCTTAGCGCGTGGCTACCGGAGCGAGTTTGGAGAGGGGCTGATCAGAGAGACCTGTGGACGGCCATCACCCTAGTTTGCTGGAGTCTGTGGAGGCACCGGAACAATGTGCTGTTTGATGGCCATCAACCGTCAGTACGCAGGGTGCTGCAGTTGATTGAGTCGGAAGCAGGCTTGTGGATCTCGGCGGGTCTCTTTAGAGGTAGCTTTCGCCTAGTAGATAAGTGGAGGAGTGACGAGTAATCCCGTTGTAATTCGTGGGTTTCTTTTGCGTTTCCGGGCGCCTGTGCCAGAACGCGTTGTACCAGGCTCTCTCGGCCTTTTCCTTCTATGAAACTGATGCGTCATTCCATGACGTATCCTTAAAAGAAGTGAACACCAGTAAATTGATCCTTTTCTCGGTTTAGTTTTGGAGGATGAGTTTACAACTAGCAACTATGGAGAGAGAAATATTTTGGAAGGTGAAGTTGCGAGAGGATGAAAACGAAGGAGGGACTAGGTAGGCCATGGGTGGCATTAGAACAAGGATATGACAATATCTAGCAGCAGGCACGGCAAGACCGATGACAGCATCATCCGCTGTTGAGAATCGGTGATCAAGTCTGGTAATTAGTCCTGTATTTCTTGGTGTGTGAGCAATGAAAGACAAATGAGCGGGTAGAAAACTAAATATGTATGCTTTGTACCAAGTGTACTAGAATGGTTTTGTCATCAATAGAGTTCTGTTTGTACTGCCCCGCCTTTCACAACAGACATTAGGTGATGTCATCTGCTTGCTTGAATTGGTCACATCAAGAGCTCTGTGAATGGTCGACCATATAATATACTCTCTCCGTTCCATAATATAAGATGTTTTAGCTATTTCACATGTTGTCTAGATACACACTAAAGTGAGTGTATATATATACTAAAATGTGTCTAGACACTGGTAGAAAATAGGCCTACAGTCCCGGTTCGCCAGGACCATTAATCCCGTCCGGGCAACCGGGACTAGCTATGCGCGACTAAATGCCCCCCCCCCCCTATAGTCCCGCCACTTACGGACCGGGACTAAAAGCCCGTCCACGTGGGCGCTAGGGGTCCGTTGCGGCGGAGGACCTTTAGTCCCGGTTCTTGTGGTTAACCGGGACTGAAAACATGCGCAGGTTTAGGGTTTTAGGCCCCCTAAACCTGTTTCCTTTTTAATTTGTTTTGTTTTAATTTCAGTACACATATACATGCATATATATATATATATGAAATATCAAACAAGGAGAATTCAATAGGAATATATAATATATATTCAATATCGGGTGACCATATATACAACCTCGAACAAGTTTCCATATTACACAATTAAGATGGACGAGCATACACAAATTCGCACAAGTTTCAAAGTACTCAGGGCTTATACATGCGGATAAAAGTCATCGTCGGTGGACGCATGGAACTCTCCTTTCTTCTGGATGACATGCCTAAGGAAAAATCCTGCTATTTCCTCTTGAATTGGTCGGAAGCGAGCTTCTGGAGTAAGCGCCCTCCGCAAGTTATTGAGACCCTTCCGCGTTTCCTCGTCCTTCTTCCTCTCAGATATTTCTTTCCGTATGTTCTCACAGACATAGTATCCACATAGACCGGTCCCCGGTGGCTGCTTATCCACACCTTTGACCACATTTTTAAATTGTAGCGCATCTTTGAATTCACCGACATGTTGAAGTGAGAGCCGTCTCCAAACTCTACAATGCAAATAAAATTAAATGAACAAGGGAGTTATTAGCTTAGAAAATGAACAAAAGAGACCGATCGATATAGAGCGCAAATGATTGAAAAATAATTACTTTTGCATCATTTTTCTCATGTTGACCCAAAGATCTGTATTTGAATTCATAGAGTCAATGATCAAAACTAAGGACTTGTGAAGATCAATTTTTAGCAGAATCCAGTGGTACCTGCGGACACATTAGATGCAGAGTCATGCATAATTTATCGATTGGACATACCATGCATGGAGTAAACAAAAGAGAATGGGAACATGAGAGAAACACTCACCCAAAATGGTAAGGAAATAGAATATATCTTTTGGATTCATGCTTTTTAAAAAATTTGTACAAGTCTTTCTCCACGTCTTTGGGATGATTTTCTAACATAGTTCCATTAATGATTTGTGGGTCAATGAACCCAACATCATGGATGAGTCTTACTTTGCATTCCCAAATCTTCAATCTGCATAATAGCGTACGGAACAATATAGTTAGGACAATATATATATATATATATATATATATATATATATAGTGTAGGCAATGAAGAACGAGATGAGGTAGAAATAAATCACTTACAGAATGTAGCAACTCAGGATAGATTTGTCGAGCTCACGCATATTGAACAGCTGGAACAATTCACTCAACTCAACTGTTACAGAGTACTTTTTGGTGTGATGCTCCTCTCTATAAGCCACATACACATATTCTTTGTCGGTAAATGCTATGAAATCTTTGTACCAACGTAGCAGACTTTGCATTAGTGGTGGTAGATCCTTTTCCTTCGCAGGCTCGACGAGAGGCCCTTTCTTCACATATTTTAATGCTACATCAGCCATTGGCATATCGTCGATGTCTAAAAAGGCACGAAGAGACATACCGGCCTCGGACGCATTTTGCATGGCAGTAGCTACAGTCAATCCCATTGCTGTCACAGCATTTATGACCTCGGGGTCCTGTTCCGGAGCGGCTTTCACTATGAGGGGGGGGGGTCGATTGTTTACTCTGCATCCCGAGCTGGGCAACTTGTTTCCCGCTTTTTATCATTTTTGCTTTTTCTTTCTCCTCCTCCAATATTCCCGCTTGCTTACGAAGTTCAATATCATAGTCTTTAGGCAAATTCTTCACGGATTGGGACACTGTCGATAAAAAATCAGTAGCCCAATAGTCTACAATCGGAGGGAATACTTCCTTGGGCTCAGGCTCCTTTAGCGCCTTCAGTTTGCCCTTCCATTTGTCAACGTCAGCCTTCACGACCAATTTGGTTTCAGCATCACTAAGTTCCCAAGGCCTTGGGGGGAGAGGCTTCAGTGATGGCTCCGGTACCCGTGTGGTCTTAGGTACATAAGGGTCCGGGTTAATAGACCAAGAGCGGGTTCCCTTGCTGGCCGCCTGCTTCTGTTTCTTCGCCGGAGGAGGAATGGGGGGCGACGTCTGCTTATCCTCCGGAGGAGGAATGGGGGGCGACGTCCGCTTATCCTCCGGAGGAGGAATGGGGGGCGACGTCCGCTTATCCTCCGGAGGAGGAATGGGGGGCGACGACGTCTGCTTTTCCTCCGGAGGAGGAATAGTGGGAGACGTCTGCTTTTCCTCCGGAGGAGGAATGGGGGGCGACGTCTGCTTAACCGCCGGAGGAGGAATCGTGGGCGACGGCTGCTTAACCGCCGGAGGAGGAAGATCGGGGGACGGCGTCGAATGGCGTGAAGGAGGCGTAGGTGAACCAGCACCAGCACCACCACCACCACCAGCACCTGCACCATCGTAGGGGGGTGGACTTGTTAGCCTTGGCGTCTCGCCTGGAAACACTATGTACTTCTTTTTCCATAGAATGAACTGGCGCTTGACATCTCCAAGTCTTCTCTCCCCTTCGGGTGTAGCTATGTCAATCTCCAGGTCCTCAAACGCTTGGACTATGTCTTCCACCGTGACACGAGCTTAGCCATATGGAATGGGGTTGTTGTGATGGAGTGCTCCAGGTGTATAGGGTAAAGCACTGCCGGTAGCCACCTTCATGGAAATGTTCCCCACGGGATAATGCAGATCACATTCTTTCATCTCCTTTACGTCATCCACGGGGTAGTGAGGCTCCGGTGCACGACTCTCGATCATCGGTGCATTAGCACCTGCAGTCGGGGCCTCCGTGGAAGCCACGCTGCTTCTCCGCTGCTGGCTTCCGAGATCCGTTGCATGTTCTTGATGCGGCCCTGCAGCCGACGCTTTTTCTTTCTCAAGTATTCCCGCCACGACCTTCTTCAGTTCAGAAACTTCCATTGCAAGATTCGACAGTTCATCTGCAGCCCGGTCCGTACCTCTCCTACGGCTTCTGTAACAGTACGGGTCACCCTCCTGGGAAAACCCTACTTTTCACGGCAATCTGCCTTTGCCTCGTATATGTCCTCCGTGTTCAGGATTTCCGAGGGCAACTGTCAGTTGGTCTCTCTCTCTGTTGAACGTGATCTTGCCCTGTTGAGCTTTGGTCATTGCGTCAACAAGGTCTTTTGTGGGAGCAAACTTTTTCTGCCGGTGAACACACTCCCCTGTCTCCGGGTCTAGCGATCCCCCATGCCCGTACCACCACATTTTGGCTCTTTCGTCCCATCCCTCTGTACCTAGACGGATTCCTCTTGCCCTTAGGCCGTCCTCCATTGCCTGCCACTTAGGCGCCGAAACGCGGTATCCTCCTGGCCCCATAACATGATGGTACTGTTTCTTTTCCGCATTAGCCTTATTTTTTGCCGACATTTCCTTGAAATGCTCCGATTTATGTTGCGTCACAAATTCTGTCCAATCATCTCTCAGTTTCTCATATTGTCCAGTGAAAATCGGAGTCTTGCCCTTGCTGACATATTCACGGAACAATTTTTTCTTGAAGTTCCGGAATGCTTTGGCTATCTTCTGAAGAGCGAACTCTTTGACTATTCTCCTCCTCTCACGTCCACCCGGAACGTCCTGACCGAATTCATCTTTTTTGTTGTATTCCGGAGGTAGAATGAAATGTGCAATAAGCTTTCTAAACATAATCTTTTTCGTTCTCTTGTCGACATAACTGAAACCAATACGTGCTTTCTTTGGCTCCTTCCATTCCTGGACGGTGATCGGGACGATGTCTCTAACAATGACTCCGCATTGGTTGATAAACTTTATGGTGTGCTGTAGGGGCTTGCCGATTTCACTGACTGATTCGATGGTATATATTTCGGAATCTTTCATCGCCTTAGATTTGCCACGCTTTGTCATACTAGATCCGACCGAGGGCTAAAATAAGAAAGAGAGTCGCGCGCGTTAGTCTTTGCAATTGGACCGAGGGCTAAAATAAGACCGAGGGCTAAAATATATACCTCGCCGGAGGTGGTTGTTCTTTGCAATTGGAGATCGTCGTTTGTCGACGGTTGACCTCCGTCATCAATGTCCATTCCTTCACCTCCTTGATCATCGACAATGTCTGTTCCTTCTTCACCTCCTTGATCATCGACAATGTCTGTTCCTCCTTCACCTTCTTGATCCTCAAGGTTCAGATAAGAAGAGATTACATCATCGACAATGTCTGTTCCTCCTCCGGCTATGATATCTAATATATAACCTTCAGCCACCTGTTCCGCCGTCAGGTCTCTATTGTCTGCCATATGTCACTCCTGCAGACATGCATGTAGTAAAAATTAATTAAGTATATAGGAGACTTAGCAAATATTGTCGTAGAAGGAGGGAAAACAGATTGCTAGGGTTTTGGGTGGAAGAACGATAACCACCGGAGGGGGAAAACCATACTTTAGAGGTGTGTCCAAGATTAGTTTCTCAAATGACTTGGAGAACCCCATAGCTAGGTTGCATTTGCTTTCCTGGTCATTTTGGTATATTACACTTAATATTCTGAATTTATTGAATTAAAACTTATTTTCATCATTATTTTAATGAATTTAATACAAATTCAAATATGGTCTCATTTTGAACTTTGTCAAACATGATTGAAAATGATATAAACAGATAGCTTACATTTTTCTGAACATTTTGCATATTTTTCCAAAAAAATTAAATTATAAATTAAAAGTTATTTAATTTAGAAGGTTATTTATATTCTCTAATTTAGAACAGTGGGCAGGTGACGTCATCATGACGTCACCCCTGGCGTGGCCGGCGGTTGCAGATTAGGATCTCGGATCGACGATTCCGGCCATGGGGGATGCAACGGAGATGGGGACGAGGCCACTGTGCTGCTCGCCACGGGGGAGGGGACGGAGATGGGGACGAGGCCACGGCCACTGTGGTCTCGCCGGCGGCGAATCTGGCCGCGGGAGCGAGCGCGAGGGACGGCGACAGCGACGGCGTTGGTTCGGCGTTGGTTCTAGGGCGACGCCGTTGGTTCTAGTTCGATGGCGTTGGTTCTAGGGCGACGGCGACGGCCCGCGGGGAACCTACCGGCCGGAGAGACGGCGACGGGGCGGGGGCGGAGCAGGGTGGAGGCGGTGGAGAGAAGGGCGCGACGAGGGCGACGGCGCGGCGACGGCGACGGCGATGGCGACGGCGACGGAGATCTGCGCGGGGGACGGCGACGGGGCAGAAGACGACTGGGCGCCGGCGCGAATGAAGACGAGGGTTTGGGGACTTAGAAAATTTTGGGGCAGGAAGGCATCGCACATATATAGGTCAAGCCTTTAGTCCCGGGTGGTGTCACGAACCGGGACTAAAGGTCCCCTGGGTACCCTCCGCGGGCCTTTAGTCCCGGGTGGTGTCACGAACCGGGACTAAACGTGAAAATTTTCGCGGCGTTTTCGTTCCCGCGCAGAACGAGCCTTTAGTCACGGTTCGTGACACCAACCGTGACTAAACGTGGTTATTCGAATACTATTCTTTTTTCCAATCTTAAAAATACAAATAATATATCAGAAAATTCAAAAAATAAAACTAATTCTTTTTCCAATCTTAAAAATACAAATAATATATCAGAAAATTCAGAAAAATAAAACTAATTCTTTTTCCAATCTTAAAAATTCCCATAGATAAAAAAGGCAGTACATAATGGCAAGAGTGGATATAAACCTAAACGGAGAGCATAGATGCATGATCTGATATCTGCTGCTAGTCATACTCCTGCCTAGGCCTACATGCGAGAAAATTCAGAGCCCAGGACTGGGCCTGAGGGTAGCGCAGGCAGGGGATATCGCCGGCCCTGATGTAGTCCATGACGCTCTGTAGAGTCCGGCCGGACCACCATAGCCGACGACCGGCCTCGTGAAAGTTCCCAGGAGGCAGGCCGTCCTCCTCATACCTGGCGAGCGCCCTCTCACGCCGATTGATGAAGAAGGCATCCCAAGTATGTTGGTTATCGGGATGCCAACTGGGATCTCTCCGCTGCTCCGGCGTGAGCTGGTGGTAGTAATGGTTCGTGATGGCCGCCCGACGTGCCACACCTTGAGGAAGAGGAGGGACCGGCACTCCTCCGGCGCTCAGCATCCAACCGGCGGGAACACTGTAGCCGGGCGGGCAGGGGTAGTTCGAGGCGGAAAGTGCCTCCGCCTGGATGAATGTTAGAGTGGGTACGGTAGAAGCCATGAGAGAGTGGTGAGTTTGTATGTGTTTATGCCAATGGTGTGGCAATGCACATATATATAGCGAGAAGAAAACATCCCTTTAGTCCCGGTTGGGGACACCAACCGGGACTAAATGGGTTAGGGTTTCGTTTGGACCAATCAGATAGAATCACACGGATCGTGTGTTTCTTTAAAGCGCTTCTGAGTCGTTGGATCCGGGGTGTGTTTCTTTTGAGCTGTTGTGAGCCGTTCGATCAGGGCTACGGTGTGTTTCTTTCGAGCTGTTGTGAGCCGTTGGATGAGGTGGTTTCTTAACCGTTGGATCAAAACCCTAGCACAACACTTTGTGAGCCAGAGGACCCTATATATAGCCCACCTTCATACACCGGTCAGTTCATCGAGCAAATACAAAACATCCGGATTCGCCATCATACGTCCTACCGTGCATTTGGTATGCATATTGCACTGAGTAGCCACGGTAGGGCTGTATGATGGTGATACCGATTGTTTTGTTCTACACCCCCCCTTTAACACATCCATCCATGCTTGGGTCAGTGTTCACTTTGAGCTCGGGTAGTAATGTGCAACTATTTGCTTGGTTGTGTTAATTAGGGTGGCGCGTGGCGCGGGAATTGTGACGCGTGGCGCGGGAGTTGCGACGCGTGGCGCGGGAGTTGTGACGCGTGGCCAGGAGGGCGCGGTATAAACTGTCGCGCCTCGAGCGCGTCTTCTCCTCTCCACGCATGCCAGGAGGGCACCGTCGCGCTTCCACCATGCCTCCGAGGAGAAACAGCACCACCGGCTTCCGCGGCGTCCGAGCACGGCAGAACGGAATGTTCAGCGCAGATATCCGCTGGGGGGACGACCGCATCCCCCTCGGCACCTTTGCGACGGCGGCGGAGGCAGCCCGCGCCTGGGACGCGGCGGCCTGGCGCCTCAACCGCCCGCGGTCGCTAATGAACTTCAACGACTGCCACACCGTCTGGGAAGCGGAGGCCAGGGCGCCGAAGCCGCAGATCATCACTGCCGCCGACCACCTCCACCTCCGCCACCGCGCGTTTCAGGGCCTAGTCGACGCCAGGGAAGACCGCGTCGTCCGCGAGTATTACCGGAACAACCCGGGGGAGGAGAGCGCCGACGAGGAGCTCTGGCAGACCCGCGCGGCTCAGCGGGCGGAGCGCCGCCTCGAACGCCACCTCGCGTTAGATGCCGCTCGGGAGGCGAGGACGAGGGCGCTGCAGGAGCTTCGTCGGGCCGACCGCGCCGGCGAAGTCTGGGCCTCCGACGATCCGAGGTGGGGGCCTATCTCGGACATACCATCATGCACCTCCGACGACGACGAGGAGGTCACGGACGAGTTCGACGACGATGATGACCCGGAGGAGGTCACCGACGAGTTCCCCGACGACGACGGCGAGGAGTAGTGTTCGTCTGTTTTCTCTTTTTAATAAAAGAATTTGCATTCCGGCGACACTGCGGCGCGCTAGCGCGTCTGTTTTCTGTTTTTAGTAAAAGTTTGGTACAATAAATTAATTAGAGATAATATAATTCAAAATGATCCATTAAACATGATCCATTCAACAAAGTTTGGTACAATAAATTATTACACATCAATTCTTCCCTTGTGTCCCCGCTTTCTTACGATTTGGACGTATCCATGGAGCATCCTCATCATTTAACTTAATGCTTGGGTCAGAGTTCACTTTGAAGGGCGGAATTTCACCAAACATATTATAATCTTCTGACATGTCTGTCTTGTCCTCCACTCCCACGATGTTTCTTTTCCCTGAAAGAACAATGTGACGCTTTGGATCATCGCATGATGCACTGATCGTTTTCTTATCTTTCCGTTTCCTCGGTTTGCTACTCATGTCCTTCAAATAGAAAACCTGAGCGACATCTTTGGCTAGGACGAATGGTTCGTCAAGGTAACCAAGATTGTCGAAATCCACCATTGTCATTCCGTATTGCTCGTCCACCTTTACCCCACCTCCTGTTAGCTTGAACCATTTGCACCGGAACAAAGGGACCTTAAAATAGGGTCCATAGTCAAGTTCCCATATCTCCTCTATGTAACCATAATATGTGACCTTTTGCCCAATCTCGGTTGCTGCATCAAAGCGGACACCACTGTTTTGGTTGGTGCTCTTTTTATCTTGGGAGATCGTGTAAAATGTATTCCCATAATCTCGTACCCTTGAAAAGTCGTGATAGTCGAAGATGGTGTCTTGGCCAACATGTACAGCTGATCTCCAACATCATTGTCATTCATTAAATGTTTTCGCAACCAACTGCCGAAAGTCTCCATGTGGGCCTTTCTAATCCATGATTCAGTCTTCCCCGGGTTGTTCGAGCGTAAAATATTCTTGTGTTGCTCGAAATACGGAGCCACCAAGCTCGAATTTTGCAGAACTGTGTAGTGTGCTTCAGTCATAGAATGACCGTCCATACATATCGTTGATTTCCTTCCGATCGTGCCTCTTCCACTTAGTCTCCCCTCGTGCCGCGATTGAGGAATACCAATCGGCTTAAGGTCAGGAACATAGTCAATACAGAACTCAATTACCTCCTCATTTCCATAGCCCTTTACGATGCTTCCTTCTGGCCTAGCACGGTTACGAACATATTTCTTTAATACTCCCATAAACCTCTCGAAGGGGAACATATTGTGTAGAAATACAGGACCGAGAATGGAAATCTCTTCGACTAGGTGGACCAGGAGGTGCGTCATAATATTGAAGAAGGATGGTGGAAACAGCAACTCAAAACTGACAAGACATTGGACCACATCGTTCTGTAACCGTGGTAGATCTTCTGGACTGATTACCTTCTGAGAGATTGCATTGAGGAATGCACATAGCTTCACAATGGCTACTCGAACATTTTCCTGTAGGAGGCCCCTCAAAGCAATCGGAAGCAATTGCGTCATAATCACGTGGTAGTCGTGAGACTTCATGTTTTGGAACTTTTTGTCCGCAATGTTTATTATTCCCTTTATATTCGACGAGAAGCCAGACGGGACCTTTATACTGCTCAGGCATTCAAAAAAAATGACCTTCTCTTCTTTCGTAAGAGCGTAGCTGGCACGACCTTGAAACCATTCCGGATGCCGGTCATCTGGGTCTTTCAAAAGTTGTTGATCCTGCCGTGCTTCCTTTGTATCATTTGTCTTCCCATACACGCCCAAGAAGCTTAGCAGGTTCACGCAAACATTCTTCGTAACATGCATCACGTCGATTGCAGAGCGGACATCTAGGACTTTCCAATACTGTAGCTCCCAAAATATCGATTTCTTTTTCCACATGGGTACGTGCCCGTCAACTCCCTGCGGAACTAATTGTCCGCCAAGACCCTTTCCAAAGATGACTTTCAAATCCTTGACCATATCAAATATCTCAGCTCCAGTACGTTCCGCAGGCTTCGGCCGGTGATCTGCCTTGCCGTTGAAATGCTTGCCTTTCTTTCTTACGTTATGATTTCGGGGAACAAATCGACGATGACCCAGGTACACGTTCTTCCTACAGTTATCCAAAAATACACTTTCAGTCTCATGTAAGCAGTGTGTGCATGCTTTGTATCCCTTATTTGACTGTCCAGAAAGGTTACTGAGAGCAGGCCAATCGTTGATGGTTACAAAAAGCAACGCTCGTAGGTTAAATTCCTCTTCTTTGTGCTCATCCCACACAGGTACACCAGGTTTGCCCCACAATTGTAAAAGTTCATCAACTAATGGCCTTAGGTACACATCGATGTCGTTGCCGGGTTGCTTCGGACCTTGGATGAGCACTGGCATCATAATGAACTTCCGCTTCATGCACAACCAAGGAGGAAGGTTGTAGATGCATAGAGTCACGGGCCAGGTGCTATGGCTGGAGCTCTGCTCGCCAAAAGGATTCATGCCATCAGTACTTAGACCAAATCTTATGTTCCTTGCGTCAGCTGCAAAATCTTTGAACTCTCTGTCGATCTTTCTCCATTGCGTTCCATCAGCGGGGTGTCTCAACTCCCCGTCGGACTTACGGTCCTCTTTGTGCCATCGCAACAACTTGGCATGATCTTTGTTCCTGAACAGGCGTTTCAACCGAGGTATTATAGGAGCATACCACATCACCTTGGCGGGAACCCTCTTCCTGGGTTTCTCGCCCTCAACATCGTCACCAGGGTCATCGCCTCTGATCTTATAACGCAATGCAGTGCATACAGGGCATTCATTCAAATCCTCGTATGCACCGCGGTAGAGGACGCAGTCGTTAATGCATGCATGTATCTTCAGAATCTCTAAACCTAGAGGGCACACAACCTTCTTTGCTTCATACGTACTGGTGGGCAACTCGTTATTCTTCGAAAACATATTCTTCAACATTTTCAGCAAATTTTCAAATGATGAGTCAGCTACACCTTCCCGTGCCTTCCATTTCAGCAAATCCAGTGTGCAGCCCAGCTTTTTCAGACTATTGTCGCATCCTGGGTACAGTGACTTCGTGTGATCCTCTAACATGCGATCCAAATTCTCCCTCTCCTTGTCAGTTTCGCAGCGTCTCCGTGCATCAGCAATGGTCCGACCAAGATCATCAGCGGGCTCATCATGTGCCTCTTCTTCACCTTCACCAAACCCTTCCCCACCTTCAGCATCATCCTCCATGAAAGAATCACCGAAAAGGTCATGATAGTTGAAATCGATATCATCCTCTTCTTCATCTTCTTCCATTCTAACCCCTCTTTCTCCATGCTTGGTCCAACAATTATAGCTTGGCATGAAACCGTGCCGAAGCAGGTGCATGTGAACGACTCTTGAGGAGGAGTGACCCTTCTCATTCTTACATTCAGCACATGGACACATAATAAAACCTCGCTGCTTGTTCGCATTTGCCACTACGAGGAAATCTTTCAAACTCGTAGTGAACTCACCGGAGAGTCGGTTACCGTACATCCATTGCCGATTCATCTGCATTATTATTATATAAAGTATATAATTAACCATCATGCATCTGTTAAACTAACTAGCTAGCTGGAAATAATACAAATCATGAAAGGTTCAAGTTGCTAACCGCGATCACGGAGGTAAAATAAATGAAAACGCTCAAGTGTGTTTCATGCTATGGGGCATTTCATCGAACACCTTGTGTGCATAGTAGGAACCAAAAGCATACCCACCACCCCCTTGTGAATATTGTGAGCAAATGTGGCCAAGTGCAGCGAGCTGAGTCCTATATATAGGGATGGGCCTTTAGTCCCGGTTCACCTGGACAACCGCGGCTAAAGGCCGTGGGGCCGGCCCGAGGACCTATTAGTCCCCGTTGGTCTGGCCAACCGGGACTAAAGCCCCTCCCCTCCGCCAGCTGTGGGCCGAGCGCGCTGGGCCCAGACTATTGGTCGCGGGTCTCGTCCCGAACCGTGACTAAAGACCCCTATGGTCGCGGGTCCATTATTTTGGGGACTAATGGGGGCGTACCGAAGGCCTATTTTCTACCAGTGAGATACATGTGTATATATGTGAATATGGAAAAAGTCTAAAACATCTTATATTGTGGAACGGAGGGAGTACTATGTTTATCTTCACCAATGGTCTATTTATATCCTAGGGAGTCTCTAAGAGATCTAAGCTCAGGGCTATTCGTGCCCTGAGACCACTCCTGATTTCCTCCAATCAAGTGGCAACACACCTGGCGACACCGAGAATTTTTTTACGACTCAACACGGGACAAGCCAAAACTGTACTACTCCACCACACAGCAAAGCCAAGACCCGTCCACCCCACGACCCAAACTGGCTGCTCATGTGGACGCTCCCTACCTTTCCAGGTAACCGCCTCCCGCGCGCCACTGCCGCTCTTTCCCCGGCGGGTGGCACCTTGCTCCTCCTCCGGCTGACCTCCACTGCTCCTCCCTCGGCGCAAATTTTCTTCCCGGCGAGCCAACCACCGCTCCTCCCAGTGACCCACCTCCGCTTCTCCCCGATGAGCAAAGGCATGAGGGAGATGGAGGGCTACCCTGGCCTGGTGCTCGTGTGCCACGCGGGGGGTGGCTGAGCCGCTCGCTGGAGGTGCCACCGCGCGAGGACGCACGTACGGACATGCAGCTCGGTGTCTTCTCGCTGCTTATCACGTGTTTGAAGCGGTGGTCGCCGGCGGTGCGGCGAACAGC